>OX381705.1:88537899-89179834 GCA_947462335.1 Harmothoe impar
CATTGTCGGTCATGAAACATCCTGCTTGGTATCACTTACTCAAGTCAGGGATTCCGGTTTTATAGAAAGCTGGGTATATACATAGTGTTAATGTTAATTTCAGTTTTATAATAAAAGATTCAAACATCTAAATTGGTAGATGCAAACAATATGATATTCAGATGCCATGCATGCAAAAACTCTACATTAATTGATAAAAAAATACACTGTGAGAAGTGGCCAAAGTAGACTATCCAAAGAGGCCCAGTAGATGGTTGTCCTACCATTTAGATCTGCTGTGTGCCACTAGGTGGCAGCACCCCATAACGTGTTAGAGCCTAATATGGCCATATGCATGGGTGCTGAATGTGCTTTGCCAGTTGTCGCCATGACTTGTCAGAGCTGGATTGATGCATCATGACGACAACGGGCATAAAATCACAACATGCGCTATGTGGCCCATAAAGGGCCAAGGGACATGTAACCCATCCTCTATCTGACTATCAGATAAATTTTGGTCATTTTTATCTAAGACTTGTGCTTCAACATATAGGAAACTTTAAGTGATTAGTATGACCATCCCAGCTTTTGTGTAGGCCTACACCATGTAGACCTCTTTTATATGAAGCGTTTAAGTCAACCTTCAAAAAGGGTCTAACTGCCCCCTCCCCCACCCTAAGGATTGAGACAATCACATTCTATCTTTTTTACCCCCCCCCCCCCCCCCCAGTCCCCTCCTGTGTTGTACACTGTTGTTGGTCAAGTACCATTGGTATTGATATCTTCATTACCAACTAATTCACCCTCCATTTTCTCGATAGTTCTCTCATTCTCCCAATGAAAAAAGGCCATGAGATGGTAACTGGTAATTTACACAGGGCATGTTTCAAGCGTACGTGCATTTTTTTTGCTCCCCTTCCAGAGTCTACACTTCCAGGGTGTAGGCCTACATGTTTTGCCCATTCCCAACCGTCACCACTCTCTAGGCCTACTTGGTGCATCAGCCCCCCCCCCCCCCGCGCCCCACATCCACGCTCTCTGCCTGGTGCATCACCCGCCCCCCCCACCTCCAACCCTGCCCCAACACCCTCTGTCTGCTGCATCAACCCCCCCCCTCCAACCCTGCCCCAACACCCTCTGTCTGATGCATCAACCCCCCCCCTCCAACCCTGCCCCAACGCCCTCTGTCTGCTGCATCAACCCCCCCCCTCCAACCCTGCCCCAACACCCTCTGTCTGCTGCATCAACCCCCCCCCCCCTCCAACCCTGCCCCAACACCCTCTGTCTGCTGCATCAACCCCCCCCTCCAACCCTGCCCCAACGCCCTCTGTCTGCTGCATCAACCCCCCCCCCCTCCAACCCTGCCCCAACACCCTCTGTCTGCTGCATCAACCCCCCCCCCCTCCAACCCTGCCCCAACGCCCTCTGTCTGCTGCATCAACCCCCCCCCCTCCAACCCTGCCCCAACGCCCTCTGTCTGCTGCATCAACCCCCCCCCCCCCGCTCCAACCCTGCCCCAACACCCTCTGTCTGCTGCATCAACCCCCCCCCCCTCCAACCCTGCCCCAACACCCTCTGTCTGCTGCATCAACCCCCCCCCCCTCCAACCCTGCCCCAACACCCTCTGTCTGCTGCATCACGTTGGTACATCAGTCCCCCCCCCTTTCCAACATCCACCCAGGGCATTCAGTAGTATAGTTAAGTACTGTTTATTACTCAATCGACCTGCAGCCAATCAGAGGCCTCCATTTGGTCACGTGACCGGAAGTGACCTACTTAGGGGATTAGTGGTGACGTCACGTGACCTAGTTAGCCAATCAGAGGCCGCCATTTGGTCACGTGACCGGAAGTGACGTCATATGACCTACTTATGGACCGGAAGTGACGTCATATGACCTACTTAGGGGACCGGAAGTGACGTCATATGACCTAATTTAGGATCACGTGACCGGAAGTGACCTGATGAGTCACGTGACCGGAAGTGCCGTCACATGACCTAATGGCCAACCGGAAGTGAGTGACCTCATTGAGGATCACGTGACCGGAAGTGACCTGATTGATCACGTGACCGGAAGAAGAAGTGACGTCACGCGACTTAATGAAGAGATGAGCGTCTTTAAGGGGTCACGCGCTTTAAAATGTGATATCTTTTTTTTTTTTGGAGGAGGAGGAGGAGGAGGAGGAGGAGGAGGAGAAGGAGAGGAGGAGGAGGCGAGTCTCTTATTTTTTTCGGTAAACTAATAAAAAAACACTACGATATAAGTTGTTTTTTTTTTCATTTTTTATTGTTTTACGAGCGACTGGAAGTGACTTATTGAACTAGGTAGAAGCGTTCTTTAGAGTGTATAAGGGGGGGGGGAAGGAGGGGAGGGGAGGGGAGGGGAGGGGGGGGAGGGGGGCCCCTTTAAGATGCATGGGGAGGGGGGCGCTTTTAGGATGCATGGGGCGGGTGGGGGGGGAGGGGGGGAGGGGGGGAGGGGGGCACTCTAGGGGGGTGGGGGGGCACTCTAAGGGGCGTTTGTCTCTTTTAAGAAAAAAAGAAAAGAAAAAAGATTTCAATCGAGAGACACGCTTCTTCCTCTCGAGAGGAAGAAGCGTGTCTCTTCATTTTTTTTGTTTAGGAAGTGAGGGTCTTTAGGATCACGTGACTGGAAGCGACTTGATGAAGCATGTGACTAGAATTGACGACGTCACATGCTTTAATGAGGCGATCAGCTGTGACTGGCGGCGGCGGCGGTAGCGGCGGCGGTGGTGCTGGTGGTGGTGGTAGTAGACGTTACTGTGGTCAGAGGTGATATGGTTTTTTTCCAACAGAAATCAGAGCTTTTATACAGAGGGAGTTTAATCCTATTTCCAACAGCACCCCAGCTGTCCAGCAGCCGCTCCGCTCCGTAAGAGCTTCTAAAGAGCTTAGATGACGAGGGGTATGTCATCGCCATCTGTGGTGGCCAGCTGAAAATGGTGTTTTTTCCTTATCCATTAGCCTTACCTCCTACCCCCTACCTGAGGACGACTCTCTCTCCCTTTGGCATTCATTGTAACAAACGTCAGAGGTCAGGTGAAAATCGGATTTTCATGCACAGCCTTAGTCAGCTGTCACCCCTATTGAACTAGCCGGCCGCCGCCGGCCGGTCTACTCACCACGGCAGGAGGCGGTGATTTTTTTTTGTTTTACACTTAAGTCGCTCACCACATGCACACGACTCTACTCACAGACAGACACACCCGTCTTAGGGGGTCCTGCTTCACACTACACGCCTCCTGTAGTTTTTTGTATACACACTCTAAGCTCATGACTGCTTAATCCTTTATACAGCTAATGCGCGTTGAATTAGCACAGTCGGTACACCGCCCGCTCATGGCAGTCGATCTCTCAAAAAAAGGGGGAAAGAGATCCAGCTGAAAACGTCATGACTTATGTCTTTTGTTTCTCTTTGTGAATGTCCGCCGGTCAGCCGGCGGCAGCAACTGCTTAATCCTTTATACAGCTAACGCACGTTGAATTGCTGAACAAGGCAGTAAGTAGCTTAGCTCATGTCAGTCGATCTCTCAAAGGGGAGGGGGAAAGGGCTCCAGCTGAAAACGTCATGCCTTATGTCTTTTTGTTTCTCTTTGTGAATGGCCGCCGGTCAGCCGGCGGCAGCTGAACAGAGCCGTAAGTAGCTTAGCTCTAGAAGCAAGAAGGAGTATATAAGGGGGCTGGAAACACCCATTCACTCACTCAGTCTTTTGCTGCTCTCTACAGTCACCCCCATGAGCAAAACACAACAACTAGTGTCGTCCAAGGATCTAATCGAGTTCAAGAACAAGAAGAGTACGCAGAACGGTGATCGTTTACCGTCAGCGTCTCCTCTTGCTACTGAAATTGAGACTACCGCCGCAACCGCTTGGTCTTATCACCCTCCCGCTGTAGCGAGCGCACGCAGCAGTAGTAGTGGTAGTAGTAGTCGTCGTGGTAGCGACTTTGTTACACTCGCGACGGTTGTTGCTGCTAAGCACGCTGCTGCTGCTACTGCTGCGCCTGCTGCGGCTGCTGGTGATCCTCGTGCTGCTAGTGCTGCTGCTACTGCTGCTGCTGCTGCTGCTGCTGCTGCGCCTGCTACTGCTGCGCCTGTTACTGCTGCGCCTGCTGCGCCTGCTGCTGCTGTGCCTGCTACTGCTGCACCTGCTAGCGCTGCGCTTGCTGCTGCTGCTGCTGCTGCTGCTGCTACACCTCTTGCTGCGACTGCCGCTACTAGTACTGACACGCAGCACGTTGCACAGAACCTCTCCACCGCTACATCAACCGACGCCATCAACGCCGCTCGCGCTGAGACTTACAGCTATTCGGACACTCAGCCCCAGCAGCGCGTAGTAGACATACATGCCCTAAAGCAACAGGGTGAGACAGAGAACGACGCTGACGACGAGGCGTACGAGGAACCCGAAGGGTTACGGGCGCACAGTCCGTTTTTCGACCTCATTTCCACTGGTAGCGCGTCCGGTCCGTGGCGACTGCCCTCACCACCACCTTACGAAGTCGTGTGGTTGCCCTGTTCCGACAACGAGTCGTCGGATACCAGCGCAGACGCTGCTCCTGTTATTGGTTCTGCTGCAGTAGTACCTGTATCATCATACTTCAAAGCAGAGCCGTTAGGATACTTGTCAGACGCTATGCTACTGAAAATAAGTAGTAAGTTGCCGACATCAGATTACATACGGTTAGGTTCATACCTTGAAGTGAACTTGAAGGATATGGGATATCTCAGTTGTGAGACAAGTGTCATAACTCAAGCTAGAGAAATGTTCACTACTTGGTACCAGAAAAGTTGTACTACTAGGTGGAAGGACCTAGCCGCCGCCTTGGAAGAATCTTACCGTATGGACCTCATCAAATTCTCACGTGAGTACATGGACAAGCATGACATGTGGGATGGCTTAGAGAGTGGAGACATGGAGTGGAAAGTGCAGAAATATTTCTCTCTTTTAGCTGAGCTCTGCCCTAGAGACTGGAAGACCATAGGGATCTACTTAGGGTTGGCTTCTCATGAAGTAGCTTTCATCTCTCAACCTGTGCCTTCTGACAGGACTGTGAAGAACCCTGTCTATGAAGTGCTGAGAGCTTGGAAGTACAACGAGACGTCTGAGCCTATGGCTCTGATGAAAGTGTTGCAAGACGACATGGGTCGCAGCGACGTCGCAATGTATGTTCAAGGGTTGTATGCAGCTGTACCCAAAGACATAAAAGTGAGCTGTGACACTCCAGTGTTGACCACTCTCGTCTGATCCCTGCAGTAAGATGGACATCTGTTGAATTCGATCCTAGACTACAGTCGCCTTTCACTATGCTAATAGTATCGTGTGGTAAGAGGCGTCTAGTATTCAAAGTGATAAATAACGTTTATTTTTTTTAATAATTGGTAAATAAGTGAAAAAACAAAAAAAAAGAAAAACATGACGCAGGACGTTTGCGAAAAGTGTTTCAAAATTTTTAAAAGACCGTACAATCACGAGTGACCCGTAGAAAAATGAAGAACAATACCTAAGTTTTGCCCTCTATGCGGCGATGTCGATTGCTGAAAAGATCACCTGTCGACGCGAATCTCTGGACGAGGTGACTATCCCTCTACGTACATGCGCTGTACCGAACGGTGAGGAAACGTTCACGGCGAATTGGCCTGCAATACGAACGAGTGTCAGGATGCACGGGACTCGCGTGAGTGTAACAAACGTCAAACTACCAACCGGCGAGTTGAGTGACGCTGTAGATACTATGCGTCGCAATCTGCTTCACACAATGATAAAAGTGGGTTTCTCGGTAGGCTTACTCTTACAACACAGAGAAGACAAGAGCATACTGCGCTACTTTCACGTCTCCCAGAACAACGCAACTCTCATTACAACCGCTCCCTACTATAACTAATTCAGAAACTTTAGAAGAGCTCCTCTCAAACATGGAAAACACCGTCGCTTGCGAGGAAGTACGGAAACTTTGCGACGCTGACACCAAGCGGTGCGCTCTTTTTCCTACTAATTTTGAACATTTGCGTTTACATGGGACCGGGGGGTTTTCCCATAGGCGGTAGGAACAGTCAGGACGGTCGAGTTGGAAAGAGAAGCCGTGTGTTAGATTTTCCCAACAAGGACAACCTCTGCGTCTTCCGCCACATTTCCTTTCACTTATACAACACCAGCAAGCGCGCTTCAAATTTGTTACGTCAGTTCTGTCCCGCTGCCACACGTGAAACTTTTCCTCCCGACGGACATTCCAGAATCTACCCTTACAACATTACCTTCGATTTCGAGGCTTTCTTCAGACCGTGCAGATGACCGTCGACCGAACACGTGTCCCTGCTGTGGGATCACGTCCCTTTGTCGGCTAGCGTCGCATACGACTTTCCGGGGTAGGAGGGGCAGTGTACGTCAGAGAATCCGACGCAGATTCCGACCTTTTGTTAGACCGAGTTTAAAATCACATAAACGAGAACGCCAAAGTCATCGAGAAAGCTGTGCTAGAAGTGTAGGCTTCAACTCAGAGCGTTACGACTTGAACCTGATCAAAAATACGCCTTCACTCGTTCTTTGCCTCCGGAGACCGAAGAAACCAACAATTCAGCGTCATAAAGAGAAGCAATCAATACTTGACGGTTTACACACAGTTTTCTTGGACGTAGTAGTCAACTATTTGGCACTTAGTTACAGCTACGCGAATTATTTGCGAGCTTTCACCAGAAACGAAGAGAAAGGTTGCTTTCCTTACGAATGGATGACGTATACCAAGAAACTAGTAAACAGAACCCTGCCACCGAGATCGGCTTTTGACAGCGAACTGACGGGCGTCAAAATGGCCGAAATCCGACTACGCCACATGTCAGAAAGTTTAGTATGACAAGAAGAAGCAAACTATGAGAGATTACTTGATCCACTACAACAACGAAGACGTCAAACCTTTCATAGAAGCTTTTGAAAAAATCACGCTAATTTTTTCCAAGATAGCAGCATTGTCATGTTGAAAGACGAGATCTCTCTCGCCAGTTTGACTTTACAGGTCCTCTTCCAAAAACCTATAAGCTGTGTTCACAACGTTCCCTCCGTTCGACGCCGTCCTCCACGCTCTGATCAAAGAAAATCTAGTCAGTGGTCCTTCCATCATCTTCCATAGATTTCACGAGAAGGAGTGTATAGGTGTCTTATAAGTCGGCAGAGGGTGAATACTAGTGAAAAGGGAAGGCAGGTGTGCAAGTAGCTTTTTCTAACAGACACGTGTGTGAACTAAGCTGCTTAAGTCTAAACCCACCTGCGGTAGAAGCTCTGTACTGAGAGAGTCTTTTCAGCCGTTTAAGAGGCTTATCTAGGACAGGGTACATAAGGAGTGAAACGCCGCTCTCACCAGTCACACTTTCTCCACCCGCCCTTCATCTTCGTAGCATCGTCCACTCTACGCTCGCTCAGCACGTTACGATGATTAGTTCTGCTATTTTCTTTATTTATGAAAGTGTTGACGCTACAGAGCATCGAAACCCTCTCGAAATGAGTCCAAGAAAGAAAAAGCAACTCCCACTTGAAGCAAGAAGAGAAACAGTGCCCTATGATGCATGTGAGGTAAAGAAACATTGGAAGGACGTCACCAAGGAGCAATGGATAGAAGCATGCTTCAACTTCATCGGAACAGTAGTTTCATTTGGACAGAGGGAGAAGATTTTGTTAGAGCTATTTTTCTTAGCTCCGTATACTTGGCCTGACTGTGGTGAAATTCCTTCAAGTTTGTCAGTCTTCGCCATACAAGTTATCAACTCCTTGAAGGAGCTTCGATATATGCAAGGCACTCAGGAGGAGATTGTCAAGAAAATGACGGAATTCGAAACAGGCGAAGACACAATATGGTGCGAGGAGACGACATATGCGGACGATGATCTGGAGTCCATCATTTGTAGCCCGTTGGAACATTATGTTAAAGACTTTGAGGACATGCTAGACAGCACTGAGATGAACCCGAAAGAGAGATCCCTTACTGCACAGAAAGAGGCCAAAGCTGTGTTGGAAAAGCACAAGTTTGGTCAAGGATTCACTCTTCAAAGCAGCTGTGTGAGTGTGATAAAAAGTCTTGTGTTGAAACATTCAGACATGAAGTTTTCGTGTGCTGTCGACACACTTCCTTTGCCTGAACTGATGATGAACATGATCGACCCCATCGTACCAACACGTTTCGACTCTGCCAATTGTCCCATGTATAAAATGGTTTCAAGTTTTGCCCGTGGCCGATGGCTAAACGATCCACTGAAGTCAGAAAACCTCCTTGATTTAATCAACTGACTTAATGTATTTTCTCATACTAGTATTAGTAGCTTTAGTAATAGCGGCTACTCAGTCTCGTGCAGCACAAGCAGCAGCATCTGTCAGCAGCATCCGTGACATCGTCAGCAGCAGCAGCAGCTGCACAAGCAGCACAAGCAGCCACATCTGTCAACAGTATCCGTGACATCGTCAGCAGCTGCAGCAGCTGCACGAGCAGCGCAAGCAGCCCAAGCAGTAGCATCTGTCAGCAGAATCCGTGACAACGTCAGCAGCCGCAGCAGCGGCTGCACGCGCAGCACAAGCAGCAGCATCTGTCAACAGCATCCGTGACAGCGTCAGCAACTACAGCAGCTGCAGCTGTCAGCAGCTGCAACAGCTGCACGAGCTGCACAAGCAGCAGCAGCAGCAGCAGCGGTAGTGTAGACCGCTAAATTCGAGATGACGTCATGTCTGTTTCTTAGCATCGACATTCGACATGAGACCTAGTGACATTTGACATGAAGCTTGAAAAACATAGTGACAGGTGACATGAGCAATTCTTAAAATCGCCATGAGATATGAGCATAATTAAGCGACATCGACATGTGCCATGGCTTTTTTTTTTTAAGACAAACGCCGTAGTCTCCTCATCCAGACCTCCGCTAGTAGCGCTCTATAAGCGCAAGCTGTAGCTGTGAACCCCCTCCTCCCACCGTACACACGAGTAAATATCAGAGTCGGCCAATGTCGCCAATACTACTCTCATACAAGGGTCAGGCGCTGCTGGACTATAATAGATGGGTCAAGGACTATTCTACTGAGGGTCAGGCTACGCCGGACATTCAATAACAAGCTGGACTTTGGCAAATTTGCTTGAAAGTCTGGCCAGCAAGAGTCCAGCATACTCTCCCAAGAGTTCAGCATTGCCAGACTATGGCATGAGGATCCCGCATGGTCAGACTTTCAAGCAAGTTTGCCAAACTCCGGCTTGTTATTGAATGTCCGGCGTAGCCTGACCCTCACTAGAATAGCCCTTGACCCATCTATTATAGTCCAGCAGTGCCTGACCCTTGTATGAGAGTAGTATTGGCGACATTGGCCGACTCTGATATTTACTCGTGTGTACGGTGGGAGGAGGGGGTTCACAGCTACAGCTTGCGCTTATAGAGCGCTACTAGCGGAGGTCTGGATGAGGAGACTACGGCGTTTGTCTTAAAAAAAAAAAGCCATGGCACATGTCGATGTCGCTTAATTATGCTCATATCCTAAGTCTCAACCCTAAGACTTACATTTGCTACGATCGAGTCAGCGGCACCGGTGAAAGAAAATCCCAAAAAAAAAGATAGCGTGCAAAAAGTGTACAGAAGTAACAAAACCCTAAAGAACCAGTCGTCTTCTTAGATGTTTTCGAAAACGAAAAACTCTCCTTGCGGTAAATAGAAATTTCAAAGTGGTACGAACCAAAAATGGACACTTACACCATAGAGAAAGATGACGTGCGCTACTTGTATTATAAGCGTCGCGTGCATTCTAACGGTGTGACAACGAGTCCTTTAAAATATGAAAAAAAAGTGTGTTATTGATTGATTGAGCGCATCTTTTCAAAAATAGCGTGTTTATTAGAATTGAAAAAAAATAAAATAAAAAAATAAATAAAATTATTGTTGTGTTTTATTTTCATACGTCTTCTTTTATTAGTAAGTAAAAAAAATTATAACAATTAACTAGCGTGTCCTCTTAAAGTGACACTTCCTCCGGTCGCTGCTGATCGCCTAATTAAGGCATGTGTCGTCGTCACTTCTAGTCACGTGACTCATCAGGTCGCTTCCGGTCACGTGATCCTAAAGTCGATCACTTCCTAAACAAAATTAAATTAAGAGACACATTTCTTCATGACCCAACCAATCAGAGGTCTCCATTTGACCAGAAGTAGTCCCCTCATTTGCATAATGGGTCACTTCCGGTGTACCAGCCAATCAGAAGCCTCTAACTAAGTCAAGGTCACGTGACGTCACTTCCGGTATGCCCTTATATGGACATGTGAAGGTCACATGACGTCACTTCCGGTATGCCCTTATATGGGCGTGTGACGTCACTTCCAGTCAAATGGAAGCCTCTGATTGGCTGAGTCATAACCTTGACCTCTAACTAGGTCAAGGTCACGTGACGTCACTTCCGGTATGCCCTTATATGGGCATGTGACGTCACTTCCGGTCAAATGGAGGCTTCTGATTGGCTGCAGGTCGATTGAGTAATAAACAGTAGTTAACTATAGTCCCGTTCCGATACATACTATACTACTGCATTCACCCCTCTCTGAACCCTGGTGCCTGGTGCATCAGCCGATTTCCATGTGCTGCTTCACTAGTTCAGTAAGGGCTGACCGTAGTGATTGTCACTAGCCGTACCGCTACTTCAATAAATAAATACTACTATTGCATAATACGTTTTGAATGAAACAAATAAGGTGTACCTAATGTCTACTGTAGTTATCTGTATGCTGAAAGTGACTCATATTATTACACATTGTGTTGAAAACGCACAAATAAATCCCTAGTCGAACAATCGTCGTTGTGCCACCTGAATATGTCAGTGTACTTCCGGTTGAAACAGCATGGCGAAGGCCGGTGTTGATAAAGCTCTCAATTTATTAAAGACCTTGCCACGGGTGGGCATAAATACACTCCAACCTCTACCAGGAACAAAGTCAAGGGTATGTTTATCTTGTAATACATAGACACAGTGTAGAATACCTTAAATCGTGTAGAAAACACACTGTCTCTGCCGCGGTGGTGACCTTGTCGGCGGTCGTGTTTACAATTTCACTGTCACTTTGGTAGCACGCAATGTTCTATATTTAATGAGTTAATGTTGTGTCTATGATGTAATATATAGATCTATGTAGTGTATTAAAGTGTCGGGGATGGTCATTCCATCGGTATGCATTGTCCTGTGCAGGTATTTAGGTGTGGTTTACAGCTGACAGCGGCTAATACACACATTATCGCTCAGTCAGAGCTAGCCACCGTCCCACTCCCAGTCACGGCCAGTCCCGTACCGGTGGCAGTGCTCCACTCTAGTAGTGACAGTGAGTAGAATGAGTATCACTATGTGACGACTATCATTCTCTCAAAGGGTTAAAATTAGCCTACTTGAGAGTGGCTAGTGCTCCTAACAAGTGACACAGCCGAAGCAGTGGCAGTGGTAATGCTTTTATTACCAGTCCAGTGCCAGTGGCGGGGGGGGGGGGGGGGGGGTAGAACCATTTTTTTTAACACGGTTTTATTTTGTCCTGGTTACAATATTCATCCTTGTGTTCTTCCATAGAATAACCAGTTGGAGAAGCGAAGGATTCTTCTCCATGCAATTACTATGATGTGATATGGCCATAGGCATAGTAACGCTCGGGACGTTTTTTTTCCCTGCTGAAAAGACGTGCAATTCTGTTGCCCCCGAACCCCCTCCCGAGTCCCGACTCCCGGTCAAACATTGCGTAGACCACTTTCACACGTCACGATGACATAACTGTTCATATATTCAAATCAAGTGTATATTCAACATTGTATCTTTACCTACAGAACAAGTTACCTAGAGGCAAGCATGCTGGTCGTCACAATGGGCGTGGATCCAAAGGGCAAGGCCAGCGAAACACCTTGCCACGTATAGGATTTGAAGGAAACAACACACCGTTCTACCTGCTCATACCAAAGGAGCCATACTACAAGGGCCATCAGTGAGTTATCTCCCAGTATCTAAAACCCCTATTAAATTACCACTGCATATTTGTTGTTAAGAAATATTTCTTTCACTTCAACACAATCCATCTAAATCAAGATATTCTAGTTTGTCATTGAAGCGGCGCTAATACATTTATTTTAATGTAGTTTTAGTAGTTTTGAGAGTTCAGTGGTTTCCAATAATTGTGAAAATGTGAGTTTTTTTTCTGATGTAAAAAAAGAAAATTCCTTAAAATGGGGAGGGGGGAGGGACCTATTACATCGATTACGGTATTCTTTTTTCTTTTTTTTTAAAATTGTTTATTCATAACATCCATTTGATTTTCAGTTACAAATATTCTGTATGTTCCCTGCATTTGATTCATTGCAGCTTCAGTATTATATCTGGTCTTGTCATATTTTTTACTAGTACTGACAATATTAAATATGTACCTATGTATGTCCACACGGTCAACAGTACCATGATTAATTACTTCCTCTTCTTTTAAAAATATCAAGTCTATGCAGTGCCTTTCCGTCCACATATCCATCTGCCAAGGACTAAGACGATTTCACTTTTCTCTTTTCAAGTATTAAGCAGGTGTGACCTTTATTTTGCAGTGTAAAGAAGCACTACACGCCGGTGTCGTTACTGCAGCTCCAACGGACAATAGACCTGGGTATGATAAACCCTGAAGAACCTATAGATCTGACTGCACTCTACAACACTGGACTCTTCCAACACGACAGGTTCGGCTTCAACCACGGCGTGGATCTCACTGATGAGGTAAGGTATTAGCCCTGGATACCAACGTATCTTTATAAATAATTCAAAGCCACTTTAATCTGTCTTCCCTTTTCAGGCCACAGCGAATTATAGAGGTTACGCATATCATACACCATATCTTTGAAAAATATTCTGTCTACAGATTTCCCTCGCCTCATTTTTTCAAGAGTTGTATTTTTTACCCCCAACAAATTAACCATAACGTTTGTTGCCATGAGACCATCATCATCTAGCATGTAGAAAGAATTATTTTGCTTTAGATTTTACGAAACTCAAGACATTGATATAGGTATGAACCATAGAACCATTATAAAAATGTCTTTAAGGGGCTTTCAGCGAAAATTTCAACTCTGCTTGTTTGAGGGGGGGGGGGGGCGGATTTGGACCTCTCGCGGGGTCATTGTCATTATGTCATTAGTGTAGATAACTTAAAATAATGTCAATATTGGTAGCCGTTCATTTAGGGTAAGGGTCCGGGTATATTAATATTACCGGTAATATTAAAGCACTGCTGTTACTGTTAATGAAATTCGCCTTTAGAGTAGACAAAGTACATTTGTACATTTGTACCATCTTTAAGAAGATATTTGGGGCATTCATTTTCCCTATAAAACGTACCTTTCCCCCAAATCATCAGGTGGTCGTCTGAAAATTGGGTTTTGAATACGGGTAGGCTATATTTTTGGAAAGAAACATCTTTCACATATAAGATGTTTCTTTCCCCTCAAAGTAGGGGTCGTCTATCAAGGTGGAGTCATCCTAGAAGTGAGGTTATATGGTAATTGCATATTGGGAATTTTAATATATGTGTGAAACGATATGTGTGATAAATGTGGCTATAAATTGCGAATTCAAGGTTAGAGATTAAATGTGAATGACACATTAAAATGGATTGGTGATCTACGAGTCATGCCTAATGCCCCCCCCCCCCCCCACACCCACACACACACCATACAGGTCAGTCTGAGTCAAGTGTCCAACCCAATCATGGCACGGTGGCGTCTTATGACGTGTGCTGCGGCTTATTAGCACTGACAGGTCGTCAATACACACCGCTGTGACGTGTCACACCCCATGTTTGTCACCCCCTCCCCCCCCCCCCCCCCCCCCCCACACACACACACACCTCTACCAGCCCCGCCCCCGACACACTGCAGCATCCCTGTCATTGGGATCAGACTCTCAATATGATCCCTGAATAGTACTGCTTTCAGTTTGTGGGTAATTATTGGTATCTGGAACGCAAAAATAGCAGACATGTTTTTGAAATAAACATGTATGTATCATATGCTTTTTATCTTTATACATTTAACTTAAACATTGTTTTGGGGAAACAAAATACCGCTTTGTTCATGTGAATAGTGGTCAATCACACACATATCATTTTAAGTAATTGGATATATTTGGACAGCTGTCGAGGGCCTTCTGGCTTTAGGGGAGAGCTTGGGGAGTGTACAGCAAGTGTTCTTGGTGTTGTAGTTTAGTACAAATAGTCAGGTCAGCGTACTGGTAGGGTGATCAATGTCTCCTCCCAGAGCCCCACCGCCCACGTCGATCGCTCGTTGGCCATAAAGAGGTGTCATCCCGCGATCCAGGCGGACTGCAATTATAACACCCCCAGAACCGCTTACCCCCCCCCCCCCCCCCCCCGCCTCAACACACACCCTGCACACTCAAAGGGCGGCTAAATACAGCAATGATGCAGATTGTCTCCGTGTTTAGCCGCCACTGATCAAATCACGCCACATCTCATAAGGTGTGCCTGGACATCATCCCCACCTCCCCATTATCGGCCCTCACCCCTACCCCTACCCCGCCATGCCCTCACTGCGTTATGCCCTATCCCCCCGCTGGTACGCCCCTCATGTACATGTCTCATTCTATTCACCTTTTACCCCAATGCAGGGTTACAAACCAAATCAGTTCAGCTGGAATCCCTACCCAAGGTTATGTTAGGGGAGTCATTTTAGTTTCGTACATACCTGCCTATCTATAATGTAAAAGTAGCGATTGCTGCTGCCAAATGCCACATGCACCCCTTTCTCTATACTACTCCCATTAGTTATAGGGGGTTTTGGTGTATTGTACGGCTTTGGAATTTTGTGTATATCTGATATATTTAGCCACCCATCCTTTCTTTGATGACAACATATATTGCATAAAATGGCTCAAAAATACATACACTCAGCTGATAATAAGTGTCATACATGTATTAGCCCCATTAAGATACTACATATGGCAACACTGACGTCTAGTCATGTTTGCCCTGCTATAATCTGCCCTTGGTATATCTAACACTTTCCTCCTGCAGTCTTCCCCTGCTATGCATTGTGTCTAACCAGTAGTCTCCCTTCCTCCTGCAGGGTGCCGACATCTTCAAGGCTCAGGTGAACCTGGAGGTGCAGTGGTGTTCAGAACAGACCATAGCCGCCGTGGAGCGTAACGGGGGCGTCATCACCTCCAAGTTCTACGACCGACCCGCTGTAGTGGCCATGGCTGACCCCATGGCCTTCTTTGCCACCGGTAAACCCATCCCCCGGGTCAAACTGCCCTCAGCGGAGGTCCTCCAGTTCTACTCGGACCCCGCGCACCGCGGCTACCTGGCCGACCCTGAGCAGGTGGCAACTGCTCGTCAGGAGCTGGCCCAGAAGTATGGGTATACCCTCCCCGACCTGAGTGACTCGCCCAAGTTGGACCTGCTCACGGCGCGGAAGGATCCCCGCCAGATGTGGTATGGTCTAGCACCGGGGGCCGTGGTGAACCTGCGGGACCGCACCGTGCTTAACCCGACAGACGAAAAGCTACTAGAGTACTACCGCTCTTAGAGCTGCTCATGGACAATGCCCTACATACTGGGGGTTGGGGACAACCCTTTAAGCTGTATAGTGCTTCGATGGGCTATTCACTTTTTCATGCATCTTGAAGACACCTGGAACAGCGCATTGAAGCACTATGCGGTCCTTAAAGGGTTATATAATATACATCATATAATTAGTGCTTGTATGAAGCATGATGAGTGTGAACTGCCTTGAATACTGAGTAACTGGAAGTGAGTGCACAAGGAATAGCTGTTCTGAATAAAATTGTATATAACATAGAACTAAGAAAATATATGTGTGTTCTGTTTTCATTACATAAAAAGTACCTTGAGTAAATGCTTCAAGGGCCGGCCCTGTTTTAATATGTAAGTAAGGTCGAGTGACCTGAAACACACATTTGTTTCGGCCTGATGCGAAAAGTCGCCAAGCCCCGACCTATCTATAGTGATAGAATACAATGTACTTGTCCGATCATGGTCCTGGGTCTGTGGCCTCAAGCAACCGGTGTGAGTAGTATATGGAAACTGGAAGTATGCCCAGGTGTCGGACCTGCAAATGGTTTCTTGCCCTGGTACCATTTATCTTGAATTGAATTTAAAATTCTTTAATTTGTATTGAAGGTATTGAGGTCAAAGACATGGGATTATTATACATCAGTTGCGAGTCCATGTGCATAGAATAAGAAGATTTTACAGAAGAAAAGAAAAAGGAAATATGGAATAATAAATAAGGATGGCTCTTGGCCATGACTTGGAGTAATAATAACAGATGTTAGTTTTAGCAGAATCTTTAAGGATAGATATCGTTATATCTCTTTTCATACATTCCCTTTACACTTGATACTACGATGATCAAAAAATCTTGTTAGCCAAGTATAAAAGTTTAAAAAAACACAATGTGTATTAGAAAAATAAACCCTTAAATGCTTTGAATTGGCAACGTTTATTTTCAGTCTTGAACAATTTTGATCGGATGCCGATCACAATACAGGGTTTGATCCATCATACAAGCCGACGTGTATACGTTCCACTAAGCAGCTGTGGACAACTCGAGGCAAGGGTCAGTAGCAAACATGTCATAAGCTGACCACATACTCGTTATCTTGTATGCATCGATTATAGCAAGATTCAGTATACGGATTAGTATTACATTAACCCTTTAAGGGCGGCAAAGTGCTTTAATCTTTTATAATAATACCCCTGTCGTTACTGGCGAGTTAAACACATGGCTATATTCATGCAACATGATGAAAAAGAGCATTTGCATCCCTTAAATATTGAATATGGAAATCGGTTTTATTGAATCTTTTACAATCACAAAATGCGATACTTATGGACCAAGGCGACAGATTCGTCAAACATACAAAATGCATATTAAGGATCCAACATGACCAGGAGCAACGATCTCCAGCTTTACCCAACATAAGCATCTGAGGGTGAAGCAAGCTCAGCAGCAGCAGGAGGAAAAAAGTTAGTATGAGGCTGAGCGGGAAGAAGTCAGTGGGGTCAGGCACTTAATCCCCAGTTGGGAAGTGGGCGCCAAGTTTTAATGGTGCTATCAGGTCAGGGACCCCCGGGCGGCCGTGGAGGAACCCGGGTGTGGATGGGTGGGGGGGGGGGGGGGGGGGATGCTGGAGGAGGAGGCAGTGGCCACTTCAGCACCCCTCCTGGCCCAGCCATCAGGCTGCATGCTCCAGGGTGGGGCCAAGTATTATCTCTGCTGCTGGTGCTGGTGGTGGTGGTAGTGGGCGGGTGGAGGAGTGGGTGCGGGGGGCCGGCGGGCGGGGTGGGAGGCAGGAGGGAGGGGGCACGGGGAGGGCCCTAATTGACTGCGGAACACGTCCCAGTGAACGATGGGGCCCGCTGCAATTTCTTGCTGCTGGGTGGGATGGGGCGCTCCGGCTGACCCCTGGGCGGCTGTGCAGCGTCAGGCAGGCCCCCCGCCCGCCCGCAGCCCACACAGGGCCCGGCGGTACCGGGGGAGGCGGGCGCCTGATGGCAGAACGTGGCCCTCCGCGACAGGCAGCGAGATGGATGGTCCCCGCACACTGCCCACGGTCACAGTGATTCTTCTTAGTTGGCGCCGATTGATGGCAATTGTTGGCCAGATGCCCCCGCCGTACGCCGTCATTACTGGATCTGATGGGGTAGTGTATCAAGCAGGTTGGTCTTGTGGTCCGCCGGGTTGGCCCGCGACTCATATGTCGTTATTGTCACTTCATGCCTGTGAGCCTGTAAAGAGGAGAGCAGGAGGAGGGGCTATAAGGTCTGCCAGCCAAGACACCTGCAGGCACGGCCATTCATAACACTATGACAGGTGCAACGATTAAAGGTTCATAACGCTGTTTCTAACCCCCTCACCCTGGCACTCAAATGGAGCGGCCGTCATAGCCTCTTCACTCCTGTCACTTTGCACACTGTCATAGTGGATCACTACGCCCGCGCCAAGGTGCCCCACCCCAACAGATATAAACAAAGCACTTCATCATAGCAACAAAGTTACATGTATCACAACAATGTGGGCGTTGATGGGTGAACTGACAATTATGTTGTATCTAATAAAATGTGAAGAACACACAACATATTAATCCTACACTCTGGTACTTCTAAGAAACATGCCATCTCTATTATTACTAAAAGTGCATAACTCATTATCATTATGTAATATAGTAAGAGAAGTAAATGCCAAAACCTTTTTGCGTTATTTGATAAGACCTGTAGGAAATGGGGTACATTTTAAAGCTCTTAACCACCTCTACTGATGCCTGGAATGTGCAGTGACTAGGCTCCTTCAGAAAAACACCTTGTACAAACAAACTAAGCGCCTCCCTAATCATGATATTATTGTCTGCACTAATTGTCCATAAACAGTTCATTGTCCCATCACGGGGAAAGACGAGACCCTATTTCAGTTAAGGAAAAACCTGGTTTCTATCGATACAAACAATGCCTTCAAACATCTATTACAACTATAATCATCCATGATTTCTTCCTGGCCAAAAAGGACCTAAAAGCTTTTCATCTGTAGGTGCTCTGACCCAAAAAGAGAGTCTTTATTCGAGGCACTTAATGCGTTGAGAGCTTGGTTTTGTCTTTGCCCAGTGGGGGGCGCTGGGGTGGCCGATGTCCAGAGGGCGCATGCGCGGGGACCTTGGCGGGTCACCATTGTATTTATGCGCTACCTGGCGGACATGTTTTAATAAGCCATTACAAACCCCCGTTATTGTGCCGCTAATTGCCCAAGTGATTTGCATCAACAACACGCGCCGTCCAATTAATTTACATAATCCCGAATTCCCGGGTAATTAAGGATTCGAAGGGCCGCCGCTGCACTTTTGATGTGGGGCCCGCAAATAAAATTGCAAATCGGCGAAGAAAGATCGCAGGCCCATCTCTGGTGGATGATGCAGATGGGGTGGGGTGGGGGAGGCTGGAATTGGCACACCAACCCTTTAAGGGCCGCATACTGCATTTGTCGTCATGGTGCATAAATGCAGCCCTGGTTAGTCACTCAACGGTGCTGCATTCAACAATTATGCCGACCCTTTTAGCGATGCATCAATCCAAGTGGGTCAGCATGGTGCATGAATGCAGCACTGGTGAGTAGATTATTGGGCTGCATTCAAGTATCATAACGACAAAGGGCATAGCCATAGAACATTAAAGCACTATGCGGCCCTTAAAGGTCTCATTACTCCCTCCCCTCCACCTCCCGTTCTTGTATCATTGCAGTTAATTCATTACAACGACTATGTTTCTGGTTTGAGGCGATATTCTGCCATCGTTTATCAAACCTGATCAAAGTCAAGAGAGCCGGCCCCAAAACGCAGTGTGTAAAATGTGTGTCATGTCGGCGAGACAAAGGCCGTGTTTATAGTCGCACAGAGGCAGCAGTGACTTTACAGAAGTCCCCAATCTAAAACACTGATTACAAATACAATCACAACCTCCCGCCCCTGACTCCTCCACCCCTTTCCATTTCACACGACTACAGTGCTCCTCATTACTGGGACACGCTGCATGTATTTTACCTTTATCTCCCTCCCTATATGATATACAATACAGGTCACACGTCCGAAGCATTTACATTGTACTCCCATTATTATTCACGTGTTTTTTTTTGTAAGGCGCCTTTCCTAGTTTAACTGCATGGTTATTCCCAACTCTTCATTTACATACTACCCCTTTGCATCCGCCACGACTCACACAATATCCTTTCTCTCTTTTCTTTAGAGACAGCTGTAGTCATATCGGTATCACAGCCAACTCAGGGAAGCCTTGTGTGGATTTTACTTCAGAATAATCCACTGTATTATTCAACCCTTTAAGGGCAGCACGTTGCTTTTATGAATATGCCCTCTGTCGCATGATGGATAAAGGGAGCCCTGGCGAGTTGCATTCATGTATCATGACGACCATACAGCGTTGATACACCCCCGATGGCAAGTCCCTCGTGTTGGTGCATCATGGTGACAAATACACATGCACCTTACGGCACAGGGCTGGGCAGCTGTCGCAATGTCGCAAAAAATGTGCGACAAGGGTCTTGGAAAATGCGACAGGGACATTAGGAAAAGTCTGGGCTTTCTAGAACTGAAAGAATTTTGTTAATATTCCAATTAGAACCAAAGTTAGGACTATTTTGATAGATTTCACAGTCTTCCGCTAAACCCCTCAGCATACACCCATCAAACAATGGGTTTAAAAAAAAATCTTGGATCTATACACCTGCAAAGCCCTCAGAAAATTCCCATAGTAGTTGGAGGAATATGCCCAGAAACTATACCAATCAAAAATTTTCTCAAATTTCTTGAAACATTGTATCACAATCCTCTCAGAATTAACCAATCTGCATATCTATGTGGAAGTATGCCCCCAAAACCCCCCACAAAATGCACCAATATAAGGTAAACTTTCAAGATTATCCTGGAACAACATGTTTATAAAATTATTTAGAAGTTAACTAATACATGAAATTTCTAAACTTTCCTGGAACAAAATGCTCCCCAAACCATCATACTACATCTATCTAAAAAGTAGAAGTTCAAAATCTTGGGCAAACAATATGCTCCCAAACCCCTAGAATATAGCATTCTAAAAATAGAAATCCAAACTTTTCTGGAGCAATATGCACCCAAATGTTCATAGAAAAAACTATCTAAAAGTAAAATTTTCCTAAAGCAATATGCCACCAAATTCTCAGAATGAACCATTCTAAAGCTAGGCATTTTTTTGGGAGCAATGTGCCAAAACTAAATGAACAAATCTAAAAGTAGAATTTAGAGAATTCCTTCTAGCAATGTGCCCTCAAGCCCTTCAGAGCACACCAAACTAAAGTCAGAAATATCAAAGTTCTCCTTTATTTCACACCCAAAATTGACCTGAAGGAGTTGGCTATGGGGCGGGTCCCCTGCCACACACACACATCTATTTAATGTGTGCCCGTCTGAAATGCTTTGCTCCAGAGATTTCTAGGTTTGCTCCAGCCTATCATAACATGCCCAGCCCTGCGGCAGCATGTGGTCCTTAAAGGGTTAAGAGTGGCTCACATAGTATAAGGGGACTGACTGAATAACCGTCTTCATGAATACCAAGATAAGGCCGCAGGGTACAAGGTACTATACTCCGTGTGTGAGGGTGACTCCCCCGTACACAAACACACACCCTCACCTACCAGGGTACAGGTTTCACTACTTTCTGGGACTGAATTTCTACAAGAGGGCGCCAGAATCAGAATACAAGGTTCACCCTCAGGGTATCTGGGTCTTACATAGTGTGATGGGGCGATGCAAGCAAGTTTGTTTTGAATATAACATAGGGTTGACGGCATTACGTCTGTAAGAAGCCTTACGTCACATGCATGGATATCACTCTCTTCATTACGTCACCGTCGGCGTGAATTGCAGACTGCAATCTGCAGACAGCCATGACATGTTGACTCAGAACAACTCTCTGTGAAACGTCTTGGACGGAGGAGTGAAAGCATATGATCCCTTTCCTCATTTATATATCTACAACTTGCAGCAGTAACTACGGTATCTCACTGATTTCTGGACAATTTTTTGCCACCCCCCCCCGCCCCCTTGTCACTGTTTCGCCCAGTCAGGTAATTTGTGAACATTCCCTTACCAGTGTAGGAACGAGGAATTGGTTGTGCCCCTCTAGACCACAACTACAAGAGTGCCCTTTGTCCTGCTGAACATTCCCTTACCAAAAATGATTTTGTTATTAAAACCTCTGTAGTTCTACATGAATAAATTGTATTGTTTATGATATTTAAGATGTTACTAATTTGTGTATGTAATCATATTGCCCACCAAGTAGCCTACCTCGGTAAAGTCTCCCTTGAGCCCTATGTAGTAGACCTTGGTGGTGTCCGCCCCGTGGTTCCTATGGAAGTACATGGACAAGTGTTGGATGCACGAGAAGCGGGCAGCACTGCAAGTAAACGGCAGAAACAGAATAAGGGAATATTAAACAATCACCAACCATGGGTTTAACATTATGATTATTCTGCCCTTTACTTTGTCTTTTGGTCATTCAAAATAATTCAATCTAAGCTACCTGCACTACCACTAACCCTATAGTTGTGCGTGGGTTACTGGGGTGTTTTGTATAGTTCAATATTGTCTAATCTTACTACAGATGCATATATGTATATATAGTAAGTACCACATGAAACATGATTAGATTGTAGTCTGATTCATTAAAACGTAGATTATACCTCGGTTATTACATCAAACACAGGCATAGGGTCCTCTACCCCTAGACCTATCCACAATCCTACCCAGATCAGTAGATGTATTTAATTCATCTCCATTGTCAATTATCTTATACCCTCCCACAAATAGCCCTGCTATGCTTTGATGTACCGTAATTAAGTAAAGACAATGAAGTGATCAGGGACTCATTAGCTTGATGGTGGGATGCTGCAGCCTGAGTCAAACCTCAGTGTGTCAACAACAACAGGTGAACGGGGGGGGGGGGGCTAATTCTAATTCATTACAGGACAAACTAACAGGTAAGGGCAGGAGGAACACGGGGAGGCTTAATGTCTTAAGGTTCATGTTTATTTGTAGTCATGATGCATCAATGCAGCCCTGGTGAGTGACTCACCAGTGCTGCATTGCTGCATCATGCCGACGCTTCTCAGGGGAATCAAGCCTATAGGGTCGGCATGAATGCAGCGCTGGTGAGTTACTCGCCAGGGTTGCATTCATACATAATCATATTGACGATAATTAGCACGATACGGCTATTAAGGTTTATTTTAATAGTAAGTGTGAAATGTGCTGAGCCAGGGGTTATAGGGTATTCTTCAATATCTGGTGAGAGAGGACAATGGTCGATACCTACCACATTGCACAACTGACCACCGTGGGAAGGACTACCACGATTGGTTAAGTAATAATATTATATATCCTTCCACAGCGTATCCTAAACTAGCCACAGTGTCATTCAAGATATATATCAAACATCTGGCTTTCAGGAGGGGTAAACGTATTCTTTTAGGTACTGGTATAATTATTATGAGCTATTAAATCTAAATATAGAATACAATGTGCAAGCAAGCATTTGTAAAACAGGATTAAACATTCCTAATCGTTACGGGATAATCCCTTATCCCCCCATCTCCAGCACAAGTACTAGAGACTTGCTGATCTCTGATCTGAAAAATACCAATTTCAAACATTGTCGGTGCCTGGCGGCCTCCCCCCACCTGTCTCTGGACCAACAGCCTCAGGGACAGCCATGATTAACCCCTTAAGGGCGGCAGTGTGCTTTAATGTACCCTTTGTCGTCATGATGCATTAATGCAGCGAGTAACTCACCAGGACTGCTTTAATGCGGCATGCCGAACAAATGGGGTTGATACACCCCTAAAGGATCGACATGATGCACTAATGACAACAAGGTTGCTTTAAGGCAACATAAAGTCCCTAGAGGACTACCCGGTAAGTAGTCCTAGCCTGTCTGTCCTAAGATGAATCCACAATATGCGGTAATGGTATGTATAGGTGTGTGTGTGTGGGGGGGGGGGACGCAGGGGTTGGGAGGGAGCAGAGTGCTTGAAATGCCAATATGCAATATGGACGCCCGTGCGGCTCAGGATCGTTGCCAAACAGTGGGCTGTGTGTACAAGCAATGAACGGGTGATTGGGCACGGTATCGCAGCTCGTCTTGTAACTTGTTTGGCGGCAAAGGGACGTCTAGATGCCGGAGAGACCCGACGTCAAAACGCGGCCTCTCCAGACGGGCTTTGTTTTGAATATATCTTGGCCGTGTTGTGTTAAACAGTTGGCAGACAAGTTGCCCAGTCACAGGACAAACATGGACCGCCGCTAATCCGACCTGTAATGCATTTTCTGCGGCTGCCACAAAACGCAGGATGACAGAGGGCGGCGACTGACTGAGGTATTCCAAGCCGCATTGTCCTTTAGTGATCGTCATACATGGATGCAGCCCTGGAGAGTAGCTCCCCAGGGTTGCATCCAGGCATCATGGCGACATTTCTGGGTTGATGCATTCGCTAGGAGTTGACGCATGAATGCAATCCTGATGAGTATTCTCACCAGAGTGATGTTCATGGATCATGACGACAGAGGACATAGCGCTTTAAAGCACTATGCGGCCTTTAAAGGGTTAATACAGTTTCACAGGGCGAATATGGAGAACTGGCGGGATGCTAGCATAACACGAGAATGTATCTTTTACATTTGCTGGCAGAGCTGTGGTGTTCAGGGCCCGGCGTGTCTGTCTGTGCGTTCAAAGGTTATCACAAGCTATGAGTTTCAATAGTAGGGCCGTGCCTCCGGGCAGGGCGCCGTACTTGGAGAGGGAGGAACCGGCATTGGGGGAGATAGGGAGACAAGGGAGGGGGTGGGGGAGAAAGTGGGAGCTGGAGAAAAACTTGTTCATGGAGCCTGTCATTGGGATGTGGGGAGAGGGTCGGGGTGGCATGTGACATGCGAGGTGATGTGGGGATCTTAACGGGCGGATTGTCGAATCAAAGCCTGCCCGTGTAGCGGGGTGTAGTGGGGCGCTGCTCCATTACCCCGGCCACCGTCATCTAATCAAAGCACGACTTGCTCCCCCTGCCCCCTCACCACACACCCACTACTCATCCTCCTTACACAAGTTTCTGTTACTCCTCTAGATCACCTCACCCCGCTATAACGTCACATAGCACATACTAACTGGTAATCTGACCCAGTCCCACCCCCGCCCGAGGAAAGTGTTTTAAAATTAAATCTATATTTATAACTATCGCCATCCCGAGTTAAGTTATCATCTAAACGGCTTATATCTATCATACCCCCTGGGCCCATCCCACCTCCAGGCCTTGATCTTTCTCAATGTTTACCCAGCATATCTAATTATGGTTACTTTCATGGTTAAAATTAGTATCGAGTACAAAGATTAAATTTAGACGAGGTTGAAGGATGGTAACTCCACCTGATAGATCCAATCCATACGCGTTTAAAATTACTCTATATCGATAGTACAGGCATTCAATATTTATTTTTTCATTCATATTTTTCCCCCGTTTAACCTTAAAGGATACTTACTTGACTTTGTACTCAATGGCCCCGGTGTGGTCAGGTGAGATCTCAAACTCCTGGTCGGCTTGTGCGCCGGCATCATCAAACGTCATGTGAGGCCGGTTCTTGTACCTGATCAACCATACACAGGGCAGTCTTACTTCATACATAGATACATGCATAAAGGTACACAAGTCAGTAGAGGCAACGGGCTCTGTTCGATAATACAATATACATATCCTCTAAATCGTTGCTATCATTTTAAACAGGGCTGCAAGTTAGGGATCAATCTAATATAATATATTTAATGTTTAGATGGAGGCCCCTGATTATATAGTTTGTCTATGGATACTAGCAACATAACAACCTAGAAATTTAGGGAAAACCGAAGACTTTCATCCCTGTTTAAAGTCTAATCATCATTATTTATCTCACAATGTAGCTCACATGTACTTTCTCATAGCGAGTGCACCTGCATGACATATAATTAGGCCTACATGTATGATGTGTATTGCTTTCTTCTGTTTGTCTCTACAGCAGCAATGGTCTCACATTGAGAGATGTGTGTACTCTATATATACCGATTTTCTGTAAGTTTACTCACAATTTAACGGCGGCTGGATGGAAGTCGTCTTCTCCCCCTATAATAATGAATCCTTTTAACTTCACATTGCCGGTGAACCTGTAAGTACACAAGTAAAGCTGTAGTCTGATTACCGGATAGAACCTACCTCTCCCACACCACTCCCTTATATAGATGGTAGTACATAACCAGAGGTGCCACTCTGTAGGACGTCTTCTGAATTTGATCAATTTCATATTTCTAGGAAATTTATATAATTTAGTATGGAAATCTCAGGGGAAATGTAGGAATTCGTGAAAGTATAAAGTGTTTCATCTCTGCATAACCAAGAAAGTGGCATCTACTCTAGTTGAAGGATTTTGAGTTACTTTGATATTGATAAGAATTATTATTACGGTAATGATACGGGGAATCCCGGAATGTTTAATTCTCAAATTCCTGAACATAATAATTATATCAGTATCATGGTCAGTAATCATAACTGCCCAAAAATGTTTAATGATAAACAAAGAATTCATCCTAAACGAGGAACGAAAGAATCATATTTCTTAATCATTAGTAGAGAGCCTACAGTGTACAACATTGTGGTACGAAATAAGGACGTGCTTCAGCCAACTGCCTCTGTGCAGTACGCCGCTGCCCCCTACCAGCCAAAGGCGGAACTAAACGCTTAATTCTTTAAACCCGCTTACGGTAGCCTTAAAGGCCGCTTAGTATCAACTCTTCATGAGTGTATCAACCCTACAGGGTCGATATGATGCTTGAACGAGAGCTACTCACCGGGGCCGCATTCATGCGTCATGACGACAAAGGGCATAGAAAATTACAACACCATGCAGCCATTGAAGGGATAACTCCTTAGCTGTTCATGGTTTTGGGTTCAAGGTAAATATCTAGCGGCCATCGGTAGCTCTAAATGACACGAGTGGAAACACCATTGTGCTTCTCATGAACGCTTATTATTTACAAAATGTTGGTATTGATTTTCTTTTTAAAAGAAGACCTGGTGAACTTATCATTGGTTACCTTATTTAGGTTAAATAGGACATTCAGACATTACTCGTGGCTGGCGATACATGCGCATGTTTTCATATGAACAACCCCCCCCCCCCATCTTCTCCCTTCATATCTCAAACATCTTTTTCAAACTTTTAATTATCCTTCACTACCGGTATCTCAAGATACCCGAGAGAGAACTACCGTTATGTGTCCCAACAAGGGGACCTTTGTTTCATAGCAGCAATTGTCAACGCCAACTTATCGATCTAATGAACGGGTAGGGCACCCAGTGGTCGCCCTTCGCGATGTGACTGACAGGTCGTCAGGACAATAACTGGTTTATAAGCAGCCCTGGAGATATTCGTCATCTGTGTGTGCTGTCTCTCTCCCTACAGCCCTTTATAGCCCACATAGTGGTTTCATGTGCTATGCCCTATGTCGTCATGATACATGAATGCAGCCCTGGCGAGTGACTCCCCAGGATGGGATTCACGTAACATGATGACCCTATGGGGATGATAGGCATCCATTTATGCATCCAGGGATGCATTCATGCATCATGACGACCAAGGGTACGCCGCATTAAAGTACTATACGGCCTTTAAAGGGCTCACCCCAGGATGAATCACTGGCATGGCCCTAACCTGCGCCGATAACCTGCGCACCGCCCTGCACCGCCATACATCACCACCAGGCGTCACCCCGGCCGCCGCACCCAGCTAAGGGGCGCCACCGGCCGGCCGCCGCACCCAGCTAAGGGGCGCCACCGGCCGGCAGACGCCGTGACGTAGACGCCGTGACGTCACGGCAGGGAGTTGACTGCGCCGGCCGCTACCACCAGATGGCAGCACGGCATGGGGTCGGGCCGAGGCGCCAACAATAACCGCCGAGATTACTGCAAATCAAGTTTGTACGGGCACCTCAGAGAAAGTGGGAGGACGCGGCAATAGAGGAGGGGGTGCGGGTACAAAGAGGTAGTCGCCGACACAACCAGCCCACCTCCAATTGACTGCCCTATATGCAAACGATGACGTTTTTGTGGCATTAATTATGGAAACACTATTTAGCTGTCCACACATATCATGTTTGTATGTTTGTTAGGAAATGAAAACGCTGTAGATGCATTAGACGTGGTGACATCGACAGTGCAAACTTGAAGTGTATCCCCATTTCCCTACTTTACTACACTGATTAGATAATATATAACTCCATGCAAAAATTGTATATCTAATCAAATACGGTACTGCCTTTACGGAAATAACAGCGGTGCGGGGTCTAATTCACCTGAAGGTTTTTGGTTTACCTTGTAGCTGATAGGGGGCAGCAGCGGACTATTGGCAGTTTAGAGGAGTCCTCACTCTTTTCTGGCTGGGATGACGACGTAACCAAATAGTCATAACTGGGTGGGAATGGGATTAGACTGGTATTATTTTAAAGCAGCAATGTGATTTAATTTGGGCTAAACAGTAAGCTGTATTCTCCTACAATATTTCACAGGTCCCACCCTCTGTGAGTGTTATACTCTATTTTCAATGCCTCTTTACACATTTATAGTAGAATTTTGGGCCTTGAAAAAGATTAGCCAGATCACCTTTTACAGCTATTGTGAATTACATGTACCATTTAATCTAGTATTGTGACACATATATAGGGATTTTATTTCAATCTCCGGCAATTACTTATCATATGAATAAACCCATTCCATTTAAACTACTACGTATACCGGTATACCTCCTCCGTCCCAAGGTTACATTCTATTTCGCGACATTCAGGCATTTGATTATTCCACGCCACAGATACTATCTATATATGTAGTATACAATTCTCACTGACTGATATTGTCTCCGTGGTGGTACATGTAGTAGAACACTGGTTCTCAGAGCCACACAGAGACACAGAGATGGTGCCCTGCGGCGGCAGTTCATCCGCTAGACACCAGACGGCGGCACTGTGCCGCCGTCCAACATAAGCCTCCATCCAACAGACCCAGCAGAGGCTGATACATCGTACTTAGTAGTACCGGTAGTGCTCTCATAGCCCCCGCGGTTTATTCATACTTTTCTTTTCCTTTCTAAGTACCTGGTAGCCATACTGTTAACACGTGTGGCATCTGACAAGTGTCCTTTCTGTATTATTGTCAGTTGGGCGCTACATCAAGTCACATCAAGGGATACTCTACGTCAGCGAATGTCCTGGTCCTTCAAGGGCTGCAGCGTGTGATATGCCCCTGGTCGTCATGATGCATCCATGCACCCTGGCGAGTCTACTGACAAGGGCTGCATTCAAGCATCATGCCGACCCTACAGGGTTGATACACTCCCGTCATGTCTGTATAATGCATGAATACAGTCCTGGTGAGTCTTCTTACACATATATGCATCATTACGACAACAGCAGAGATGCAACTCCCTGGTAGACAACAAGTAGGATATCCTGAGATTTTTGTCAATTTGATGTCAGAAATGAACATGATTCAATACAGAAATCTCAAGAAAATGTAGGAAGCCCTGCAAAGGTGGAAAAGAGTGGCATCTTTGCGTCGGGCACATCAGATTAAAGCCTGATACGGCCCTTAAAGTTTTATGAGCGTGCATTCATATTATTATTAGCACAATTTACATGTTAGCCTGTATTGTTATACCATGGTATATGGCTCCATAGGGAGTGCCCATGCAAAGAAAAAACATTTTATCAACACTGTGGTATCTATTTATTTGTTATGTAGAGGTAGAATATGATCTAAACTTGATCTGACATGATAAGTAATTACTATGGTTTACAGGCAGGGGGGGGGGCAACATAATTAAGCTTCATCTGGGTGTTGATCATGTATACCTTAGGCTACACCGATACAGCTCGTGGTCATATAAAACAATGGACACCGATGTATATGTAGCAGATAGTATGAAATCACTATAGTACAGGTAATAGTACAAAATGTATCCACAAGCAAAACAACAATTGACCATGTTTTGATGGCACTGCCCTGTTTTGCTGAATCGAGGATAAATAAGGAAGTCGTAGACAGAGGTGGACACTGCCCAGTGTGACTTTGTGTCAGAGTCGTGTGACTATTTCTGATAAAAGCTGCCTTTGACAGCAGCCGAGAAAACCACAGCGTCTGGAGTCTATTGAGGACACACGCGCGCACACTTACATGTGTACTGGTTTTTCGGGACCTGTGTCTTTATTTAGACTGTGAGCCACTTCTAACGTGGCAGGTCCCCAGCTGAGTCAATTCCCAATGCTTTAAAGACGAGGCAAAATGTGTCATCATGATGCATCTACTAGTAGGTATCAGCGGCGAGTAACTCTCTGGCACTGATTTGCATCATGTCCACTGTTTGGGAGTGTATCAAACCCCTAGGTTCGGCATGATGCATAAAGTCCAGCTCTGGCGTGTTATCAAGGCTATATTTATGCATCATGATGACAAAGTGCATTAATGCATTATAATCATATTGTCAATAAAGGGCTAACAAAGCAAAATTTGATCAAGGACGACTCATCCGCTGCCCCACTGGAGAGCTTGGTGAATTTGGACACGAGAACTACTATTCATTTTGTTCCAACCTTGAAGGTGCTTCAAGAAATAACTATACATTGTATAAGAAATCGCCCGTCCCCGTCCCCCACTCTTGAGACAGATCCCACCTAATGAAGAGACTACTCACGGTATATTGAAGAGCAGTTCCTCGTCAGCATCGCTTTCGACAAACTGAAACAGAAGAATAAGTAAATATAAATAATAAAAAGCATAGATAATGAGGAATCATCAGTAGATTTAAACTGTTATATATAATATTAAAACCTTATGCTATCATATAAACGACGTAGAACAGACAGAGTAAGACAGTAAACAGAGGCCGGTTTAGATGTAAGTAGTACAATGTAAATGAAATATCCCGTATACTGACAGTAGGTTTGACGTAAGAAGTGCGCAAAAGAATACAATGATGTACATTTACAAGAAAGATTTTAAGTCAAGTAGTATATGGAAAGTCCCTGATGAGCAGGTCTAGATGTAAGTAGTATATGGAAAGTCTCTGATGAGCAGTCTAGATGTAAGTAGTATATGGAAAGTCCCTGATGAGCACTTATAGACGTATGTAGTACATCTATATATATATGGAAAGTCCCACAGGGATGCCAAGTTACCCCACCCCAAAATCGTATTTATTACGATTTTTGGACCCCAAAATCGTAACAATGTTAACTTGAAATCGTAAAAGAAATCGTAACAATAGTATATCCTTAAGAATGCTCTTGCACATGGGTTTATGCTTTATGCTCAATTTTAAGATGTAATAATGAATGCGTACCAATACTCTATCATAAGAGTTTGTAGGCAGGTGTATGGCAAGCAGTTTCAAAAGAAGGGGATCCAATGGGTTTATTCCCATGTTGCAACACACAAGTAAGGGGATAGGCCTATTTTATATAGACACTTCAAAAATTACTAAAAATCGTAATTTGACACCAGAAATCGTAATGGTCGTAATGATTACAGGGGCGTGGCAACCGGGGGGACGGGGGGGACATGTCCCCCCCACTTTTGCCCAACCCCAAAAAAGGTCAAATCAAAAAGGTCAAGTAAAAAGGGGTCAAAAAGTGTCAAAATACCCCTCAGTCCCCCCTACTTTGAGACTGCTTGCCACGCCCCATTAAATGGGGGTCAAAAATCGTAAAATTACGAAAAAAATCGTAACACTTGGCATCCCTGGTCCCAGATGACAAGGTCTTGCTATAAGTAGTTTATGGAAAGTTCCTGAAGAACCAGTCTAGGAGTACTATGAGTATATGGAAAGTCCCTGATGAGTCGATACATGTATAGATTTAAGTAGTATATGGAAGGTCCCCTATAAACAGGTCTCGATGTAAGTAGTATATGGAATGTCCCTGCTGAGCAGGTTTAGATGTAAGTAGTATATGGAATGTCCCTTAAGAGAATGGTCTAGTGTAAGTAGTATATGGAAAGTCCCTGATGAGCAGGTCTAGATGTAAGTAGTATATGGAGTGTCCCTTAAGAGTATGGTCTAGTGTAAGTAGTATATGGAAAGTCCCTGGTGCGCAGGTCTAGATGTAAGTAGTACATGGAAAGTCCCTGATGAGCAGGTCTAGATGTAAGTAGTATAAGGAAAGTACCTTTTGACTATGGTCTAGTGTAAGTAGTAAATGGAAAGTTCCTGATGAGCAAGTCTAGATGTAAGTAGTATATGGAGTGTCCCTGTTGTGTACGTCTAGACGTAGATGTAGTACATTGTAAATAACCAATCCCACATGAGCTCATAATGCACTGGAACACAAGCAGGAAAGGACACCTTTCTCACGTGAGTCATAACATGGGATACGTGAGAATGTGGTTTTATGAATGGGTGAGTGGGTGGTTTTGGGTTGGTGAGTCGGTGACAAATTAAGGGTCCATGGGTTCCCGACCGGATCAAGGAACTAATAATTATCAAAGGCTACCTGACTGATTGTTCCGCTCTTTAGCACACACATATATACCAGGTAATGATGAGGTGGACAGTCTTTACACCAAGTAGCTATAAGAATTGGGAAGATGCTGTAGAGGTAAACAACTAATTATACTACTGTGACGCACACGTGGAGCTGCAAAACCGTCAAGTGGACAGGAAGACGTTTCCGTGTTTAATGAAGACCAGCTCTAATCAGACCATAATGACGGTATCGCCGCCTCCCCGAAGGATGCCGGTCGCCGCCGCAGCAGCTGCAGTAGCCCCAAATAGAGCCTCCATGGCCGGGAATATTTCCCATGTTTTTCCTCCTACCTGACTAAGCCTGCTGCCACCTTGCCCAAGTCACAGCCGTGGAAACATCAAACACAGAATGATGGGCCTAATTCCAGGCGCGCTGCTGCACGACTACGGCAGGCCACACTGGTCCCTCTGCCAGGATTAGTAGCCCTGGGGGCTGTTTAGTCAACTAAGGGATATTATTCTTGAAATTTAGGCATCAAAGTTTGTTGATCTGCACTGCTAGGGTTACTTCATAGATGCCTGACTTTCTGGGTGAGCTCCTCACCTTGTGGGGTCCGGTATCCTTAATCCTGCCCCCCCCCCCTCTGCCACTACGCTTTTAAACAGTACTTTTGTGATAAGCGGACCCCCCCCCCCCCCCCCCCACCCCTTCAAGATATTGGGTCTTCCCCTACCCGTTCCCTAGCATGAGAAAACGATGCAAGCTAATGAATTTGGGATCAATTGAGATAGAAAGGTAAGCTTAGACGTAAGATTAGAATCCAACGACATGGTTGAGGAACACATCCCTGAGCCTCCAGGAAAACAAACAGGAAAGGAAGGGATTATTCTGACCTTTGGGCACGGTGAAGTCAATAGAGTAAAAAGACGATACTTTAATAAGCCTCTAAGGATAGCATGATGCCGCAGTTCTTAATGTTCATTTGTCATCATCATGCCACCAATCAATGCTGAGTTGGTGCATCATGCCGACCCTTTTTAAGTACATGGTGCTTGAAGTCAGCCATGGCAAGTTACTCATTATGCCGTATTCATGCAAAACGACCACAAAGGGGCAGTTTTATTAATGCACTGTGCTGCCCTTAAAGGGTTACTACATCAGCCGGCGTCGTTCCTGTGGTGTCTGCCGTCTATTTGCAGACCTGGGTGGTTTCACCACAGTGGGTGTGGGCGGAACCGTCTAGGTTCACTTTTTACGAGGTATTAATATCTGGGTTGATCACCAGTATGCCTGCTGTAAGTGTTGTTCCGGGTTGGCCGTGCCGATTAGCCTTAATCAGGTAAGGTAGCAGTAGTATCCGTGATAACACTTTGTACGTCCGCATATGGAGATCATTAGGAATACGACATAAAGGACTCAGAGACAGCTTTATCATAATGTATTTCAATCTTGGAACCAATAACATTACTGAAGGCACCTTCCATACCATCAACCAGGGACGGTTCTCCTGGTTGGCTACACGCAGCAAAGCTTGCCATTTTAGTAGATTTTGGGATTACAATTCATTGTAGGAATCCCAGCGAAAATGTAGGAATTCCTACAAGAGTAGGAAAATTAGCATCTCTTATTTTACACACATTTTCCCCAGAAATCGCCAACCGCTGGAAACTTCCATGCATTCGGATAGAGCAGAACCGTAAGGCCACTTAAAATTGATTGTCAGCTTTGCAGACAGCGCCCGCATCCTTTAAAAAGGGCCGCAGGGTTGTTGTTTTTTCACCCTTTTTGAAAAAAAAATGGCCAAAAATTGCGCATGGAGGAAAACCCAAGCAATATAATTGCAATATTATCAATATCTCAGCTGTTAATTTGAGTACAAACGTAATTTAAGGTTGATCGCTACTCATTGAATATAGACTCCTGTGCAGCTTTTTGCGCATATAGCTTAAAACTGTCAGAATGGGACCCCCCTTTTTTTTTTACATTTTCCATTTCTTAATGATCTAAACTAAGCTAAGGCAAAAGATTAGGAAATTCTATGGATGACAAGTTAAGAGTAGCGATCAACATTAAAAAGTATATTAGACCTCATTTCTACATGCAGACCGTCAATGTTCTAGAAAAACAAGGCCCTCCCGCACCTCCAGAAAAAAGTAAAACAAACATATAAGCGCCCTCCCGCCCCCTTTTTTCTTAAAAAGTGTCCGCAAAGCTGATAATTGGCCTAACACAATTTTTAAGAAAATGGGACCCCCACATACTTCAGACCTTTGCAATATATACTTCATAGAAGCCCCCTAGGTATAAATGTGATATGCCTAAGCATGTACTAGTTTTGTCAAGGATGTGTTGGAAAGCTTTATGCATAAGGTTTCCAGCGTCATTGCGTACGATCATGTAATTTTGGGCGCTGATCTCCCTCTAGACCCTTCAGCTGTCAGCGTCGTGCCTCTACATGGATACCTGCATTTTTCTACCATGTCGCCGTGTCGATTTTTAGCAAAACGGCCGTGTCGCCGTGTCGATTTTTATCCACATAGAATATACTGGTTCCTGGTAAAGCAGTCTATGTCTGTCGATTTTTAAAAGGGCCGTGTTGCACGGGTCGGATTTTATAACCCCCGTGTCGCACCTGTCGATTTTTACCCATGTAGAGGCACAGTGTCATGTACGCTGGGACTATACCCATCTCAGCATACACACATATATAAGTGGCCATGGCATTGAGGCCATCCATAGTGGCTAGGCTTCTGATATTTTTGTCACCACCTCCTGTATACTTCCGCACAGTGAGATACAGGGTGGAGAGGTGAATCAATTCATGGAAGGGGCTGGAAGGGGACCCAAACGTAAGTTGCAATTTAAAAGAAAACATTTGTGTCGAGTGACTGAAGATTTTACCCAGTATAAACTATTCCCAGAAATGTAGGAGCCAATTGTATATTTTCTCTCTCTGGTATTCCTCTTGAGTGGTTAAGCCAATTTAAAAAAAAAGGTTTGTTCCAGGTGACATGGAAAGAAACTCTAGGGTCGGTAGGTCGGATTTTTTTTCTTACTTTTTTTTTTTTTTTTACAGCTCATCTACATACCCTAATATTGACCAAAAAATGGAAAATGGGAAGATTTTTTCAACAAATTTGTAAACCTAAAATTGACCCAAAAAATGTGTAAAACTATAAAAATGTCTTAAAAATTGCATAAAGAAAACGTAGGGTCGGCCCTGTTTTGATAGGGTCGGTCGGGTGACCTGAAACAAACCTCTTTTTTTGGCCTTAACAACACTACCATACCAGTAACCAGATGTACACTATTAACAAAGGGGTAGTTATTCTTTAACAACAGAGGGTCAGTAATCATTGGCATGGGCCCTTTTATATATGGTGACATGTAGGGTAACGGTAAACATGTACATGTATAAAGGTTTAAGGGGCTGATGTGGGTTAGTAGACATGTAGGCATGTTACAACTTTCTAACTCTCTAGACATTTACCTTACCACTCTATTTGTGTTCTAACTTTTCCGTTACCTTGGCTGGCATGAGAAAAAGTCAGTGAAATAAGCTTACATTTAGGTAAAATTAGGTGAATTTTGTTCCCCGAGACAGTGCCTGGCCTAGAACCCTGGATTTGATAGCTATTCTGCATCAGAAGCGCTCTTACTCCAGGCTCACTCCCAGGACGAAATGCAGTCAACGCTGCCAAGACCTTTCAAACCAACACAACCACAAGTCTTTGTATGGGACACCTTTCCCCTAGTTCTTGGTACCACACATGACACCTTTTACTTGGCATTTCAATACCACGAGCACTGTCAGAGGTCTGCTGGGACCCCTGTCACCTGGAGATGGGCAATGCAATGAATAGACATTGACGATGCCATTAACCCTTTAAGGACCGCACATGGCTTTAATACACTTTACCCTTAGTAAGCATGATGCATAAAGGCTGCGCTGGCGAGAAACTCACCAGGGCTGCATGAATGCATCATGCCGACCATTCGGGAGTGAATCAGCCCTGTGGGGTCGGCACGATGCATGAATACAGCACTGCATACATGCATGCATCATGCCGACCAACGGCAAACATGTCGTACATTGAAGCACTATACTACCCTCCAGGGTTACCTATAGGGGGCGCATGTGTGCCTGGCCTTCGGTATTTAGGTCTATTTTTAGTTTTACTGACGTACCGGCAGTGTTGCCCTGCCTGGACTGGTTGCAGCTCTGGTCCAGGACAAGACTTGAATTGATATTAATTAAAGGTAAAATTGTTAATCAGGTATGACCATTGCAACTCATTATGCCATCGCTAGCCAGGATTTCTTTCGTCTGCTATTGCGTATCTCTTATGTGGCATAGATTTCAGGTCCGTAGCCAAAAGGTAATACGCTTTCCACTAAACTAGTTTCATCTACGTTTCAAATACATAAATTGCCATATATATATATATATATATATATATACACTAGAATATTTTCAACATTTTGATAGTTAAAAAGTCCCAGATGTATTTAAATAGACAGTTAGAAAACATCAAGTAGGATTGACGGCAACTAGCCGATTTCTCGCAATCTACTCTTTTTAACAAGACTTATCATATTCTGTAGCATTCCATGGTAGAGAACCGTGTACCTAAAGATCTAGGCTACTACTAAAGTCAGCTAGTAGCCCTAAATCTTTTTTCGGGTTATTTTATAACTGCATGTCGGCTACGGGGGATTAGATGTGGTCTATTATGCAGAATGTGTGACTGAGTTACTCACTATTACAATGACTCAGTCAGCACGACTCACCCTACGAGCCTACTACTGTGAGTCTATTAGCAGTACCTTTAAATACCATACTCTGTAGTCAATTTTTCTGATGAGATTTGATCCAAATTTAACCTGGATAATGACACTGACAATTAATACTTATTTTAGAAAATTTCGTAAGTTTCTTGTACAACCCACAGATTATACTGGACACGACCCCTAGGTGCGGGTTATGCGTGGTGGGAGTGCGAGTTCGAGAGCTTTTAGATGTATACTGTATACCGGTACTACGGTACTAATACTAGCCAAATTTAAACGCCAGGCGCAGGTGATGAGATATCGCCAGTCTATAGATGCAGGTTATACATGTACTAGGGATTGTAGGAGAAACATATAGAGAAAATAAGTTACTCAAGCCGCCTGAATGCAGATTGATCTGCAGATTAGGGCCCACAAGTTGTTGCGGGGCCCTTTACCTACAGTCGTAGTAAATAGATGGCCGGCTTTTATATTAAAGTACCCTACCTGCTTCTGGGTGGGCATTTAAGGTTTTACATTTCATCCATTCTAACAGGGGGGTTGGTGGGATGAGAGCGGGGCAAACATTTGACAACCCCTTGGCCTTGGAGAGGGGGTAACAATTTTTACCTATTTCAGCATTAGGCTTCAAGAGGGGTCACAAATTTTGCCCCCCCCCCCTTCCTGAAGAGGGCTCACAATTTTTTAAGCGCTCCCCTCCACAGGTAAAGATTGAGAGTGTGATTTACATCACAAGTGACTCAGGGGCAAGATGATTTAGTGATTGAATTAATTAATTGAAAGATTGAAGATGTAAGTCATTTCAGGAACAATAAATAATTCGTCACTTCTGAAAGCAAAAATGTGTTCCTGGCTCAAAAATACCCTCAAATGCGTCACACTAGTCTACAGTAATCACATTTCAGCCAATGGGGCAATCGTGGCTATGGGCAGGGCCAAAGTTATTTTAGTTACAATGAATGGTTCATTCATGGATTCTGAGTTCATAAATGTGTTCCTCAGTGAAAAATGATACAAAATAATGTGTCACACAACATTACCAGATACAACTTTGCCAGACACAACTTTGCCAGACACAACTCCGATCGACATTGCTGGGCCATTGATCGGAGCATAAACAGCAGATATACATGTATTCATGTTTCCGTTCTCTTGCCTTCATTTTGTACCCTGTGCTGTAGCCTGTAGGCGGAAACATATCATGAGTCCATAAATCAAGATGGTTTTATGTGTTTGGGACTATGTCTATGGGGTCAGTTATTTCATTTCATTTTTATTTCATTTGTCATTTTGTTTTGGTCCCTCGGTTTTTTGGTTTGATTCTAGCCTTTCTTTTGGATTTTCATTCAGACCTCAATTTGTTCACTTTAGTGGTGAAAAAACTTTGACAGGTTTGACAGGACAATGGGGTCTTTGAATAATTCATGCAAGGTTTGTACACTCATGTGAAATGTTATATAGTCAGCAATGAGTACTGCCCTCTTTTAAAATGTTGTAGTGAAACTGAAACATATACCGTGAAATTCCTCTCCAATAATGTTACGGGTACAGTGACAGTGGGTGCATTTTCAATCCCCAACTTTCAACCCCCATATTTCTACCTTTACCCCCATATTTCTACCTTTACATGTTCTTGTATAACAATTAACATGTATGTGTGTTTTGTTTACTATGGACCTTTTGTACTTCTGAGTCTGAAATAAAAGTTTAAATTGGAAAAAATGAATACAGCTACTGCCAGTACTGGGAGGTTGCGGTTCCCACATCTAGACTAAACCTACACAAATTTATTGCACTTATGGGATTCAAGTTGAGCAAATATTTTTCAAAGCACAGATGTTTTTGTGTGTTTTTTAGAGTGATTCTGTAGGCCTAGGCCTAATATTCAGCCAGTGGCAGTGTCCAGAATCATGTGAGACTGAGGCCAGTGAGGGTTGCTACTGGGTAGGGTAGGTCGCTGGTTGGGTGACTGGTGTTAGTGTGCGTGTGTCGAAGCAGTCACTATTGGCCAGTCACTGTGTAGTCAGTGAGTGAGTCAGACTCAGCGACACTCACAGTCTGAGGGTGACACAGACAGTGACACGGTGTTGATTGTGATGCATGCAGTGAGCGATAAAGGGTGCAAACCTTCTCCGTGTCCAGCCTCTGATCCCACGGTTTGAAGACATCTTTGCCTGATCCGTCCCTAACTTCATTCAGACACTGCACATTATCATGGTGGATCTTTAAGTAGAGGTTGAACTGGTTTCCCCTCTCTGCACCTTCTAAATCATCATGACTGTGAGAGTGCCCGCCGCCGCAGTGACTGTGCCCGTGGCCGGCCATTTTACGACGTTGACGTTTTTCGACAAAACAGTCGCAAATCACGAGAGACGCTGCCGGATAACACGCGCTTTCCCGCCCCGTCTTTCCCGCTTACACTAGTTACAGCATTGCCATCAGCTGAAACCAGTCACGCACAGCGACTTTTATTTTTGGGAGATACATGAACAAGATCTAGGCTGCTACCCTTAAGTACTGGAAGGGCTGTATTCAAAGCCCTCCCCCCATCGAATACAATCATATACGATGTGGTCGTATTCAGTGGGCTAGCACCCAGCAAATTAGTTCCAGATTGTTTCACCCTGTTTTACCCCTGGAACTGTGTGCTCATTTCGTGGATTTTGTGTGACATATATACCATGTAACAGACTCACACACACTGACACAGTGTTCCATGGAACAGATTCACACAGTTCTGACAGATTTTTAAAAAGCTTATTCACACCAAATGACAAAAATATAATGCCCTAAACCAAAATGTTTAGTCATGTATTTTTATTTTTATTATGAATTACTAAAAGATAGGAAATACTGTAATACTTTTTACAACCAGCAGTATTTGACATAGATAGTCATAGCACACTATTGGTGTGTGTGCTGCTGGTTTGTACAAACTCATTCGATCAGGTTCCTAGAATTTCAACATAGGCTGATGAATATATGTACCATTATAACCATCAACATTAGAGTTCACATGAGCAGCAGGAGATAGCCAGGCTTTTATCTAAACATGATGACCAGAGGAAAGGTGTCTAGCATCTGGACCTCTTAATGCTGCTTTCATTAAAATGATATGGCATCTATTTATTTACATAATGAATGTTAATAGAAGGACAGGTGCATTGTCTGATTCACAATACATTGGGACCCTGTTTAGATACTTATAGCTAAAGAAAATCATTCTCTTTAATCAGGAAAAGGGGTACAAGCAACTTTGATGACACCTGGTGTCACACATAACAGGTATTTGTGTGATGTAGTGTCACCTAGTTTCCCTTCTGGCACACACTCACACATCTTCAAACATAACCATTATCACTTTGTCAGGTTGGAATAGTGCATGGTTTTTTTTGACACCAGGTGTCATCTTTGTTGTTCCTTGTTATTCTCATGGGTGAAATGGAATCATTTTCATTGTTTATAACCATAATAACATGTTGTCAATGCAACTTAGACCTAGCTATACACGTCTAATTCTATCAAGTTCCATTAGTGATTGAAAAACACACCATATGATTTGATTAAAGCGGCATTAAGAGGGACAGACCACAGACACCTTTCCTCTGGTAATCTTGTTTGGATAAAGGTCTGACCTTTTGTTACATGTGTATACAGCTGATAATTGGCATGAATTGTGCACAACTTCATCAGGCCTACACTACCATGGTAGGAATCTTGTTGAATGAGATAGTATGCCCATATACAGCAAGGAGTGCACTAACAGATTTCTGCCATGGTGCCCTATGCCACCTTCTAAATATAATGAGTATTACAAACTAAACAGACTTTCCTTTCTTTTTCAAAAAAATCAAAAAAGTGAAACAATATGGTTGGAAACATTTTTGTGCCATGGTACACGATGCTGTGTGAATATGTGTGAATTTGTGTGAATATGTGTGAGAATGTGTCACTTCTTGTCCTATGGGGTATTGTGTCATATTGTGCCAATTAGTTCCATAGGACACAGTCACACAAAGTGCACGTTCCAGAAACTAAGTCAAACTAATTTGCTGGGCAGCTAACAGAAAATTGTTTTCCCTTCATTAAAGTTAGTACATCCAGAGACATGGAGGGCTAGCCCCTGGTACATCCGATGTTTGGGACAAAAAAAAAAGATTTCCTTAAAAAAATGAGTCAGAATGTTCACAAATAATATAATCAACCTCCTATCTATTTCATTCCCCCTAATTCCCTGCGATTTTGCTCTAATTTGATTTTATTGTCCAATATATGGCCATTTTGGAATAAATGCGTGCACACTTTAATTCTCCCAATTGAAAATACACTAGAAAAGCCCATACCATGGTTGCGGGACGTTCAATCCCTTCGTGTAAGATTTAGAATTTGGATATACCCACTTTAAATGGCCTCAAATTAAAAGATAAACACAAATGCCAACTATATTGCTCTGATGTCCGGGTCTGATCTATTTCACTTGTGGGGGCGGGGGCTCATCCAGCCTGTGGCTTTATGGGATACTGCCCAGCCCCCAATAATGAAACGCATCAGAGACAGTATCAATGGGCGTTGGAATTTGTCTATATATTATATCATATTTGAACTTTATTTCCTTGGATAATTTGCTTGAACCTCAGACATTTTTCCAAACGTGAGTGCTGACTGTATTCGGGGTTCTGGTACTGTTCTAGTCAAACAATACGTGGCATCTGGGTAAATATGGGGTTGATGGGAACTTGTTTGGGGTACGTCGATTTTTAGGGAGTTAGATTACAAAATAGATCAAGGACATGGGGTCAGAGAACCTGTCGCTGTTATAGCTTAGATCAGTCACAGGTCTCTGAATATAGGGACGGATACCCGTTTTTCTTTAATGGTGAGACTGAGAATGTAGCTGAAATATACACACTTTCCTCACTGTACCTCGCATTCCACACATTCAGCGTCCGTGACGGATAGCATGTGTGGGGGTCTATGCATGTATCCCCACATGTGTTCCCCCATCCATTCCCATGCCCATCCAACCCTCTGTCCACAATCCACAACAGAAGGTGAAACTCATCCCCTGTCTGAACCCTCCGTCATACCCCTTACCCCGTCCTTATGGCAGTAGCCGACAGAGCCTTCTAAACCAATCCAGGTAATCCTTGAGGTTTAATTAGCCATATAATGAGGGTGCCTGTGGTAATCCCCTCACACTATCTGTACCCACGCCCTGTGGTGCAGGCGGCCCCTTTGTACCTGGAGGAGAACAACAGGTAGTGTCGGCCTGATTACACACGGTGGGCTTTAACCCTGTAAGGGCCGCATAGTGCTTTAATGTGCTCTGCCCTTTGTCGCCATGAATATAGCAGTAGCTAGTAACTCGCCAGTGCTGCATGCATACAATACATGCACCATGTCGTGTCTTTGAAGTGTATTGGCCCTGTATGCTCTAGGGTCGACATGATACATGCATCATGACGACCAATTGCATTAAAGCACTATGCGACCATTAAAGGGTTACACCCTGTGTGATATAGGTATGGCAGCCACGTGCCTCCCGTTATGTCTTTGTTGTGGGCCGCGCGGCGGGCTTTGATGTGTCCACTTCAAGGGCGGGAGGAGGTAATATTATGTCAGGTGATGGGACCCAGGTGACGCAACACTCATCTTCACGAGTGATTGACACTAGAGTGAGTTTAATGTCGCTCATAGAGACTATAGAGACTGGGACTACCTGCTGGGATATAACATGGGCTTATGTGCAGTTAATACCTGGGGTGTAGATTGTTTAGGGAGGTTTAAGGCAATAGAGAGCACTGTCCAACTCTCCTGCACCCCCTGCTACATGTATGCACCTCAGGTAGCAGAGATGCATCGTTGTATGTTTTGTGGTAATCTTGTTGGATAGAATCAGTCTTACTCTATAATTTAACCTTGTATACCCGTATTACCCCTGTCCCATATGAAATCAGCAAAGTCAAATTAAGAAGTACCATCGAGCTATAGATAACAAAAGCTGCATCATTACCAGCATAACACCTGGCCTTGTCCAACTGATCAATTTTACGTCGAACATTTGATACAACATTTCTATGTTCTATAAACTCAGGATCCATGGTTAGGCCCTAGTAAACTGTTGACACGCCCCAGGATCACATTATTCCCCTATCTTAAAAATACGGTATTAGTTGGTTCGCTGGTACATGAAACAGAGTATATCCTATTGACATTACCATAAATCATCCATTTAGTTTATTCTCATTGACAGTGAGGCCTTTTTTTCTCATACCAATCATATAGCTTTTTTAATCAGGGGTTTGTACAGGTATAACGACATCGTCGGTAAAATATCAAAGTTACCTATCTCAGTGTTTGCCAAATCCTACGGGCCGTGGCAATGTCCGCCTAGAATGTCTCTGGTCCAGCAGAATGACTGCTGTAGCTGAACCAGATGTCCTGTAGATTCTGGGCTTTTCAGAACTGAAAGAATCTTTCAAATATTCCAAGTAGAACTGAAGTTAGAAGTCAGAGAGTACACCCTAAAATACTAGGCAGTGTAAAGTTATTTTCTTTTAGCATCAACTGTAATAAGATAATGAATTATCCTAAATTGTATGCAAGACTTTGATTTTGGTATCCGGTCCTGCAGAAATCTAATCGGTCCTGCAAAATTGGCAAACTGCAGGACCGAATGTCTTGCCTGGTGAAAAAGTTTTCGCAAAGACTGAGCACTATCTAGTGTGTGAAGTGAAATTATATAGATTGAGAATAATACAGGGCCCAAAACCGATATCTGAGGGACTCCAGATGACAGGTTTGAAGATAGATATGGAATAGTTGGCTATTGTACATTGTTTACAGTTAGACACGTAGCGGTCTAACCCCGTACATGCAATTTCTAGTCCAAAAGCAGATACTTTCTTGAAGATATTATTGGGTGTAAAACGGTATCAAATACTTTCTTATGATCTAGGTACAATGATGAGATGGGTTTGTTATCTGTCATGTTATATATAACGTTATCAAGGTGTGCAGTGATAATGGGAGAGTGACACGATCTTTATTCGTGCTGCATGGGCGTCAAATATGTACATGAAACGTGTACCTGCATATACTCCTCTAACCTAGAGCATACAACTTTTTTCCAATAATGACTGGCCCAGTACAGGCCCATGTTTGCAGATGGTGATATTGACCTCATGTTGGTACAATGCTGGGTAAATCCTTTAACGTTGAAACATCATTTCATGGCTGTAAATTAAACATTGATACATTTATTTCAGGAAAAACACCAATATTGGTTAAATGCTGTTGTGGAAACCATTTTGGAAATTTGTATCGTTTGTGTGAAGGTCTTTAAGTTGTGGTTGTCAGACGTGGCTGTCAAGTATTTAATAATAATAATTAGCAATTTAGTTTTTGTAATCCATCTGAATCTCAGCCTCAATGGGAAAATAAATTATGCAAACTCTTATATTATCTTCCAATGATCTGTACACCCTAGAAAACTGATAACTAATTTTGATCCCCACTGTAATATATAACAATATATACTAGTATGCCATTTGAAAAGGTAGGTGGTACCTGGCTTTTTCTGATCAGGTGTCTCCACCATGTATGTGAAGAGGACATGATTTATGCGTTTGCATTATCATGATGTAAATATTTTATGATCTCAAATATATTATTGGGATCAGTAGCACATACATGTAGGCTACTTTAATATGACAAAATATGAGTTTACAAGCTGTTGTTTACTCAAGCTGATGTGATGTATTTCATAACCTTCTCAAGCGATGAGACTGGTCAGAGTTGTCCACATAAGATTATCCCAATAAACATAATAATACGTCAAGCTAAGGCAAACTGGACACTTTTCCTAATGCCTAGCTGTAAGTGCATAAGAAAATCCATGAGGTTTGGTACTGTAAAGTTCCCAACTTGGGTTAGCAAATTAAACTTCTTGGCTAAGTCTTGACTAAGATTCTAATGATATTTTTTTTCTGTGCAAACACCCCTATCATACATCATACCTCAACGTCGCCTAAAATGCTGTGATAAATGTCCCGTCCCAATGATTCCCATAACAATTTCCGGTTCCGTCAAGAACCAAGCAGCTTTTAATACATGTAATGAATGAAGAGCCCTCCATAAAAGTGAATACGATTTGTCTACACAGTTAGGCCCCCCTTGACTGTTTACCATCATCAATTTGTATCCTTACATCAGGACCGTCCATAACAAAGTGATAGAGATGTCAGACACGGGCATTAGTCACTACAGGAGAAGCCCCCGATCATTGCATGTTGGCGGGTAACAGCTCCTGTACATGGCACTAACATGGCTCTGCACTGGAGGACAGTGTGTTATGAATGCACCCACGTGGGTGGTCCAAGGGTGGGCTCTGGGTGGGAGGGGGGAGTATTGATGGACGACTTGGAACAATCATTAGTCATTTGACCTCTGATGTGGAGGGGGGTGGTTGTTAGCTTCAAGATGTTAAGGACTCTGCCCGTAACCTTCTGAGAATTTTTTTGCTGCTATCTGTTTGTCGGATCATGGAGATACAGACATTTGTACAAGAACATATATATAATTATAAACCTAACCTAAAACCAGTAAATATGTGCTGATAGGAGATATATGCATGTACAATGAACGTGTTATATGATACTCGGAAAAAGGGTTGAAAGGATTGATAAACACTTTACCATAGTGAGTGGGTGGGGGTAAGGTGCCTAGGCATGTCAACCATTTAAGTCATTTAAGGCCTTATACTTTACCATGTATTCTGTCGCCATTATAGATAATACAGCCTTTGCCAATGCTGCCCCCGTGCATCATGCCGCCACCGTGGGTTGTATAAATGGTTGTCATGATGCATTTAACACTATGCAGTGCCGAGTGGGTTAGTTGCCAGCACTGCATTGGTGTATCATGAAGACAACTGCAGCTGTGAGGCAACCTGTGGTACTTAGAGGGTTAGCTGGGGGTGCACCGGCAGCCGCCACGGGGTGTTTAATGTTTAAATGCCGCCTTTATCCGGGGCTAATCAGGGTTGGATCCCCCATTTGGATCGTTACTCAGACCCCACCACCCAGTAAAACTCCTGTCACCAATAATGAATAAACGCTATACACAGCGATTAGCTTTTTTTGAATAGGAAGCCACGAGATGAAAGTGTATTTGGGGCGTGCCTGAAGAGGCAAACGCGGTTACAAATTGCCTTTTATTCCCACGGTGTAGGAAATAAGTTCGCTGTCTATTAAAGCAGGATGCCTCTTTTTCTGCACACAGAGAGTTTAATTGGTTGGACTAATGAAGAAAAAAACGCTCTGCGGAAAAGAAAATCACAACAACAAAAAAACGGTGGCATTTACCAGCTACTTAATTTACTTGGTGCGTGTATAACGTGAAGAAGGTCCACTTATACACCGTCTTATTACCTTCCTTCTCCTGAGGATGGAAGTGAAGCGGACCCCGTTAATTACAACGCCAATCAACCGAGATGCACTCACCAAAACTGATGAATTCTGCTACAAACTCCTTTTATCCGTGGACTGGTTTGATGACAACTAACATTATTTCTGTGTGAATACATTTGCAAAATGCTTATGCATGGACATATGCGTGAACATATATAGCTCCATTCAGTGGTAGATCTATCCTTGACCCGGACTACAACCATGACCCTTCTCTGCTAGAATGCATTGGACGGGTATATAGATGGTGGGAGACAGAGGGGCAATAAGGCGCTTATAAATAAATTCTCCTCTTAATGGTAAATCAACCACACACAATAGAATCCTGAAATCCAATTACATATAGTACACAACATGTTAAGTGGTGCACATATAAGCCTTAGTGCAGCTCCTGTGTGTGTGGGGGGGGGGGGGGTAGGGGGGTAGGGGGGTAGGGGTAGGGTGTGTGTGGGAGTTTTCCTGGCAGTTCGAGGAACATATTCCCGGAAGCAGATGTGGCCATGTTTGCCCCTCTGGGAGGGACCACCTGACGCCCAACGCGCCCCCTATTGACCAGCGGTGCATGACCACTCTCCCCCATCGCCATGCTATAGGCCGTAATACTGCAGAATTAGCTGCCACTAGGGGCGCTGATAGGATGTGGGGCAGGGGAAGTACCTGTCAGTCTGCCAGGAAGTGTGTGGGCCGGGGGCTGGGGAGGCAGACAATGCCTGCCACGCCTTCACGTCCTAACACGGGCCAAGCTGTGCCTGGAGGAGGGGCTGTTTATTGGGCAGTCCTGTTGGGGGAGAGGTTAGGTGTTAATTAAGGGGATCTGCACTGATGGCATTCCTGACCTCTCCCCATCCCCCCACAAACCCCAATATACATACATGGGCCCCATACATGTACAGATGGTTTTCCATTCAATTCCTCCACTTTAGCACAAGCCCATTACTCAGTGCATCAGTGGTCTATGGCTAGGTAGATGCTAGTAGCGGTAGGATCTTTTTATCGCTCGTTGTTAATCACTTATATTATTCCCGTTGCACGCCTCATTTGCAATATTTCTTAATTTGTTTGATATTCCCATGTGAGGGGGGGGGGGGGGTCGGTCAACTAATGAACACTACTCAGTTCCACATCCACCAACACTTTATTTGCGTATGTTTGATGCCTTATCACCATTCATGCCATTTCTTAACAGCGTTGGTGTGGCTGCGAGTCAGTGTTTATGAGAAAGTCGTGTGGTATTGATCCCTTAATGGTGTTATGATTTACTTTGTAAATCACCCCTGACGCTACAGGAATGACGCCTGTATGAAGAGTGTCACGGCTTCCTGAATACCACGACACCCCCAGAATGTTGTAGCCATGATGTAACACTGACAGACTGGCACCAGGCACACCTCACCTGTGGTCCTCCTGCACCCCTACACACCCTACACCCACACTTAGCCTGCCACCCCCAGGTAACACACCTCCTGCCACACCTCACACAATGATCCATGAGAGCTGGCACGGCTGTGGTAGGGGCAGGCTGGGGGTGAGGGCTGGCAGCGCCCGGATTGGGGCTGTGCTGGACAGGTGCGCCAGGTGATCCTGACAAGGTTATGTCACCTTGACCAGCCCCTATGTGGTCACCGCCCCCCCCTCCCTCCCACTCTCCCCCTCCCACCCCACCTGCCGCGTGCCTCATGTGTTTGGCCACTCTGCGGCGGCCAACGCCCACGTTTGTCTCTCCAGCCTGTGTACCGTACTGGCTCGTTTAAGTGCCGCACATTCAAATAAGCGCCGGTCTTAAATAATCACCGGGGTACAGTAGTATTGGGTTCAGTATTGAAGACTACCGAAAAAAAACGTATTTTGTGTAAGCACCTGTCTCCTTTACGCGCCGATTGTGCAGTGGTATTGAAATCTATTAAATGTCCAGGCGCTTAAACGAGCCATTACGGTGCAAACATACATTTACCTACTAATTCCTAAAGCTCATATAATATTACCATTCTGTTCACATGATCAATCAGCTTATACATATAATACTATTCCAGTTCAGTTCTCACTTCACATATGAAAACTTAAAGATCCTTATAAAAGGACCCATTCCTAGAAGTGGGTGCTATTCCTCCAGCAATGCCCCCATCCCGTCACTAAGTGTAGTATGTTAGTATGGTGGGTGGGTATTTAAAGATGGCGGCGGTGAGCACGTGGCTTTGTGTTGGTTGTGGTGTGGGGTGACAGGTGTGTTGACCAGGACCTTGGTGGGGGCTGCGTCTGGCGCGTGTACCCCCCCCCCCCCCAAACACACACACCCTATTGATTTGTTAGCTGTACCACTAGATCCTGCCATGGAGAGGGGCGTCTAGTCGATGTCCAACTTAAATCTATCAATGGGGTCTATCCACATTATACATAACTCCTATGAGTAGCTCGATACTAAAACCAAAATGTCCATTAACACGTGGGCCTACAATGGTCTAGAATCGAGATCCAGAATCGAAATGTACATGCCCCCCCCCCCCGGCTCTAGCCCCGGGTTCATGCCAATGACATGACTACTAACGATCCAATGCATTGCATAATTAGAAGCCATACATACATACATGCAGTCTCAAAGTATTTAATGGGGGAGGGGCCCCTTCAGTGATATGGCGTAACTGACAATATTCATAATCGCCCCCACCGTCTAGCAATTAATGAGTCGTCCCTAAATGTCTTTATTTCACCATACTGATGTGATCATATTACCATATTCAAATGTACATTTTTTCTTCTACCCTATCATTGACATACTGTGATAACATTGATATATTCTCGCCATGTAAATACAAACTGTATAATTGTTGTACACCTATTCATCTATGCCTAAGGTTTGTGAAAATACTGAAGCTGACATGAAAGATACTGTACCATATGAAACACATTTGTAACTGAAAATCAACTTGATGTTATGAATAAACTAATTTTAAAAAAAATACAGGCAGATTATTGCACTGAAAACCAACTACATGGTACGAGTTCAAATATTGAATGGGACAAGCTGTGTGTGAGAAAAATCAATTCCCTCAAAAAACAGCCACTAAATGAACACGTGCCTCACTGGTACTAACCAGATAGCTATAATCCATGTAGGCTAGATTCACCTGGAGTCAGACACAAAACTTGAGATGGACCCTTAATTTTGTGGTTATTCAAACATATAGACTCTTTATTTGTAAATGATAGTTAAGTTTAAGTGATATTCTTTCCAACGCACAAACACTAGAACTTGTAGTGCATATGAACCCAAATTTCACCGTCTGTCTCAGTGTATGTGTCCGATTCATGGTGAATCTACTTATGTTGACTGTAGAGTGTTTGACCTAGTCACTCCTGTGTGTGCTGCATAGGCAGCTGGACATACACGGTTATCTCCCTTATCTCTAACTGTACTCCCGTACCTCTGTGGGGTTCATCCAGTACGTGCACTGAGGTGGGGAGGGGAGAAGGGGATCAAAGGAGGGGTTATCCCGACAATCAGCCCCGCACAGACAGACACGGACCTAGGGATCCAGGCTCAATTCCCAAACACTGTCAATCATTAATGCCCTGTTTGTGGCTCAGTGACCCTGGGGAAACCCCTCAGTCCAGGCCGGGCAGGCTGCATGTTGCTCCAGGTGCAGAGGAAATCGAGTTGGTCTTGGGACCAGGGTAGATCCAAAGCGAATTTACATGTAGGATCCACTACATATATAGTGCCATGGGGAAAGGGGTGTCCATTGAGGCAGGGGATGTGCCCCCTCCATATAACAGACCAGGTGGAGTGCGAAACTGCACTTGTCCGACCGCACCCCACCCTCCTCAAAAATATGTACTGGAATTAAGATAATATCATGAAATATACACCAATGAATCCAGAAACAATTATAATTATCATTGAATAACAGAGAATCATCGTATAATAATGATGAATCCCTGTAAAATAACAACAGGAAAGGCAGTGTAGGACTCTCCACTGGAGCACGTCCGAATCGGATAGTGGGAAATGGGCCCGACATGTACATGTACTAGAAGGTAGGCCTGTAGAGGGTCGGCCTCATGGACGATATGGCCAAAACACAGTCGATGTGGCCAAATTTCAATGTGGCCAAAAGTGGACGATATGGCCAATGGTCCACTTGACAATTTTGGATGTGTTTAGATTGATAACACATGCATATAGGAACTGGCCTTCATCAGGCTGAATCTACACAAAAGTATATTTACACAACCTCCCAACTTCAGCTGAGTGGTATCACATTTTCATTATTTCTGTATGAATAAAGAATAAAAGAAATACAAGCAAAGAAACCGTGCAATGGCCAATCCAATCTGTAGCAGTTCTGGACGATGTGGCCACTGGACGATATATCTATGTTGTATAACCCCCCAGCCAACATTGATCAGTGGGACCCATGTGTGTTTTTACTTGGGCAAGCTGATTTGCCCATATCTGGGTTATGTTCCTCTCTGTCCAGGACTATATGTGGCCTCCCACTTTTAGCCCTGGACAAAAAGGACCATAACACAGATATGGGCAAACCCAGCTGGCCCACACAGAGAGAAGAAACGGAGTCAAAAGGGAGTCCAGGCTTGCCTCCAGAATGGCTCCCTTTTCTGACTCTCTTTCTGACTCTCTTGATGAACCTGACTCCCTTAAAAGGGAGTTATGTGACTCCCCTAAGAGAGCCCAGGTTTTGCCCCCAAAATGACTCCTTTTTATGACTCCCCGCTACAGACAGAGTCCAGGTCTATGCTGCAACTCCCTTTTGAAAGGGAGTCTAGTCACAGGATGGCTCCTTTGGAATAGAGCGTCATAATTTATAGGTAATTCTTACCCCCTAACCCTCTATATAACCATTTGAATAGCTGTCTCCCTAGCTGATGTTTCTACATTATGTTGGTACAATGCCTCACAAGGAGGAGGGATCTCAATAAGATCCCTCAGAGCACATTAGTTAATATACAAAGGAACAAAGGAACATATGATCTTTTGGGATTTAACTTTCTCATGTTGCTACAAATTGGGTGTCTATACCTTATACATCATGCTTATGCTACAGTTTTAAATTAACTGTAATTATTTCATAAAATGTTATTCTGACATTACATGTTGATGCTACAATGATATACATGTATCACCATAATTATCAATGTCACAAATAACATGGATCTAGAGATCTGAGCATGCAGAATATTACCATTTTAGGTATAGTGCTACCACCTATAGCAGGCTTAACTGTAACCAACTGTTTGACTCCCTTGGGGGGAAAGGGAGTAGGGACCCTTGACTCTGATTAGAAACAGAGTCAGATGGCTTCTTAACATATATGCTAGATGGCATTACAGTCATTGTACAGTAGTGTCACCTAGTGGGTTTTTTTTTGGTATGAGAAAGTATAAATATACTATCCCGTTTCCTATTTCCGTTTTGTATGCTCACCTCTGTGACTCCCTTAGGGAGTCCATGTAACCATTGACTCACCTCAGCTGACATGGACTCTGTTTGATCTAATTGTAGAGGAGTCAAGGCCGTTAGAAGGGGGAGTCAGACAGTGTGAAAAGTGAGCCAAAGAGACCCTGGCTCTCTTTTTATAGTCTGGACTCCCCTTGTGACTGGGTTTCTTCTCTCTGTGCAAGTAAAACACATAATGGGCCCCAGGGACCAATGCTGTCTGAGTCTCCATGGAACTCATACAACATATTACACACATCGTCCACAGGGATTGGCCCCCGGATTGGCCACATCGTCTGTCTATGATTCTGTTCAAATCGTATTGGCCACATCGTCTAGGAATCGTCCATCAACCGGCCCACTGTGGTGCTACACACTCGGAAAAGTCAGCCCCATTGTCGCTAAAAACCACTCTAACCTGAAAATCAGGCACTGCCTGACTCTCAGGTGAGAGTGATATTAGCGACTTTTCTGAGTGTGTAGGCCAATTTTCCATCAGTTGATTTGGACGTGTTATCAGCCGGTAGAGTTATAACAGCAATTGGTCTGCTCTGGGTCTGGGTCTGGGTCTGATGTATTTATACATCGATATAGCAGTAACACAGTAGCAGTAAGAACAGCTTCTGTACATACCAGTAACAATCCTACCCATCATGAAGTACAGCGATGAAATGAAATACAGCGAGATGAACAAGTCATAACCCAGAGATCTATAGGTCTTTACCTTCAGGCGAAGAAAGCTAAACCTCGGTAGAGTGGGATGCAGAATTTGGGGTCACCTGGACTATATAGACCTATTGTTTCTCCAGTAATTGTGAAAAATGCATGTGTACATGTACAAATTAGGTGTCATTAGCAAACAGCTGAAAAGGCCAGCTGCTCGGCCATAGTTAGTGCATTTTTCTCACATAAAGGTAAAACTGCAACACACTACTCTACCTGCATAACGACCACATGTCTCACCCCAGTTTGACACACTTCCATTCAGACCATTATGTCCTTGGGCAAGGCACATCAGTAGAATCTCCCCATGAGCCCAGAATGCATTCATACATATACACATTGTGTTTATATAAGGTGAAGGCAGAGTGATGTCCTGGCCAATAAGGTTATCTATACATCACCAGTACAGCATTGCATGAATGCAGATGTCATAATGCATCTATACTATTGTACAGATACAGAATAGGAGGCATATCACTTGAATTTTAACACACATCTACATGTGTGTGGACATTTTGACTTGAATTTTAACGCACATCTACATGTGTGTGGACATTTTGACTTGAATTTTAACACACATCTACATGTGTGTGGACATTTTGACTTGAATTTTAAAGCACATCTACATGTGTGTGGACATTTTGAACTTTGGCAAATGTTAGTGTAGAGAAGGCAATGGTCATGCTTTGTCTTGTATCAGTTGAAATGCATCCCTATTACATGAATGCCGCATGTATATAGTGCATGTTTGAAGGTGGCCCTATACTCGGGGTGTGCGTGCATCTCGGTGCAGGTAACCTTGGTGCCTGGATAATGACAAAGCAGTAGGTCTGTAGCTCGGTGTGGATCCCTGATGTCCCTACCCTGGAGGAGCAGGGCAGGGTGGGTGCACGCTGCTGGTTTGTGCAGGAGCCATGGCGGGGGGGGGGGGGCACTCGATATTTTTGCACTAGTGCGGGGTTGGATCTCTCACAACACTTACCCTTAGTATGGATCATTGGTAGAGTACTCGTTTTTTTCTTTTGTCTACACCTTTTTTTGGGTAGATATTGTTGAGATTCTTCTGGAAAATCTCTTGTGAGTTCTTTTTCCTGTTTGAAACTGGATCCTTCTTAAAAGCGGACCTTCCATCCGAACTAAATGTTAATACAAAACATACAAAGAGCCCCCCCCCCCCCTGTACTGGTGTGGGAACACCCCACGTGCCGAGTTGGATCTAGTGACACACTACCCCACCCCCACCCCACCCCACCTACACATTGTCATGCAGGTGTATGCAAATGCTCTAGTGTGGGGGTGTCGGAGTAGGGTTGGGGTAGGGTAGGGTAGGGGTAGGGGTGGGAGTCATAGTGAGGTCACCATAGTAAGCCTTATTACATCCCAGTCCCACTAATATGAACTTTGACCTCCTTCTGCTTGTATTTCCTGGCTGCTCTATTTCTATGGCTGCATGTGTTTCCACACCCCTGGAGGCTGGGAATTGGCATCCAGTACCAAAAGGTTTAGAGATTCAGCACTTTATCAAACCTTGGATCATCAACGCCCCTGCAACGTTTACATCACCACAGGCTAGATTAGCTTAGGTCACTTTGTTGGGAACTAAATTGTACCTTCTATATCATTGTCTTTCAGTTGCAGCGAATGAAGATACACTGTATGCAGTCAGTGGCTGATCCAGGATAAAAACATTATAGTTTCTTATATGCAAACCTCGTGTAACTCCCGGTATACTTGACTGAAACCGCACACAAAGTCGTGTCCTCTGTCACTGTGTGTGTTTTATTAACTCAATGTAATTATCGTTCATACCCACATTGCGACAACAGTCGTCAATAGTAATGGTATTTCCCATTACAGTCACTTAATGCATCATTGATAAAGACACCAACCTAACATCAATAGTCCTCCCACCCAATTCTTTTCCAACAACAAAGGTAACACTAAAAATAATGTGTCTGCCCTGGGAAAATAAAATGGCCAACATCAAGTAGGACCAGGACAAAGTGGGAGGGGTAACAGTCGACATGAAAGGGGACTAATTGGCATAGTTTAGTCATAGTTTAGTCATAGAAACGTTGTTTGGTGTGACTATTAACCCCCCCCCCCCCCCCCCAATGTTTTTCCGTGATTGATGGTATGCTCTTACAAACTATTTGCTGAACTAACATAGTGCATTACAGCCAAGAACATATGGGTTGTATGTGTAATAACACAATAGGCCTAAACATGCAGTGTCAAAATGATCCCATTCAGTTTTAATGAACTGTAGATTGTACACGTGCCTAGAACAATTTTAAATTCAGTTATTATTACACCTATCCTTCCCAATGTAGTATGATTTTCTACAAATTGATCCCATATACATTATACTTCATATAATGCTAGGTGCATATATAGATGCTCGAGGTATATACGAGGGGTTCGCTTCGCGGAGGGGTCTCTTAAGCTGGGACTCCACTACCCGATCTTCTCATCTGATCGGACCCATTCTCACAAATCGGACCCAAACAGATTGTAAATGTAAACAAACCCTGAAGCATAGGGTTGTTTATATTTACTTCTGTTTGTGTCCGATTTGTGAGAATGGGTCAGATCTGATGATAAAATCGGGTAGTGGAGTCCCAGCATTAGTTGGATCTTTAGTTATCCCTGGAGGTAGGCAAAAATTGCCGGCTGGCAGACTGTTCGACAGATTGGCGGTTCGACAGATCGGCGGTTCGACAGAATTTCCGAATTTCCGAGACTATTCGACAGGACTGATCGCCAGATTTTATTTTTCAACAGGACTATTGGACAGATTGCTAGTTTGGCTATTATCTTTGGTTCTACTAGGAATATTTGAACAATTCTTGCAGTTTTGGAAAGCCCGATTCAATAAGATGCATAACATAAGAGACAGAGGGTGTAGCTAAAGGCTTTAGTAAACTTAGTAAAGCCTTTAGTAAAGGGCCCATCTTTCAGGAGATATTTTGAAATGGTTATCATATAAAGCAAAATACAATCAGACCACTGACGGTATATAAAGGCCTGTATAGTTTGCAATGCACTATGTCATTTTTATGGCTGGCAGACTGTTCAACAGATTGACAGTTTCATGCAAACATTACATTTTCAAGTGTGTGCAGTTTTATATGCATATGTCGGGGGCTCTGCCCCCGAACCCCCTTTATTGTATTTTGTTTCATTTTTAGATGTCATGATTATACGACATCTAAACATCAAAAGCGACCATTTATAACTATCTACATGGCATTGTATTTTACTACATTTATGCCAAAAACAATCCAGAGTTAATATATATTTATATATAGGCATACAACTTTAAAAACGTTATCTGTCGAATTGTCCCACTAAAAAAATAAATCTGTCGAATGGTCCCGAAAATCTGGCGAACAGTCCCGGAAATTCTGTCGAATTGTCCTGTTCAATAGTCCTGTCGAACCAGCAACCTGTCGAATTGTCCTTTTCCCGGCAAAAATGTTGTTTCCAGTCGCCCGACCTGCCTGACCAAGTCAAGGCAGACCCTTCGTTTTCAGTGCATTTAGACCATTTGCATATAGGTAACTTAAACCATTTTCTTACTGTCTCAAAACACTATACTTTCTCCATGTAAAAAAGAGAAAACGCGACCTACCGATCATACATATATACAATGTTCTGGGGGGAAAGTATAGTACTTTAATGTATACTGGCCATTTAATCGCCATGATACATGAATGCAGTCCTGGTAAGTAACTCACCAGTTCTGCATTAAAGCAGCATGCCATATAAACAGTGTTGATAAAGGGTCTGCACGACATGTGAATGCAGCCCCTGCACCCTCAGAAAAATGTGAGTCATTGTCGCTAAAACTACCCTCACCTGAGAGTCAGACAGTGCCTGACCCGCAGGTGAGGGTAGATTTAGCGACAATGACTCTCACTTTTCTGTGTGTGTGGGTGTAGTCCCGGCGAGTCAACTCGCCTGGTCTGCATCCAACCATCATGATGACCAGGGCATTGCCGATTAAATCCTTAAATGGTTAACCAACATTATACTCTGCTATGTAATGTGAGCAGTATGTCTTACGAGAGACCCCAACACGGTATCTTAACCCATTAATGCCAACAAATGTAGTGCATTCATGTGCCCTGCCAACCCCTCTGAGATGGAGAATATACTGTTTTCCAGTATGTATCTAGGTATTACCAAACCGGTGACAGGACAATTATTCCCCGGACATCCACACGGGCCAGCTACCCCCCTTGGATATCTACTCTTGGATCTTTACCCCTAAAACTGCCACCCCCTCCGTGTCTAACCATTTGCCTGTTGCTCAGAAAGAAAGCAAAACTACCCCAAGAACTTGGATACCAGAGGTTAGATATCCAGGAGGTAGATGGGCTACATGTGTGTCAAAAATCCTTCAGCATAGTATTTGTGGAATTACAAACATGAGCATTGCTTATTTCTTGAGCATATCTATATATGCAGAATGCTAACATCGATATACGTTTGTGCGTTCTGAAGCAATACTTTATATTGTGTCTTGTAATGCGTGGTTTCTATGATAAATATTTCAATATGTTAAATACATATCATGGATATATTATATGCAGACGACACTCACCATTATACCTCTGAACCTATGCTGTGCACATGCATAGGTCTATTAAAAACTAAGCCTATATAGGATACCATGGTGGTCGTATATAAACATACAATTATCGTGTCTCCAGTATAACTATACTGATATTAATGTGTTTTAGCATATGACCCTTTTATGTTGTCACCGGGCGCTAATCTGTATAAATTAACTCATGTGTGCGTGTGTAGTAGTGATAAATAAGGCATAAATCCGTGTACGTACACATTATACCCATCATTGTAATAATTACAATGTATAATATCATGCACCTATAGCTCTCGATGTATTATAATTAGGCTCATTATTACAACTGTAAATACATGAACTTATATGATATTCATCATAATTCACACAGATGTTACCTTTTTGTGTTCTATACACCACAGTATTCCCACAGGAGGGACAGGTCAGTCAGCTTAAAGGTACATTGGTGGACAATACCTCCAGTAACCTCAGCTTAACACCTGTTGGGCCTGCCCCCGCGTGGTCAGCATCTGCTAAGTAGGCCTGTTCTATATGTATAAAGGGAATATGGTATTATGTGGGTGTTTTATTAGATGTATCTTCACTATACACAATGCGTACAGTACATGTATGGTACGTTTTGTGTGTTTCTGTGCAGCACAGCTGGTGATGCAGGTTAACTATCATATCGGGGCCCATTGTGCATTAATGGGTTCCATATTACATTTGTACAACATATGGAGGATGTACATATGACCTAGTTTGATTGCATACAAATATATTAGCACACTGCGGCAATACACACAACCACTGTGTACCTCATATCAATCACTTTGGGTGCATGGTTCTCTTTTTTTACTATCGTCAATGTGGGATTTGGAATTTACAAAGATCGCATGCCTACCTACATCATATATGAACGTGCACATATATATGCAAATGAAACTAACATGACGAAGTTGATTCACAAATCAATTCTGTAATATAGAGTGATACATGTAACGAACCTAACGCATTCTGAATTGCTCCCTTGGGGCAGATATCAGTGGGTCATTGGTGGGTCATTGGACAGCAAATTCCTCTTTACCAAAGCCCCTTTGTCTCGATCCCAAAAGTCCCCTTTATCGTACAAGGCAGAGCACCGACCTGCAACAGGTAGAGTACCAACACCAACAGGCTTGATTTGGAGTGCTCACTTTTTTCCGTTGAGCACCCTTTCCAATATCTACAGCACACGCGTCGGGATGACCTGGATATTTAAATTCCTAGAAATTTAAACTCCCCACCACCCCACGTGTGTCCCTAGTATTAGGTCTAGCTAGGGTGTCAGCCGACCCCAGCTGATAAGTTCATCGTCGAGACTGGGGCATTGAGAGGACGGGATGAGGGGGTCTGGGGGCAAAGCGTCACGCGCCACTGACGTCCCCACAATGCCCACCTGACGGCTGTGAACGTGCCGGGCACGCGACCAAATCAGCCATGCATGACGCCCCAACTTTCTCCAGCCTCCAACCCCTTGTCTGCATATATGCACATCCCAGCTTTGCAGGTTACAAAACATTTTATGTTGGGGAATTGTACTTTTAAATGTCTACGTTTTACTGCCAAAATTGCAAAAGCGAGGAAAAAGTGGTATAAAGTGAACACCTACATCCCTGTCCTCTCTCCATGTCCCCCATCACCCCTGCCCCTCCCTCCCCCCCCCCCCACCCAACCCCCGCCCCGACCATCTGTCCGTCACCATTCACACAGACCGGGTAAGGTTCACAACGGTAAACCAGGCCGGCACGTGGCACCCGGCCCCGGGAGGAGGGAGGGGGGGGGGGGGTGGGAGGGGGCCGCACACACAAAGCCCCCGCCATGTAATTGGTGGACGGGGAAACCGGTGAGGCCCGCTGTAAGCTTTGTGTGGCTTTGTCTGGGGGCTGCCGGCGTCGTCCTGGGGGAGGGAGGGGGGAGGGTTTCACATCAGTGAGCCTGGAAGACAACAAAGGTGTGGCAGCAGACCTAGCGGTACTGGAGCTACTGCCGCCCAGTGACGCGTGACGGCCCATATAAGAACACCGGGGAGCTTTAAACGCTAAGGTCACTTCTGTCAGGGGGCGGAGAGGGTGCACGTCCCTCCTGTACATGCTGACATAGGCCACACCACTACCAGCTTAATGCTGTACACTCCTCCTCCAGTGGGTTCCTCCAGTGGGGCCTCCACCTGACACAGCACACACCCAGTACACACTGTAGCACAGGTAGCGCCCGGAGGCAGGACTAACTCCATCCGTGACCCGGTGACCTCTGGGGGAGTACACCGACCACAAAGAGGATCCTCACTGTCCGGGATCGTGGGCCGCTGGTAGTAGCAGCAATTGGAAGCACCGGAAGGAGGGGAAAAAAACTCCAGCATCAGAACATCTTGTGCTGCCAGTGGAGAGTTGATGACTGGTCGTTTGGTACACACGGAGGCGTTTTCTATTATTGTGGTGTGACCGGGGGCGGCCTAGCATCAGCATCAGCAGCAGCAGCAGCAGGCAGCACCTGATCCACCACCACCACCAGCATCCACCCACCACATCCAGCAGCCAACAACAACAAACACCAACAGCAGACGCCGCCAGCAGATGCCGGTGAGTCAGGCACGCCATCGAGCCAGAGCCGCAGCGGTCGGCAAAGGCAGACCAAAAGCAGCCACCAAGGCAGCAATAGCCGCAGCAGCAGCAGCAGCAGCTGGAGTGGGCTTGGATCCCAGCAGCCAGGACCTGCTCCTCCAGCAGCAGGGCCTCCTCCAGCAGTACTACTACCAGCAGCAGCAGTACCACCAGCACACACCAACAGACAAGCTGGAGTTCGCCACCGCCTTCAACTGCACGGCTACGGCCAAGGCAGCCGTCCAGTGGGTGTGTTTCCCGTCACTCCTGTCCCCCGTCGACACCATGCCGGGCAAGTTCAGCAGGTCGGCCGATGTGGTCATGATAGACGATGGAGGAGGCGGGGAGGACGTCAAGATGGACACCTCCCCGCCCTCCGCCTACCATGGAGCGGTGGACCTGTTTCGCGTGGACGTGGTGCCAGTCCCTCAGCCGTCCCCCCAGCTGCTCCTGCCCCAGCGTCCCTCCGCCAAGTGTCCTCTCAAAGATGGCTGCCCGGATCACTGGTCGTGGAACAGGCACGACAAGTCCCATGAGGTCCGCCTCCACGGGCCCCGGGGGCATTCAGCTCACTTCCACCCCAACTGGTCTAACGGGACAGCGGGGGTCCGCGGCAGTAAGGTACTCAACGGGGGTCGGCACTACTGGGAGATCAAGATCTCACAGCGGGTGTTCGGCACCAGTATGATGTTCGGGGTGTCCACCAAGAGGGCTCGTCTACACGTGGATGCCTTCGTGAATCTCCTGGGTGAGGATGACCAGAGCTGGGGACTGTCACACAAGGGTCTTCTCTGGCACGACGGTAAATGGAGACAATACACACAGCCTTTCAGGGAGAATGAGGCCACTGTCATAGGACTGCTGTTTGACTCCAACCAGGGGACATTGACTTGTTACAAAGATGGGAACTCCCTGGGTATCGCCTTCAGTGGGCTTAACAAGGTGGAGGAGGAGCTCTTCCCGACCATCTGCTCCACGGCGGCTAAGACTGAGATGAGCCTGGGGGCGACCATGAGGGGCTTTACTGACCTACAGGACAGGTGCAGGGCCGCCATCATCTCCAGGCTACAGGAGGAGAACGCCATAGACACTCTGCCACTGCCTAATAGGATCAAAGAGTACGTGAGGGAGGGCTGTCACTGACACATGGCTAATGACTCATATCCTGACCAGTGTCATCATCGTCATCTTCATCGTCATCATCATCACAGCCTGCTGCAACACCATCCCCAACAACAACAACAACAACATCAACAACAACAGCATTCGCAGCAGCAATGGTCAAGGCAGCAAGATAGTGAGTGGCCTGCAACTGCTGGTTAACACCAGAGCCACAGACACACCCAGCCAACTTTCAACTCATGCTTACTGCTAGCTAAAGGGAGTATCCACATTATTTATGTTTGTAACGACATTTTTAAATGTCCGCCACACAATGGTGCATGCATTATTACTATGTAATTTGCAACTGACATGACGTAAGGCAAAACGTTGTATTATAGAGGGCTTAGGGATGGCCACGTGCCTCCCCCTATGTTAACACCTTGTACATAGATCACTATTTATTTTCATGCTCTTGTCACACTGTTGGCATCATTAATCATCGCTGTAAATATTCCAAACAACTGCACACCTTCATCTTAAGTATCACTTGAATCGCCGGTTCTCGCGAGCACGGAGGAATATGAATCTCAATGCATTATTTGTACAGACGTGCACGGAGGCAGATCCAAAACATTGTTGCCATTGCAAATTCAAAATGGCGTCCAACCACGGACGCTGCGTTGGATCAATGGCGTCGTGTGCCTTTGCCTTCGGTGTCAAACCACTGTAGTGTTTAGCTTTGTAATTTATTGGTATCCCTTGTCAAAGGATGAAAACCAAATCGGATGATGAATCTAGTCAATGAGCTCATCATGCTCTGTACATAATGGTCTCCCTATTGAGGGAGTGGTGTGGTAGTTGTAGTGGTGGTGGTGGCGCTTGGTGAGTGGCTCCCCTACCACAGCTGGGTAGTGGGAGCAGCTCATGCAGGTGGAGCTGGAGACACGCCCCCAGAGATCTGTAACTGTACAGGTAGCATTTAGTATTTATTTGAGGTGAGTGAATCAGTGAGTGCATGTAGAGAGTGGGTGGGTGAGTGCTATTTATTGAATGACTGTAAATTATTATGTTGAATTCAGAGACATTGCATTTATACAATAGTCACTCCTAAAATATGTGTCAATCCAATTGCTAAACTACTTGTTGATAGTTGTCATTTTCTATGCCAAACTATAGAGTAACTGTCATCTCTAATATGTTTACCTTTAGCCATGTTCCATATGTCATTTGAAATCCAATTTGCATTTGGAATTACTTTGTCATTAAGATAACAATAGCTATACCCGTTATAGGGTTTCAAAGTGTCTGGCGCCTTGGGAGATGTCGACAGGGGATTTGTCACACGTTGGTGGTACTAGAAGCAGGTGTGCAGTGGAGGGTGACGGTCCCTATGGCATTGTGTCCCCAGATTCAGGTAGACCGTTTTCTGCCAGGTGGGTGTGTCCCTACCAGTATCTGCACCAGAGCAGAACGGTGGGGGTGAATAGGGGGGCCAGCTGGACCCTCTAACGGTCACTGTCTGTAGGCATGCCGAGAAAATTACACAGTTTGCATTTCTCTCACGATAGACAAGACTAAAGGGGTGGTGAATAATTATGATATTACATTTCGGATAATATCCCGTATATATGTACTTACATATAAAAGAGCAGTTATATGGTACTTTTCCTAAATTTGCAGGAATTGCTGGGGTTTTCTTTTAACCATAAATTTAGTATCAACTAAGGTTGATTTTCCACAGGAAATTTACCAAAACCGTGAGGTACCATGAAATTCTGGTGGAATTATACTTAAGGGTATTGGTGTAAATTGTGGTATATGAGTTTCCCTTGTAGACAGATGTGCACACATCGTGTGGTTATCACCCAGATAAGTGTAGGTGGGGGGGGGGGGGTATTAGCATGAAGGGGGCTGCTGCTGCATCGGAATGCCTTGTCTCACATGAATGGTTGCTCGTATCACCTGGCTCAGTGTGATAACGACTGGGGTGAGACGGTGCCGCAAACCGCGACCGTTAGAGAAATGTCGTCTGCACCTGGCAGCAGCAGCAGACGACATTCAAACCAAACACACCCCGGCAGCCAGCTGCACACGTTTTGAATTTTGTGTCGGAATGCAAACTGTGCCAACCCATGCAAGACAAACCAGTGACCTTAGACTGTTCCAATCCACTGTCTCAAACTCACATAGCGTGAACCGGCATACAGGGTGTTTTAATTGTGTACTCAACTTTAATAGCTCAAATTGCAATATCCATACCTATTTATTGACAACCCAATGTAATTTACAATATCTATTTATTTATCTATCTATTTATTTGTCTATGAGTAACTGCTCATTTTCACTTGCAATAGGTGTTTGCTCATTGTGTAACGTTCACAGCCTTACATTATGATTCTGCACGTGTAGTATAGACTAGTTTTGAAACTGTTAACTTATATGTATACCTCAAAGGTGCTATCATTTTAATTGCAATTCTGCTCTCGCAATCGCCTTTATTTTTTCTTCTATCCTGTCAATGGATTTTAGAAGCCAAGGTGTCCATGTGGTGCTCAGATGGAATTGTAGTTATTAGGTATTGATTGATTGATTGATTGAATTGTGTGTGAACTGTATAACTTATGTAAACTTATGTATATTCATTGATTTGTGAAAGGAATAATATTATTTATTTGTATTTATGTTCGAATTCTGCTCAGACATATTTGCAGTTGTGAGAGCTAGACACATGACATTTAACATGCAGTTGAATCAATTGCGTTTATTTAACATTCCATTTACAGTGGTTCCTTATTAAAGGGACACTGCTTATGTTAATTAAGTTCATGGATGGCAACATTATGTGATATGATCTGCGAAAAGGGGCATCAGTGCAGGGTGCACTAAGGCCGTTTTCCCAATACATGTCACATGTGTTGTGTTCGTTATTTTCTCAGAGTTCTGAGGGTAATGGTATTTATGTAAAATGTATTTATGTAAAATCCTTTGCGATGCCAAGGGGGGGGGGATAACACCACTTAAAGTGCGTCTTCAACTTACCAATACATGGTTGTATGTAGATAGATACTTGAAGCTTACATTCCAAGAAAAGCAGTGAGCCAACGTTTGCTATTGTTTACTATCACCAATTAACGATGCTTTCCCAAAGACATTGTGGGCATTGACTGTTGGTTATCGCCTACGAACATAGTCTTAGTTTTGTACTTTTATATAAGGATGCGAGAGGTGAATGCATGACACAGTGAGGATGGGAACAAGGAAGATATGAATGGTTAAAAGGCGTGTGTTGAACGACTGTTTGAGAGAGATCTGTAAACATGAGTTTAAAATGTGTGATTATGAATTGATAAACCTGTGTCTTAAATTGTATTGATTCAATTAACTGCTCAAGAGAGTAGAACTGTGATTACATGCACTCCATGTAATCCTATGGCAGGCCATATGTGCAATATTTCCTTATGGAGAACTATAGTATTTAGTACATATATATTCTTAGATAAATTGTGTTCTTTAGAGGTAGTATATTAGATCTTTTGTTTGTATAAGTTAGACAATTTCCTCCTGAATATGTTGGTTCTTACAATGAAATATAATTGAATAATGATTGGTGTATACTTGATTATAACTTATGTTTGGTTTGACGACAAAATAAATGAACTCTGCTGAAACGTATGAATTCTTATCTTGTTATATCTTAATATAATGCAATACACATATACCGATATCTAATATTATAATAACATAATTATAAGTTTATAATATTATTGATAATATACTTGTTGCTCTCAGAATGGTACATAAGTCGAGCTATATAAACTCTAAGAACGACTCCAATGATAAGCATTACATACTATGATAATACGATAATCAGGGGTGAAAGTTTTCAATTCTTCCCTGGACTTTAAGTTTTCCTCAATTCCACTACATGTATATGTGCACATAGAAACCCTCTATTCAAGGGTTTCAATTCGAGCACTTCAAGTTACTTTTGCAGTTGGTCACGTCCTTCCCTGAACATTACAATATGTGCTACTTAAATGTACCCAAAGAATTAAATCGGCATACTTATTGGTCTGAGTAAAACTTTATATATTGTCCTTATAGATCTCTATAGGTCATGAACTCTATAAATCGCAATATATTCATATAGAGGTACCCACTCCCTAATCTTTCTGAGTAAGAGACATGTTTGAACGGTTCACCTTTGAAATTCTCTTGTGTTTCACCTCTACAGCTGTGACCCTCCCCCCTCCCCCCTCACCACCCCAGTGACACCTACCCACATCACATGGTTCTCAATGCCTACACCTATCCTGACCACACCATTACCCCTCTCTCCTCATCCTGCGGCACCCACCAACATCCTCCTCTAATACAAGCACCCCTTTGCCAAATATCACCAATGAATGTGCCCTACCGGTGATGAGACCACCCATTCAATGATTTATATGAGCAGTGTCCTCTCATTTATACTGAACCCATACAAGTCACCAGCCATTCCTCCTCCTCTTTCTCCGATATAAGCCTTAAACATCTGATTAGGTGGAAGCCTTCAATATTCTGCCTATCCAGGTCTTTACTCACATATCCAACGATATCATTCCCACCAGTCCATCATACCAGCCCCCCCCCCCCCCCCTCTGATCTCCCACCGGCCCCCCACACCAGCTCCCATCCTCTGATCTCCCACCAGTCCACCATCCCAACACCCACCCCCTGATCTCCAACTGGTCCACCATCCCAGCACCCACCCCCTGATCTCCCACCATACCACCATACCAGCTCCCAGCCTCTGATCTCCCACTGGTCCACCATACCAGCTCCAGCCTCTGATCTCCCACTGGTCCACCATACCAGCTCCAGCCTCTGATCTCCCACTGGTCCACCATACCAGCTCCAGCCTCTGATCTCCCACTGGTCCACCATACCAGCTCCAGCCTCTGATCTCCCACTGGTCCACCATACCAGCTCCAGCCTCTGATCTCCCACTGGTCCACCATACCAGCTCCAGCCTCTGATCTCCCAAGTAGAAGTGCTGGTCCACCATACCAGCTCCAGCCTCTGATCTCCCAAGTAGAAGTGCTGGTCCACCATACCAGCTCCAGCCTCTGATCTCCCACTGGTCCACCATACCAGCTCCAGCCTCTGATCTCCCACCATACCACCATACCAGCTCCAGCCTCTGATCTCCCACCGGTCCACCATACCAGCTCCAGCCTCTGATCTCCCACTGGTCCACCATACCAGCTCCAGCCTCTGATCTCCCACCATACCACCATACCAGCTCCAGCCTCTGATCTCCCACTGGTCCACCATACCAGCTCCAGCCTCTGATCTCCCACTGGTCCACCATACCAACTCCCACACTCTGGTCTTCCACGGTTCCCCCATACCAGCTCGCACCCTCTGAATTCCCAATGGTCCACCATACCCTCTAGATCCGCCTCCTTAATCTTTCCACCCGAATGTGCTTGCGAGTCTTTAACATTTCAGCCTTAGGTCTAAATCATTTAGCAAATCTCTTTGTCCAACCTATAATTATGATAACTCATATAACCACTCAAACTAATTCGGTTTATTGATTAGAAAAAATAATGTTGTCAGTATATATATAGTGTTTGATGCAAAGAAATATGTACAGAGATCTCGAAAAAAAGATGCCTGCTTTTAGGCGAATTGTTGAATAATTGACCTGCCCCACTCTTACTGTTAAAATCAAAGTTTACTTTGCAGATAAGCAATAAGTCCAGTAAATTCATATCCCCTGGTCAACTGACATGCATATTGTATCATGTGCAATGCCTTTTTAAACTCAATTTCAATATGATTGACCCTCCAAAGAGAACGTAATATTTATTAGAAAAGACCTTCTGAATGGGACATGTGTAACTAAAATATTGAATGTAAAATTTAGTCACCGTTTACAAAAGACAAGTTTACAAAAGATAATGTTTGGGATTTGCCTCATGAGGGCAGTACATTCTGTACTTAAATAAGACCGCAAAAAGAAATCTGAGATCAGCACGAAGCTGATCAATGGAATTTTATGTGAAAGAGGATCGGGAACTTTTCGCTATCTGGCATAGCAAAATGTAAAATAAAGTTGCAGAGGTTAATTTCTCTAGCTGTAATATAATTCTGTTGGAACTGGACAAACATGCCATACTGAGATAGTGATCTTTCAATAATTTGAATAATATTCAAGTGGTGAATCCTGCTTTATTACATGGTGGTACGGCCTTCTCTATGCTAACCTTCATACTCCATGGCCCCATGGAGTACTATGTAGCCATACTCCAAATTTGTTGATTTTCTTCATTTTAAGACAGTAGGACCATGTAATAAACACAAAACCCCACTTATTAACATAAATGCACATCATACATCACTCGTTGAAGCTAGGTCATATCACACTCAGCCTTCAGCTTTGTGTGATATGACCCAGCTTCAACTCGTGAAGTATGATGTGCATGTATGTCAATGGCGTGGGGTTTTGTCTATTTATCTTGCCTATTAAAGGAATAGCTTTGTCTATTCATCTATGCATTACAGAAGAAAATCGAACAAACTTGGGCTTTTGGTGGTCATCTTGCATTTTGCTTTAATCGCAATTCTCAATAGATGGATTCTATACCCCCAATAAGCCCTCATATCCGTGTTTTACACTAGGAAATCGAACAATCTTCTTCACACAGAAAACCCTAAACAAACTTAAGTCTATTGGTGCCCATCTTGGCAACCATTTTCTCAAATCGTTGTTCTGATAAATTGATTTCATACACCTCAAAAACGAATATACATAGGAATAGCTGCAGCCAATATATGACTCAAAGCTTCATAATGGGCTTATATCTGAATCTGTCCCTTACACCTAGGACACTATTTGATATTATTGTAAAATACCTAACTGCCCAAAATTATCAATCTGCCCTTATGCCTCAAATGCTATACAGTGGGCTAATGCATCAAAATGACTTGAAATGTCAACCTGCACTTTAACACTATAGACACTTGCCTTATTAATGTCTCGAAATTGTTGAACCTTGTTAGTTTATAAGCAAAGTACCTTTTTTCTAACAAATCTTACTTATTTTTGTTTTCTGTTAGATTTAAGACTGACAGTACAATGTGCGATATGTTCAGTTGAACCATCCTACTGAGATTAAATGGATTGATTACATTGTTCATTAAAATGACTATGAGTTATAGTGACACAGTTCAAGTTGATCCGATACTGTTTGAACACTCAGGATGCCATTGACCTATACAAGCAAGCGATTATACCCGTTATGGAATATGGCAACTTTCTTATTGACTCTGGTCCGTCGACCCTTATCAAGAAGTTCCAGCCTCTACAAAATAGAGGATTACGTATATGCTTGATGAAAAAAGTAGGAGAAATGTCAACAAATGCGCTCCACAAGAAGTGTAAAGTTGAACGTTTGGAAATAAGACGTAAGCGACAACTGCCTTGCCTGATGTATAGACACAGTCAGATAAAAGGAAATCTAGCAAGTAAACCAACCATGAGAACTCGAGGAGATCTAAAAGTGAAACTACGAGTGGAGAGACCTAAGAGGTCCAAGTACAGAACTAGCCCCCTTTATAGAGGGATGCAGATCTGGGACGAGCTCCCTCTGCACTTACAAGAGTTACCGGACGTGGCCCAATTTAAGACAAAACTGAAGTCACACTTAAAGTGACCTAGGATTACATAGACTGATATGAATACCAGTCGCTTAGTCTGACACCTGAACTGACTATGTGACGTTGAGGATCGTGTACAAACTCCCGCTGTCCCGTGAATATTGAAATAAGGAGACTTTGTCCCATCGCCCTGTTTACTGCCTAACAGAAGTGTATTATCTACCTCTCATAAATCCATATTTGGATTAATATAAGTAATTTAAATTATTGACAAGACTCTTCAGCCATCTCAGTATTACTAGCTATTATCAAATGACTCGTAATTGCAGTTCTCACAAACCTGGATTACCAAATATAAAGTATTTTCATCCGTCTCAACTATATATTATAACTTATGTATTTCAACTCTAATATGTAAAAGAAATATCACTGTATATGTGACAATCAACAGACACTATGACAAATATGTCAATGAAGAAATGACCACTTAGGTCCAAGGACATTAGTCTTACCATAAGTAATACAAAATTATTGACAAAGTTTTCGTGGTAACCACAAACCTATATTTACTGTATATATATTTTTCATTATTACTGACATCATCGGAGGAGCGTGTAACATTACATGAGATGTGTCAATAAACCTATTTAAAAAGTATACTTGTACCTACATTATTATTTGTTGCGAATCCCCATCTACTTACCATTAGCACTGTATAATACGAACCCAGAACCAGGCCACCGCCCAAAACCAGATCCAATCTATGTATTGGAACTAAGTGACCTTCTTTATTGCGTACTGATTGATTTTCAACACATGACATTTTGATGTAGGCCTATATACTGCCTTTAAAAATACGTAATAAAGTAGATTTGTTCAAAAAAAGAAATCCCTCAAATGATATATAGTGGATACCCCAAGCGCAACAGCCTGCCCTTATCCCTGAAAGTGCCAACGCATATCACCTATTGAATCTTCTACATATGTATACACATGTATAGTGGTTTGATGTCTAACTGCCCTAAAATATCAGCCCTAATCCGTCAGAATACCATGAAAAAATAATGTACCCTTATCCCTCAAACGCTACATAGTGGGTCGCCATACTAACCATCCCAAAAATATCAACTACCTAACAAAGAAACAAACCTGTCATCATGCCTCAAATGCTACATACATGTGGGGTGTACTTGAGGGTATTTGCGGCCTAAGGGCGACCTGAGGGCGTTTGTGGGCTATGGGCGTTTGTGCTTTAGATGTCAGAGAAGTCGGGATAGGTAAGAAAAGGGATTTCACCTGCCTGAAGAAGTAAACTAAATGTTTACGAAATGTTGCTTAATCTACCCAACACCGCCTCTCCTGATCTCGATGTTCGACTTACCCCAATAAAAAATAATGTACCAGTCTCCGTGAAAACGTGCCGGACACCGGCTATAGCCGGCTAAAAAGCTGCTGGACCGGCTGGACTGGTCGTTCTGCCGGTCCAAATGACTGGCTAGATCATTAGCTACATGTCAGTTTTTACGGCTTGTAAATCGGACCATTGTTAAGGTTTCTAGAGAGAAACACATGTTGCATAAACATTTTTCAAAGTTGTGCATATTTCAATGTTTAAAAATGAATATAAAAGAAAGCTGTATTCATTCAATACCAATTTTTGATTTACATATCTGTTTATGAAATTGCCTCAATTATCCGGGCCTGCAAAAATTGAGCCGGTCCTGCAGAATATAGGATTTGCAGGACCAAATGTCCTGTATGGCGAAAAAGTTTTCACGGAGACTGATGTACCAAGTCAACTTGTCTGGTTTTGTGTGGCTAGCAATACTTCATCAAAGACAAGGGATTGGCTGGCGAACAGATAGTCAGAGAGCAATGGACAGAGTGTGGTAGGGATATATGAAAGGGATAGGCAGCCAAGAATAGGAAATGAATAGGCAGGGGAGGGATGGACAGAAGAGGGATATTCATGGCTTCGATATATAGCAGGATAGGGCCAAATAAAAAAAAAGGTGTGTTTCAGGTTACCCGACCCTACCTAGCAAACAGGGCCGACCCTAGAAATTTTTATGCAATTTTGAAAAAATATTTATATTTTTGGTCATTTTGGGGCTATTTAAGGGTCGATCTGATAGTTCACAAGTCGAGGCGGTCGTCGGCGAGTCAGAATTGTAGTTCGTGAGTCAATTTCTGGGTACTTTTCAGGCTATAAAAGTAAAAAAAAAAAAAAAATTAAAAATTAAAAAATCCGACCTACCTACCCTAGATTTTCAGACCATGTAACATGAAACACACCTTCTTTTTTTTGGGCCTAGGTATACCGAGGTTGCAGGTTCCTTAGTAGGGCGCACCATTGCTTGATCTGGTAACTGGCGAGATAAGCACTGGTATAGCAATCACAATGGGTACAAGCTGTTACATAATGCCCCCTAAGAATTCTGCAGTGAATACAGACTGTTATCTGATTGGTTGATAATGCAACCAGCTACACGCCTATAAGAAAGATTCACAAGGAGAGGTGGCGGTTCCTGCATGACACTTTTACATATTATAATCCTTTAAAGGCAGCATAGTGCTTTGTCATCATGAATGCATTATGACCAGAATAAAGGGCATAATGCATTGTGCAGACCTTAAATGGTTAGTCATACTGGCATTTACTGGTATCTTGTCTGGTTTCGTGAAAAATTGCACCATCCGACTGGGATGGGTAGTCAAGGAAAGGGATAGGCAAAGGGTTCTCTGAAAATGTGACAGTGACATGGGAAATAGCCTGGGGTTTCCAAATCTGAAAGAATTTTGTATACATATAATACTCTAAATATTGATTGCATGATTTAAATCACAAATGTCCCTGGATTTGGGTGAGATGAGGAAAAAGGATAAAAGAAAAAGGTCCACCTTGATCAAAACACCACTACTCCCCACCCTGAAGAATGGCACACAGCCCCATAATAGTACTAAAAAATAGAGGGCTTGAACTGCATGAGCAGATCAAAAAACGAGGGCTCTCAGAAAATGCAACAGTGCAATTGGAAATAGTCTGGGAGTTTTGTATATACCCCAAAGATTGATTGTACGATTAAATCACAATTGACCGAGGGCTTGGTTGAGATGGGGAAAGAGGGGGAAAAGGAAGATCCACATTCGTCAAAAACACAACTACTCCCCACCCTAAAGAATGGCCCATGGTCTCAGGTGCTAAGAATGTTCTAGGTTTGGTCATTCTTCAGGGGGAGGAACAGGGGGACCATAATGCTTTATTTCTGGAAAAAGTGGAGGGAATTTCATTATTTGTTTCAGGTAACATGGCCCCCTTTTTTCTAATTTTTGGGGGTCATGTTACCGGAAACAAATATTTTAATTTTTTGGCCTAAGTATACTTTACATGTACCGGTATGGTGGAACCAGGGGGCAACGGGCTTTGCCCTCCCCCCCCCCCAAAAAAAAGAGATAAAATAGGGAACCAAAGAAAGGAAATAGGGAGAGGGGAACAATACTAGTCTTCAGAGCAAACTGTGGCAAATCATACATTTCTTCTTACCTTCCTGGAGCCACAGTCTGCCGCGGACTATAGTTACGTCGGCATTGATTGGTGACGCATGGACGTATTGGTCAGTGCCCCCTACATGTACAAAATTGTATGTGTGGGAGATAACTGTGTGGCAGAAAGTGTATGATTTGCCGGAGTTTGCTCTGGACACTAGGAACAGTACTAGTTTGGCAGGTCGCTTTTCAAACATTTGCAGCAACTCTAAAAATGGTGTGTCACACAGGGACAGCTTGATTGTTTAATACGAGAATGTTTTTATTTTTATTTCGTAATTTGCTTAAAAAACAGGTCAGTGAGATTTTCTTGTTTCTTGTTTCATGTAAGCTTGGTTATATTGAAATAATCAATAGGCTGAAGCAATATTTCATTATTCTCAATTTTATTCTCATAATTCTCCATTGAAACCTATAGTTAATTTTTTTGCGGGAAAGTCTTAATTAAGACAGGTATTTTTTGGGGCTCACAAGTTTTGTATGTGTTAGATCGACGTAGTCCCCTCACTACCACAGACCAATTAGACTTACAAATTTTGTAACATCTTTCTAAATTTTGAATATTTTAAAAATCTAAGATGGTAGTGCTCAAGCCCTGTATCTTAGGTAGATTGTGAATGTGTTTTCTCAGATATAGGACCATATTTGCTGGAGATATTTGACATTCTCAACTTACACACGTTCTGAAATCACACAGCCAAAAAATGAGGTCCCTGCTTGACACATTAAACTTCGGTAGCCCTCATTAACTAGCTAAACTGCCCTCTCCCACCTTTTTTCATTGTTGTAGCTCACCCCCCACTGATGGCCATATCCTTACACATGTTTACAGAAAAAAATATTTAGATCTTGCCATCAATATATTTGGGTTAAAGTTATATGCACATTTTTTAGTGTATGGGTGAAGGATGCAGTGAGCAGTGGGACCAGGTGATCATGCTATCCTGGCCAGCAGATTTCAGTAATGGGACCATGAATGGGGCTTTTCTTGGAATTAAATAGTCTATTGTAAGCATAATAAAACTATAGCACCCTGTAAGATTTGATGATTACACATTGGCTTCTAGGTATAGACATTGTACAATGCTACCATTGTGTATAGATGTTCTTTTTTTACCCCAAATACTAGCATATGGCCTATTCAAGGGGGACTATACCATTTTCTGTGGACACACTGCTAGCAGTCAGTACACTGGTGGGTATCAATAGTACTCAATACTATACCACTGGCACAATCCAACTGTTGGTCACACCAGTGCAACTTGTCTGGGCCAGAGGATTGCTGGGAACAACCAGCAAACTATTTGTTGGTTGCCTGAGCCTTTATACATGGAGTACTTTGTAGTGGAGGGCCAATTGTAATCCCGTGGGAATTTCACGATCATTTTAGTTTCTCTACTGGAATCTATACTTTGAAGGGTGCTGAAAAAGATAGGATGACCGCTCCAATTTACAATTCACTTTTTAGGCCGTTTCTAGGCAAATCAAAAAAGTTACCATAGCAACCAGTAAATTGCGGCTATAGCTCTACAGGAAATTAAGCTATCCAAATTCTAAAGATACCTACCCCCCTAAATTGAGTCCAAGGAATCCACTGGTATCAACAGTTTTTATCTGTGCCCATTGGTTGTAGGGTGTTCAGAGCGGCCTGCCATGGCACAGACAACCAGCAGTTTTGCCCTTTATTTACACTCATGTCTCATTTATGGCTAATTGACACCAAAAAACACAGTTATGTTCACACTATCTGAAAGCTATGGTTTCATTCTACACAATGTGTGGTTTCTGCAAAGATTTGTACATTTCCACAAGTTTGTGGTTTTATATGAATGAGTAAGTAGAAAGTGGGGAGTGTGTGCTCCCTGTGCAGGCCCACATTTTGGCACTAGTAATTGATAGCTGCCCAGCAACTGCCCTGTACTAGAATAGATTTCTGGGAGAGGGTATTTGTGCAGTCAATTCCTAAATGATTGGATTGTAATGCTAAGATACTACCAGATCCAGATCTACAGAAAAATATTTCCTAAAAGTCATGGAATCACCTTTAAAATAGAGGGGCATAAAAATGTGGGACCATACATTTAATTCCCATATTTGTTTACTATCTCCTGTCTGAAGAACAAAGTGATTGGAAAGGAATTGGCCCCCAGATTTACACTTATGTGGATCTACCTTTTCTTAGGAGTAGTACATGCCCTATGTAAGTCACCCTCCACTGCACCTGAATCCCTGCCACTCACACTGTACCAGGGGAGTGCTATTTCAGGACCAATCCACTGCATGGTTAGACAGGGCTCTCTTGTCCTCCCGAAACACCTTACTTTTTTGGAAAGAAAACCCAATTTAACTATGTTCTAGTGGTGGTAGATTCACAATTTTTTCAAAATTCTCTTAGTTAAGATCCTGTCTATCTATCCTGTACAAAAAACGCAACTTTTCTGCACTCAATAAAAATGGTCTGAACACCCTATTGGTTGCTGGGGAATATGCCTGCATGTGGGGGTTTCTGTTTGGGGGATTCTAAATATAACTCAGGTGTTATATAAACTTTAAAATTGCCATGGCAATGGCGCCAGTCAATAATTTATCGAAACAAAAATACATGTATTTGATCTCGAAGAAAAATAAACTAATTATTCAAGACCCACGGTTTTAGGTATGGGCCAGTAGATTTCTGAAGATATGGGCCCAGGTGGGCCATAGCTAAATGGTTTGATTACCCCTGCCGTCTGCTACTAAACTGGGCCGTACAGCTTTACGCCTTACTCTGTTATCAACGGAATGGAACAGTGGCTGATTGACAAATACATGTGTGCAAGAGCACTACAACTCAGAATCTGTTTCACATGAGTCTTTATTACAATTTAAGTTATTATTCCATCGTCGATTTTCGCTTGTACTTCCAATTGAGAATATTGGCTGTGGATATCACCCACTGCCACATGCTGACTTCACCATCCAAGTGTCCAAAATCCACCAGCCCGTTCGGTGGCTGGCCGTCGCTGGGTCAAATATACAGAGATAAAACAATGTGTTAATTATTCCGCCTAGAGATTGTCCAGTTAAAACGTCGGCTCAGACTTCTTTTGTAGAGAGTCAGACAAGAAGAGTTTGGCGAAGCTCTGGGAGACGAATTGGTTGATGTGTTCGGAGTAGCAGTTGATTTGCCCGGCGGTGAGGAGGCTGTCGAGTCGCGGTGGGGGCTGCAGGGGCTTGAAGCGCTTGTTGATGTCCTCCTCGGGTAGAGGGGGCTCACCCCGCGCCACACGGGCCGTGTTATCTGCCGTCTGGAGATAAGGATGTTGACAAAGTTACCAAATGGGCATATTTTTATGCTGTGGAAAGGGGTACACACTTAGCGTTAAACATCTATGGATATTAGACTACGAACTGCCCACAAAGTTTTCTTTCAAACCGCAATCTTTGTACAATTTAAAACAGGCTCCAAGGTTATTTGTCGTACAACGGATTTTTTGCTTTGTATATGATGCGTGACAATTGAATTAAAATTTTGCCAATTATCACAAAGAGCAAATGAAGATTGGAGCAGTGGGATCCATTAAAATCGATATATGATTATTGTCCATAAACTAACAAATTTTCTTGGGGTCTGACACAACCTAACAGCATGTACACCCACCCTTTTTTGGATGTACTGGTTCTTGGCGAAGGTCTGTTTCTGGGCCTGCCGCATGTAGTTGAAGTACTTGTTGGAGTCCTGAGACAACTCGTCCACACACTCCATAACCAGGCGCAGGTTCTTCTCCAACACGGTGCTGGGAGAGTGAGTGGGTACACAAAGTTAGTATCCTGCAGTCCTCGGCAAAATGATTCTGGGACGGCCCAGAGTGTACCAGTGGTTTTGTCTACGTTTACCATAAACACTGACTTACAATTCTCGTATCAGATTTCCAAAACCAAGTCATATTTTCCAGAAGCCAACTTGGATTCTATGGCGTAAACCGTGAAACTCCAGTTAATAAAGGTTAATTTAATTTAATTTAATTTAACAGTAGCACATTAGCCACGGGTAAATCACAGCCAGTATATCTTAATCTGCAACTACAACATGTATATAAATCGTGTCTTAATACATTATTTGATACAAGTGCAACAAATAACGATAACTGGCAAAAGAATCTGTGAATCCTAACATGGGGTTCGTAAGGCCCTGCTAACTCACCTGGTGGCGAGGTCCAGGAAGTTGAAGGTGTTCTGGTTAGGGGCCGTCTCGTCCAGCTCACACAGCATGGCGTTTACCAGGTGCGAGTTCTTGACGTGCACAGGGATCTCCTCAAACATCTTCTCAAAGCTCATCCCAGATGACTTGATCCTGCAAAATCACATTTAATCTAGGTTAAGTTTCTTCATGGAACTTTAAGATAACTATAATTTGTAGACTTCTGTCAGTGTGCCTTTAATATTTGAGTAAATAAAAAGAACCAATGGCTTTTAAATAATGTTATACATGATTTGTGAAGATTGCTGATAATATTGCACAGGGTATAATATAGTAAATACGTACAGGTCAGGTGAGAAGTCGCCGGCTTCATACATCTTCATCATCTTTGGTGTGAGCCGCATGGCCTTCAGTGACAGGTGCCCCTTGGCCGTCCTCAGAGGGTCTGAAATCAAACACCGATGTATATTTTACAATGTTGCTGGTAACTTTCTTCATTCTGTAATTTAATAAAATAATAAATAAAAATGGCGCCCAGGGTTCCCTCTCTGTACAGATACAGCCAACCAATGTAGTCGGCTATACCTATCCAGTGGGCACAGAACATTGAATCAACATTGTCATTGCTAAAGCATTGTCAATGTTGGTTCAGCGTTGATTCAACGTTGAACTGAATTTTGTGTCAACTGGGTCGGTGAATCGTTGCAGACAACTAAACGCAACTCATAGCGTAATGAATGAAGAGAGTGAGAAAACCTACCATAGATGAGCACGATTGACTCTTCGATGGAGTGCTGGTAGTTGAACTGCGAGTCGAGCAGCGCCTTGTTGAGGTACATGCCGAAGTAGGTGGACTGGTACCAGCCCACGTGCAGATGGTCCACGTTCACGTGACGCAGGTTACGCATCATCTCCATCTGGTAGTTCACTGTGAGCGGATTCAGAGAGGGATCAATTAGGGAAATGAAATGTAAGGCCTAGAAAAATGTATATCCGGTGACCTGAGGCAAGCTAAGATTCACAAGAAAGAACAATTATTGCTACTGTAAATTCATGCGTAAAACCTGTGAACCCCAGGCACTGGTTATGAGAAGTTATATCTCTAGCCAATTAACACAAACTAATACCATATTCGAAAAAATAAGCGCCCTGTGCGCTTATGAAATTATTTTTTTGGCGTTTTTAGTATTTAAGAGTTTAATTGTCTCCAAAACGTGAAATTTGAGCCTTTATTCTAGTCTAAAATTGCCCCAAAAAGGGGGGGGCGCTTATTAGGGGGATGGCGCTTATTAGGGGAGGGCGCTTACTACGTCGATTATGGTACTCTATAACCTCTTTACACATGCAATTGTTAAGGCTGACTTACTCTCATCGAAATCTTCTTCCTCGGCATGGCGGGGGAAGGGGAAGCAGTTGGTCACCTCAAGGCGGTTGCCCTCGACGAGCCCCAGCAGTACTCCTTGTACCAGGTCTGTGCCGCCAGATCCTTCCTCCTGGCAATGCTTCACTATTTTCAGCTCCACCTATCAAACATGAAAGATGTAATATGTATGAGATGAACTGTAAATATTTTGGTACTGGCACTTTAAAAAGTAAAGCCTACCATCAATTTTAAGCAGGTGCCTGATTTTCACATTGAAAGTTAGGAGTCACCTCCTGAGGCAGGGTTGCCACAGACAAGGTAGTTCTAAATTCCCCTGACATCAAATCAAATTTCCCTGACAATTGCGACATGAACCCCATGTTTAAAATTGCGAACAAGACAGGGTTTTGTGTACTATTTCCTCTCGTGCAGCCAAAAGTGTTAGCCCTCTCTTTTCAAGCCTATTGAGGATTTAGAATTTCTTTGATCTCCCTTCAACTTATTGTAAACCACAGGCCTTTTCAAGGAAAACCAGTGCCTTTTTTTGGTATTTCAAAGTTTCCTTTTTTCAGAAAATTTCACCTTCCCTAACGTTTTGTCAAAAAATCTGAAATATCCTAACATTTCCCTGGAACCAAAAATGAGGAGTCGCCCGTGAAATATAAAACTTCCACCCCCCTCTTGATAATTTTCTTAATGTTGCAAACAGGTGCTTTTTTCCCTATCCCTCCTGCCCCTGGCACCACAAGAGGCCGGATCGTCCAACATGGTAACAACAGGTGGGGGGGATATTTGGACCCCTTGACCGGGGGGGGGGGCAAAAAAGTCTGGACCCCTCTTGGGGGGGGGGGTCAAAAGAATTTTTTTGAGCCAAAAGCCCGCGCCCTACTATGCTTAAAAGGGCCCGCGCGCAAGCCGATTTTCGGCCGTAAGGCGGGGGGGGGGGGGTAAAAAATGTTGACCCCTCAGCCAGGGGGGGGGTGTAAAAAATTTCGCACGCTCCGCGCGGAAACCCACCACCCCTCCCCCTGTTGTAAAAAATGATCACTCCCTTACTTTCATTCTGAGCATGACTGATGGCCTAAGGAAAATTCACTAATTTTGGAATTTTGATACTGGATCATCCTTAATGGGTACCAAAGCAACACATTGGTGCATTTTTCAAGTTTTTTCTTCAACTGTCATTCCTATCAGTAGAGGTCTGTGACTCTTCCCTGTCACTGTGTATTGTGGTAGGCCTGTCAACCGACATGAACTGTGCATTTCACGTGCTTCCCGGCGTCAACACTGACGCATATGGTCCACGTATGGACGCAATTTACCGTGTTATGAATCATTTAAGCATACAATTCTTATGGTACCTGATTCCTGAGGAACATGGTAAGCTAATCACATAATAAAATAGTGTCTAATTTACTTACTAAGGGGTCTATTTGAACACATTCTACCGGCGAATCGACGTGAATTACTCCGGCGGCGGCCATTTTGGCGAAGAAAGAAAAGTCTCGTGGCCACGATATGAGCTATAAATGTGATAATATTTAAAATTAAGTAATGTATTTGATATCAATTACCCTTATTTTGTATTTTTGTATAATATTTCTATCTGATAAAGCTTTTAAACGTAATTCAAAGAAAAACAATGAATCTAGGTCAACATGGCGGCGCCCACGATGAGGGCATGTCAACATCTGCACGTTTGCTTTGCGTAAATGTTGATTACAACCTAGCTCGTTACACATACGTCGATATTTTGGGCAAGTTATACCAAGAAATATATATTTCAAATAGTTCCACATATTTTAATTCAAATAAATCTGAGGGGCATGAAGAATCCAACCCAGAGTTGAAGAGTGAGCGATAATGGGGAAATTCTAATGTATTTCAATGGTAGGGCCCTCATCAGCTTCGATCAGTTGAATATGCTGGGAGCAGGCTGGCATCCTATCCCCAATACACACGATTTCTGTTTATATATATATGTGTGTTCATTATACAGCCTACAGAAGCCCCCTGCTGATTTAATTTAATTCATTCCCCTTCGATCTAGAGACTGAGTAGAGAATCTGTCTGTAGGGGGGGATTCATTATTTATGGCACTTGGCAGGGGTTGGGGCCCGGGTAGGGGTGAGCGTTTGGCAAATCAAATACGTCAAAAAAAAGCCTCCTCCGAATAAGTGTAAAAAAAAGCGCCCCCCCCCCCCCCATCCTAGATTGCTTTTAACTCTATTACAAAAACAACAGTGGAAAGGGAGTGATCATTTTTTAACAACAGGGGGAGGGGTGGTGGGTTTCCGTGTGGAGTGCGCGAAATTTTTTACACCCCCCCCCCCCCCCCCCCGGTCAAGGGGTCACAATTTTTTACCCCCCCCCCTTGTGGTCGAAAATCGGCTTGCACGAGGGCCATTTGAAGCATAGTAATGCGCTGGCTTTTTGGCTCAAAACAGGTTAAATTCTTTTGACCCCCCCCCCTCCAAGAGGGGTTCAAATTCTTTTGCCCCCCCCCCGTCAAGGGGTCCAAATTGTTTAACCCCCCCCCCCCATAATAGCTTAATCCCTAATTTAAATAGAAATGCCCACTTCTATATTAATTTTATATCAAATATAACATCAGTCATGCCTCAAGCGTTTATATTTATAATTACCGGTAGTATATAAAATTTAGCCAATTATCATACACCCAAAAATGAGAATGAAAAAAAGATCCAACCTATCATAACCACACTCCTCCTTTTCTCTTTGATATTCCAATAGTGAACACCCAACAGCTCTAAGATGAAGGTAAAGCGGCAGAAGCATGTGCGGCGTATCTTGACCTTCTACCGTAACAACTTCTCTATGACCACCCCGTACAACGTGCTGCTGGACGGTACCTTCTGTAAGGCGGCCCTCACCTCCAAGGTCAACATCAGTGAGCAGCTCCCCAAGTACCTGGACGCCGAGGTCAAGCTCTACACCACGCGCTGCGCCATGGCCGAGTGTGAAGCCTTCGGTGAGTTCACATTCACACCTTGAAGTCTACAAGTCTCTATTTGATATATCAAATAAAATGTGAGCAGCTGAAGTAAAGGGCGGATACCCGCGCCCTCACATAGGGCGTCCATTTTGAATGAACTGTAACCTCTATACCAATATTTTCCTTGTTGGAGGTTTAGAGTAGAATTTGAATTTGTATTACATTGTGTGTAATCTTGTTATTGGGTTAATTGGAACAAATTTCTTATAAAATGAACATCAAAACAGAATAGCAGTATTTGAGCGCTTTAATACCCCCATATGTAATACCCTCCATAAATAATGGACCCTGCTCGTGAGGGGGGGGGGGACTTTTGGCGTACTCGCGAGAAAACCCACCAATAATCTTGATGTTGAACATTATTATATGCCCACTCCATGCTGACCCTTGTTTGTGCCATTTACCTCTAGTTACCCTTCTGTACATGCTGACCCCTGTTTGTACCATTTACCTCTAGGTAGCCTTCTGTACATGCTGACCCCTGTTTGTACCATAAATCTACCTCTAGGTACCCTTCTGTACATGCTGACCCCTGTTTGTACCATAAATTTACCTCTAGGTACCCTTCTGTACATGCTGACCCCTGTTTGTACCATGTACCTCTAGGTAGCCTCCTGTACATGCTGACCCCTGTTTGTACCATTTACCTCTAGGTAGCCTCCTGTACATGCTGACCCCTGTTTGTACCATTTACCTCTAGGTAGCCTGCTGTACATGCTGACCCCTGTTTGTACCATTTACCTCTAGGTAGCCTGCTGTACCTGCTGACCCTGTTTGTACCATTTACCTCTAGGTAGCCTTCTGTACATGCTGACCCCTGTTTGTACCATAAATTTACCTCGAGGTACCCTTCTGTACATGCTGACCCCTGTTTGTACCATAAATTTACCTCTAGGTACCCTTCTGTACATGCTGACCCCTGTTTGTACCATGTACCTCTAGGTAGCCTGCTGTACATGCTGACCCCTGTTTGTACCATGTACCTCTAGGTAGCCTCCTGTACATGCTGACCCCTGTTTGTACCATGTACCTCTAGTTACCCTTCTGTACATGCTGACCCCTGTTTGTACCATGTACCTCTAGGTAGCCTCCTGTACATGCTGACCCCTGTTTGTACCATTTACCTCTAGGTAGCCTCCTGTACATGCTGACCCCTGTTTGTACCATGTACCTCTAGTTACCCTTCTGTACATGCTGACCCCTGTTTGTACCATTTACCTCTAGGTACCCTCCTGTACATGCTGACCCCTGTTTGTACCATGTACCTCTAGGTAGCCTCCTGTACATGCTGACCCCTGTTTGTACCATTTACCTCTAGGTACCCTGCTGTACATGCTGACCCCTGTTTGTACCATTTACCTCTAGGTACCCTTCTGTACATACTGACCCCTGTTTGTACCATGTACCTCTAGGTACCCTCCTGTACACGCTGACCCCTGTTTGTACCATGTACCTCTAGGTACCCTCCTGTACATGCTGACCCCTGTTTGTACCATGTACCTCTAGGTACCCTCCTGTACATGCTGACCCCTGTTTGTACCATTTACCTCTAGGTACCCTCCTGTACATGCTGACCCCTGTTTGTACCATTTACCTCTAGGTACCCTTCTGTACATACTGACCCCTGTTTGTACCATGTACCTCTAGGTAGCCTCCTGTACGTGCTGACCCCTGTTTGTACCATGTACCTCTAGGTAGCCTCCTGTACATGCTGACCCCTGTTTGTACCATGTACCTCTAGGTACCCTCCTGTACATGCTGACCCCTGTTTGTACCATTTACCTCTAGGTACCCTCCTGTACATGCTGACCCCTGTTTGTACCATTTACCTCTAGGTACCCTCCTGTACATGCTGACCCCTGTTTGTACCATGTACCTCTAGGTACCCTCCTGTACGTGCTGACCCCTGTTTGTACCATGTACCTCTAGGTAGCCTCCTGTACGGACCGCTGAAGGTGCTGCAGCAGTACCAGGTGGCGGCCTGTGGACACAAGGACCCCGTCCCCGCCGCCAAGTGTCTGCACCGCATGGCCAGGAAGTCTCACAAGGGCCTCACACGCAGGTTCTTCATTGCCACTCAGGTGAGGTTAAATGTTGTAGTATACCCTGTCATGATGCATGAATGCATGCTTCATGAGTAACTCGCTAGTGCTGCATTCATGGCCCACACCGACGCTACAGAGCGGATACACTAGCAAATGGTCGGCATGATGCATGAATGATAATGAATGCATCATACCAACAAAAGATATGATGCAGTAAAGCACCATCTAGCCCTTATTGGTTTAATAGTTTTGCGGCTACTCATTCAATGTAGAATGGTGTGCTATAACCCGAGTTATTGTTGCTTAGTGACCTTAGTTTTGTATTGGCTTTACATCATATTCAGACAAAAGAAATCTCCGATACAAATTAACACTTATAACCATTCATATAGATAATGGCCATATTCATGTTGTGTTTAAAGTCCAGCCCTTTGAGTCGTGACAAAATTAAACTAAAGTGATTAAGTAGATTTATAATCCCGTTTCAACTTGGAGGAGTAATTGACGTGTATTTTTACTTAAAAAGGGACTTATTACTGGTCATTAACGATAACTTACTGATTTCAAACAAAAACATTCCATGGAAATAACCAGAATGTGTGTTCTACCGCGCTCTGGAATTTTCGGTCGATCCACTTGACTTTTAAATTTAGTGTTGACCTCATCCAACAAGAGGAAAACAATGTCTTAAAGTTTCTTTAAAAATGAAACTCAAAATTGAGGTTTTTAATCATCTTAATTATCACTTAACCCAGTTTGATATTCCCGCCTTGAGCAAACTTAAATAGGCAATTGTTTACTTTCGTATGATTATTGAAAAGAACTTATAATTAATATGGGCAATTAGAGACACCATTGCGATTGTATTGGCAAGAACAACCAAAAAGATATCATTTAATTGTTACTAATTACCGTAGAGCTTTTTGTTTTCCCAAATATCGCTCAAATTTCTTTTCTCGACCGAGAGTGATGTGCCACAATTCCATCCTTCTTCATCTTTTTTATTTTAAATTGCATCTTTGTAGGACGCGGAATTGAGTAAACAGGTGAGAAAAACGGTCGGCGTGCCTCTCCTCTTCATCTCCTTTAACGCCATGACCTTAGAGTCACCGTCCCAAAAGGACCGGGAACAAGCCGAGGTGGGAATAGCTCAGAGACTCAATCCTGTAGAACGTGTGCGGGAGCTGAAAAAGGCCACACTCGGCGAGGAAGAAGAACAACCCAAGAAGAAGCGGAAAAGGAAAGAAAAAGGAAAGAACCCATTGTCATGTAAAAAGAGTAAAAAGAAGAAAGCAACACCGGGACCGGCCGCTGGTAAAGTGGAAAAGAAGCACCGGAAGCGACATAAAAGGAGATCTGTACCTGAACATGTTAAGCAGGCGTTAACCCAAGAATAAGTGATAGAATTGTGTGTGTGTATCTGTGTTTTATCTATAATGTTATGTTACACAAATGTAAGATTGTTAATTCTGTGAAGGTGTATGTTATTACTCAATAAAATATTTTAGATTTGAAAATGGTTCATTGTCCGTTATTCTCATGTCAGTTGTGTGATATTTTATCACTAAATACCTATTAGCAATGAAATGGAAGAGTATTTAAGATCAAACTATATTTGATTACTGTACGTGAATACTATCTGATATTGCTCTATTTGTGGCTATTTAGGACCATATTAATATCGATTTTGCTCCCATGGTGCAACTCACCTGATGCAATATTGTTGGGTCCTGGTCAGGACTTACGTCCACGCCCGGCGCCATGTTGATTTTGCAAGTCTTTTCTCATGGCACCCCCAATGCACTAAATCATGTTCACAGTATCGCCAGCAGCGGCTGGTAATATCAAAAGAACTTATATATATAATGGGTAGTTAACGTTTAATAGGGTCGATAACCTTTTGACATTTTCGGCGATAGACAGACATACCGGTAATCATTTTTAGTTTCTTTTATTGAGTATTACGGTTTATCTTAGTACCCATCACAAGTGCGGATACATATATGTGAAGAATGCTCTTTCGTCCCAATCTTGCATTGCAGTAAATCATGACTTGGCCAGTCGATGTATTGTCCATTTTTGTTCACAATAAGTGCTACGTGGAATCAATAAAGTCTGGATAATGGTAAAGCTCACTGGGGTATTAAGGTGTTAAGTACTTTATGGAGCTTCCTGTCACTTCTGGACCAACATGTTGACATACCTACAATAACTCGACCCCTATTCAGGGGTCATGGCCCGCACACGGGTTAATACATGGGTAAACACAAGTTTCCTTAATCTGGATTCATATATAGTTTACATGTGCTTTCTAAGGAAAAACGGGATACTCTTAGCGTTACCATATATTCTACTTGTGTTCACGACGCCTAGTTCGATGCAGTCACGTTGAACATTCCTTAGTTATTGAAATGATAACATACACGTATGGACGCATTTTAGGGACTGACCAATGTATTTATAACAACAGAGGGGTTGGGGTTATATACTTTTTTGAAGTACTGAATACTACAGTCCTGAAGTGGTCAAAAGTAGAACGCAGGTGCGGGTTATATGATTCCCTCTATGCGCGGGTTATACGAGATTTGACAGCAGTGATGCAAATGCTTTTTGGATGAACACGAGTGAAATCCTCTCCCGCTCCCTCCCCCTATTGAAGAGAGTCCAAATCCCCCCTCCCCCCCCCCCCCCCCGCTCTCCTCAAGAGGGGTCATATCCTTTTTGCTAAAATATGATCGCTCTCGTAATTATCATGTGGATCATATGACTAACAAATATAAGATATGAAGGACATGATTTTCATGCACTCAAAATCTGTTGGTTCTCCTATAAGAATAGGGCTCCCACGGGTCACATTAAGTCAGGGAAAGGAAAGGAGTCAGAGAAAGTCGAGAAAATCTTGTGAAATTTTGGCGCAAGTCAGGAAAATTGATCAGTTGTCAGGGGGTATGTTTCTATTTCGATATTAAAGGTATTGTGTTGCGGTGTCATGAAGCATATTAAGCTGAACACGTTGCAGACTATGAAGCAGGAATGTCCTGCGTTGCGGTGAAAAGATTATATGGTATAACTAAGCTAATTACATGGATCTTAACAAAGAGGCCCAATTGGCCATATACATATCCAAATATCCACCCACTATAGGCCGGCCTGTGTACTTTTATAGAAGCGGCTCACGGGTCATAGTGTGAGGTGGGTGCTGTGTGCTAAGGCGGGTTTATTATGAGGCTGATCACATACTTAATGTAAGAATGGGACCCTTAGCCCTTTAAGTTGAAGGGCCGCATATTCCTGTAGTGTGCCATGCTCTGTCGTTATGACACATGTCTTGGCGGGTCTCCCCCCTAGGGCTGCATTCACGCACCATACCCACTCTTCGGGAGTGTACCATCCTTGTCGTGTCAGCATGATGTATGAATGCAGCATTGGTGTGTAAGCTAGCCATGACTGCATTCAGGCATCATGCCGACTGAAGGCATCTCATAAAGCACCACGCGGCCCCGAGAGGGTTAGTAGGCGACCTGATGTGACCTCCGCACCGCCTAATGACGTATCGCCAACAAGACCCAAGTGTTAGAAAGGGGGGGGGGGGGCTACTCTATACTATTTATTTTAGGAGCCGCATTTCTCTCATATCAGTACATGAATATGCTAAATCCACCTCTCATGAAGTTCTACAACTGTATATCATAATTGATCTGGTATTGTCTTTATCTAATTTAGATCTATATCAGTTAGGTATGAAAGACCATGCGCTCATCTAACTTCAACTATCTTATCAAAAACATGTTAAGTGAGTGATACCAAGTGACATTCATTTTGGGGAAATGATAGAAATATTTAAAACTAATGCTACAGTGTGACTCTAGTCAATACAACGTCTTAATCACCCGTGATTAATTGCCGTGAACATAGGTCTGCATTTCCAATTCTCCAAATAATAAATCCAAAGAAGCAGTGCCCCCCCCCCCCCCCAACTCCACTCACCTGCCAAAATGAACGCTTGCACGAGAACTAGGGGCTTTACATATCACTCTTACTGATACCAGAGGAGGAGGCGGACACACCATGCAAGCTGTGGTTTCAACGATCCACCATTGATGAGAATAATTAGTACATGTACATCAAAAGGTATGTCTATGTCAATGATATTTACTTCTTCAGATTGTACCAGATGTTATTGATAAATGAAAATATCTACATAGCATAAGTATGTTAATCATTATTATTTCAATCAAATATAGTTCTAAACGACAACATCAAGGGTCTAGGTCTCGCACATAATCTGACATTAGGTACTCCCTTGATTGGCTTTAATGAAATGTCCAGGCTAATACTTATTTTCATTTTGGCATATACTTAGTAGGTCCAAACGGTTATACGGAAATGGTGCATGATATATGTCATTACTGATATCATCTACATGTCCCAGTTAATAGAGTGTTTTGGTTGGCATTAGCTATCTAACTTTACATGCCACAATACAATCTTGCACCATGGCCAGTGCTTGACCCCATCCGAACCACAATGCACCTTTACTCAGTCACTTGTGTGTAGGACTACTACATGTTGTATTCCTTACTCACAAGTAGTGGTGAACTATGGACAGTATAAGGGCATGGTTTATCTGATACGGTTATTTTACTCCGTTTAGAGGTTATGAGTAAACTCGTCTACAAAATATCGAAATTTCAAATTCCTAAAATTGTGGTTATTTCTGATAGACGGAGCGATGGGTCTTATTCATTTAGCCAAATGTGGTAGGTTGATAAGAGGTACGCTTAATTGTTAAAAAACAAACATGTGAATAGTCCATCTTTTTTCATCAATATTTATTTTTCAAATTAAATCAATCATTATTTAGCACCGCATTGAAACATTGTCATCGTAGATTGTGCAACTGTAGGCATATAGCTAATACCGCTGGATATAGCACCGCTACACATATTCAATCTCTCCTAACCATATCACCATATGACCTACAGTACAGACCTACCGATGTGCAGGTATACTGCAGGTAATCCCTCGGACAGGAAATTCCACTTTAATATCACAACATTAGGGGCTACTCGCACATGTAGGAGACAAATCCCGTAAATTCGTATCCTCTTCTTTTCGTGATATATCACAAATATATATTTATATAGGTAACATTTCTATTCCACCTACATTAATACAGTGGGGATGGTATACAAAATGTATACTAGTACAAAGATAGGTTAAAATATGTATGCGTAATCACTTCAAACTATGAGATAAACATCGGATGTTTTCCTCGGTCCAGACAGTCCCAAACCAATACATTGTACATGTATACTATCGGTTGTAAAGTCCATGTCCGGCGACCCATTGTATAATAATATCAAAAGACACGTCGTCCATACTAATCTATCATCAGATGAAACTAAGACTCCATGGCAGGGGTATGACACCCACCACGGGGCCCTCCTCCAGTAGCCGACCCCTCCTTAATGCAGGCGACCTCCAGGGTGCTGCAGGTCGTCCCAGGACACCACCCAGGTGTGTTACCATAACAACAGGTGAGCAGGTGTGTGTGTTCACACAAGGTGTGGTGAGCAGCTCCCTGTGTCTGTGTGTCTAACACGACGAGCTGCTCAAGCCGTAGCGACCGGGGGCACTCAGCAAAGCAATGGATACCAACTGTGGTTACATACACTACTATAACGGCTCCGCGAAACCACGTGACCAGATTCTGTATGGGGGCCGCCATTAGAGCATTGGTTTGTGGCAGAAAACGCTGGCAACTAGGTCAAGGGACAGCTATAAATAGAGCGCGGACGTCGCACCCTGACGGTGGGGCGGGCGGGGGGGCATGGGGCTATGGTCAGTCACACATGAGGGTGAGAGACGAGGGTGCGACTCACCAGAGGCCGAAGGCCTCTGGTAACAACAAGTGCTAAGGGAGGATTCATTATTCATGGCAGGGGTGGGGGTGAGCGTTTGGCAAATCAAATACATCAAAAGAAAATAGCCCCCCTAGGAATAGGTTGAAAAAAAGCCCCCCCCCCTATGAATAGGTAAAAAAAAACAACGCCCGCCCCCAACCCTAGATCGTTTTTAACTTTATAATGAAAACGACATTGGGGGTATACTAGTTGTATGCATGTAATCCTGGGCACTTTTTTACCTGCAATTTACTACCTTGCAATAAATGCATACATTTGTAAGGTGTTTTTGTGTAAAAGACTTGTGATACTTGCTGGTGAGTGAAAAAAAGTCTTTTTTTCTAAAAAGTATTTTATTCGGGAAAATAATACAGTTACATCAAAAGATAGTAAAAGCATTAAACCTAGCATGTGCGCGTTGCATTACCTCCGCTAGGGCCCCTATCATTGCTCTCATTACAATAACGTATACATTTCAATGGTATGGCTATCACCGATTTGTTACAACTATAACATATATAAAGTGAAGTGGGTGCGACAGAATCATGAATTGAGACACAGGAACTGGGAGGGGGGGGGGCATGATGAAATCATAATGAGCGAAGTGGGGTCTGATTGCGTGACAAGAGTAAGGGGAAATCTTTAGAGTAAAAATTGCTAGTGTAACTACGATATCAGTTACGAGTGTCCAACCTCCATACTTCCGATGCTCGATCACCGTTTTTCGACTTACATACTGTTAAGTTTAATGGCCCCAGTGCCGGACCCCAGTTCTTATAAATTGGAGGCTCCCATACCCCCAGTGCTTACCTGAGGCCTGCGCTTTTTTGAAGACTGGCAAAATGGTGGGCGATTCTGAGTGTCAAAAGTAATGTAGTGACAAATTTTCTTAGAGTTTGAGGAAATTTTTGAAAATATCTACATAATGGAGGCTTTAAATTTCATATTACATAGCTTGAGTGATACGGTCATAAAACAACCTAATGGTAAATAGCAGATGGCTCCTAACAGGGGGCTGTCATCTGACGCCTTGGAACATAAGGTTGGTGGGTCAAAACAATGCAGCTTTCAGGGGGCAGTCAAAACGTCAATATAGTAGGGGCTGTAGTTTCATAGTCACTACCTCGCATAAAAAACAAGAGTACCCCCCGGGGAGGATAGGTAGTGGTGGAGCCGCTCCGCCATATAGTGAGCAGCTCAGCTGGCCGAGTGAGCTGCTCCTCCTTCCTGCAAGAACAACACCAGAGTGACATTTTAGTTCAGGTGAGAAGCAGGTAGTTTGTGGTTTCCGGCGGCGTGTCTTAATTAATTTAGAAAAGCTCGGCTATATTTAGACTGCTACTACAGGACGTGACGGATATGCTGTGGTATTGTACCACCTCGGTATTGGGATCAAAGTGGCAACATTGCATTATAACCATTGTATCCTGTAGTCAAACAAGGGCGTACTATGTCATTGTCGGCAGATGCTATAGTTAAGGAGAACATTATCTAACCATACTTACATACATGTCCGTTCTACTCTGGAAAAAATGGAAGCGGCCGAACAATTGGAAATTCACACACATCTGCTAAATACCAGAACATTTCAGACCTAGGTTATAGGGTTGGATTAGTATATAACCTTTTTATGTGTGAGAGTAGAATGTATACTTTCTCAGTTGTCGTACAAAACGAATTGGGTGGAACAATAAAGTATATACATTGTACATGTATATGTATCAAAAAGTCTTGTCCACAGTTGTCGGTTTGGTGGACGAGGGCACGTACTTGTCCCAACACTAGATTCCTCCCGACACTTATCCACAGTTGTCCGCATCAAATTCTGGGGTTTGGGTATCTGGGGTTCGGGATGTATGTCTGTTCGCCACCCACCGATGGTGGAGTTAATATTTGATACGTTATATTGGTGACATTAGTCTATACCATCACATTAGCGTCACCCTGGGCGATGTTCTCTCTATCATGAAACTAGCTGACACAGTGATATTGTGTCATCTAAGGTCACCTATGTACATGCTATATACCGCATCACATTGCTATAGTGTGTGAGTCGTTGCTATGGCACCAATCTGACGCAACGGACAGGGATAAGCAGGTAGTGGTTGGGGCCTGGCATGCTAACACAAAGTGATTTAGTGGGCCATATCCAGCTTTTTAATTGCATTATTTCTTTCATGCCAACGTAAAACATATAGGCGTAATGCCTCCATCTAAATCGATGACAATTGACGTGGATGGTATTTGAAAATGTCCTACCTTTATTATGAACTCGCACTTGAGGGGAAAATGTGATAAGAGCTATAGTATCTTCAATGTGCTATGCCCTTTGTCGACACGGTACATGAATGCTGCACTGGTGAGTCTAGATATTAGGGCTGCATTCTTCCATCATGCAGACCCTTCTGGTATCAACCCAGTGAGGTCGGCATCATGTGTGATGGGTTATAGTGGAAAACTAAGGAAGAGCAAAAACGCTTAGAAGGCATATTTATTGACTTAAAGACTAAATATGATACGGTATGTGAGGGAAATGGGGGGACGATATATATATATGTATGCGTATGTATGGGTATAGTACATATATACTGAGTAGACAATGGGAAACTGTATATACAATAGCACAGTCCAGAGAGACCAATATAATAAAGGGAAAAGATGCCGCTGTACAGAATCACGTGGAAATCGAATAGGTCTGGTACACGGGCCACACAGTAAGTAATGAATATAGTATAAATATGAATGAAATCATATTGTCCAATAATAAGAGACTTGGCTATAATAAGAGTCAGAGTTCGTTGGATTATGGACTGAATATATTCAACGTGGGGTCAGGGCTTAGAACCCAAACAGGGAAGCAACACATAGAACAAGATCCGGGCTGAAGCAGCTGGTAGGGAAGATAACGGCGGGATAAATCCAGGTCAGGAGATAGACTTGAATGGTAGAGGCGAAAGGGGAGCGGGGAACCCGGGCCGGCGGCAGGGGGTAGTAGTACATAGGGCCGGGCCCCAGCGTCGGGCGTAACCATAGCCAGGGAAGACATCTAGGCAGGGGAGAAGCGACGCGGGGGGTAGACAGGCAACGGAGGCCGGCAGCCAGGCCTTGTGCATGGTGTGGTCGTGGACCAGGGCCGCCTAATCACCGAACGAATGGTCATGGACCAGGGCCGCCTAATTACCAATCGATGAGAGCTGAGTAGCGGAGCATGGTCATGAAGGGTGGCCGCCTAGCTATTGATCGACAGGGTCTGAAACAAGAAATAGAGAATATAAGCTAGGAAAGGGAAAGAGGCAGTCAGTTACCAGTGAGCGTTTGTGGGAGTACGATCGAGAAGACCAGATGTCATTGTGTAACTCCTGAGGAGTATGTGTGTGGAGATAGTAATACAATTTACTGGTTTCATTAATCCGGAACTAGAGCGTCAACTACTTAGACTTGCTGACTCAATGCATTGGAATGTGATTGTATGTGCATATCCTGGAGTTGTGGAGATGGCTCAATGATTATGAAATAGATTGCACCTGGAGTTCTCTTAATACCAGAATATGATATCAATTGGTATAATGGAGGAGTGTGCAGATCAACACTAGAACACGCTGATACATGTTATTATAACAAACAATAATAGGTATAACTAAGTGTTTACACATGGGTTTGGAGTGTTGGTCCCCTGACCAACCCATGAGGCCAAGATGGCGAAGCCATCAAGGCCTCATGGGTTGGTCAGGGGATCCAACACGACAAAGCCATGTGTAAACACGGTTCTATCATTGTTTAATCAATTAATTAATAACATATATACCTACCTGCAGAGGCGTATCACATGGTAACATGTTGAAATGACCTTAAAACAGCCTTAATGACCTTAATGACGTCAGAGCATGGTGTTGGTCCTCTGACCAACACCATGAACGTTGGTCCACTGTTTTCAATGGGACATGCACAGCCAACCATGATAGAACTCGGATCGAATGTATTTATTGGTCTAGCGGACAACGACTAGTGTTACCGGATTCGTGTAGAGGAATCCTGCTAGATACTTATATGAATACCTTGCCTAATCTAAGGCCGTCTCATATGATTATCGGTGCAAGGCCTGGAGCAACTGACACTAATGATATACATATCGTTATATATATATGAAGAAGGCTGTGATTGGGAAATTGCCTGTGAAATTGCTCTATGTTTGCTATAACATCAATAACCACAGAATAAACTGGATCTCACTACCCTTGCGTTATCTTTGGGCGGAGGCCTACCTCTGACTAGTTTAACCCCACAGAGTAGTAGTAAGTACGACAGATGTTGAACCCCATTTGAATATATGAAAACGCTATATATCAAGAGGACATCTACTATAGCCCAGTGAGTGCAGGGCTGAATGGAATGGAGGACAGTTCAGCGGCCCCCTCCTTTTGGCCTGTAGTTAAGAGTTTAATTGTGTTTTTAGACCCTAATTTTGGCCAAAAATAGGGGGTGAGCCTCCTCCTTTAGTCCTCCTTTTCCAAATCCTGGATCCGCCACTGGGACTCCTAATAAAGAACCTGTGTCTATGCCTGCCTGGTAACAGATATGAAGGATCTTGTGTGATGTAAGTGATGTCAGATACAGCTCATGCTGTTGACTTTAAATACCTCAGACCTGCGAAACTGTGTTCCCAGTCAACCATCCTCACCAAGCAAGACAGGGCCTAGTGCAACTTTTTCGGCAATTGGAACAATTATTGTACGACATTATATTCATAAGCCGCCCCCCCCCCCAACTTGACGGGATCCTGTAAGCCGCACAAAGGGTCTCATTATGGTGACCTTTGTCTTGTACTACATATCTAAAAACTCGCGTATAAGCCACACCCTGACCTTATTCTGATCCTATAAGCCGCACTGGCGATCTGAATTGCGTACTAGCCGCGGCCTATACGCAAGGTTTTACGGTACTACACAAAACTAGACCTGCTTATCGGGCCTTCCATATACTACTCACATCTAGACCTGCTCATCACGGACTTTCCATATACTACTTACATTTCGACCTGCTCCTCAGCGACTCTCCATATATTACTTACTTCTAGACCTGCTCAGGGACTTTCCATATACTACTTACATCTAGACTGCTCATGCGGGACTTTCCATATACTACTTACATCTAGACCTGTTCATCAGGGACTTTGCATATACTACTAGCATCTAGACCTGTTCATCAGGGACTTTCCATATACTACTAGCATCTAGACCTGTTCATCAGGGACTTTCCATATACTACTTCCATCTAGACTTGTTCATCAGGGACTTTCCATATACTACATTAACTAGGCCAGTCAATAGTCAGTTTGCGTCACCTAGAGTCGACCGCCACCCTGAGATGTCTACCTCAACTTTGTAGCCATTCATGCATAGTACGCCCTCTTTTTGTGTGTTATAGTACACGCAAGCGTTACTCTCAACAAATGACAAAAAAGAGCTTTTAATTATGACTTCAAAATTGAGGCCATCTCAAAGTAGGTGAAGATACCCTAGTATGGTAGAGGCAAAGTTTGAAAATTTGTAGGGAAGGCCCCAGATACAATGAAATCATAGGGGTGTATCAGTTGGATACAGCGAATTGTGGTCCCGTAAATGCTCACTAGGTGGTAGCAGTGCGCCAACGCGGAACAACGTGGAAATGTAGTAGTGTTATAGCTGTAACATGGATCGGTACTATATCCATAGATAATAGCTCTATTTACACCAAAAGTACAAAAACTAAAGGAGTCGTTATTTCGTTGACAATAAAGCTATGAATGTCAGTGTAGTAGGCCTAGCGTCAAGATAGTGTAGACCCAATGTTTACATACTCACGTGGGCCTACACCAGTGGGGTTATAATGCTCACAGCTGTAACCACAATACACCCACGCCTATTTGACTCTGATCAATAAAATGTGTTTCAGATAAAGTCATCTAACTCCCAAACCAGCCACTATGTTCTAGCGTTGATGATAGGATACATGGCTAGAAGTTCTCATGCAGACAATAGTGTTATTTGAAGTTGCACCATCATGTTAAGGACCAAACACGGTTAGGGGAGAATGGGATGCCTCGTGATGGATTCAGATATGGATGAATATCCCCAGCGAGGTAAGTTATCAATTCTATCCATTTGAAATACAACTTTATGATACTGTTTTATGTCAATAATGTGTCCTTCATCAAAACATATGTGTCTTCGCAAGTAGGATCAACGTATTTGTTTCTTTATGCATACAGATATCAGTGTAAAGCAACTATTGCTGTATTTTGTAGTACCAAGTTCTAGTGCATGTAGACCAAAAAGCAGTCCACAGGACACCAGGCTATAAGAAGCCAGCCTTCTGTTTAAGTTGTTTTCCTAGCAATAGATATTCAGTAAGTCAGTACATTGATATGGAAATGATTCTATTATAGTAGCGAGGCCAGAATAGGACTTGTAAGAATGATATCATAGGGGCCTATTAAACCTTCCAATGATAAGGTTGTGACTATACTTAGCTTATTATAAGTCCCCTACTCCCTTTACACAATGCATTGTATCTATAGACTATAGTAAATAAACTCTTAATATAATTAATATACTAACATATAAATATTGAATACAAATTAAAATCGCCCTCGGGAAATTGTTAGTGCTTGGTGATGAAAGTCTATAATTGAGTGGTCATCCATGGTTGTGTCTCAGAAGATTGGACCAATGTGAATGTCTTTGACTGGGTGCCATCTTTGACCGGGTGCCATCCTTGACTGGGTGCCATCTTTGACCTCCTGACAAGAAACGGTTTATTTAGGGAGTGATCATTTATTATCAACAGGGGGGGGGGGGGGGTGGTGGGTTTGGGGGGGGGGCAAAAAGAATTGGACCCCTCTTGGGGGGGGGGGGGGAAATTTAACCTGTTTTGAGCCAAAAAGCCCGCGCGTTACTATGCTTCAAAGGGCCCGCGCGCGAGCCGATTTTCGACCCTAAGGGGGGGGGGGGGGGGTAAAAATTTTGACCCCTCGATCGGGGGGGGGTAAAAAATTTTGCGTGCTCCGCGCGGAAACCCACCTCCCCCCTGTTGTTAAAAAATGATCACTCCCTTAGGGCAGGTAAATTAAGTTATATGTATATGGACATATATAATCAGCCCCAAGAAGGAATTTATTTTTCTTAAATGTTTTTTTTATGGTGGACGGTCAAACCCACCTCCCCCCTGTTGTTAAAAAATGATCACTCCCTTAGGGCAGGTAAATTAAGTTATATGTATATGGACATATATAATCAGCCCCAAGAAGGAATTTATTTTTCTTAAATGTTTTTTTTATGGCACCCGGTCAAAGATGCCACCCAGTCAAAGATGGCACCCGGTCAAAGATGCCACATTGGCCCAATCTCATGAGACACAGCCCCATGTAGCAACATGTACATGTTGCCTCCATCTTTCTGTTCAGGAGGCCGCCTCCAGTACCTGGGCCCTATACGAGGCCTCATCCTGTGTGCGCGGCAGCCACAACGCTGGAGGGACACCCTGCGTCTCCTGCTCCACGACTACATACTGGAGGAAACCATGAAGGACACCATCAACTTCCTCATCAACATTGTGAGTTACATAACTTTCCTCAACTGATAAAGGGCAACGTATTATCCCATGACTACTTTAAATGCCAGCGAATGTACAATATTTGGGTAAATAGAGTTTGTTTGTTTTTTTGTTCGGAAAAGGACCATTTTAGAATGAAAATAAAATCTTCAATAATTCTATTATATTCGGAACCATCAGAAGGCATTGTAGCATCTTCCTTCTTTTGAACAACCTTTCCTGTAATATAGGGACATCCTATGATATCGTGTTATGGCTATCTCCTCCCATGTTACACTACCCCACGTGGCAGATGAGGGAGGCGCGGACGTTGAAGCTGCGGGCCCCACACACGGTACACCTGGTAAGGGTGGAGGCGGACACCAAACCCGCAGTGTTCCCCTTAGACCGGTGGCGCCACCTGATGATTTCCCTGGGCTTCATGCTGGAGGAGCCCGACGTTAACCAGGACATCGGGCTGTGTAGTGTGTACGTGCAGGAGACGGTCCGACTACCGCTACTCACGGGGCTACTCACCCTACTCAGGTGTCTTAGAGGTGAGCAGGGGATGCTGCTCATGTGCAGAATTTACTAGAATAAGCAGACAGCAGAACAGCCCTTCACTTCTAAATCAATATAACCCGGCCGGTATGATGTCTTACGGTGTCATTTTCATTTGTCGTCATGTTCATTTGCTCTTATGATCCACCAATTCGGCGCCAGTAACGCCAAATACCAAATATGTGTCATATTTATTTTGAAATAATTCACTTCTGCCCTGGTGAAATGGGGTAGAGGCTCACCTAGGTTGAGTCAACACTTGAATCACTTATAACAATGGCCCATGAGAATACATGAATTAGATGGGCACCCTCGCTAAATGTGAGTATTGTATGGAAAGTACATGTGGCATCGTTATATGACACGTTGTGTATGTACCACAGCGCCGTTATCAGTCTTATATAACAGGACATAGTTATAGTCAGTGGTCAGAACCCTGGGTGCATGCTAAGGCCGTGGTGGCTTCCTGCATGCAGCGACTTATGCTAGGAATCATTGTTTTCCTATTGTGAGTAGTATACGGGAAGTGGGCTCCAACTGTGGCGCTTCATAGACATAGTTTCAGATTAACTGAGGTTAAGGGATGCAGTTAGCCTATGGCTAGCTTGGGACACTATGGGGCCTGCTACGCTACTAGAATGATGTCTTCCTTCTTCAGCCTCAACTTCCGACCCTTAATATGAGTTAACCAAGTATTTACTTGGGGCGCAGACCTATGCATAGAGACGCAGAGGGATTGGCAGCCAAATTCTGTTATCTTCTAGTGTGAAATCCAATTGCAAACGGCCATAGCCTGCTATGCTGTGATGGGAATGGCGACTGATCCGCGCGCCTGCCAATCTCCTGCCCGATGAGGCGTGACAGACACACTTCATGGCCGGCTAGTGGTCGGTCCCCTGCCCAACCCTTGTGGGATCCACTTCAAGCGGCAGGAACAAGCAGTCTTGGCGCCAATTCATTAGCATAATGCGCTTTGATGTCGTGAAAACATTAATGACCACTTAGACACCGTTTGGCCGGGGCCAGAGACTGGAGGACTGTGGCGGGTGTCCAGCAATTAGCGAGTCAATTCCAGTTAGCTTCAATCACACAAGACGTATGGAGGTACGTGGTGAGGGGATACGGGTAGGATAAGAGGATGGATGATGGATGGGAGGGGAGAAGGGAGTGAAGAAATGGGGGAAGGAGGGAATCGATAGATGAAGTGAGAGAGGGGAAGGAGGGAATGAAGTAAGTGAGAAATTGAGTAAGGGCATGGGGAAGGGGAGGAGACGGGAAGGGAGTGGAGAAATCACAGGAGAAGCCAGGGCGAAAATGGCCCTGCGACGGGAAAAGTACATGTGATAAACAAGACAGGTCATATGTTTGTCTCGCTTTTCCGTTGTTCAATTCAGACACAACCGCAAAAACAGAAATGAGTCTGCTGTTTTCAAAGTGACTCCTTTTTATATCTGCATTTTATAACTGTATGCAGCGTTTACCCAACTACAAACACCACGTAGAGCCCGGGGCATGACACGAGTTTACACAATGTGTTTTGCACAACAATCGTTGGGGTGTTAATTGCTGTCAGTGCCTCTAGACCAGTATTTCAAAAACATGTAAAAAAAAAAGGCAGCCCAGATATTTTTTATATCTCCGCAAGAAAAAAGTTCTATTCTGCAACAAGGTACTGAAACCCGCCGACTGCCACCCCGACTGATTACAGGTTGTTATTGTCTATGGAGACGTATAGTACTGTGATGCGCTGTGCCTTTGTCGTAATCATGGTGAGTCTACTACCCAGGGCTGCACGCATCTATGTATTATGCCGCCTTTTTGGGAAAGTATGAAGCCCGTATGATCAGCATGAGGCATTACTGCAGCCCTGGCGAGTTACTCGCTAAGGCTGCATTCATGCATCATGCCGACAAAGGGCAAAGCGCATTAAAGCACTATGCGGCCCTTAAAGAGTTAGAAGGAGCAGCTCACCCGGGCCCCAATCAGACAACGTGCCGCCGCCTACAGGCGGGGCGGGCCCTGGAGGCAGGCCCCGTGGGCGGCATCCTCCTCCCCCTGCACGTGGCATATCCCCGTCCCACGGAGCAGCATCAATGCCTTCCACTACGCCCTTCCAGCCCTTTAAATGCTGCATAAGTCTTTTATGTGCTGTGCCCTTTGTCGTTATAATGCAAGGATGCAGCCCTGGCGAGTCTACTCGCTGGGGCTGCATCCGTACATCATGCCGATGCTTTTGGATTGGGTCAATCCGTAAGGTCGCCATGAAGCTTGACTGCAGCACTGGCGAGTTAATGACCAGCACTGCATTCATGCAGCATAATGACGATGGTTATAGTACATTAAAGCACTATGCGACCCTTAAAGCGCTAACGACCCTGCCGCTTTGTCCCCTTTTGTTATGCTGCTCGGCCCATGCCCTCCCGTGTGCTCGTTACGCAGTGGGAGCGGCTCCGAGTTGCTCCCACAATCTGAGATTGGCGTAAAAAAGCCAATTCTGCCTCTGACCCTCCGCTGCTCGGTAGGTGGGTAAATGGGCGCGTGGCCGGCTTGTAACAGAGGTTGTAACCCCTTCTCGCTGGATGCAAATGGCACCCCTTTCTACTATCCGCCCTTTTTGCATGAATCCACGGACACTTGGACAATTTTCCACTCCCATGCAGCCCAATTGCATCAGCGGCAAAGACAAAAAAGGCCCCATTAAAGAGCTGCGTGATTGGGATAACAGAGTTAATTAGGAGAATCAATGAGGCTGATTAGAGGCATTTCCTCAAAGAAATGCTAAAACACAGACTGAGTAGTCTTGCTACTACAGCCCAGTCAAGGTTGGGTATTACAGACTTTCTCTTCTGACGGACACCAAGCCAAATGACATTCGGCCGTGTGTGGTATACGAATTATGTGCCTTCTTCAGTTAAATGTCAAGCCTTTAAGGTCGGCTTATTTTGTGGATCGTTTACATACGTCTCTATAGGCCTATATCTAGTTTGTCAGGATCCTTTGATAAATACTATATATATATATATATATATATATATATATATATATATATATATATATATATATATATATATATATATATATATATATATTATATATTTGGCTGGTAGATGCATCTGTTTATTTAGAGCTGTTCTTAAGATACACACAGAGAAAAATGTGAGCGTCAACTGGACTCTCCCCAGGGTCAAGCACTGCCTGACTCAGGTAGGACAGTCTGCTGGACTTTCACTTCCATTAGCGACAGTCAGGCTGAGCCTCCTTTGATAGTCCCATAAAGTTACTCCCTTTTGAGAGTCAGCCTGATCCTTGAATGACAGTCAGGCAAGACAAATCTTGATACCAGAGTCAGCCTGACTTTCTTGCCACAGTCAGGCAATGTCTGACTCTGGGATGAGGGTCACTTAGCCTGAGCCTTCTTTGTTTGCTACCAGGTGGGGACACAATACAGTTTTGGGCTTAATAGTAGGATATATGACACCATTCTTGTGGATTTGGAAAGTATATATATTAAGATCCTGGGATCACCTCTGACATATATTGGTATATGTATCTCTATGTTGTTACATACCTAAATGACTTGTGGTCTGTGATAGCAGACCCTTGTATGTTCAGGACAACAATATTATTTTGTATGAGATTTCTTTATTTATAAGTGTCAGGGAGGCCATATAAATCGTTTAAAACATTATCCCCCAATGCAAATAAGCAACTAGTCTTACTGTACAAAGAAGAGTTGAGCCATGCCTGACTTTCATTGAGGCAAAGGTTCAGCATTGCTAGACTCACATCCATATGTGAGTCCAGCTTGGCTTGACTCTCGATAACCAGAGTCTGGCATTGCTCTACTCTCGCACTAGGGAAAGTCCAGCATTGCCAGACTACCGTTAGTGTGAAAGTCAGGCAGTGCTTGACTTTCATAAACAAGGGTCCAGCACTGCCTGACTCTCGTTGTAATGAAGGTCAGGCAGTGCTGGACTCTTGTAGTGTTGAAGGTCAGGCAGTGCTGGACTCTCTCTGCAGTCAAAGTCAGCTTGACTCTCAGATGAGGGTGCTTTTGGCGACATGGGCCTGACTATGGCATGTGAGTCCAGCTGACTCTCATATTTTCTTCTGTGCATGAATAGTCAGTCTCTCCTGCCTGCCTCCACCTTTCCCAACACTTCAATTCTCTTATCATGTTTTTGCCACGTTTATTTCGCAAATTCTGGAGAGAATGACACAGATTGTAGATAGGGGTGAGGTAGCCATCCGTCAGTCGGGGCCCACCCTATATGTGCCTCTTTGAAGAACACTTCCCCGTCTGCCATTATCGAACCCCAAATTTGTGCAATCCACCGTGGCGCTACCTGCAGGCGTTCTGTGGTACTATAATCACATCTGACGGGCCGGCGTCTCCCACCCAGTGCCCCACGCCCGTTGTAATTTCTGCACGTGCACGAGACAGGAAACAACATCAAACAACAATATTCCTCCTCTGTACGATAGTGTTTCCAATGGCTGCACCTTGGTTGGTGTGGCAGGCCCGACTGTGGCGGCCCTGGCCAGTGGTTAGTGGTTGGACGCGTCGTGTGCACGATTAGATCCTTTTGCGCCCCCATTGCCGGCTGATCAAGTTATAGACCACGGTCTCAGCACCTCCACGGCATGATCACGGTTTGTGGTGGGGGGGGGGGGGGACCACAAATGTTCAATACCCTCACCCCATAGTTTCTTCCCTCAGAATAATCTGTCCCCCTCCGTCGCCAACTGCCCTGTGTGGTCCAACTCGAGATAAACACCTGCACTGTAAAAAAAATGTCGTCAAAATGACGGTGAATCACTGGCAACTTTCGGGACATCGCTTTCACTGTTTTTTTAACGGGCACCTGTCACCGTTAATTTGACGGAGATTCAGCGTTCTCAATTTACAGAGATTCTGTGTTTATTTAGCAGTGGTATTACGGTAACTCAATGTTTAAAATATGGTCATTCAATGTTTTATCAAACAGCTACAATGAATCAGCGTTTTGTTTCCACAGGAGGTGATTGATATTTAACATAGTTTTACGGTAAACCCTTGTCTCTTCAACGAGGTCCCAGTTTTTAAAGCACAGTTTCACCGTTATTTGAATGAGTCTTGATGTTTTTTCTTTGTTTATCAGACAGTTATTTACTTTTCTTGCTAGCCATATATGGGATGTTCTGTGAAAAATGGGCTTTATTGCAGGGTTCATTAATGTTCCCTTTTCCTGGACCATGTCACATATATTGCTGCATTATTTATATATTCTGGCTAATAATTAATCTCCAGAGTGGGAAAATGCTATGAAGAAAAGAATACACCAAAGAGAACACAGTGTGTGACTTATGCAACAGTTTATTCCAATTCTATCACACATAAATATATAATTGACTATCTATAGTTGTTGGGCCGGCACTATGGCAGTGCTCATTTTTTAACAACAGGGGTGGGGGGTAGTTGGCGGATTAGAAGGAGAGGGGGAAACCAACAGATATTTGGACCCCTTTTTAAAGAAAAAGCCTTCATCAAGCTATAGGTCAAAGGAGTCGGTTTCCCTGTTAAAAAATGGCTACTCCCTAGACTTCTGTTCAGAAGTTTCTGTTTTAAATCTTGGTTAACCCTTTAAATATGTATACATTACCAGCTAATTTTGGGTGATTATTCATTTTCATTATGTTTCCGTATACCAAGTGCCCGTAAGTCTATATAAGAAATTTGGAGTCTGTTTCTCTTTTAACCTGTAAATCTGACCATAATAGTATGCAAGGCTACATTGGGTTTATCTGAGTCGATTGAGGTGGTAATGTATCTTAAAGGATGGCATAATGCATAAAGCCTATGGTCGTCATGAATGCAGCCCTGTAATTCGCCAGGGCTCTATTCAGCATCATCGCACCGGCCGATAGAGTTGATACACTCCTGATAAGTCATGATGTGCCAATGCAGCAATTTTTTTTAAAAGTCAGAATTCCTTCAAATAACTACATGTATGTCGAGGCAGCAGCCAGCAATCTTGTAGTGGACAGAATTACATTGGTATCATAACCCTACATTATAAAACGTCTTCCATTGCATCAACGACTTTCAGTGCGATCTGTAAATAGAAAATATAATTATGAGATTTAAAGACAATAACACAATTTCTTTTGGCTATATGGGCTGATGAGGGTAGAAGCACAACCCTTATCCGAAATAGGTCTACGAAATGTTTTCAGTGCAGTAATCCTCGTAAATCAGTTAATTATAATGATATTCATAATAACATACATATTTCGTTTTTTTCTAGCCTTAAGGCATTGCTTTTACATTCCAAATGCAGAAGCATGGCACCAAAATAAACACTTTCTAGAGAACTATCATTTTCTACATAAAAAGTACCTCAAGAAGTGATCATTTTTAAGGGGTAGTGAGATTTAGATTTTTTTAAACTCACCCTAGAGGGATTGAAAACTGCCCACATATACTTACTTAAGAGTGCTCTATCCAACATACAATGGTCTCTCCAGGGCCAGTCTGGAGATGTAACATTATGTTTAAGTGCTGTTCCTCTGAGCCTAAATATGTGTAACACTGTAATATAATATGATGATAATTAAAGCTATGCACCCCATAGATTCAAAATGGCAACCATTCATGAATTAAATCCGATCTAATTCAAATTCTGAATACTAATAAAACAACGGTTTTAAAAGTTTTGTTTACTTCAGGTGGGTCAGGAAGGGGTGGGGCCTGGTCAGATATATCTGGTATGAAGCAGGGCACTTCTGGGGCCTGAGGTGCGTGGACCAGGGTGACAATCAAAACAAGAGGGCTATAGCTTACCCGGCTAGCCTACTCACAGTATAGCCAGTATAGGTCGAGTTACATATACATCAGTGAAAACTCTAAGGGGAAAAAAGTAATCAAGGATGATTACGTTTTGTCATCACCCTGATGACAACACCTGTGATTACTTAGTAATCACTAGAGTAATCATATGTGATGACCCTGTGTCATCACCGTTATTACTTTTTTTAAATCATCTATGATTATTTTCATAGAAATTATTTCTCTCTACAACAAGGCATCAATCCCTAATTATCAATAATCAACCCCTTCACCTGTCATCATACATTGATTGAGAGCACTTCTAGCCCTTATAGCAAGCCCAACAAGGCCTATATGTGTTTAGTAACCAACAGCCTATCCTTACATTAGTAAATATGGTTTAAGGCACACATTAGGTGTCCATGTGTTCACATATGTCTTCTCTTGTGAATTTTGCTCAAACTTACTTGTAAATTACTTGAGTTTCAAATGTGATGATATATTTCAAATGTTGGATTTTTATAAGTTCCCTTAATTAAAGTTAATATGGATATAAATCTATAGATGACCTGGAATAAGTCCAGCATAGTCCATTATTGTCTAGTGGGGCCCTCTAGTGGCAAATATTGTAATAGAAATGATGACTTTTGGTCATCACCATGATGACTTTACCCTAACTAATCAGCATGATTACTCTAACTAATCAGCAATGATTCGTTTCAGATATATCTAAGTTTTCAGTGTTGATTTTTCTATTTATATCGGAGGTATGGTGGGCAAACAGACCACTGGACTGTGGCCACTAGGTAGGGTGACTCTGAATCGACCAGTTATGTGTAAATATAGATGCCCATACATGTATCATGAAATACACATGAATACATACATATAAAATATCATATTGTATGGTGAAAGATATGTATCACTATAACCAGGGGATAATTAAAAATAGATTTTGATATAATGACCCTGGTGTGTGGCTATCATGGGGAGGTTACCTAAGCTTGTGTTGCCTTTGTTTGCCCATACTATGACATGGCAGAACTGTATATATGTAACTCGACCTTTAGGGCACCCTATGCACCCCCATTGAGTGGGAAACGCTCAGTGAGAATGCCACTTTAAGTTACAGATATACCCAGAAGAGGGGGTTACTATTCGGTTGGGTTAAGTCAGTACTGAGTCTATAGGCGTCCACATGGCCAAAATAACTACCAACAGTTTTGTCACTTACATTGTGGTTCTACCTTCTTAAGTACTCTAGTAGGAAGTCCCATTACCTACAAACTGAATACTGGAGACAGTATCTGACTGGTGGACTCAAAAGAGAAAACATGTACTAATTCAATGTAGAGAGAAAAATATTTATAACTTTGAGAGAAAATGCTACAGAGTCATTTCAATTTTGAAAGGTCCTAGTAATTTTACCCCTGGGTGCCCCATATAACCTATGCGTCTAGTGGCACCCACTCTGAAGGTATGGTGACCACTTCAGGTTGGTGAGTAAGTGCCCTGCGTGCAGCTACTAGCACTGGGAGTAGAAAATCCATTAAATGCAAATTCCAATAGCTCATTATGTATATTAAGTAGGCTCCCTGCACTCAGGCAGAACGTCTGACTGGATCTGAGTACCCTGTCGTAATGCAGTGGCCTGGGTCTGGGCAGTGGTAGGACTATTTCTGAAAACAATTAGAGGGCAATAAAGATTTATGGGTATACACATGGCTTGGTAATACTGAGGGCCTTTAACCAAATCAAATATATAATATAACAGCAAGAATTATGATTACTAGTCTGTGATTGTTTAATAATGACCATTTGCATACCAATTGATTACCCTGCCAGGTAGGCTTACAGTTACACTTCATACATGTTATCAACTTGTGTAAGGTACACACACTCAAGTTCTATATAGTTCAGTGTACATATTTGGGCTTGTGAATGCCAATGATACAGGCAAGGTGCTATAGAAAGGCATAGATAGTTTACAATTGGAAATATACTTACAGACCCTTGTGGGCCTTTGGTACATGTTGCTGTGACCACTGGGCCTGCTGATCCGACTCAGGCTGTGGGGTGAGTGAAGGTGAAGCAGACAAACCACACCTGTCCCCCGAAAACCCTAACTTGTGGTTTAGGAGTGATCATTTCATATCAGGAAGCAAAGGGGGGGGGGGGGCACTCCTGACACTATGTTATTTTATATAATAATATTCAACCATGCACTGCTTCACTAAAAGAACATGTTACATATTCACCAAACTTATGACTCAATACTTACAACTCAGTCCATATAATCATCAAGACAGCATTAGTACTTAAGTGCGGCAGACGGGGAGGGGGGGTAGTCGTAGTTATGAAGTGAATCACAGTGATTTTGATTGTAAATCAGGGTCATTACATTAAAATCTATTTTTAATTATCCCCAGGTTATAGTGATACATATCTTTCACCATACAATATGATATTTTAAATGTATGTATTTTTGTGTATCTCATGATACATGTATGGGCATCTATATTTATACATAACTGGTCGATTCAGAGTCAATTTATAGATTGTCGATGGTGGAATTGCATAAGAATTGCAGATTGTAAATCATGTGTTTCAATTACAGGATTTGTATGTGAACACCCAGCAATATTCTTCCCAAGCTGATTAAAAATGACCAATTCCACAGTGTTTAAACTGCTGAAATTGGTTGGTGTATGTACCCGACTTGACACACTTACATAACAAGTCAGGCTGCTACTTGAAGTAGGTGTGGACTGCACGGCTCTACAAGAGGCCAGGTGCATAGTATTAGAAATGGAGTGGTTATTATTTAACAGTGGCCGGGGTAGGGGTGTTATTGAGTGTAAATTATGGTAGCATGCTCCTGAGGAAATGCTATTGTAGAGGGGGGGGGGGCTTTTTGGAATGGTGTTAGATATTGTTACAGTTATATCCTCCCCTTTTGAGAGTGTAAATGTGTCCCTCCATATGCATATAACTCACTCCCCCATGATTACTAATGATGGTTCCCGAATATACTGCTCTACAAGAACGAGTCTGTAACCAACTGAATCCTCTACTGTTCACACCTTGGAATCTGTATTCCCTGTCCATCATGGTCAACAATTACTGTTGTCATGTTAATGTTACGATCGACAAACTTGTTATATCTGTATAAGCATTTACATAAGGACACAAAGTGACATATGTGGCAAGATATAACAGATGTGGCTCCACCTAGTGGTATAATTGAATAAACACAAACTACATTGATTCCCGGTCATATAAATTACTTATACAAGATGTAGCCATATTACACTGATTCACTGTAAACCATCTGCTATTTACAATGATTCAATGTATTCAGGATAACAGTGACTCACTGTAGCGTTTTACATTGGATCCTTGTACAAAGTACATATATTTTTTACAGTGTGAGTTGTTATTGTAATGCTTCATTAAGTTGATAACAGCATAGCTTATATTTGCTGTACAACCAAGCCTAGAAAACATATTTTAATATAGTTGTAATACCTCTGTCCACGATTTTGAAAGACTATGATACACGACTGCTGTTGTAGTTCCTTTTTTGTCCCACATCTATTTATACTGTAACACCACTTTTAACCCATGAATGCGCCTCACCCCCTCTTCTGTCTTTTAGTTTAGCTACCGGTAGTACTACTAATTGTTCACATTGCAAGCATAGGAATGGTCAATCAGTGGTCAGTAAAGTGTGGGCAGATTTCCCCAGTATTGCATTGTTTTGGTGAGGGGCAAAGCCCATTTGTGGCTGGGATTTCCACGCCCTACACGTCCACATAGCCTGGAGACACACATACCCCCTTCCCGCCCACCATCCTCTCCGTCTCCACTATTGATTTGGATACTATTTGGCCGCGGGAATTCGTTCTGCGACTGAGGGTCCGTTGGGAGATGGTTCATCGTCCAGGGCACGTTTACACCACCTCCACTGTTGCTATAGTTTATGTCAACTCATCCTTTTTCATACGTGAAAGGGTAACCTTAGGTTTGTTGTACTGCCATATATATTTACCGGTATTATGATTAAATACGGTTATTCTCGTGAACCCTATATGTCTTTTTTTTAAAGTGGTCCCTGGAATGTATTTCTCTTCCTTTCGACCTTTTGCAATTTATTCAACCTGTATACATACCTATCGCCCGTCTCCATAAAAGGTCACTGTGTCACCAATTATGTTTTACTTGTGGAATGACGACTGAATCGCTCTTCCCTTCACCTATTTTCTACCGCACACCCATCATTGCAGCCCGACTCTAGAAGTGGTACAAGACTGGTGGGCGGCTGGGTAGCCGCCGGGGAGGAGGTGGAGATTGGATAGCCGTACTAGGGAGGTGAGGGGAGGCAGGAGAAGTCGGCGGCGTCATTGCCAACTTGACCACAGGCGATCCTGCTGATCCTGCAGCTCAGCGACCCTTTGTAGGACCTCCCCCTCCTCCAGCACCCTGCCCCTCACCACACCCGGGCTGCATGCCCAGCCCTTCCCCAGGCACTGTTACCATTTGCCGTCACTTCTCCCTCCGCCGGTCCCTGCTCCCCTCCACAAAACCCTGCCCAAGGGTGCCGCCAACATGAAACAATTCCAACAACTCCAGCGCCCATCAGACTCGCTACCCACCCCCTTAACACACACACTCCCCCTTGTCAATAAATTCATAATATCGAACACTGCTTTAAGGTATAACTGGTGAGCCCTTATATAGCCAGGCCCAGGCTCGCCTCTCCCCTCACATCACAGCTAGCTTGTGCATGCAACTTGTCTGCATGCCACTTGCGGCCACAACCTCTAGGTTTGAGGGATTTTGGAGATAGCCTGGACTGATGTGGTGGCGGGAGGAGGGGCTGGGTAGAGATAGCAGGTCATGGACACCGATTGTAGCAGGTTGTTGTAGGGCCTCCAGGGTAGGATTTATCTCCCACTGACTGAGTGTTGTTTCCCTTGGCAGCCCTCACCGTGCACGTTATCCGCTGGCTGCTACAGATGACGGAGGACAACGCCCTACGTCTCCTCTCTGCAGTAGGTGTTGCCTCTTTTATAATGTTATATAATCTATTATTGCTTATTAAAATATTCAAGTTGTGATCGTTTATTTTCAAAATGCACATGTGTGTGTTTTATAAGTATTCTCATTTTCTTCCAATGTGTGTTTAAGGTTAGGTGGTCTGAAAATCTATATCTAAACTTTTTTTTAAACTTAGGTCTTAAAAGTTCCCGTCAAATGACTGCCGATGGTGCGGCGCCAACTCATAGACCATACTAACGACTCGTAGGACATTAAATAAACTCTAGAATATTCTCTAAGTAGCCTGAATATTCTTTTACAAAATTGGATAAAAATGTGTAGGGTCAGCCCTGTTTTGAGGTAGGGTCACGTAGCCTGAATGTATATCTATATAGGCATGCTGTTCCAGGATCATGGCCTGGTTAGCATATTTCAATCTGGAATAATGAAAAAAGAGCATAAGAGACAAACATCATTCTGGTTCTATTCTGCCCATTCCCGCATGTATACATAGGGATCCATCTGGGTGTAATGTGCACATGTACTGAATCTGTTAACATGTACAGATATAATTGGCTGAATTCATCATCTGGCAATGATGTTTTCCAGCTACACATGTATTTAACATCTGCCTCTGATCAGACCACAAAAGAGCCCAACAGCCACAAAGACATTTAAGTCTTCACATTTTTTTCCTATTTTTCAATGACAGTGTTCTCTTGCTGTCCCCTCGGTGTGTCTGATAAACCACGCCAGCTGGGGGTTTAACACTGCATGTTGTCATGGATTCACGCTGCACACACATGCCTATACCAAGTCAGCTAGGCGGAAGTAAAGTGATTGCCAACATCTCATTCATGACTTTCAATGTATAGATGCTCATCTCCAAAAGCTTCTCTCACTACCTAAAGGAACTAGAATTTCATTGCTCTTGCCTTAAAGAGTCTACAGTATGTACAAGAGAAGTGCATGGACGGCAGAGGCCATGCGCGGTCAACAGATGTCATAAAAGCCGATAGAGGTCATTGCTTGACAAACATATCATAAGTATAACCTGTCTTTCAAAGTGCCAGAAAAAAGCCAGATGTGCACAAAACTCCTCCCTCCTTTGGCCCTGATTACAACAACTAGGACACAATGCCTCCCCTCCTCCTCCCCTTTACAACTAGTTCATGCTGGCTGTGCCTGGAGGCATGCAGTGGGGCCTGCATCAGTCGGCGGCCCCTGTTCAAACTCTAAGACCCTAACAGACCTCCCCCAGTTTTTAGATAGCGGAGAATAAACATAGAATCTATTTGGGACCTATTTAGGGCTGGTGGGGTGGCGGCGGCTGTGGAGTTGATGATACTGTGTGAAATGACATTTTGCAGTAATGGCCGACGATGACGGTGCTTTCCCAACGACCTTGGACACCTCGTGGTGACCCCATGATACAGTCGTCCCGCAGTAAATGACAGGGTCCGATTCAATTGGGTAGGGTTAACATGGGACCTCAGTACGACAGCACCTGTCGTAGCCTGCCCTCCCATACTAAACACCCACTGGGGCGTCTGCTGCATGGTTAACGTTAACAATATCAATAGACAGAATGACGAATCTTTCATTGCAATGGTGCATGCATGCATGTAGTGTCTTGACAGATGTGTTTCTTAAGAAAACTGGATAGAATAGGGGGAGCTTTAGACGCAGTCAAGGTCAGAGGCTAACAGTGGTAGGTCTAGACATGCATGAACAGTAAAAGCTTTTATACTATTTTAAAAACATACACACACTTATAGAAGAACCATATTATTCTTAGATATACATATGCCATGTGTTCTGAGGGATTTCATGTGATTTCTAGCTGAACTTACACTCAGATGGTATGCCCTATCTCCCTGGATGCCGTTCTTTGACTGCGTCCGGCACCGTCAGATAACTGTGCTGCCCCCTGTTGGAAGAAAATGGAATCATATTGAAATCATGTTTTGGGTGTTTTTTGCAGTCTTAAAAGTTCGATAATTTTCGCCTACTCTATAAAGGTTGTCAATGAGAGTTCACTGGAAAATAGCTATAATGTTCCTATGTTGGATTTTACCAGTTTTCTTGTTTGCAAATGAGGCTTTGCCCTTGCCTGGATGCCTGGACACAGCCCTGGCGAGTAACCTGCGAGTGCTACATTCATGGATGGCATCATAATGTTCAGCCTCATACATGATTGATATCCATGACTTGTTAGCAGAATCCTGTATCATTGTTACCAAAATGCTAAACCGGTTGTAATATCAATTCTGTGTTTTCACCAGGTGACTGCATGTAGTGAGGGCCGTACCTCCCAGCTGGCACACTGGGTCCAACCCCTGTGGGACTGTCATCAGCCCCTACTGGAGACCCTGGGCTACAGGAGGATCGTGCACCGCCAGCACGTCCACTACACACATACTCCTCCAGGTCCTGGTGTGGACCTCTCCAGGGTGCAGGGAGTCCTCCTGGCCATGTATGGTACGGTCAGTGATGTCGTTCAGGAGACATCAGTGTGACGATTCCCCTACGACTGTGGGACCCAGGAAGGAGACTTAGGGGACAGGTGCTCCAACACTCTGAACATGACTTGTTTGTACAATAGATGACTTCCATGTGCATTGGAACCCGTGGGTATTCTATATAAGAAGTGCACTTTATATAGAAGGACAATCGACAACATTGAAAACTATAGATCTCCGCCAGTGGGGAGTGAAGTCTTATACATATATAAGATGAATTGCCATGGCATGTTAACAGTAACCTGCACCCTTGTATCTGTTATGGAGTATTTTTCCATGCACCTGGGGTAGAAACCACATCTCCTCTAACATCCAATACTACAGAAACATCTGACCCACAATGTACCACAATGGTATATGTTGCCTAGTTCCTCCGGCTTAATTCGGGACAGAAGTGGATGTCTGAATGTGGTAAAGTCTAGCTGATATGCAGAAGCCATAACTGGTTATGGTGGACTGTAGGCGTGATAAAGGTCCCACTTAAAGTCACACAGTGCTTACTAGGGGAAGCCAATGTGTATTAGTATTAGAGAGGTCCTCTTTAGAGAGGGGCACCTTTATATGTATTGGGAGAAGTCACAGACTCTGAGGGCCTTCTGCAGGGAAGCCATGCCAACTACTAATAAGAGATGACCATGGGAATCCACTGGAACAATAGCTTACAAGATGGAAAACCTGTACCATTTGAAGCTTCACCCAGTTGTGACTAAGTAATATTGGGGGGACCCATGCCTTGGACTTAAGCTGCACCTAGTGCTGACAGACCACTGGATAAAGCCATGCCTAGTGATGGCAACCTCTACCAGAGTAAGCTTCACCCAGGGGGAAGCCATGCCTAGTGATGGCAACCTCTACCAGAGTAAGCTTCACCCAGGGGGAAGCCATGCCTAGTGATGGCAACCTCTACCAGAGTAAGCTTCACCCAGGGGGAAGCCATGCCTTGTGATGGTCACCTCTACCAGGGGAAGCTTCACCCAAGGGGAAGATATGTCTAATGTCTTTATTAAATGAGACTGTATCCGGGAATTACCATGGGAAGCCATTACCTAAGGGAGGCGAAGCCACTTACTCCAGTAAGCCACACACTGAGGGAAGCCACATACCTAGGGAAGCCACACACTGTGGGAAGCCACAATCATCAAACTGTTACCATGAGAGGCATTGTCAGTGCTTGAGCCATCCATAGACCTGCTTCCTGAAATCCACAATGAGAAAGGCCCTTCGATCATATTGCAAGGAGCTTTCGTCCTCAAACAAAGTACCTCCCATGAGTTTCCTTTTCAATGAATGGCTTCACTTACCTTTCGTTTGCATATACATACATAATATATTACCTTGCTTCATAATTAATCTGCAAATCTATAGGTTTAACGCTGGTCGTTATTTTTATACTGTATTTGGAACCAGAGAAGCCATCTGCATTTTGAATGCTTTGTACATCATATACTCCCAATAGCCTATGAATAGGAACTGCAGATTCACTTAGTCCCTTCTTGTAATTACCTCATGCTAACCACATATATGGTGTCTTCGGTGGCACATCTCACATAGCCGACATCATATATAAAGATATATTTTCAGATCATGTGTTCTTGTACATTTTTTTCCCTATTTTTAATATGGCAGTTTTTTTTCATCTCTCCCCCTGATGGATTGCCTGTGGGATTGGCTGACGTTTTGTTGTCGGTGTTAAGTAAACAAGCGGGCGGCACTCTGTGCAGCAGCCCCAGCCAGCAGTAGCTTACCCTTATGCCGGCTGCATAGATCTGAGTAAGGAGTGGGTTAATTGGGATCTCAGGCGGAGGCGGCCCACCACCGGAGGGCTAATATTGATCAGTGCTATGATATAAGGACCTGCCTTAGGGCTGGGGAAGCCTGCATACGCCGACACTAAAGGCCCGCGTCAAGCAGAACAATAGGCAAGGAACAGCCTCCATACCTCCACCATTATGGGCAGACGACAGCGCACTGGGCTTGATTATAGCCGAGCTATTGTTTGATGAGCGTACAGAGAAGAAAGGGGTGGTGTCAGTGCGGTCAGCAGCCCACAAAGACGGCTACTACACTGGGAGATGGCCCGGGTACTTAGGTAACTGATGAGCCTCATGGAGAGCTACTCCGCCAAGGTCATTACGCGTGCCTGCACCCGTCCTTGAGTACTACTATGCAAATGGCGGCGGGACGGAAGAGCAGACGACAGTTAATGACGTAGTTTCACTGGCAGACGACACTGCGGAAATGCGCGCGCGTGTTGGCGCACGACGTATACAGCATTGTAGCTAATGGGACGTGAGAGCAAACATTTATTGGTGGTCATTTCTGAGAGTGAACAAATGACGCCATAGTCAGTGCTATGAGAGTAAAGTGTTTGACTGATTAGTGTCATTGAGCCGTAAGCTAATATCTTGGAGTATGATTTACCTTATAGCATATTATCATAATGGCGAGTGCTTTCTATAAGTCTATTTCTACAGATAACACTCAGCTACTGATATACCATACAGCCTTCTTCATTCATCTTCCTCATCACTGCTGCATTTTCACTATAGTATAGATTGGGTTTTGAGAGCCCAAGGACAGGGGAAAGCCTCTCTCTCTGGTGATTCCATCCGTACATGTCTCTGTTCTTGGTGTCTCTCTCTCTGCATCGTTATTTGTCTCTCTGAATGTTTCTTTCGTAGTTTCTACCCCTCCCCTTCTGCATCTCGCTTCTCTGTTTCTCTCTCTGTCTCTGCCTCTCTCTCAATGATTGCTAAAAGTGTTCACTGGACCAATGAATACTATATACCCAGTCTGAATTCCCGTTGGCTGGTGTTTTATTTGATCTCTTATACGTGTAAGAATTCCTTTTAATGCCGACATCTTTGAACCTATTCACAGACCTTTCTGCGACCTCCCGCACAGTTCTAACTGACCATATTTTCGGGTGGCAGTGATTCCATAGTGGACATATTGTGGGGTGTAGGGGATGAAAGCTTGTGTGGTGTGTGGCGGTGTGTGGGTCCGGCCCCTGGGGGTGGGGAGGGAGCCCACAGAGAGGCTGTGAGGTGTTGGGCTTGGCGGCCGGGGCACGCCCATGCTGGCCAGTTGTCGGGGTGGGTGAGTCAGGTAAGTGAGTAGATGGGGTAGGGTGGGTGGGTAGAGGAGGGGAGAAGGGCCTCACCCCAGGAGTTTAACCTGCGGGCCTCAGCAGCCGTGGGCTATCATCACCAGAAGGGCACCCCGGGACGCGGACCTTCACACTCTCCAGTCTGGCGTACAAATAAGAGAACTGTGCCTTGAATGGCGCCCCACGACACATTGTCCTCCTGCAGCTTTTCACGGCCGGCCCAGCCACCTCCTCCTCCCTGGTCTCTGCACTTGGCGAGTAGCCTGGCCCCTCCGTCAGCTGGCGGGGGGGGGGGGGGGGTAGGGGCATCCACACACACACATACTCGCCATCTTTCTTGCCGCTGGCGACGGTAAACAGAATGAAAAGATGAAAGAATTCTGCACAGACCTGGCGTACAGCAACTGTCAACCCCACCAGATTAATTGAAAAGTCCATCTGCCCCAAGGTTTGCAAGGTTTTTGTGGAAATTGGTGATAGATTCGCCAGGCACCGTTGGACGTCACCTCCCCCTCTCTAAGTTTGTTACAGACAACTAAAAAGATGAAGTTAAGGCCCTCAGGTTGTATAGCCTGCAGTGCCCGGGGCACATCCCCCTGAGGGGGTGAGCAGTTGACGTGTCCTTAAATATAGCCACACATGTTCAATGTATCATACATAAACTGACATCACCTTTTAAACGGTATGTGCGTTTTTCTTCTCCTCTTCAAAGAATGTGTCTGCTATCCATTTGATCGTATGCCTAGAGAATGAGAAGAAAAAGTAGCCTGAACTATATGTTTTTTTCTCTCTTTCCCGTCAACAAATGTGGCGGCCATCCATTTCATTATACTCCCAGAGAATATGAGGAGTAGCCCAAATATATAGTTCTGCACCTCGCCTAATATAATTGTCTTTGATAAATATCATAGGCAAGATGTAAAATTGAATGTCCCAACCCCGAAAAAGAATGTAGACATGTTTCATTGTGCATGACATTGACCTTTTCTCACAAATTTCACCTCAAATAACTTGTTAACTCCTGTGTGATAATTTTTGGGCATGATCTGGGTCCCCATGCAGGCATTGCGAGTCTACTCGTCAATTCATTATCTATGCGTCATTCTGACTCTTCGGGAGTGTATTTACCCTATATGTGTAGGGTCGGCATAATGCTTGAATCTAGCGCTGGCGAATTACTCGTCAGGGCTGCATTAATGCATCATGGCTATAAAGGTCATTACGTATTAAAGCACTATGCAGCATCTAAAGCCAGTAAAGGGTTAAAGTGTATCAGTGGCAGTGGGCTGAGACTTTGATGCTGACGCAGCATATGTGGGTGTCAGTGCCTGTGATTAGCCTGAACACTGTCTGACATACACCATGCAGCTGACTCCCCTCAAAGTCGGCCTGTCCGCCGCCGACTGGCCCATGGCTGCAGGCTACACAACAATAATTACAACTAATGACACATCAAAAATAACCCGTTTTGCTTCATCAGCCGGCCAATCATCCCTCTGATAGCTGCCTTTAATTTACATGCAAAAATGCAGCCTTGGTGTGGAATGACTAGAGGCTATGCCACATTGCTCCCCTCCTCCCCACAGAAGGGACTCTCCTGGTGGAGGCTACGCGCGATAGTAAATGGGGGGTAGGGACATTGTGGCCGCTCTGGTGGTGCCATACCGAGTGGGCATACTGCATGGGGGACATAGCTGGGGGTGGTATAGGAAGCATTCCTGCTAGGTGTCGTTACGGCAATATGTACACACATGGTCCTTGCCCACCTAGGGGTGGGATGCCTGCAGGCCTGTAGGAAGGGTAACCTCCTCCCTCCCCGCCCACCCCTCCCCGAAGTGCCCCACCATACCCTGGAGGTGGTCCCGTGTGGAGGCCCGAGGTGCCGGGCTTCACGCCGTCACTCACCCCAGCCCCCATGCCTCCACCACAGGGGAGCCGGGCCCTGGAGCGAGACGGCCGTTCCGCAAGCAGGAACCGATCAAAACACGTGTAAAAGTAGCCCCAAACAGACCGGGAAATCAGCCAGGGGCAGCCTGGGGATGGGCGATAATTGATATGGCCTTTGCAAAAAGTGGGCGACGTCTAGGCAGGAAGCAGGACAGTGCAGTAGCAAGCAGAGGGCCCTCTGGAAATGGAGTCGTTATTCCACTGACTTTCTGTCAATATAACGTCTTCCCTTTCTACACACTGTCATAGGTTTTCAAGTGTGCGGGTGAATTGTACCAATTTAGAAACTCTTTCCTTTCATTTTTCCGTCTCTTTTTGATAATATTTGTTCTTATTAATGTTTAAGAAAACAGAATACCCTTTGGGGAACGAAAAGAAATCAGTCGACTGCTCTGAACATTGGTGTAATTTGGACGAACCGGACTCCTTTTTTTATTAGCAATAAATCAACGTTTATATATTGATGATCTGTCGAGATGATCCAGCTTTTAAATCCAACTAATCCTCAAAACTAGTAGATCTACATTGATTGGCTGCAATGCTAATGGCTTCGGGGAGACATTGTGGTGATCCAATGTCCCCTGTTCCCTATTCTCATTAGTACCTGGTAAGACTGATATAGGATGGGTACATTTAAGTTAGACATTATAATTTCGAATTCAAGAACTTATATTTTTGGACGTTTCCAACTTGAAATATTATTCAACAATTAGATATTGATATGTCAACGGTATACTGATAATTCGAGGGCATCCATGACCCGGGTATGGGTGTGAGAAGTGCCTGAAGCTTGCCGCGAGTGGAGACAACTGCGGATGTGAGAGACACCTAGTGAGAGAATCTGACACTTATTCCAAGTGCTCTACAAATCAGGGATATCAGCTGATCTAATACCTGCAGGCTGCTACTGTGTCTCTGTTTCTATACTCCCTTCATACCAAAACAATGCTTTATTGAATGTGGCTTGGTGCTTTCAAACTTAAATTACCTGAAAATGCTGTTGATGATATAAGTACAATGGTCCAACTGCACTATGTGTTCAACACGACGTTAGTAAAACATCATATAGTATCCTTGAGTAAAGATCATCGAATAGTATCCACCGATAATCAACTGTCATATTATATCTTTATGCATGAGTGTTATTACTTTAATAGAGCTCTAGATATTTTTGTAAATTAAATTTTAATGTACATCATGAGCCATAGACTGTGTCTATGTGATACTATAGCAGTGTGAGATCGCAAAACTCAAAGGTGTCCAATACACAACAAGACCAAAGTACTAATTATGAGTTCTTACTTAAAAGCAGCTAGCAGTAGGCAGACATGCCACTAAGCCTCCTATAATGTGTCGAGTTTCACTTTTTTGCATGTTAATACAGAAAAATTCTAAATGCATTTACTTTCAAAACAGAAGAAGGATGCGCCGGCTCGGTGCACGTGAGACGTGTTTAGATAGCCCGTTCCTCCATGACTCACATCAAGGTTCACGCCAGTAGACACGGGCAGGGGTATCGTTACATTAAACCTACTACGTCAGGAATGCTTTTGTCTGGGGAGACCTCCCCCATGCATGTCAATACTAGTTTCCAACCGGAGATAGGGATGCGGAATTGCATTGTCTGGGCATGATAGGTGGTAGACACTGAGCGATGGGAATGGGGCGGAGGCTGGCGGTGGCATCATGCGAAAAGGTACTGTCGTAATATGATTGGGTCGTTATGCATGTACATGGTCAGAAACTGGCTTTAATATCATTTTATAATTTCAATTTGCAGATTATTCAATATAGTATTGTTTGCAGAGTATCAAAACACAACTCAGCAGGGAAAACATAAAAACTCTAGCCTTGTACGTTGGGCTCAGAACAAGAGCGGTCCGAGGCTGTGGTGGTGAAGGAAAGAACCCCGAGGGTCATAATGGGGTGGGGCCATCTTCTGAGATCAATGGTGGCTCAGACGAGCATGGATCTTCTTCTGGACGCTATTTCAGGCCCATTATTCCATGTGACTGCACACAGGCAGTGGGAGAATGGGCAGACATGTGGCCAGCATTCCTGTGTCATGTCAAATGGCACTGACTGCTCAAAGTCAGGTAGAGTATCACCACCCTTCTCTATCAATTTAGCTAGTCCAGTAGACTCTACTGAGATATATGCAATAAACTTCATCTCAGAAAATAGGAGGATGAAGCTACCCAGTATGGCATGGGTTCAAGCCCTGAAATTCCAGACATACACTATTATCACTATTAATTTTATCAAATCTTCTTAGTTTTATTAATCACAGTTTTGGTGAAAATGTGGAATATGCGGGGTTTCACATTTTGCACTTTGAAATATATTGCTCATAACTTAATTGTTTGCTGAAATCTTCATTTGCAACAGAGATTACTCGTAAAAGAAACAGGATGAGAACTGTTTTATCCAGGTACCTCTGTTATGAACTTAAAGTTTTGCTGAAGTGACGTGTACGACTTATAATCATTCAGACAGTTCTGACAGCAATTCCAGCAAACAAAATTGACCCAAGAAGTGCTTCCCTAGCTCCAGCACTGTGAGGGCACTGCTGTGGCCATAACTCAACCACAAGAAGACAGTCTTCTGAAGAAAGGAGGGAGTGGGGAGTTGGGGGGAGTTAGGGGAGGGGGCTCTTACGGACCTAGCGCCTTTGGCTGCTCCGTATCCTCGGGTTACCGAGTTAGACCTGTCACTCCCAATCTCAAATCACAGAGGGGCTGACAAAAATCGGTGATGCCACACTAAAAGGCGCGCGGACCACAAGGGAGCTGTCCGGCCGGCCCATAGTGACCAGTGCACCGCCGGGAGTGGCGGCACAATGTGCTGGAGGCGCCTGCTACAGCCTCCCACCTCATCAAGGCCATTAGAGGCCTTAAGGTGCTGCTAGTGCTATAGATGGGATGTACAGGGTGAAGGCTGCAGATCGTTGGATGGTGGGATGAGGGAGGGGTTGGGGTGGGGAGGGGCGGTGGATTCTGTTAAGTGAGGCACTCTGTGAACTATTATGTACCAAATGTTGTGCTCACTCATAGACATTGAGCGGAGGAGTTTTGCGTATATTAATCTTGTATATTCAATCAAGTTATTTGCGAATTTGAAAATTTCTGAGGAATCCAAATCATCTTTTTTGTACATTTGAGTTCAGCTTCAGAAGGCTACAAGATGAAGTGTAACACCAACCTATTTTGTGTACTCACTGCAGACACATTGTAGTGTATTAGTCATAAAATACTGTATTTTAGTCCTTAATAGGGCATTCATGGGATTACTAATAACATATATATGGTGATATGGGAAGTTGTCATTTACATACATACTGCATGTGTATTGGCATTTGGAAATCTAAATAAAACAGGTTATGGTGGCTGATATAGTATGCAGCTAGTATCAATGGAAATGGAAATGCACAGTCGGTTCAGAAAGTAAATTGTCATTGATATTTATGAATGATAGACATTAGTCATGCATCATTACAAAGTTGATTTAGAATGAAAGGCTGTCATATTAGAGCGAGGAAATTAATTTATCTACAACAGCAATTTCTGGATGCAACCTCTTTTTTCTTAACATCAATGGCTTCTTCAAGGATCCTGATGTATTTGGGTTTCCAAACTGATAATCAATCATAATCTGGACCATTTGAAATGTAATTAATGGTGTTTGGACGATTACCAATTTACAAATTCGATAAAATATGGCAGACTGAATTAAGAGACCACAAGAGATTTCAATCAAGTGAATTAGAGAAAGAAATATTGAAATGCAGAATTAGCTTGACGCAGCCTATTTCAGTTTTGAAGGGAGTGTGTATGTTATAACATTTTGGGGGAAGGCTATGACGGGTGATATAATCATTGCAAGTTTAAAGTATAAGAATGTCTGACGAAATTCTACAACTTGATTACACATTACAAAATAAGGGGATCTAACCAATTTAAAAGTTCTGCAATTCAAGAGTTGTGCACTTCTAGTTTTGTCAAGTGCATGAAGACATTAGTCCGACCAACTACCTCCTTGTCGCCGTGAAATCCTAGCGACAATTAAACTCCGGCAAAACCAAGGAGAGGAATTGATGGACATGGCTTCCAAATGCTAACCATCTCGTCTGTCTTCAAAGCGGACGCCAAATCAGCAATTACCCATTCAACAGAGTCTTTAATGAGCGTCAAATTGGCGAGTTGCTGCCAGCTTTGAAGTCCCACAATGTGCATTTCGCCAACTGCAACTTTCAGACGGCCCACTGAGGACGCAGCACCAAATGCCATTCGCAGCTCCAGTCGGTAGCTAACCAGGCAGTGGGCCATGCTGGCTGATTTGATATGACACTGGAGTGGTTGGGTTAAAAACAAGAGCAGAGGCCAGCCCGGCCCCTGCTTTGATCCTGAATCACAGGGGGAAGGATCAAACACACTGACAGAGGCACAGGTGAACTGTTTGGCCTCAGACGTCGATTGCTGACTTCAAAAGATTCCCTGATCTTTCTGTCTGTCTGTCTGTCTGTCTGTCGGCCTGCCCGCCTGGTTGCCTGCCTGGTTCCCACTGGTTTCATGCCCTGTGTAGCACCGGCTATCTACTCCTGTGGTCAGTTATAACGTAAAACCTTTCATATTCCCTATGTACATTTTTATTTAGTATATTATTACTCTCATAACTTCCTCATTTACTATTCTTTAACTCCCTCCCCATGTCGCATGCCCTCTTCCATTATTATTGACCCTTCAATCACCACCGTACTTAGACACACACACTCTCTCTCTTTTAGGGGTCTGCAATAATTAAAATTACATCGACTAAATGTTTATGACTGAACAACATAACTACTACATTCTACATGCATAGTCTGTAGATACATTATATTGACAGTAAAAATCTGCTTCACAGTCACCGAAGTGGATACCTGAAGTTGAGGCAAGATAATGTTATGGTCTTGTCCATTTGTTTTTGTTTTTGAGTATTGTCTTGTATGGCCCTAGCCTGTTACTACCATATTTCCTAACTTAAGCACATAAAAATATCTTATAATATTCCTTACAGCACTGAATATTATATCCTAACATATACACACATGAACATGCCCCTCATGTGCAGGACTCTCCCCACGAAGGAGACACCATGGATCCCATCTGAACTTTTTACGCATCTTTACCCATCTCCATCCTTGCAAGTTCTGTAGGCCAAGACAGTCTCCCGTCTTCAAACATCCTCCCAGATAACTATATCACCAAACAATACCCTTGGGCCCTTCCCTTGCCGTCCCCACCATGAGAGAGGCAGTGTGAGCTGGGGGTGTGAAGGCAGCAGGAGCTGTGGTGAGTGCCACTACTTCTTGTGCTGCATCAATGAATGAATTTCAAAAGGAGAGAGCTGCTGCGTAGATAGCTGGGAGCGGTGTGGAGGTGATGGGTGCGAGCTGCCAGAGACGGTTCTGTGAGGTAAAGGCCGAGTTCTGACTACAGAGGAGGCCTGGTGTAGGGCACAGCCACCAGCTCACTCCAGTATGGCACCTAAACTTGCAGACCAGCCTTAACCATATGTAGTTTGCATAGTGCTTTAATGTGCTATGCCCTTTGTCGCCATGATAGATGGGATACTAGTAACCCTAACAAGTAACATGCCAGTACTGCATGCATGCATCATGCCGACCCTCTCAAAGGGTTCACTCTCAAATGGACACCATTATGCATCGATGCTGTCCTGGCAAGCAGACTCCCAGGGTTGCATTCATACATACAGTATACAGATAAAGCCCATATCACATTGAAGCAATATATGCAGCCTTTAAAGGGTTAACATATGACATGCCCTTCCCGAATCCCTCACCACTTCCTAAACATAATTTACATCCAAGCTATTAAACTGGGATATGTCAGAATTATCTTTTGTTTCAATTGTCTCCTATACAATACACACATTTTCAACTCATGATACTATCAACACAATTTACTAAATGAAATAGGTATACCACTGTATTTTTATTTGATATATAAAAATCATTCTAGGATGGCATCAGTTTATTTATATGTGCATGTTATCAGAACAACTTCAGATGTATCTTTGAATAGAAACGATAGCATCTTGTGAATTTATACCATATATATCCATTAAATAACCCTGTGTCATCGTAGAAGTATCGGATTGATAATTGCATCCAATGACTGACTGTGCGCCTGCTATCAACAGGTTATATCTCTGTGCACAGCCATATGTAAAAGATGCAATTTTGGATGCTGGGCCTGAATCCAGAAGCTAATTAACCTGCAGCTGACCGGCATAAGGAAGCAGTTCTTATTATAGGTACCATCTGCCTCCATGGGTGGTACAAGGAGCTAGCCCACACACCCAGTTCTCAGATTGTCTGATGTGCATGGTGTGGGATGGGGGGGGGTAGAGGCTGGCCTGCCCACTATAACTCGGCTACACTACCTGAGGCAGTACTTTGCCTGTTTTTAGTTGCCAGTCTGGCCCCTCGGTCTGCCTAATTCCATTGCTCCTGGCGATGGATTAACCCTTGAAGGACCGCATGTTGCGTTGGTACATTACCCCCTTGGTCGTCATGATGCTTGAATGCAACCAGGTGATGCAACTCTGGCGAGTAACTCGCGAGTGCTGCTTCCAAGCATCATGCCGACCCTACATGCGTTGGCATGGTGCATGAATACAGTCCTGTTTAGTAGACCCACCAGGGTCACATGTAGGCATGCATCATGACGACACAGAAACATATCACATTAAGACACTCTGCAGTCCCTAAAGGGTTAAGGGACCTGCTGGTGGCCTGCTCCTCCTCCTGCTCCTCTCCCAGCCTCCCTGGGTAGCGGCCACGGCCCCGGCTGGCAACGACAAACAAATCCTGGCCGGGTGACATCAGGCCTAGTGCCGGCCCATGAGGTTACGCAGCTCGGAGCGGATTGAAGCAGGGCTAATTCTATATGAAATCACCACACCGCTAATGTAACTGTCAGCCTAATTCGTGGCGGAAATTAACCGTGTCCGCCTCCGTTTCATAATGTATGGCTGGGATTAGTGGCTGGGAGCCGAGGTGAGCTGGCGGGGTGTCTGCCCCCGCCAGCTGAATATACTGGTGAGTGGCTCATGTAGTGTGAGCTGCTCTTTGATAAGACACACGTCACATGCACGCACGTCAATCAGACACCAGTACGAGCCAGGGCTCTCTTATGCTGAAATACATAGTGGATGTTCATATGGATAAAGTGATCGTAACTTTTCAAAACCTGAAGACCCCCCCTTACGCTTGCAGTGATGCCAAATTTTTAGAAAGTTATATAATTTAACCTGGAATTCAAGTTTAAAGTAGGAAAAGGTGGCCTGTCAGCTTTTATCTTATCACCTTCACGGTATAGCTTGTCTTGTATATTTTCATGAATGTTCTGTGATACCTCTCATTATTCATTTGCAAACCAATCAATGTATATCTGAGCTGCAATGCACTATGCTCTGTACTCAACATCAAACTATAATGGTACATATGAATCTTGAAGCAATGTTCTGCTCAAACTACCTGTGACTCCATATATCACGTTGTCCCTTTGTGTTCTATCTGGTTGAAATTGTGCTTGAAATCCATTCGTCCACTATTTATTATTATATCATATATGCTTGTGATATTGGAAAATATAAAAGACATACCTGTATGGCTGCTTTTGTCAATAACATTTTTTCAAACGTGAAGCCCGAGTTATGTTGCAGGAATCAGGTTGACATAAGATAATATAATGCATGTATGAACTGTCATTTCAAATGCAGTGACGATTGAATAAATAGAAGGTTCCAAACAAAGGATAACAAACCCTTATCTAGCGGTACTCTCCGGGAATTGAACAATTAAGAAAACGTTTCGGCTTCTTCACTTTCCCATGACATCAAAGATAATAAGAAATAAAGCTATCCTGATCAGAGGGACTCTAATATTGCTTATTGCAAGTTAAGGCCAGCACAGCGTCTGAGAACCACTATTGATCAGCGATAAGAAGAGGGAGTAGCAGGAAGCCAAAGCCAAGAAGTGGTGAAGACGACAAGAGGGCACATCTCTGCAGCTCCCACCCAGAATAGCGGTCATTCTGTGGTCTCTGTGGTCAGTGGCCGACACTATGGAGGGGTTAGGATGAGACGGAACACATCATAAGATTCCCAGCCCACATAAGGAGGTCCAAGGCGGCTGGGCACACTGCGTCAATGGGCTCCGCTCACAACCATGGCCCGTGGCCATTTTTTACCCATTCATGCTTCTTTTGATTCCTCGCCGCAATCCCGTTTCCCGGATAATACTGCAATTATTCTAATGGCCCGGCTGCATTTTGAGCTTTAATTTGGCGCTGCTGCAGCCTCCGTGCTGGACAGTGGTCAGCTAAAGCCACGGCTTTAACGGTGTCTTGCACTTCCTAACGTTAACCCTTTATCTCCTACTGAGTCTATTATCGCAGATATAATGGTTAATAGCATTGGCCTGTTTTGCTACATTGATGCCTAAGTAGCTTGATTTAACGTACTAAGGCAGCTAACACACAGTGGATAAAGGTGTAATTCTCTGGCTGAAAATGTCCCTTTTCAGGAAATGCTTCCCGAAGATTACATCGACATGTGTTCAGGAGGCGTACACACGTTTACAAAGCTGTGGCTTCTCCTGTAAACTGCTAAACCCAGTTTGTCTCTGTTAAGTGTTCGTCTCGTTAATTGCTGTGCTAAATGTGCCAGTTCCCTCCATTAAACTCTACGTCTCAGGACTGCTATCTGATTAAGGGGTGATCTAGGAAAAAAGGAATTAAGCCATTTGCAAGAGGAAACAGCACATTGAATGAATAGAAGTCTTGCTTCAGCTCGGTCCACCACACACGGTGACTACAGAAAGAAAAACACCCCTCCCCAACCTTTTACCCACGTAAATTCCATCCCACACACGTACCCCGAAGCTACATCGACAGTCGCTGCTGAATTGAGTTTGATATCAAATCACTGTTAATCAAATTTTATTTTAATAAAGGTCCCACTGACGTGCTTGGTCGCACTAATTGGGTCATTCGGGCTAGTGCCGCTCTTCATTAAATTTGCTCTCAGTTTGCTCGAGTTACTCACTGTACAGTGCACATATATCCAGTCTAAATTAAATAGGTCTTTAGTTGAAGTATCATAGTGTTCCTCTTTCATCACTTTATTCAGGAAATTCAGGGACATTATACTTCCAATAACATCCGACACATCTTCTAGATAATCTTTCAATTCAAATACATTGTCTCTGATGATCTATGTTATACAACGTGAATAATCTCCACAGAAAGGAGATAGCATTAAGGTGGTGAGTTTGCTAGATGAATGGAGATCGTCACCTGTTGGGATTTACCTTCTAAGTCATTTTGTGTTGTTTCCACCTGATCCTAATACAATAAACGTTCAAAACCTTCCTCACTGAGACTCCCTGGCAGAGACTTCAAACACAGGCCGCATCAGAGGGCTGCATTGTATACAAGAAGTAGTCCGGGTGCTGGTCTACACTGGGCGCATTACAAGGGTAGATGCACACATACAATGGTCAGGTGGAGGACCGACTCCCTGACTGACCAACTGCTGCGGTCATCTCTTACAAAAGACACTGACACAGTACACACGGCTCTGGGCCGCTAAAGGACTCTCTCACCCCCTCCAGACTCAATGACTGAGTGACCAACGACACCTTTCAAAATACACACACTCCCCCTTTTCCCACCCCAAACAACACCTCAGGAGGAAGGCCATCCTGATGTATAGACCAGGAGGTAGGGGGAGGGAGAGGATGCACCATATTGCCAGGTAATGAATGCCAGTCTGTCTAGGTCAAACACTAGCGTTTTGTCGGGTCGGAAGTCCAGGCCGTCCTTTGATTGTAGCTAAGTACAGGCTTGAAACGCTTTAACGAGTGTCCCCGCCTGCTGTTCGCTGTTTGCTGTTCACAACTCCAACCACTCGGGATGGCTGTTATTAGATTGTCTCCCTTTATTTCTTACACCCTCCCAATGCCATGCGACAAGCGTAATCCCATCACACTAAGGCCCCGCTGCAATGCTTGGCAAATTTGCCAGCCGGTCTTTTCGCTTTCTCTCCCACCACGGCACATCCCCTAATCAGTTTCCCTGGTATAAAGCGATTTCATCAAAATTTTCTCCAGAATTGAATTGGGCTGCGCCACATAAGAGATGGCCAAGAGTTCAGCTCCTGCTTTCCCAGTAGTTTTCTTTTCTTGAGTAGCTCAATAAGACTTTAACCCTTTAAGGCCCGCATAGCGCTCTGATGTGCATTGCCCTTTGTTGTCATGAAGCATATCTGCGGCCATGGCAAGGAATTCACCAGTGCTGATACACTCCCTTAGGATCGGCATGATGCATTGATGCAGCCCCGGCGAGTAGCTTCACATCCATAAATACATGATGATGACAAAGGGCATAACACATTAAAGCACTCGGCGGCCCTTGGCGGGTTGAGTGACACAATAAGTTTGTGAGTGGCTCAGTAAGTGGGCTCTGTAAGCAGTGCTTGGTGGCCGTATCCAGTAATTCTAGATCAGTTCTCCACCAAATCCCATTTCTCACACAGGAATGGGACAGTGGCAAATTTGATGAGACGTGGATGGTGTCCAGTGTATGACCTCAGACCTCTGTAATTCGGTGAGCCATCTCCCCCTGCTAAGTGTACATTGAGAGCTGATGGATCTAGTGTCCATTATTTAGTTTTGTTCATACTATCCAATTGGGATTGGACAAGTGCCTATTCTCACTTGCTGATATCAGACCATTATGTTTCAAAATAGGTCTGCCTGGCACAACTACATTTATCCATGTATACCTCTTATATGAGCGTTTACTTCTTCTTTACATATCCCTAGAGAAGATACCACAATCTTACTTTGTATAGCTAAAGAAATGATATATGTATATACTACCTTAAAGTGGCATTCTCACCGAGCGTTTCCCACTCACAATTCTAGTACTGTTCTAGTCTGCTATGTAGTAAGTGCGAGTGGTGAGATTGCCCCTTTAATGCCTTAATGATCAACCTCCTGTTGGATTCTAATAGATGCTCATTTACCCTACTATTTGTGGGTTTCCAGATCTATGTGAATAAGCATTGGGAATCACGTATCTCATAATCATGTTGTGATAAGGCTCGGTTATTGCTTTAATGTAATATTCCATCTATCATCATTATGCATGAATGCAGCCCCTTGGATACAGATTTGACGGGTCTACTCATCAAGAATGCATTCCTGCATCATGTCGACTCTTTTGGAGTGTATCAACCCCGTAGGATGGGATTCATGAAGCATGGCAAATCACCATGCATCATGACAAAGTGCATGGTGCCCTTTCAGTGTTAAGTGGATGCAGACTTCCATGCAGAAATGCAGACCCACCTTCTTGACCCCCCTACCCCCATCCCTAAGACCCGGCTGGTGGTGGAGGCCTCCCCCTGCGTCCTGCTGCTGACCCCTGGTGGGATCAACCCTGACCCCGTCATCTTGTTTGCTGCCCACAGTCACGTCTCGGCGCCTGGTAATCCCTCAGAGTTGTCGGCCTTTATAACATTTCTATATATGATTACAAAGATTCACAAATTGCATCCAGAAAATGCCGACATGAAACGATTTGGCATTAGTGGCCATGGCGACCCACCACCCCCTTCTCCTTCTCCATCCCCAAGACGACATGCATTGGGGTCTGCATGGAGGCTGTGCCTGGGCAGGTTATCGCATTACTCCCCAGCACAAGTGACCAGTGGTCAAGCTGGGCTTGAGTAGGGCCCCATGTGTCCCCCAATGATCGCTGCCACCACGCCCAAATCCGGCAGCACCGAGCCAAGTTCAAAAGCAGCAAATCACATCAGATTGTCCAGGCAGAAAATGGCATGGCTTTCATCTTAGAGTTATGATTGTATGAGCCTGCCCTCTTCTCCTGTCCTTGTATGCATGTGTTCTGTTGCCAGTTAATTCCAACTGATGCATTTATTGTTGTCGTATTCCGGCTGGACTTTCTGACGGTAAGTTGAAATACCTTGTTCAGCTTCTGATCTCATCAGACCCAACAACTGCGTACAGGAACTACACTTCTGTGGACCAATCCGAGGAACAGTACTGTTGTACTCTTTGCGGGAGTTTCTTGAATGTAACTAACAGAGGATTTCACCGATGGGATCATTATGGAGAGTCTGGATAAGCGTGTAGGATCCTCGAAAAACCTGATGAAACCTTATAACATGGATACCAGATGCAGTGCCGCCATCAGATCCTGTAAATAACAAGTGTGGCTAAGAGAATTACCCCCCCCCCCCCCCTCTAACTGCCTTAACCTTGCTGGTTTTCCATGTGCTATGGGATGCACTTTCATCCAATACTTGGGCATTTATGTCACCAAACCAGAGTATCCGAATAGCCTCTACCCTTGTTTGTGGCACGTGTCGACCTGACCCTAAATGATGTACATCCATGTGCCCCCCCGCCCCCTTTCTCCCCATACTCTGCTTACAGTGGTGAATTCGGTCCTCATTTTACCGCTGGCTTCAGGTTGGCCTCGGGCAACCTGGAGGGACCTAGTTCACACTCTATTGTGCCCCAGCCCAGCCCCAGCGTGTTTTTGCCCTGTGGAGATCGTGTGTCGTTCCCACCGTATCGGATGTCATAATTTACCACGCAGCAAATCGGTGGTGAGGCTTTTTACTCACGCGTCACCGATTTGATTAGTTCTCAGCGCGTCCATCAGTACTATGGGCGCGAATATACAGTAGCTTGTGTACTATTCTGTCAGTCCAGCATGATTACAGCACGTATATATACCCATATATGTCTGTACAACCAGTATGCCATCGCCAGGTATCCATAGAAATAATAAGCGTTTATTTTGGAACCGCCATGTATCACGATAAGATTATATATCACCGGTAATGTAAGTTAATTGCTGAATCCCAATCTTGCCATGGTAGAAGACGTCACAAGAGATGGTGTTTACCATACATGTGCTGTAGTGTTAGATTATTAGAGTGATAAGGAATAAGAATCTCACCATATATTTATGTAAGCTAAAGTAACATTACCAGTTTCTAGGAATGGCTCATGTTAGACGCAAAGATACTGCATAAAACATACATGTATACTAACGTTGGTATAATATACAAAGAAATACATTTTGGGAACCTGGCTATTATGGCAGCTGTCACGTTCATACTTTCTAGTTATTCTAAAGGTATATTATGCACCTGTGTGTTCTCAAGTGCTTCCAAGATATTAGACATTGCTTGTTGTCCTTTGAAAGGTCCTCCCATTAACGCCACCTGTACTAATCCCCCCCCCCCCTGCCCCAAGGCATAGGAAATCATACACATCTCATAGCTTACATCACCTTATTCAAGATGGAGGCATATGCCCCTGTGGTCTCCTCCCTTCTGTGACCGACCTAAAGTGTGTTTACCTTTCAATAAGTCCCTCTCTGCCTTTCACGGGTGGTGGTTTGTTGCAAATATTGACCTTTGCCCCTCGACCTCTCTACTAACCGGTCTGTGAAGTCTACTGCTATGTGTTTCACTCTTTTTGATGTATACACAGCTTTATGCATATACTATTTACTTGGAAGTGATTCACATTAACACATGCATTAAAGACTATTTAACAACATGAACAACAGGTATTGTTTTCATTCTGGATTCCTTGGTTCTGGAATCTCTTTCCTTATTAGGTCATTACAACCATCTATTCACTCCTATTAACGTTGCTACTGCTCTTTCCTGGGGTATTTATGAATTTAGACAAGGGGTGGACCTTCCTCATTACACAGGCCCAACAGCTGTACCAAACTCTCCCCTGTCGTACCTCCCCTTCGCCTCCCCCACCCTGCTACCAAATCTACCCCCATCCACACAGAGTAAATCCCACCACTATAAGCTGAACCCCAATACTTTAATTGGAGGGGATTACAGGAACAAGAAGGGAGGTGGCGAAACCTGAGACACATTGAATCCACATTGTCGTCCTAACTGAATAGTCCCTGGACGGCAGCAGTTTTTGACATCCTACCCCAACTCTGAGAGGTTTTCCCAGACCTGATTCCCATGTCTAAACAGGCTCTAAATCGGTCCTTTGTTGACGAGACAAGCTTACAAACAAGGGAAAACATGGGTACTTCTCACAGCAGGAATGACAAGAGTCTGGCATGTCCTTCTGAGAGAGGCTATTCACAACTCTATTTGCAGATTAATGCTAGGACCTATTAATACAGGTATATCATCTTAAATATATGCATGTGTATACACGAATACAGAGCCAGCATTTAGGGATTATTATATTTCACATATATGGCGTAGTTGGCATAACATGATTCAGTACAAATATTGTCTCATTAAAATTCAACCTTCTATTATCGTTAGTTAGTGACAATTACATTATGCACTTTGTGTATTTGCCTATATGTAATACAACAGAAAAACTCATCAGTTTTATGCAGCTATATGTAGATGTATATATATCCCGCATACAGAAGGTGCCATGCATTCATGTTTTGGCCTGAGGGGGCGCCACCGGCCGGTGCCTGCAGTCAGAACCCCTCAAGGCTGCTCCCAGCAAGTCCCATGCCCCACTGTACCATCACAGACAGGACATGTACTGATGGTCCCAATCAGTAGCAACAGATTATGATATTATCATTATAAAGTATATGCTTAAGTATCTTTTGAGGAAGATCATGTTATATTTCAGTGAGGATCAAATAGAAAAATGTCCAAACATAATATGAAGTACTTACTATACAAGCGATAATGAGATGTTAAAACTAGGTTGTATGGTCATAGAATTATATATAACGTCAGAAGACACCTATATGTTCATAGACCTTACACTTACCTGGTTTATAATGTCACATTTCTATCGTGAGTATGTGTGAGCTGCAGGTGTAGATGCACCACTACGTTATGCCCACGTTAGGTAGGCCTAAGACGTGGCACATCGAAATAGGATCTGAAATGATGTTGGTGACTTGTGGTTCTTCTTCGTCACAGTCCTCGTTTAATCACCCATCCTATTACATCTGCAATTTTCCTAAACGTAGCTGTGATAAAGAAACAAAGCCAAAGGTCAGACGTTTTCTTGTCTTTCTTTACGGAGTAATTCTAAGCGAATGATTACATGTAAAACAGTGATGCACTTTAGAGATAAACAGAGCTCTTCTTTTATAATGCTCGTGTGTGAAATGTTCTCAGTGTTTCTTTATTTCCCAAATGGATGCATTACTAAATGAGGCATAACGGGTGATGGCATTCCCTTAATGGCTGTGTACCAAGGCATTTTTGTAGAAAGGGTCTCCTTGTGAAAGCCTTCTATAGTAATGGGAAGCGACTCTTTCAAGGGTGTTTTGAAGTCTTTTCCTGCAGAAAACATGCCCCTTAATGACACAGTCATCAGTACAAAACAACCTCTTAGTAAAAGAGGCAGACGACATCGGCCCATCATTGATTCCCGCCACTTCTAAGAGATGCGTCTTACACGACGGGAGGGCGGAAATCAAAGGTACAACATTTACCGCAACACCGACAGTTGCGCATGTTACCGTTGTGATGCCCGAGATTATGCGAGATTGCTTAACATTGGGTGTGGAGTGATGAAAGCACCGGGGTCAGCTCCCCAGCCTTGTAATTAGCAGCAAAACATAGCCGCTGGTTGTCTACCTGCTGATTTGTACAAATAGAAGGTGAAAGCAGGGGTCGGCCGGATCAGACGCCCACGGCCCAGGGGTCGGGAGGGGCGGGACAGCAAAGTCAGGATGGACACATCTGATTTAACCATTCAGAGACGCCATGTTGTTTTAATGTCCTATGTCTTTTGCCGTCATGATGCACGACTGTGTGCCTTGATGAGTTACTGTATTCAAACATTTATGTCGACTCTATGGGATTGATACACTCTTCAAGAGTGGGCATGATGCATGAATGAATCCCTTGTGAGTAGACTCGCCAGGGCTGCATTTATTCATCGTGACGACAACATGTATAAGATATTAAAGCACTATGCGGCCCTTAGAGGGCTAAAGGACGCACCCAGCAGGTAGCAGGGGGAGGCAGGCTCACTGAGGCCAATGACAAGGGCAAATGACAAGGTCACGCCGCCATGAGTCCTCAGGTCTTAATACCCTATGACAGCCCACGTGGTGACTGCCGCCCCTCCTCCAGCCACCAACGCCTCCTGGCGACAGGTTTAAGCGGCATGACCCGCGGGTCACACAACCACCAGACTTCTTCCGGGATCAGCGGGCATGCGCAATGCATGCTCCCTCTCCTCCGCCGCGCCACCTATGGAGAGAGAAGGAGATATGGCGGGGCCGGAAGGTCCTTGCCCACAGGGGCGGGCGTGGGGAGGGAGGAGTTTCTGGGGGTCTCGCGGGACTGCTACTAGATTATTACGAAAAATTCAGACCATTATGGAATGGCTGCGGGGCCTGTGAGGGTGGGTCGGCGGCCGTAAATGACAGTGGGGCCGGACCTTTACAATGGTGGGGAATTAGACTGGGTGTGCGGGCGGTTGTGTAACTACCCTCTCTGCCCCAAGTAAAGAAGTCAGACTCAGTGAGGGGCACTACTCAGTCTACTGTCCTGATGACCCGCCTTTCAGCTGCCCTCCCCCCCTCAACCCGACCCCCATCTCCGCCCTCCCGATTTCTGCCTCTTCAGCTCCAGACACGTGAACGCCGTAATTAAATCAAATCAGCCGTCTGCTGACCACCGCTGTGGTCACTGCAGGCAGACCTGTGGTCATTCTCAAAACCCTGCCCTCACCCCCAGGCCATCGCTCAGCGGGATTTGTTTTAAAAATTGACCCACTTCACCGGCAATTAGGGACCTTTCACAAAGAGCCTGTCAGTATTGGGTCTGGCAGAATGGATCATTACAAAGAGAATGGACGTGCGAATCGCCTGAGAGCTCTTTGTATTTATAAACGTTATAGATAGCGTTGAGTTTCAGAAGACTGTCTTGGAAACGATTGAGATTTTAGGCTACATTGTATTTGGGGCGATTTTAGAGTTGATTTGTTCATTGTTATGGGCATACTATGAAGATGATAAACCTCCCTTGTTATATGGACCATGTACATGTATACATGTATATAGCTGTATCCTAACTTAAGATATTATTTACTCTGCTTTGTTTTCCATTTGTTGCTGTATTTGTGTCTTATAAGAATGAACCACTGCATCGACTGTACATAAATATGATAACGCATTGTATCCATCTATTGAACGATCTCCAAGGGCTTTTTGGGACCATGCAAGTGAAGACTGCCTTTACAAAAACCATACCTAATGCAAGAAAGTTGAGTCTGTAACTGAAGTCACTGCTCTCTCCCGAGCTAACCTGTTGCCAACATAGATGTAATCTTATACCTCCAGTAGGGACCTATATTATAGGATCCCTGGTAACCACACACGCGGCCTGCCATCTAACCTAATGATGATTAGAGCACGGGAATGACTTTGATAATTTGTAGCACGCTAATTAGTGAAGAAATCAAAGCGTCTTCAATGTCAATCAATGCCTACATCAAAGAGGCCCAGCTCCCGTGCTGCTGTCGTGATTAATGTGCATTCAGCGTGCACCCATTGTCTTTCCTGCTCAGAATTGCTCGTTTGTCTGTAGTCTAACCCTTTAAGGACCGCATTGTGCTTTAACGCGCTATGCCCTCTGTCGTCATGATGTATGAATGCATGCCTGCCAAGTCTACTCGCCAGGGCTGCATTCATGCATCAAGCAGACCATACGGGGTCGTTAACCTCCCAAAGAGATAGCATGATGCATGATTGAGTTACTCACCACGGCTGTATGCATTAATTCACCATGGCGATAAAGGGAATGGTTCATTAAAGCAGTGTATGGCTCTCAAATGTCTAACAGTGGGGAGATTTGCGTTTCACACTTCCCCGCTTACTTTCCATGGCCGGATTCAATTAGCTGCCGATTCAATTTTATCCGCGGCGTGTGGGTATTGTTTACCTGCCGCCATTTTCTGGCGGGACCCAACCTCAGTCGCTGCACTCAGCGCCACAAAAATCTAATCAAGATTCCTCCGCGACCGCTTCACCTACAAATCCCCTCCGCCACGCTGATTAAAACCCGAGTATTTGTTTTCTGCAAGGGAGGGAGAAAAAAGGAGAAAGAACGTTTCCTTCCTCAAATTAGCTACTCCTTCCCATCATTACTTTCCGCACAAGCATTTCCGGTAGAGGACCTGCATTCTGCAGGATTGTCTACACAGGCGTAGATGACCTAGGTGTAGATGAGAGGCTACACTTCTGATACTATACATTGTCTTTATTGCTATCTTTAAAGTACAGTTACATTGACTTCTTAGCGATTGCTATTGGTATACCACAATGAAGCTGAAAAGAATGGACTTCTTCCACATCCACATATGGTGTGGCAGAGATACCGCCTACCCCTTGGCTGGACTGTCCTGAGGTCACTATGTAGACTGTCACCATAAGTTTGTCCCCATCACCTACTTCCCCAAACCGGTGCATCTGTGTACATTGGGTATATATGAGCCGGGCCAACCCATCTCAGCCACCTCCGACCAATTCCCACCCCTTGCCTTCCAATCAGCATTTTATGATTCAGCGGTCGTCGGCGGGGAATTTTTCAAACAGGCCCGCGGGCGAGCTGCAGGATTTTATATTGAGAGATTTGCGCGAACAAACTGGGCGGGATGTGATTGTGTTTGCCCGCCGCCTGTGTGGGGCCCGGCTGGGGTGGGTCGGCACTGATACGGCCGCCTCATCATCCTGCTCATCTCCACGTCGATTCTCATCATGGCAGACTTCATCAATATACATAGACGTTCATCAAGACGGGATATGAGCTACGACTATGTGCAGGGGAGATATCCCGGCAAGGTCACTGTACACAGAGGCAAATATCAGAGTCACCCAATGTCGCCAATACTACTCTCATACAAGGGTCAGGCACTGCTGGACTATAATAGATGGGTCAAGGGCCATTCTAGTGAGGGTCAGGCTAGGCTGGACATTCAATAACAGGCTGGACTTTGGCAAACTTGCTTGAAAGTCTGGCCATGCTGGATCCTCATGCCATAGTCTGGCAATGCTGGACTCTTGCAGGCTGATAGAGACTCTCCCAAGAGTCCAGCATTGCCAGACCATGGCATGAGGATCCAGCATGGCCAGACTTTCAAGCAATTTTGCCAAGGTCCAGCCTGTTATTGAATGTCCAGCCTAGCCTGACCCTCACTAGAATGGCCCTTGACCCATCTATTATAGTCCAGCAGTGCCTGACCCTTGTCTGAGAGTAGTATTGGCGACATTGGGTGACTCTGATATTTGCCTCTGTGTACAGGTGGCGGGATGAGTCTGCACATATCAGAACATTCACTGTCACTTCGAAAATAACATAAATTCCCTGTATTAACATATATGCTGATTTTGTCAGGAATATGATGCCATATTGCACTTCCTAATACAATTATATCTTAGCATAAAATAATTGCTAGAGGGTACCTAAATCCGTTTTTGAAATGTTATCACAAAAGCGTGGGAAATGTGGGTATAACTTATAGAATACTCAGATTGAACCCTTATTGGATTTTCTTTCAAAAGTGGGGTTTCAATATATGCATAAAAAATTGCGTTGTGGAACTTGGCCCTGGTTGTGGTGACATGGCATGTATATTCATGCAGTCCTGTGTCTCCAGTGCACTCTGCATCATGAGGTGAACAGCTGAGAAACTTTTAAATTGTCAACCCCCCCCCCCCCGTAATGATGGTCCCCTCAAGGTATGGATCGCTGAAATCGCTGCTTTTAATTAGCATGGCCATTAGCATATTAATTAAAGAAAACACACGACAGATGGGAGTGGCACACAGTGCATCTTGTCTTTTTAGGGTTGGGATTTGAAAAGTTTTTAACTCCATAAGACGGATAAGAAAGAACAGATGATATACTGTACTTAGACATATTTTAAGACTGCTGTCCCATCAGATAAGGCTATTGTAAAGGTGATTATGGACTTTAGAGTAGGGATAAACCTTTTGTAAATGTACGTGTGTGGGACTTATGGACGGGTGACCGGTCGGAGGCCTTCCTTTGTGCAACCTTATCAGGGATTTACTCTATATGCAGGTGTTTTAATATAGAGCTTCTTATCAAGATAATGAGATGGACTTAACAGGAAATACAATACTTTAATTATACACATCACAAGAAATGCCAACCACCTATAAGTAGATTGTCAACGCCAGTGATGGAAGCTCCTGTCTGAAGAATATGATATTATTTTTTGTATACAATATGTTTTATGAAGTATTAATCCCTGTCTCCTCCTGGGCAGGCTCGGGTAACTCTGCAGTCTCCATACATTAGGAAGCACCGTCCTGGAAGCCGGATCATCCCCCACCCCAGGGTCCTGTCCCAACCCCCTTGGATCACAGCCTTCAGTCCTCATAGGCTACACCAGATTCAGGATAAACCCTTTAAGTACCCCATAGTGCTTTAATGCATTGTGTCCTTTATCACAGTATTCCATAAATGTAACCCTAGAGAGTAACTCGCCAGTACTGCATTGATGGGTTTCACTCTCGAGGGGTCAGCATGATGCATGAATGCAGCCTTGGTCAGTAGACTCTTCAGGGCTGCATTCACGAATTATGACGACAAAGGGCATAACACATTAAATCACTATGCGGCTCTTATAGGGTTAACTACTTCTTTGTCTATAGTCTCTGTGCCTTTTCTGATACTCTGAAATGAAATCCCATGTGTGCCACTGACACCCCCTAAAGCATCCCGCCTCCGAATCTTTCATTTTCCTTTTCATGGAAGTTTTTAAGATTCCAGTTCTTCTATAGTCTACTAGCCACTGCAACACATTTAATTTGAGTTTGCCCTTGGGGACTTTCTTGATCTGGCATGCAGGTATTATAGAGCCTAATGTCATAGATGAAGATTTTAAACGCTTCTCCGATCCTATACTTGTAATCCTGGCATGTTTCCTTGACAGGAGAGTTTCTTTGGCCAATATGAAAACTAACATGCACTAAAAGATGCATAGATCCTCAGAACGCTAAACTTAACTTCAAGAATCATTACAAATTGTGCTTTTAGAATGAGACAATCACTAGAAGAATAGAAAAGGCAGATCATTCTTGGGAATACTAAGGGGGGTGTCTGTGGATTGTATACATCTCCAGTGCCTCCAGTGTAATCTAGCTGCCCTAGTACCATGGGCTGGGGGCAGGGCGGCCGGCCCATACCAGGCCCGGGGCGCGGGGTGGCCTGGCCGTCCCCCCAGACGCTATCTCGGTCATGTTGAGCTATGGGCGGCCGTAGCCCCCGGCTCTAGCCACCACACACACTAGATTAGCATCTTCACTACCTCGGTAGGATACATGGACCTGACCTAGTGGGCTCAGTTTGTGTAGGTGAAGGTATTTTGTTAGAGCGTTTAGTATTTGAATAAGACAACATCAGTAATGCTGTGAAGACATTGATTTTGTGTTATATATGCCGCATATATGGGTTTCTAGATAGTATTTTACAGTCTGGGAATACTAGGATAATGTTTCAGATTCATATAAATTGGTCAATAATCATTTGCTGCTTTTCCATACATGTGCACATCGCAAAGCATGACCTGCTCCTTGGAGAGTTCCCCTATATTACTTACAATATTAACATGCTCATCAGGGATTTCTCTTCCTGAGAAGCTCATCAGTGACTCTGTGCAATCAGCTCTGCTACCTTGGATTTTGAAATTGAAGAGAAAACGTGTGAGGGGGAAATTATTCTTATTATAGACCTGCTCATCCGGGACTTTCCACATACTACTTACATCTATACCTGCTTATCAGGGACTTTAAATATACTACTTACATCTATACCTGCTCATCAGGGACAAAATTCCATACATCTAGACGTGCGTATCAGGGAATTTGCATACACCTCTTACATCTAGACCTGCTCATTATGGACTCGCCATATACTACTTACATCTAGACCTGCTCATCAGGGACTTTCCATGTACTACTTACATCTAGACCTGCTCATCAGGGACTTTCCATGTACTACTTACATCTAGACCTGCTCATCAGGGACTTTCCATACATCTAGACCTGCGTATCAGGGACTTTCCATGTACTACTTACATCTAAACCTGCTCATTATGGACTTGCCATGTACTACTTACATCTAGACCTGCTCATCAGGGACTTTCCATACATCTAGACCTGCGTATCAGGGACTTTCCATGTACTACTTACATCTAAACCTGCTCATTATGGACTTGCCATGTACTACTTACATCTAGACCTGCGTATCAGGGACTTTCCATGTACTACTTACATCTAAACCTGCTCATTATGGACTTGCCATGTACTACTTACATCTAGACCTACTCATCAGGGACTTTCCATATACTACTTACATCTAGACCTGCTCATCAGGGACTTTCCATGTACTACTTACATCTAGACCTGCTCATCAGGGACTTTCCATGTACTACTTACATCTAGACCTACTCATCAGGGACTTTCCATGTACTACTTACATCTAGACCTGCTCATCAGGGACTTTCCATACATCTAGACCTGCGTATCAGGGACTTTCCATGTACTACTTACATCTAAACCTGCTCATTATGGACTTGCCATGTACTACTTACATCTAGACCTGCTCATCAGGGACTTTCCATATACTACTTACATCTAGACCTGCTCATCAGGGACTTTCCATGTACTTCTTACATCTAGACCTGCTTATAAGGGACTTTCCATGTACTACTTACATCTAGACCTACTCATCAGGGACTTTCCATGTACTACTTACATCTAGACCGACTCATGAGGGACTTTCCATGTACTACTTACATCTAGACCTACTCATCAGGGACTTTCCATGTACTACTTACATCTAGACCTGCTCATCAGGGACTTTCCATAATTATACTACTTACATCTAGACCTGCTCATCAGGGACTTTCCATACATCTAGACCTGCGTATCAGGGACTTTCCATGTACTACTTACATCTAAACCTGCTCATTATGGACTTGCCATGTACTACTTACATCTAGACCTGCTCATCAGGGACTTTCCATATACTACTTACATCTAGACCTGCTCATCAGGGACTTTCCATATACTACTTACATCTAGACCTGCTCATCGGGGACTTCCCATGTACTACTTACATCTATACCTACTCATCGGGGACTTTCCATGTACTACCTACATTTAGACCTGCTTTTCAGGGACTTTCCATATACTAAGTACTACTTACATCTAGCAATACTTTCCAGGGACTTTCCTATTTCGCTACACTCTTTTATACACAATCGATATGTGGTTATTTCAATCCTCTAAGGTGTCAGGTTTTCATGTACCTATTGAATGTGGTGTAGATATTTTGAATCTGTTGTGCAGACCGCGAACTTGAGGATTTCCCTTTCAGGTACGTAAAGCTCGGACTCGACGTTATGTTATAGATAGAACTGCTCATGAGTGCGTAGTCTCAAACAGGCTAATGAGTACGTTCTACATTTTTATTTAGAGGGTGTAACGTCTTCCTCACTTATGTGATAAATACGCGGCAAATTACAATGTTAAAAACAATCCAATAAAAGGGGAAACGCAGGATAAAAAGGCGGGTCTTTGACGGGTCAATATTTAAACTAGAAATAGAATGGAAACAAACAAAAAGCTGTATTTCACCATATAGGAGCGCATTGCCCTGTATTTGATATCCGGGGGCGGTGGTAAGAATTGAATGAACAGTGCCAAATTTACCATTGGTAAAAAGGTGTTGGTGGTGGTGGGTGGGGAGATGCTGGGGCTGCTAAGGTACAGGGATGTGGGGGTGTTAGGCCGGGCGGGGGCGGGGTGCCGGGGGCGGCGAGCTGTCACATGGCGGCCCGGGGAGCCCGTCATGTGTGAGGCGGCGGGCGGCGGGCGGGGGGCCCGGCAGCGGGACGGCAGCACCGTCTGCGGCAGCCGCCCTAAGTAGGAGGAGCACCGGGGGGAGGGGGGGAGGAGGGGGCCCGTAGGGGGATTGGTGCACGGCCAAACTATATGTTTGTAATGTAGATTACGGGCACGAATCCTGTTACCCGGGCGAGGAAGTGTTTCTGGTGGTAGGCCTGTGTGAAGTGGAGATGGGGAGGGGGGGCAGGCTCAAAGTAATGATGACAACTGAATTCCCTGCGGGTAGAAAACATGGGCGGCCTCACCCGTGCGTACCGAGACGTTTTATCAGTGGATCTGATAAGCGGCTGCTGCTAATATCCACCACCCTGATACCCCCCCTCCCCCCATACACACACACTACCTCCCGTCCATCCTCCATGCGACTGTCAACCCTTTAAGTATACTTGTCTGGCTGCATTTGTGCATCATGCCGACTCAGTGTATCGACCCTATAGGATCGGCATGATGCATGAATGCAGCTTCGGTAAGTTACGAGCCAGGGCCTCATTCATGCATCATGACTAGATCGGACACATAGAACATTAAAGCACTATGCGGCCCTTACAGGGTTAAGGTCCCCACAAGACATGGCCCTGCTGAGGAGGTGGAGGTCATGTGGGGTGAGACCACCAACTCCATTACAGACGGCCAGGTAATTGCCTCAAGATGATACGGCGTGGATCCTGGTGTGGGTCTGCGGCTACACACATACTCTCGTTCCCAAATCCTTCCAAAGGAAGGCTCTGGTAGGGAGTTTGATAAATTTTGAAAAATGAGTTTAAGAATATGTATTGGTTCCATTAGTATAGATCCCTATGAGAGCTTTGCAGATTTGTAAAGATCAGGTTTCTATCATACCTAGATCCAGAAATATCATGGTGAATGCATCTGAAGATATTTCCCATTTCTGTGATCTAGGCAGGAGAGGGGCACATACACAGCAGTTGGGGGTACTGTAGCTCTGGCAGTAGGCACCCCTCTAACTCAGACAGAACAGGTCAACTTAAAATGGCTAGGGACAGCGATGGGCAGTGGCACACACATCTGGATTTCACATATGTCTTCAAGAACACAATTACCAACATCCCCATGGTAACAACTTTTAACAACTCATATTTATTTATTACATTTTGACATCAAAAATGTCACCATAATATTGTAGGCCACAGAAAACAGAAACTCTTATCTTTCTCCACTAATGGCTCCATTCATGTTGACTGCCATGATATTGTGATTAAAATGAGGGGTTTGTGTTTTTTATAACTCAAGAAATGAGGTCAGGGGAGCTATTTCTATACAATGGACCATTTGGGGGTGCTTCTAGGAAGGGCGCATATTGGATCACAGAAACGGGTGGACTACAGCGGCAGCGGCAGCGCTATTTTGAACTCCCTACCAGAGGCTCTGGGGACAGCCAGTATGACATTGAACTTGGATTTTGCTGGGTTTCGGCAGTCCTGTAGTTAGCTTGGAACCAGCGAACAGGAACCAGAAATGGAACCAGAAAGTATGATGGGAAATACAGGTAAAACTACCATCATACATTCTGGTTCCTGTCCACTGGTTTCAAGCTACCAGCAGGGATTGCCCAAACCCAGCAAAATCCCAAGTTCAAGGTCATACTGGCTGTTACCAGAGCTTTCCTTCGGAAGTATTTGGGAATGAGAGTACTACACACATAGTACAGGGCTGGTGTAGCTTACCTGCCGGGGTCCTGAGGTTGGGGTTTCTCACAGGATTATGTGGTGGCTATGCTAAAGCGGCACTGTCACCAAGGGCCCATATAACATATAACAAATAGCACGATTGTGCGAGTTATGAGGTTGCAGCTTCAACGTATATACAATGAATAAGTCTTCTACACGCCAAGACGGACTGTTTTGGCTCCAAGTATTACGCACGATGGTGGCGAGCTGGGGACCAGAAAATGCTTGGAAAGACAGGACAACCTCCGCAGAACATGAGACAATTGTCGTCTGAACATAGAGTGGCCCTTGACTGGCCCATTGAGTGGCACTCAGAACGGTATATATCACCAGGTAAACAATCAAGGCATCATTATAATTGTGTCTAGACCAATCATCCCCACGTGGGCCTTGCACGTAGACCGAATCTGATATTTCTGGGTTGATTTCCTCCTTGGCTTGGGGCACATATTTACCACCGGGGTCCTATATTCAGTGAATGGGGTGGGAGTTTATAATCTACACCATTCTAGTGGTGTGGGAACTGGAGGGTCAATCAGAAATGTCCACTCACCGGTGTGACCACCCGCTGTCAGGTAGGGTCCCAGGTGGGCAGGGCCCAGGTGTGCGCCCAGGTAACATGGCGTCAAGGTAAGGTCAGTAGGGGGGTCCTGTACACCGCCGTCCACTCCACTCACTCACTCACCTCACCTCTCCTCTCCGAGCTAGACCCTGTATGTTGGGTGTACAGCTATGCACCTATATGTGTGGTGTATACAGCCTGTATTATGTTATACCGTAGACATGTACACCTTTAGCACCTGGCCTTCTGGAGACGTACCAAAGTTCTCATGTCAGTACACCATTTGCTGGACCCCCTAACGCCTATTCTAGTCCTTTAAGGGCCGCATAGTGCTTTGATGGGTTTGCCATTCGTCGTTATATTGCATGAATGCAACACCGGCGTGCAATCCACAAATGTTAAATCAATTCCTGCATCTTGACAAACCTACTAAGTGTAATGGCAAAACTGCAATGTTGGCATGATGCATGGATGTAGCCTGGTGGGTCTACTCGCCAGGGCAGCATTCATGAATCATGCCGACCATGGACATAGCACAGTAAAACACTGTGTATCCTTAAGGTGCTAACTGGCTCCCACACATGTACCCCTCCTGCCACACGTCGTCCAACCTCCCACCCCTCACCTCACCACGCCAGTCATGCTCCCTTTTTATTGCCAACCCAAGCGGCATCAGCGTTTACTCGGACCGCAATTTTCCACCAATTGACAAGCCAAAGAAGGCTGCCCTGGCCAGCCGGAATTACCGAATCATTGTGTGTGCCCCCCAAACATGTGAGCGCTTATGGAAAATCAAATTGCTGTTAAATTGTTCGAAAAAGAGGGGCGGCGCGACGTCAAGGGTTGTGAAAATAAGCGTGTGCACAGTGCATGGTAGGGTCTGAGGGTGGTGTATTGGTGTTTGAAGGGGGAGCATGTTTGGCAGAGGGCAGTCTAGCTGATTTCATGCCCATATACTACAAAGGGTTGTGTATAACATGAAAGTGGTTAGGCCCTATGTAAACCATCTCCCATGAAGTCCACCATTTGCAAACCACTCATGAAATGAATGACAACAAGGGCAGAAATAGTACGACTGACTTTTACTCTTTCTGATGATCCCTAACGGTTTGTCTGGCCGATTCTCTTTACAGTTTAGAGAATATTTACGCAATCATAAATATAGCCATTAACAGATGTTGGTTTTACATTATTATGTATATGAGGTGGTGATCTTACATTATCATATCTGCAAAGTCACTTTCATTCGTGAGAAAAAAAGACATGTTGGTTAATGCACCCTGAGATTTACATATAGATTAGGATTAATAGAAAAATACATGCAGTGACAGAAGTTAATCACTACAGATAATAGAGGATATATACCTATAAGAGTATCCAGTATTGCCCAAGGTGATAACAGTCATAAAACCACCTCTCACTTCAAATTACATGGCTTTAAAGATGTCCATCATAGGAGGATTTCTTTCTATTTAAATGTAGAATTATTTCAATTATTCTTAATGAATATCCTTTGCGGCAATTCCGCATTGTAGTTCATCAAAGCCATTTAAGATAGATGGCTGTCGAGGTGCCATGCAAAACATAGTATGCAATATGCACAATTACATGGCACGTCTTCCCCCTTCACAGTGCAGCACCGCCGCGAGCACGTCTGAAATCAGCAAGGGTGGCGTCTCTATAGTTCACCGTTTGTCTACTGGGGGCGCCACCTCCTAGTGCCACTAAACGGGGTACATGTATACACTTGTTTCATCAGCCTTCTAACACTAGATGGAGCCCTGGTAGCCCCGCCTGCTGCAGGGGCATCTGCCCCACCCAGCCCCAGACCCCCATAGGCTTAGCAGGGAGGAAGAGACATCACTTACAATAATGCCTTTTTGAAATTGAAATAATGCTCCAATAGTTTAGAAATCTTAAATATCTAGAGGGAACTAGTTTAGCTACCTGCACTATTAATATTGGGGAAAAATATTATATGAAACATAATGGAAACTTTGGAAACATGACAACCTTGGTAACTTCTACAGTGGGAAAGGTGGGAGGGGGCAGGCAGGAGGGGGAAGGTCCCCTGTGGTGTGGACTGGAGGGGCTGGTGAAAGGACAATAAACAACTGTGTCAGATAAGGCCTGTCCAGCCTTGGTGACCGGACCCTACAGCCTGGATCAATTAGCAGCCCCTCTTTAATAGCCCATGGTAGACCAGATAAGACAATTAAAGTACCACATGCACCCCAGCGGAGGAGGTAGCCTTGTTTATAATAAAGATTATACCCATCACCAGCCCCCCCCCTACCCTACCCCCAATGGTCGCTAAGGGGAGCTGGGGGAAGACTGGGACTGCCCATGTAAGGGAGGTCTGCCGACCAGGTCGAGACTAGCGCCATCTGCCGTTCTGGCCTGATGAAACGAGTGTATAGGACCTTCCCCAGTGCCTCCGTGGGCTTATTCCCAAAGAGGCATTTGGCACCTCCTCTGCGGACAAGCAAAGGGGAATTAGCTTGTGTGTGTGTGTGGGTTGGGTGGGGGGGGGGGGGGGTGGGGGGAGAGATGTAATTCGTCAAATGGATTCCTTGACAATGGACGAACATGGGCGTCCGACAAGGCCCCAACCCGACACCTCGCCGTGTAACCCTTAATAACGGCGGTACACGGCCCCACACCCGGTGCCTTTGAGATCATTAAAACAGGCCCCGACAAGCAAATCATTAATCTGATACCATGTTGGGGTTACCCAATCCCTACCGCCCTGCCGCCCTGCACCATTGTACAGGGGTGAGCCCCCCTGAAAGCCTGCAACCCGATCCTGAACCCTCCCCACCCCTCCCCACCCCACCCAGCACTGATTAGGTGAGGGCTCAGACTAACACCTACCCCAGACCTACTCATCAGGGCAGACTAAGCCTAGTACTGTCCTATATGCGAGGGTTATACTACTTGAAGCTGGTGATCAAATTGACTTTCATTGTCAATGCACTCATAAAGATATAACTATACATGTATTTTGAATGTCCTGGTGCATAAGTATTGTTTACTTTGTCCTTGTGTTCCAGATTCCTTATAGTTTTAGGTAGGTACAGCCCCAATTATATCTACTAAAAGAGCTGATCACCCGTCACCTGACACCATCTATGATTTCACTCATTCTCTTCCGTTTAATTTCCTGTCTTTAAGCCAATCTAATCGGATGAGGGGTTTGCAAGGCCGGCTGGCTAGTTTGTGTCATGACCTCGGTGACCTTGTCTTCTGGTGTAAAATCAGCACACAACCCATTCCACCATATCCCTTGTCTTAGAGACATCTGTCCGCACTTATCTCTGAATATTGTATATTGGCTATCTCTTACACTGTAACATTACCAACTGGGACATCTGGCCATGGCACATTCTTTAAATGGTACTTCAGTGTACTTATAGGGGTTTTACAAGTACAACTAATGTTATGGGAAGGTCATTCAGTACAACCAACATACATGTATGTACTTGACCTCAGGCAAAGTAGCTTCCAATACACCTTCAGAGTGTCTACCAACCAGCCAACTGGACCTTCTCTTTCTATATCTTCCGTAAAGTTGGACTCCCTGTGCCTATTTCTGCCAAATGCTGTGACATAACATGTATACCATTAAAACTTTAAGGGCAGCATAGTGCTTAAATGTGATATGCCATTTGTCGTCATGATATATGAATGCAGCATTGAGAGTCTACACCAGGACTGTATTCATGCATCATGACAAATAATCACGATGAAGGGCATAGCGCGATGAAGTCCCTAAGGGGGAATTAAACAAGGTCATGTATCGCAATAACCCACCTTCTATACTGCCCCTTACCCTCCATATCTCTACATATCATAAACATGAACTCACTAAACATTAAGTGCTCCCAATAGAGGAGACCATGGGGGAGGTACTAGAGTGTGATCTTCCCTGTGCGGATTGCAGGCTCCCTGCTGTTCCTACACGGATCCAATCGGCGAGGTGGCGGCTCGGCGGGCCCTGTAATCTGTTTTTCTTTGTTTAGATCCCCGCTGATTAAATTTCCCGTCGCTGCTGTGATCAGGAAGTCTCCCATCAATCAGATCCACCCCAGTCCCCTGCGTGAGCAGCTCAAGGTGGGCCGCCGAGCAGCTCAGGCCGAGGATTTCCACAGTCTAAAACCGGCTTCATTTGAGTCCAAATAATGACTTAAAAGCCCTCTTGGAATCAAAGCCTTCAATTGGCGGCTAATGATGGCTGTGCACATGGCTGAAACAAACCACTACCCCCCCCCCTCCCTCCCTCACACACTCACACACATCCTCCAGTCCATAGCCTGTGCTAATTTCCGAAGTGGCATTACCTGTACCTGCTATCAAACAGGGACTAGGCGTCATGCTGGGCTGGTAGAGATTAATAATGCCATTAATGTCGCAAATTGCCTGTTGCCGGCTTTTGTCCCTTTGTGGTGTGCTTTATGCTGAGTACACACAAGAAAGGCTTGCAGTGTGTCTTGATCATGGCATTAGCCTAATGCAGAATTAGGGTCCATGAAAAGCATTGGTCAATGGCATTATGGTTCCAGCTGCATGGTGCCATAGTTAATGCCAGGTGGTGTTCCTCTGGACGCATGCGTGTGCATGTCCTCTTCCGGTTAAGACATTGTTGTCTAAGGCTCCTGTGTAATATAATATTCACCAATAATTATGGTAGGAAATCATCGCAGTTCAAAACGAAGTCTGGGTACCCAGCAGCTAACCCTTTAAGGTTGGCATAGTGATTCAATGTGCCAGGCCCTTTGTCGTCATGGTGCACTCATGCATCGTTGGCGAGTTTACTCGTGAGGGCTGCATTTATGTGTTATGATGACATAGCACATTGAAGAACTACGCATCCCTGAAAGGATTGAGGTTTCAATGTAGTAAATAACTTGAAATAATTACTCTGTATTTGCTCTGCTAACTGCTCCCGAATGCAGAAACCCGTCAGAAATACCCAGAGAGAACCAACATACAACCTCTTTGAATATGGCATTGAGATACAGTTATGATAATGTTAAAATGTTATATTATGATTATTGCATCGTATGCACATTTATAGATGGTAGTGGTCAGATGTGATAGGAATTTGAGGAAGTTATTCATGAATTGAACCTGACTGTGTGTTCAGGATTAACAATTATTATCAACTTTGACCTACCCCTCAACCCTTCAACCCCACAGCATTGCCCTCACATCAACCTTTGTTCCCAACAACTATTAACCGGCGATCAGCTCACTTTTTTTCTGTGTTAATCTCATTCTGCACTGCCCACTCTGTGACTGACCACCCTGGTATTTTCTGACCAATGAACAACTTAAATGGACCTGACAAAAAGCCACCATGCTGAGAGGGACCCTTGACTCTGGGGTCAGTCTCTGATTGAATATCAGAGTTGTAGGGATGCCACTCCAACCATCATTACTGCTGACAAGTCCCCCCTGCACGACAGGGACTCCTCAACCTCAGCCTGACACCATAGACAGAGGGATAAAAATGGAAAACAAAGGAAGGGATCAAATGGTGGCACAGGAGGTGGCCTACAAGTGCATGTGGCTCATTTGGTACGTAGAATACACATCATGACCCGTCCAGAACTGACCTCTGCCCATCTGTGCATGGGGTGAGCAGTGACTGGACATTGTAGGGGGTCAGAGCCAAGGGTCAGAATGATTTGTAATGTTTTAGAAGGACTATTGAATAGTTGATGTAATGTGATAGACTTTGATGGAAAGTAGAGGTCAGAAGAGGGCATGGGGAAGGTTCTAGAGTCACCAACAGGATGTTGAGGCAGTTCAACCCCCCTCCCCTCCTCATGCAAAACAATGATCCATCTTGTCCAGCACAGAATGTACACTGCAAATTAGCAGCTGACATATGTACCACCCCAAGGCACGAAAAGCAATTTCTGCCCCCAGAGGTATCCCATTCACGACCAGGGGATGGGTTACAGTTGAAGTGGTCGGGGAGAGGCTGTGGCCATCTCCGGCGTCGCTCCACTGGAGGTGGGCCCGCGGTTTGGGTGTTTGTGTCCGTCTGTGATTAGCAAAATGTCGTCTGCGGACGCCAAGTGTGATTAACCCGCCATTACTCCCTTGTCTCCCCTGCCCCTGATCCCCTGGGGCGAAGTAGGAAGGGGGGGCTATACCAGCTATAGATTATTTACCTCCCCTTCCCACCACCTGAAGACGATTCTCATTGCACTGCTTCTAGATCCTACAGATAAGATTGTAATAAAAAGTCACCCAGCTGAGCAGTATCTGACTCGTATAGAAAAACCTCGCAGGTCCCCAAGACAAAGATCTGACCACTGGACAATGATGAGGAACTAGAGTCCAGTGCGTACATAGATCTTGGGAGTAAAAGACACACTAACAGTGTATAGCGGAGAGGGATGAGATGGACACTCACTAAGTTCTACTGTTTCCTATATAGCAGCAGCATCAGAGCTAAGACACCCATCCATCTCTCACCTGACAGGTAGAATGATCAGTGGACAGCCTCAACAAAAACACACAAAAAAGTATCCAGCTCTATTTATATGTGTGTGGCGTCCGCCATTTGTAAGGGAAAATGGAGTGGACGAGAGGAAAGTGGAGATTAATCAACTCTATAATGGTTTCCCTGAGTAGATCTGATTGCTGGGTGTAGAGCTTTATAAGGATGGCAGAAGCGTGGCTATGGTGGCCTTCTGCAAATTGTGATGGGATGGAAGCTTACTAGAAGATAGAACTATTGTTGCAGCCCTTACAAACATTAAGGCAGCTGATGTATCTAAACAGGTCTCCAATATAGATGCTGTGTCTGATTCCAGAATAGCTTAGTGACCAAAATAGGATTAGTTAAATAAATGCAAGAGGTAACAGGTCTATGGTCACTTCTGTCTCATTACACGTATCCCTCTTAAAAATACTTAATCTCAATTGGTAATACAATTGCTCTATTTCTCAAGCATTTTATTTACTACAAGTAGAGAGATTCAATGAAACTAGAAAATAAATATTGATGTGTAGAGGTTTATGGGGAGACTCATGAATAATCCTCCTGGTCATATATGATAAAGCACCAATCAAGTCTACTCGTGCATGGAATAAGTCTGTATGTTGTACAGGTAGATACATATAGGGTCTATTCCCTGACCTTATTTATATATTTGAATGAGAGAGGGTTCATTAAAAACAGACCTCACACACCTGTGTTGATGCCAGATGGGTTGTACATATACTTAAAGCTGTGCTAAGGTGAATTCAATAGGCTGATAGAATACACAGGAGGGCACACACACTAGTCACCTGTGACCCTTGCACTGTCAGGCTGAGGGGTGGGAGGGAGGTATAGGGGATGTAAAGACGTGTAAGCCCTCCACACCACTGATGAAACATCCACACACAAAAGTAATGACATAGAAGGGCACTGGCCCCCGCCCCCAAGGGGTCCTGCCAAAGGGAAGCCCAACAGAAGGGTGTCGGATGGACGGGCCAGCCCGGGGGGTATTTGAATTGGACATGATACATTTCAGTGCACCCGGTGAGGTGGTTGGTGTTGAGGCTTGGGGTGTGGGGCCTGTGGTGGGCTGAGGTTGGAGGACCACCACCCAGGTGGGAAGAAGGAGACGGGAAGGAGTCTGTGGCAGCCGGTAGGGGCATGCCCTGGGGCAGGGTGGGGCGGGGCTGCAGCCTGGAGGTGTGGGTTAAGTAAGGGCCATCAGGTACGTTGATCTAAAGTCGTAACACGCACCTTACACGCTGGACCTACTGAACTGGGTTCCTCAACACCTAGTGTCGTCCCCACCCACTCCCCACCACCAGACCTGCACCCCTCCCGCCGCTACCCCACCCCTCCGGGCGTGACGTGGGAGCACAGGGAGGAGTGAGAACAGCCCCAGGAGGCAGGCTTCTTATCGCACCACATGCTTGTTGTCTGCCAAAACAAAGTGGCCAACATTTGACACGTATCGTGTGTGCGCCTGTTGCACAACGTCCCAGAACTAGCAATGGGCAGTGATTTAGACGTGGTGTATAGACGGGGAGCCAGGCCCCCAGGGCCACCAACTGTCAAAGCCTTTACCCTGACAAACTCTGAAATCCATTGTTTGCTCTGGTCTGCCTGCCTGCACTTGCTCTTTGACCTGGGACTAAACACCCCCTCCAATATACACATGTATGTGTCATTCTCAGATAGACAGCAATATCAGATCTATACTAATCACAGGGGTGCTGGTCCAGGTAGCATTTATCTGATAATATCTATGATTGCATCAACACATTATGCAAAGACAAATCGCCCCCTCTCCCCATTACGCCAATAATACCGCCATTGCCTCACCTGTGTATTGTGAGATATGTGATGTGGCATTGATGCCGGGGTAAAACAGCCAATTTCCTACCTGATTACTCGCCTTCCAGCCATATTGCCTCATTTCTTGGATAAACATATTGCGAGCTGTCCCAACCTATTTCTTAATTATCCAGCCTAATTGAACATTCAATCATTTTCCTATCATGACAACTGACAGTCAATGTAATGTTGGCCGCTGGCAGTGGTTTTGTGACATTTTTCCATTCGGCTTTATCGCTCATAATAAGGAAAAAGACAAATGACAATTCCTCAGTGGACGAGTCTGGGACATTTTTTAGATTTTAATTTCTGTAACTTTGAGATTTTTGAATTCCCATCAAACGATCCATCATTTTGGTCAAGCTTCATTATGGGACGTTTGACAATTCGAATTTCGCAAATCACAAGGAAAGCGAATGTGAAATTTGATTTAGACAAAAAGGGATGGGTAATTCATTGGAAGTTGATGGAAAATCGCAGAATGATAAAATTACATGCAATTGATTGTGAACTAAAATTTGGCTTTATCGGCCGCTCCTCAATATGCATCTTAAAGTACATTTCCACACAGGTAAAAGTTGAACTGGCATTGTTTGAATTATATATGACTTAGATAACATTGAAATGCACGATACTTGTACCATAAATCAAGCTGCTAAGTGAGTATAAGTGTGTAATCCTGGCAGCCTAGTTGTCACCATACTTTGGGTTTGTCTGTGGTACTTGGTTTATGTCAGAAGGTAAACCTCTTTTCCATGACCAGTAGGCCAGCTGAGCTATATCTCCGTGTTGTCAAAAAACGGAGATGTCCAAGACTGATAGGTCTTTTTAACACTGCTTATTTACAGCTGTCCTTATCACAGTGTTTAGTGTATCATTCTGGGGGCTGGGCTTATTGGCATGGCCCACTGAATGGTGATTATGGCAATGAGGCCAGCCTTACCACTATAATCATTGTGTCAACTGCACCCACTGACAACTCATTTGGTCAGGTTGCCCACTGTATACAGCGCTGTGCACTATTGTAAGGCAGCCAGGGCGGGTACAACATGATAGCATCTTGTTGTGGGGTTTATTTATGCATCCCGGAAGATGCAATCTCACTAGGCAATTACCCAGCAGGTCCATCTAAACAAGATGCAACGCAGTATCTTTATATGTAGCTGCTGCATTATCTGAAATCCATGTGAAAATTAGATGGTCAGAGTTTCTCAACTGATTTTAGTCAAATCGATAGCTCACATGAGTTTCTTGAACCCATAATTCCATGACTTTGAACACACTAGTAAACTAGGATCACACTAGTAGTTTATCAGCATTCTAGCATAAGACTATATTACATTGATCACTCAATTGTGTACTCTCTTCGACTATAATGAAAAGCGCCGCACGTTGTGATTTTTATGTTCAAATAAAATAATTAAACTACAAACTACAAATATCCACAAAATTCAATTCATACCTTGCCGGAATAGAACTGTGCATTGTTCCCTCATTAATTTTGTGTGCAAACGCTAACTTTGTATAATGGATTCGATTTATTACTTGTCTGTACTAATAGACATTAACTTAAAAAATACCCTGTTCCCCATGTTAAATATTATAGTGTAGTACATACATGCATGCTAAGTTATCCATACATGAATGCACATACAAACACATAGCCGGTGATTCAATGTCTCTTCCTGGGCCCCATTTACACACCTAACAGTGACAGACATTAATACAAGCTAATCACCTGGCAAATTAATATGCAATCAGGGTCTGAATTTCATTTAACCCAGCACAATGGGCGGACCTGGCCTGGAGACAAGTTTTCTTGCACTACGTGATTACCAGGACTGTCCCATAAATGCTGCAGTTTTCCTGTGCCCTGCAGCCCAAGGCAATACGACAACAAAATCCATAAAAAGCCAAAATGATACTAATATCATATGGGATAGACTAAATTGGTCAGGCTGCATGCAGATTGCCTTGGGGATAGAGAGGCACGTGCGAGATGTTGGTCATTCATAGCTTCTCATTACTCGCCACTATTGGACGCACTAATTCTCCAGCCACTCTAATAGATGGTAGAATAGGAATAGTCCCTCTGCAGAAATGTGCCTAATGATGATCTTATTGTTTATGATTACAAAAATAGGCCTGGGCCTGGGTTGGAGTAGCCCCACAGGGCAATCTGGAATGTTGCTATTTTTTTGTGTCAAAATTACAGCAATTTGTCAGAGACCAAATTCACAATTTGACGGATCCACACGCTTTATGCAAATCTTGCATTAATAATGATACTTTATGGCGGAATATTCAGTAATTTAGGAAAATTCATAACCAAATTAATCGTGACTAATGCATTGCAAGTGGAGAAGAAATTGCTTCGTTTAAATTGCGTTTTGCCAGACTGACAACTTGTAATCAAATTACAAATCTGGTGCTTGATTGTGAAATGCAAGTGGTAGGGAAATGTGAGACCCAACCAAAGGAAACCTCTCAAGAGTACACCACCACCTGACTATGTTTGGGCATGACCACTAACACTACCACTTATTCAGTAAGGCTGGAGCCCTACAAGTTTACAACCCAGTGTCAAAAGGACTAGTGTCAAAGCCCTTTCTGTGCCATTCTGTTGTACCTGCCCTACTCCCTCCTATTCTACTCCCTGTACCAGTAGTGATGTTGTCCTCAGAAGCAGAGGGTTTGAAGCTTTATTCTGGAGAATGCTATTCATATAAGACGCCATTATTGATAATGTAAAAGAGAGTGGCTTAAACTGGAGTTCCCTGACAAAGAGTTTCTTAAGCTGTGGAGGCAGTGGTTTTTGAGGGGACCAGTAAGTCTGACTAATCTACTACGGTGTCACTCCCCCCTCCACCCATCCCCTGCCACCCCACATACTACCCCTATAAACCTCTCAGGGTAATCCAGTAGAAGACGAGAGAAAACATTTAACAAAAACAGGATGAGCAGACACCTTTGTTGAAAGCAGCCATTTTTACTAATTTTCCAGTTGGCTGACTGAGCCGGCTTGTGCAGTATATGGTGCGTCTACCTGTCTCCACCCAGACTATACATCCTCCTGTTGTCGTGTGGAAAGGTAACAATGGACACATACCAGCCAATTGTCACCGGTCAGGCAAGGGCCTTATTAGTGGCACAATTAGCCTATATACCAGACCTTTTTCTCTCTTTTTTAAAACTTTTTCAAACCTATATTTCTAAGTAATGTCTCTTCGTACTTCCTATAGAATATGAAATAAATAGAACGATGACCTCCCATGCTACTTTTTTTTAAATCCTTGTACTCTGGGTGAAGCCACTTCTAATGCAGGATGTGGCTTCTGGATTTGTCTTCTCAATAAAATAACGTTATTCACAAGCATTGATTTGGAAATTGCCCTATGCATTCTTACCCAATACGAGTAAAACATGTTCTCAGTATATCTTTGTATTTCCTATAAATTCTTAATGATGACTTCACAATGGTTCTTTTTAAATCCATGTCCTTTGGATGAACCCACTGGCCTTTTGCAATACAAGATGTGGCTTATAGATATATATTTTAGTGATCATTTCTCCCAATACAATTATGTACATGAATTGATTTTGAAATCACCCTTTGTATTCTTTACATGTATGGTTATTTCAAAATATTAAATGAGTGTTTTGAAATAAATTTATACTCTCAATTTCTATTGACCTACGTTACGCGGAGTATAATGATAAAAAGAAATCATACTTTTTATACCATACCATTACTTATTCCCATGGTAGTTTGTATTCTCAGCGTTCAGGTAGCCTAGAGGTGCATGTCTTTAGTTTCTCCTGCGAATCACCTCACTACAGACTGATTAACTTGAACACCGACTTTTGCAATAACATTATGTCATATATGTCTGATAGATATTTTAAACTTTAGTGGTATTAATTTATTCTAAATTAGTTTTAGAGACCACACCTCCATACTTCTGTGCACATAATCAAAATACAGGTACAACTGACATATACGATACCAGAGTGAATCTGTTTAAATACTTTCTTTGGTATCAACAAAGACTTTCCACTAATTATCCAGATCTCCACCTGAGTTAGCTGCTAATACGAACACCCCAGGAGGTGGATATACTTATTACGGTGGTGTGCGCCCTTCCTTTGTGGGTCCACACTGTAGGGGGTTAAGTAAACCCTTTAATACCAACCACAGGGACACTGGAGGTGCTTCTATACTACATTACCACTGATTCACACACCGCGTGTGGACACTGGTCATCTTATACAACCTGTGTCAACCTGTGGGGTGGAGGCTCCCCCAGATGGGGTGCTTAATATAAAGGTACACATCCCACCCCCCACCACTCTGTAATTTACCCCGGTGGGAGTCTACCTGACCAGTCTCCAAGGGAACACAGGGGATGGACAATAAAGCCTACATTGGGATGCTCATTAATTACAAATTACACACCTGTGTATCACACCTCTATAGCAGGGCCCTAAGCCCACAGAGGCGGCCCTTGATGGGGTGTGATTTGTATGTGGACACAGCCTGGGCTGCACCAAGTCAGGAAGGGAGGGGATGGGTGGCTGTATAACTGCCCATTTCATTAAACAACCGGCGAATGAGGCTTTTACTTGTGTCAAACACCATCAGTCAGCCTCCCATCACCCGGCGCTATGTGTACAATGCACACCTGAATTGCTACCTGGTCTAATCACCTGCATCTCTGACAATGGTTAATGTGGGAAGTCGCCAGGCGCGGTGCCCGCCGTCACCTGGGCCGTCACCTGGGCCGGCGGGGCGGGCTGATGACCGGGTAGGCGGCGGGGAGGGCCGCCTGGACGGTTGGGTACATCCTCCTCCGGAAACCACTAGCTCCCATCTGCACCTCAGTGCAGATTATACTGTATAGGAACTCTACCTGTGGGGTCTGGATTATCAGAGATATAGACAAATAATGTATAATTCCAAAATGTATATACCCTTTTCAAAATAAAATATAGGTGGTCCATGCATTCTCCTAATTATTTTTTACCCATTATAAAATATAGTTAAATGCTCATGGCATCTATGTATCACAGTGCTATACACTGTGGGATATAGGCCCGCTGATTATACTAAACCAGGTGCATGTCAATGACTAGTAAAACAGCATTAAATAGTCTAAGATAGACAATCATACCCCAATTACACTACGCTAAATTGTATCATAATCAATCTCACTTTGTTCGGGTCGGAGATCCAGGGACTTGTGATGTTATTTAACGAGGTCTTACTAGATTAATCATAGGTGTCATTCAACATTAATTCCCCAAAAAGTACAGCTGTAGTGATGAAATTACTTCACATCAATTTATAAATGCCCCTCCCTCCTTACCTGAAATGTCAACTGAAGTATTTGCCAAACTCATTCCAGAGGATGCTAGTCAAGACTAGAGGAGAGATTGTGGTAAGGCCATATTTACAGAGGTCCCTCTGCTGCCATGGTATGTAGAGTGTACGTAAACCCATCTCTGTATGTCTACACTCTTCCTACCAATTATGCAACTCCACCAGGGATTTCTGTCCTCTTGGTGAGGAGTCTCCAAAGCAAATACTCTACAGGTCTAAGCCACATGGTTCTTATATAGGGCCAGTGAATGGCGAGGTACACAATCAGTAAGTTAGAACTATCTCTTCGGGTATGTAGCATATAGCCGCAGGAGTAGCACTTCAGATTAGAACAAGTGAGTGTAAAATGCCCCTATCTGCATCCCTGCAGCTATGTCGACCCACAGCTGTGCACTATGATCGGTATAACCCTCCCCCAGACAAAGGAAGGCCACTGCCTCCAGGTATGTAATGGGAGGTGCAGGCAGCTACAGGCTGAGCAGCATTTTTATACACAAAGATCAATTGGACTGAGTTCTATGGCCTATTCTGCATGTCCTATTCCAGAAGCTACACAAATCAGTCATCATCATAGGGGTGTTCTGTATTTGTGAAAAGTTTTATTGGAATGTATTTGAAATGGGTTTTCTGTGGGGGATTAATCATTTTATCAATTAGCGTCAGGTGAAGGGAAAGGTGAGGTAGGGGAGGTCGTGCCCCCCCCCCCCCGCCCTACAACATGCCATCCTGCCTGCAGCATTGCTGCCTCCCGCCGACTCTCAAAGTAACGGTTTCCTGCAGGCTGGTATTGTCTCGGCCATGCCCCCTCAGTGCCCCCAGTCTCTACCTCCGCCCGCCGTATCGGCCTACTGGGGAGCCATGATTTGTGATTTCTCCCTGCCGCGTGAACAAATCCCCGGCCCCAAATTGGGCCGGGCCCTGGAGGCATGTGAGGCGGGGGTGCCCCTAACTAGGCTCCCCCTGCTGCTGATGTTGTACGGGGGTTACTGAATGGACAGGTCTACTACTACGTCCACACATAGTGTTGGTGGTGGCTGCTTCTATTGGGAGCTGCCTGTATTACACCTCACACACATACACACAAATAGTGAGGGGGGGGGGGGGTATTTGCTTTTACCGCCACCCCAGTAACCCCTACCTACAGCCAGCTCCCCAGCTATGTTTTCCAGAATAAGAAGCCATGGGATTGCAGTAGATCTTGGCATAGGGCTGACAGCAAGCTGCCATATAGCAAGCACCCACCCTACAACCCTACCCCTGAGGGCGCCAAACTTCAGCCAAGTGTCAATGTCCATAAGGAGGGGTAAATGCTACAGGAAGACTTCCCATCCCCACTGTTATGAATCTAAACAGTCTGTCCATCCAGGGAGATGGTACCCATTCCCAGTCACCAATCTCTCCCGCGTGACAGACATTATAAATGAACCTGCACCACCCCACCGCCACCGACCCCTTCAAAATGATCTCCCTTGGTTCAATGTTTATTTAGCAGGACCCCAATTATGGAGACCTCCGCTGTTGGCTGCTCCAGTGGCCAAATTGAAATGTTCAGCTCGTCGCCAACAAAAAAGAAATGACATCTCAGACGATGTGGGATGGACTGATGGAGAGCTGATCACTCTACTACCTCTCCCCCTTACCACCACCTCTGACACTTTTGTTGGGTTTTCAGCCTTGAATTCATCTCTCACATGACTTGACGCTTTAAGGGGATGGGTCCAACCGTCAAATTACAAGTCCTGAAAGGAGGGAGATTCTCAGGAGGAATTTACAACAAGGCTCCATAGAGGGTACTTGCTGCATACCAGGGTGTATAGCTGACATTGTGGTTTACCGCCTGGGATGTATATCACCCTTCTCCCAGAGAGCAGCCCTAAGACCACCGGCCGTGTATACATGTGGTATAGAGTACAGACATACCTAAGGGCGGATTGATGTCTTATTATTGTGGTATTGATCCAAAGTCAGATAGGCGCACTTCCTGTACGAGCATAATGGTACCTGTCTGATCATAGTAACCTCAAAATTGCTTGTTTACATATCTCAAAAACTATGCAGAATTGAAATAAGATTCTTCAAACTAGCCCATATTTTCAAGGCTTAATATCCAATAGTAATGGTAATAATACAAATGTGTCATATAGGTGTCGGACATGTAGTGTGGTGCCTGTAACCCCCACGTGGTGATACCATCCAAATCACATGTACGCTTCTCACAACCATCCATGTAGCTGCATGTGGCTCGGCCCACCTGTCGTCTTCTTATATAGTTGTTACAAATTCCAGTCCATGGGTTCTGACAATTTAATGGCAGCATGCAAGGAGTTGACAAAGGCGTTGGTCTCTCCCCATAGTCTAACCAGAGTCATGCCCCCCCCCCCCCACCACCACCACCACCACCCAGGTCCGCCTCACCTGTATACTTGACTTTACAGAAGTCACATCCACACGGGGAGGACCGCAGCAAATAACCTGTAATGAGGCATTTACAGCATGTCGTATATTACAGTATATGGGGCCGTGTGCTGCACCTGACTCCTGGGGAGCATTTCATAAAGTTTAGGAACCAGTTCATGTCCAATTCGTGTTTCAGAGTTGGGTTTCATAAAAAATAAGAATTGCATTCATGAAAACAAGAAGTGGTTCTTGAAATTTCATGAACTACTTCTTGTTCTAAAACTCATTCTTAAAGGGAAATTTTACATGATTAAGGACAACACATTCGTGGGTTCATCTAGAATAAGGAAAAATAGTGTTAGGTATTCTCTCATGATATGTTTTCATTAAGGGAGAAATTGACAGCATAGAAAACTTGAAATTATCCTGTTAGCTGTATTCTAGTAGAAATTATGGCAAAATTACTGAAAATAGCAGCAGATTCCAAACTGATCATGAAACATGAAGTGGTTCTTAAAAACATGAAGTGGTTCTTGTTCGATAAGTTCTATGGTGGGAGGGTTGGTCTGAGTGTGACACACAATGACAGATGTATGGGGAAAAGCATGAGATGGATGGGTGGGTGTTGATATTTGCCATTATTTGTGGTGATGGATGACCCCAATTTGATTGAAGAAAAATGTCAATGCCTCAACAGGGGGAGGGGCACATTGACATTAGTAGAGACCCTTCAACAAACTGGCCAAACATGTTGTATGACAGGCTGAGCATGAAATGTATATTACAATAGATTAGATGGGAGTGGGGGGGGGTATCAATGTATCAATAGTAACAATGGTAGGGGGGAAGCAACAAGATTTGAACCCCTTAGGGGCCGTCCATAAATGACGTCACACTGGAGGGGGTGGGTGGGTGTTTGTCCGAGTGTGACAAAGTGTGACAGGGGGGTGGGGGGGTGTCAAGCCCAGTGTGACGTCACACTTTGGAAAATACAGATAAAAGCTATTTTCATACTTAAAGCTTTAATAGAACGCTTAGGGCCTGTAATTCTATCAACTAACTTGCATGGCACCACCTAGAAAAGAATTGGACCCCTTGACAGGGGGGGGGCAAACAAATTTGGACTCCTCTTTTGCGGGGGGTAAAAAAATGTAACCTGTTTTGAGCCAAAAAGGCTGCATGTTACTATACTTCAAAGGGCAAAAGCGCAAGCCACTTTTCAACCCTAAGGGGGGGGTAAAACATTTGCACGCTCCGCACAAAAACCTCCACCCCCTGTTGTTAAACCTTTAACCATAAGATACCTGAAGACTGAAGACACTGAATAATGCCTACCCCGGGTGCCTACCTTACTGACACATGCAAACCTCTAGGCCTACCCTGCACAATGTAGAGGCCATGCCTAGTAACATAACCCTAGATACATAGTTACCACGCAACAAATCCCTTGGATCTTCTTGTGAAGGTGCATCGTTCTGGATGCTAAGTAAGCTAAGGTGGTATGTGGACACCACAGGTCTCCTAAAACTTCAGGAGTCACAGGATAACAGTGGCACACCTGTTGTTCCCGACAACATTCTAGGAATCCATGGATCGAGAATCCCTGAGCCATGAAATTCACAAAGCAAATAAATAATTACCAAACTCAAAACTCAACTCATGAATAGGACTACTTCAGCCCATATAAGTACAGTATAACTGTAAGGCTGCTTAAAGTTGATTATCAGCTTTGTGGATACTTTTTAGAAACAAATTGTGCGGGTGGAAGGGAGGTTATTTTTCCCTCTTTTGTATTACTCTTTTTTAAAGGTGCGGGAGGGCCTTTTTTTTATTTTTTTTAATAACATGGCTTGCCTATGGAAATAAGAATTAAAAAGCCATTTGAATTTTTGTTTCAATCCCAAATAAAAGCTTACATATTGATAATTTTGCAACTTGTATTCTGAATTGCGGCTTTTCAGCCATTATTTTCTCAAAATACACATAAAACAACCAATGGGGCCCCTTTTAAGGGACCTGTGCAGTATCCACAAACTGATACCGGGTAATCAATTTAAAGTGGCCTGATAAACCCTTTTGAACAAGCACTTGGTGAAGAATATATTCAATGCAGGATATTGTATTGCTCAATCATAACGCATGTTCTTCTAGAGGACAATTCTGACACAATACGTAACATACGCATGGGGGGGGGGGTGTCTGCACATTTGTGACATAATTTCCTAGGGGGTGTTGGCTGATGTGTGACAAAGTGTGACAGGGGGGTGGGTGGGTCTTGAAAATGGCCCAAATTGGTGTGACGTCATTTATGGACGGCCCCTTACGAGGGCCTTTATCCCACAAAATGGCCTTTTGAATTTTCCCACAAAAGAAAAATAGTATTGTTAGATAAAGGCTGACCACGGGCCTTTATCCCACAAAATTGGCATTACGGTGGGTCGCTACCTCTTGAGTATGGACACACTGCGCAGGTATCTGCGCATATAGCTTAAATGTAACAGAATTAGCTAATATTACATAATCTGATACATATACGTGCTGACTAAGCTATGTTAAAAAATTGGGAGATTTCGAGCAAAATTAAGCGTTTTATTGGACTTTGTATATTTGATATATTTGTAGCCAATGATATTTGCTATTTTTATCAAGAACATTGAAACTATATACCAATAAATCAGTATCTAGAATGATGTAGATCTCATTAAGTTACTTAAAATAACCAAGGGTATAAATTGTAGCCATTTTCTACCCTGATTCTAGCCATTTTACCCTCTATTTTAAGCTGTAAACAAAGGCCAAAAAAAACTCTAAAAATATGCCCAGGACCCCCTATCAAAATCACTTTCATATGGTAGCAAATGATCTGAACTCCTTTCTGAGAGGGTTTAAAACGATTCTGTTAATTTTGAATGCAATTTTTAGCCACAAAATAATAGCAATTTATTCCTATTCTTTCATGAAACATCATATTTTCACCCATAATGCCATGGCATACAACTGTAAAATTATTTTTTTGCAGTAAGGTGGAACATATAAGCGTCTCACATGTGAAGTTTTACATTTCTGTGCATCATGGTTGATTGTTTGTTTTTTAAATTGAAGTTTTCACTTTTTTTCTCACTTTTAGAGAAAAATTAAGATGATTTAACTTTTCAAAATTCTGTATTTAAAAAAGTAGGTCGGGACCCCCCATTTTTCTCTTCATTTTCCGATTCTATATGATTCAGACTGTCTGTAGAAAGAAAACAGAGACATTCTTTGATCAAAGGGTAGCGATCTATGTTTTGGCTTTGAGGGATAAAAACTTTTGAGGGCTAAAGACACCTGAGCCATAACGCCATATTTGTGGGATAAAGATCCGTGGGTGTCTTTATCTCACAAAGTGGTATTACTTTGAGAGATGAAGACTGTTTGTGGGTTAAGAGCCCGCAAACCAATCTTTTCTTTTTTCATTATAACCAAGCAATTTATGTATGCATCATTATGCCAATTAAAAAAGGGTTTGTTTCAGGTCACATGACCGAGCCTATCAAAACAGGGCCGACCCTAGTTTTCTTTTATGCAATTTTGAAGATATTTTCATATTTTTACACCTTTTTTGGCCAATTTTTGTGTTTACACAAGGCTGGCTACGAGATTCATGTTACGATATTCATGTTAAGAAAATAATCTGAAATATAAAGGCTGCATGGTACATACAGATTTATGCAATTTAGAAGAAATCTTCACATTTGTACACTCTTTTGGTCAATTTTAGGGTATGTAGAGGGGCCGGCTTGTACTTTAATGTAAAAAAAAAAAAGATAAGATAAAAATAAAATCTGACCTACCGACCCTAGACTTTCTCCCCATGGTAGGTTATATAGAGGGGGCCATAATAAACAGCAATTAATAAGCCCTCGATTAAGGGGGGGGGCAACAAATTATAAGCCTCCATGCTGGGGGGGGGATGGGGCAGAGGAGGGAGGAGAACGGGGAAGAGGAGGGAGAAGAATGGGGAAGAGGATGGGAGGAGAACGGGGAAGAGGAGGGAGGAGAACGGGACAGAGGAGGGAGAAGAACGGGGCAGAGGAGGGAGAAGAACGGGGCAGAGGAGGGAAGAGAACGGGACAGAGGAAGGAGAAGAATGGAGCAGAAGAGGGAGGACAATGGGCCAGAGGAGGGAAAAGAATGGGGCAGAGGAGAGAGAAGAATGGGGCAGAGGAGTGAGAAGAATGGGCAGAGGAGGGAGACGAATGGGGCAGAAGAGGGGGATAAATGGGGCAGAGGAGAGAGAAGAATGGGGAAGAGGATGGACTTGTGGCATCGATTTTGTCATACCCAGATAACTATGACCTTAGGAAATCACATCAATGAGTGTAACTTTTAATTCTGATGTGAATTGATGTATCATAATAGATTATGTCTAGCTTAGATCCATAGTTAAGGCAATTTAACATTGAAGACGGCCATATTGAATTCCCCCTGCTTGTCCCATGTGGTACTTGTCCCGTTAGCATAAGGACAAGCTGGTAACCAGCTTCAGTAAGTGTAGTTCCTATGTGAAACACTAGGTGGCACCATGATTCACGAAGTGGTTCAGGTTCATTTCATGAACCACTTCATGTTTTTATGAAGTGCTTCATGAAAACATGAAGTACTTCATTCCAACATGAATTGGTTTTAATTATGTTTTTAAAAATAAGTGGAAAACTGCAATTCGTGTAGCATAATCCATAACAAGAAGCACTTCTTGTTCTAACTGCTCAATTTTTTATGAACAGCAACCCAGGACACACGGGGTGGGCTGTACAGCTTACCTAGCGTTACCTGTATGCTGTAAACCTTTAAGGTAGGCAGTACAGCTTAATACCTGTATGCTGCAAGCCTCTAAGGTAGGCAGTACAGCTTAATACCTGTATGCTGCAAGCCTCTAAGGTAGGCAGTACAGCTTAATACCTGTATGCTGCAAGCCTCTAAGGTAGGCAGTACAGCTTAATACCTGTATGCTGTAAACCTTTAAGGTAGGCAGTACAGCTTAATACCTGTATGCTGTAAACCTTTAAGGTAGGCACTACAGCTTAATACCTGTATGCTGCAAGCCTTTAGGGTAGGCACTACAGCTTAATACCTGTATGCTAAAAACCTTTAAGGTGGGCAGTACAGCGTAATACCTGTATGCTGCAAGCCTTTGAGGGCAGCATTAACACTTTAATGTGCCCTTTTGACGACACATCCCCTTGTCGTCATGATTCATGAATGCATCATGTTGACTATGTGGGGTGGGTCCACTCCCAAAAGGTCGGCATAATTCATGATTCATCCGTACATCATTCCGATCCTATGGGGCGCCACGATGCCCCAATGCAGCGCATGCGACCTACCCCCAATGCAATAGACTGCGTTGGTGCATCATGACAACATGACGCCTCGAGGCGCCTTGGAATTGTAAAATGAATCTGCATGGGTTATGTTACGGAATAGGGTCAGTAGTGAATTCATCAACAATAGGATTCACGGTCGAGAGACTTGCCTGTCGGCAGAAGGCCTCTCAATTAGCATACAGGTCTAAGCATTAACTTTAATGGGACGTAAGGTTTCCCTGAAATACTGCACCACTCATCCTGCATGGTGAGCCATTCTAATATAGTTCTCTTTAGTGTTTAGCCCACATATCGATTGTCCACAGCATACTGCGAAACACATTGATTTCCATAGTCAAGATGGTATTGTCTTCATCGTCAATCCCATTCTTATACCAAGTACAGAAACGAGCAAACACAATTTCCATATCTTCCCAATACATTTGCCAAAAGTATGAAAAAACTATTGATGTATACAAACTACAATGAACCAATTCACGCATGCATCTATGCTTTAACTATTGGGAAGTCCCCCTGTCTAGTACCCAGGTATGGCAGTACGGTGAGGGGTGGGCCTGAGCCGCATCAGATGGTCTGTGTATAGAGTGGGGGCAGTGAGGGGAGAGGGACGGGTCTGGTGGAGGAGGGCACGTCTGTAAAGCCTACCCTCGGGCTTCATCATATTCCACATGATTGAACTCTTTGACGGCTCTCGCTACACAAGTCCATCCTTACCCCTTTTACCCCTCCCCACTCACCACCACAACCTCAGCGTTTACACAAACTATTGACCTGACGTCCAACGCCTTCCTCTCCCTATATAGCATAGACCCTACATATCTATATATCCCAAAGACACATATGTGGCAGGCCTAAATATATCTATGGTGTGTTCAGTTTACAATATTGTCTCTTTGTCTACTACGGTATATGTATGTGTTGTATCTTTAGGCTATATCACAATACGTCTAAGGGCTAAGTGGTGACCATATATGGTACGTCATTAGGTACACCCCGAGGTTAGTAGATCATGTACCGTTTAAATATGGTACATGTAATTCCGTTCGTCCCAGACTATTAGCCTAGATTATGGGGTCTATATGTGAGGGAGGGGTCCCATGTCTCATGTCGAATTAAAAAAAATGTCCATGTCATGTCACTTAAAATCTCCATGTTCCATGTCGCCTCTAAGAACCTCTCATGTCGATTTAAAGAGATACCATTATTCCCCCCCCTCATGTCATCAAGCGCCATGTCGCATGTCGATTTTAAGAAGATGCATGTCGGACTTAGGCATCCAGTATAGAAGCTGTGCGTATGGCTAAATCATTACGGGTCTGGAAAACCAGATTCGACATGGGCCATAATATTGGCATTAATATTTATCTAAATCGACAGGGGGAAGATATGAATTGAATTGACAGGGGACAAGGGACTCCCTCCCCATCTGATCTAATGCAAAAGAATCAGTTACCCTAACTGGGTACAATCCACTTAATATTGCTTGTGGACAAATTCTTTGAATAAACATATTACCTACTATCGGTAATTTCGATATTTCAAATCGTGTCTTCCCTATTTTGTTAAAGGGACTCGCTGCTTGTCGCATGATTACTGATGTTCAATTGACTTTTGCATATAACTCAGGATTATGTTAGTTTGATTGATTATCTAATAGAAAACCAAAAGAAATTGCCATGTCACAGTACTAACTTTCATGATACGGCAATTTGAGCAAAGAAGTACATTAACTATAGAAATGAATAGGAAAACAATATTTTCACATTGTGTGTCATGGATAATCCCCTTCTTCCATTGATATTGCAACCAAACCTTGGGAATGTATAATGGACATCTATACAAACAGTTTAGGACCAAAAAAACAGGGGGTCAAGGATAAAATGAGAACGGCATGAATTTTGGAAAAAAAATCTTTTGCCTTAGCTATAGAATCCTATGGTTGTCCTGGCAGTGAATTTATGTGAACAATGGAGGTATACTGTCAAAATAGCAAATACAAATAGTTGATTTAGGGAAAGTGGTCTATGTAGGAATATGAATACAGCTTAAAGAATGCTTTTCATGAGCTTCGATTTTTGCTGCCAGGTGGAACCAGCAATTACCTTTAAAGATACAGATTTCAGAAGTACACCAGACCAGGCGAGGATACACGTGTAGTCACAGGTGTCACCACCATACGGACCACACCTCGAGGTGACACAAGTTACGGCTTTAATTCAACTGTACCACAGCAGGTAGCAGCACCTCTCGGTAGTACCCATAGGTGGGTGACAATCGATGACCACAACCCCTGTCACAGGGCCTGTCCCCTCTGACAATATAATTATAACTCTCTCTTGCATCCCTCGAGACCTCAACATTAAGGCACCTCTCCCCTTGCGTACTCACTAGTATTGTACATGTAGTACTGAAGTTACATGTACGTACAGTTTATTGCCTATGGTTTAGATGGTTATCTTTAATATCATATAAGACCAATTCAAATAATATCCTTGTGTCTGATCACTAAGCTATGACAACTATATGACGAGAGCGCTTTTTTTTTTGCTTTTTTCGCTGAAGACCAAATAAGTAGGGGATCTAGGCTCTCAGCAAACTTTACATTCACATTTTGATAGTTAAGAAATAAATAATCTACAAACGTTTTGAATAGGTATATTTTCTCTAGCCCATTGTATTCGCGCCACTGTAAGCTTCAATATGCTACCAAATATGCCCACACTTGTCTATCATTATCAACTTTCCCTTAAAATTTGCAAAAATATATACAAGAAAAAAGACTCCAAATCACGATTTTGGTGACGCACGCGGTGATAAGAAACAATGATATTATCTGGAGTGGCCTAAGGTATACGTTTTTTAGAGTACGTGTTGGTATCATTTGGTATCTACGTATCAATATTTCCGAATTCCTTGTCTTGCCCTATTGCATTTAGTTATACCCAGCCCAGCCCTCTGCGTGTCTCCCCCCCCCCGCCCCCACCCCCTTTCAATTTTTTAGGATTAAAAAAAGAAATATCTAATTCTTAATCTTTAGCAATGCTTTCATCAAGGATAGCAAGCTCGCGCTGACCCTGGCGGACTGAATAATAGTCTGACGTCAGGTTTTAAGAATATTCTACGTTGACAAAGTTTGTGGTCACCTGATTTACACAAGTGTATCTGACTCGTGTCCCTGACTGATAGCTACTTATGTATTTCAGCTCCTAATAAGTACATGTCTTTATCCATACAACCATATCTATTAAGGCTTAATGGTTTTCTTACCTTCTAGACCCATTCCTATACTCCTCAAGCTGAACATCCAACGTTTTCTGAAGGGACTTTCCTCTGTGGATTCGCAACTTGGGGCCAGCTAATTACTAAAGTGTTTGTCTGTTGGTCCCATCTCGAAATTGGCATTTCCATATACTACTAACCTCTAACGTGTACTCCCGAGAGGCAGTGGTATATGCCTATCAGACTATCATTATATGGAGGTAAATGGATAATCATATTAACGTTGCAACTACTTTGTTTACTACATGTCAATGCAATAATAATGTGGCTTTGACTAAATCCAGTATGTTTTTAGCCCTCTCCCCTGAAAACACAGCCTGCCCATACCAAGTTCTCCAGTACATTTTCCTGCCTTCACAATGGGATGCCGTGGTATGAATGCACCTCAGTGCTGCCCCCTGGCAAGGGAAAGTACCACTAAGTCTAACTGCTGCATTGACTGTCGTGTTCTTCACTATGGGGAGCCACTGAGCTGTCATCCCACTGGAGGCTCTGCACTATGCACAGTCCAGGGCCTGACTCTATAAATAGTTGAGTCTGGGTAAACTCATATAAAAAGAAGTTTGGCTAACTTGTCTTAGGAGTTGACCGATTAAATCCTGTACACCAGTGCTTGTGCACAGCATGTCAGGAAGTAACAATCTAAATATAGCAGTTCCACCAGTCCCATTTGCAGCCCTTGCGTTGGAAAAAAGTATGTACTGGTTGAGCGAGTCTTCACTGTGCAAGGATATACACACAAACATAAACACAACTATTTTTATCAAGCTTACTAATGAAGGGTGTATTGATACTATCAACAGAGGCCCACAGGAGGAGGCTGATGATACATATATACCCTTCATGAATGGGTCTGATTAGAGAAAAATTTGAAATGGGTATAAGTAGCCCCTTAATTCTGGCTGCCCAAAATCGAAATCGGGAGGTTCTGGCTTCACTGGTGGGTATTATCTTATTGTTTATGGTTTTGTTCAGATATGCATACACAGGGTTGTCGACTCTCACGCATTGGCCGTGAGACTCACGCATTTGGACCCTTTCTCACGCTCTCACGCAGAGGTAAAGCAATCTCACGCATTCCTGAGATTCTGGGCTTTCCAGAACTGAAAGAATTTTTCAGATATTCCTACTAGAACCAAAGTTATTAGAACATTCTCAGAAGTCACCAGAATACATTTTTGAAATCCATTTTTTATTTTTTTTTATTTTACCTTGGACTAACGTTGGTTTTCTTCTCATTGCTGGGAGTACGCCTATTTTCAATCTTGGTCCAACATTGATTTGACAACATTGGCACAATATGAATTATCTGATGTACCAACGTTGGCAGATCACTGGGAGTATTGCCCACATTGGTACAACCTAAAATTGCCAATGTTGCACTGTTAGAAGTAAGTACCGTTTTGTTCCTGTACAGCAAATATTGGGGGCAACTTTTGTTCAGTAAATTCTGCTGTAGACCTACAGTAGAATCTATTGTAGACGCAGACCTAAGTTCTAAAAGGGCTCACATATTCAACATCTTGGAGATTTGAACCACCAGCTTCCAATCCATAGTCCCGAACCATGACCACTACACCAGAGAATCCTGCATGTCAGGTGCATTGAAACACCTCCTACTTATGTGTGAATGGTAAAGAGGTCAACACAGGATCCCTGGGGGCAATTTTAGAACTAGACTGTTCATGTCTTAAGGGTTGATATGAAAATTACCCTATTGCAGTAATGTACTAATAAGTATACTGAACTACCATTAGTTGGAGTGTAATCTTGATGGCCTATGTTTTTCAAAGTGAATTTTACTATCTTTCCTGCAGATTGTACAGGTACATTGGTTTTATCCTCTGCATATTTTCAATCTTAACATTTCTTAATTTCAGTGTACCAAAATATATTATACTTTAGAATTGCATCAGGAGAAATGTAGTCCTGTCGGGACTGGAACCGCTGACCCTCAGACTACATTTCCCACTGCTCTACCGATTGAGCTAGAGGGGCAATCACTTATGTGTAGTCTGCATCAATAGGCTTTTGAAAAGATCAGATTTGAGCTGTGGAGTATGGTACTCCCTCCAACCTCTCTACTCCCTCTCCCTCTGGTTGCTGGTTATGGGATTCGAACCTGCATCTACAGTAACAGAATTGTAGATGTACAGCAAAATTTGCTGTATTATTTTTTTACAGCTAAAGAATGGTAAAGTTACAGCACATTTTGCTGTTCACGAACAACAACTTTTTACAGTGTGTACCAATCTTCCCTAACAATGTCTTCTCAGTGTCCCCCTTCCTCACCCTGAATGTCTGCCCTGCCCTCCTCCGACAAGGGACACAGCTAGTGCTTTTGGAATAGCTTAGTGACAAGAATTTTTTCCCTGACTCAGCATTTGATAATGATATCAAATTTTCCTATATTTTGTTGCCTGAATGTACCAGAACGCAGCATTTCAAGTCTTGAATTTCAAATTTACATTCCTTTCCATATAGTTGACAAATCGACAAGTGCTTTTTGGTACTGACAAGTGATAAGTCCATTTCTTAGAATCAACAAGAGACATGTCTGTGCCCTGCTGCAAAACCTAGCTCTCAAAGTCCACCAGAATGCACCATTTGCCTTCTAGATTAAAAATGTTCCTGGGGGAGCATGCCCCCAGACCCCGCTAAGAAGATTTGCTTGCGACTTCTCTGCACTCTGTACTTGTGACTATACATTTCCTGAAAAGGGTCCACCTTTATAGGTGAGGGTCCCCCCCAACAATCTTTGGATATGGGCATCCCTGATATAAAGCATTGTAGACCTTTAGAATTTTCTGAAAATTGCCCCCTTCCAAAAGAACGATACAGGATAAATACTGATCTCAGCCATGATATATTGTTTGCTGAAATGCATCAGAATGCACCATTTCAAGTCAAGAAATTCAAATTTTTTCTTGGGGGGCATGCCCCCATACCCCTCTAGTGTCACTTGCAATGTATGCACTGTTCTTATACATTGGCAGGTGGGGGTGGGGGCTTGCGAGAGATCGAGGCATGGGCATCTGATGTCATTATAATATCTTTTAAACCTTTAACTTTAAAGCATGAAATAGACTTATATAGAACTATTAACATGTATAGAATCGATGGGAATAAGGTGCTCCGTGAGGGGGGGGGGAGGGGTCTGGTAACTCCACATGATAAACATGTGTTTATCTCATTTATGTAGCATTATCTCAAAATTCGGAATCGACAGATGTCTTTAAAATACAATTCTACTCAGGAAAAGTCATTTTTTTATATTCAAATAGCCTTTTTTTTTATACTTTCAATCGGAACAAAGAGACTTGTTTTGCCTATGTATTGCATTGTGAGTGATGCTAGTCTAGCCCTATACTGAGATATAGGCCTATATAACATGGAATAGTGCTGTACATATATAGTTGTTATATTAACCCCATATCTTGTATTATTTATCCTTTACATATAGGAAAACAAGTTCAAGAGTCAAAATTCTTCGATTTCCATTTTGAGGGTCGGAACAAGGGTCGGACTCAGAATGGCGGGTCTGGTGACTGGTCTCAGATGTGAATTGTCTGACCCTTGCTCAGACTTTCATATTAAAAACAATGCGCCTAAGACAATTCTAACTCTTGAACATGTTTTCCCATGTGCATACGCGTTAGAATCCGAGATATTGGGTTAAAACATCAATTTTTTGTTATACCAGAATTTATATCTATACAGCCCCCTGTCTGATCCCCGACATTAAATGACCGACCCTCGCTCAGACACTCATAATGAAAATCGGAGAATTTTGAATCTTGAACTTGTTTTCCAAATGCATAGGAGTATGAATTTATGATATTGGGTTAAAATACATATAATTTGTTATACCACTATTCCAAGCTATATAGGCCCTGGTCTGATCTCCGAAATTCTAAGTCTGACCCTCCCTCCAACCCCCAAAATAAAAATCTGAGAATTTTGATTCTAGAACTTGTTTTCCTATATGTAAGGGATACAGAATCCGAGATATGGGGTTGAAATAATGACAATTTGTTATACCACTATTTGAAGATTTATATGCTCTGGTCTCTGATATCCTTGGCCCGACCCTTGCTCCGACCCTCAAAATGAAAATCTGATAATTTTGACTATTGAACATATTTTCCTATGAATATGCATACAGGGGGAGACGCTAACTTTTTCAGCTGTGAGCCACCCGGGCCCGTAGCTATAGAAAAGTATGGGGCCGGACCAAGGTCTGTGGGCCAATGGTCAAAATTATGTTTTCTTTAAGAGAAAAAAAAAATTCTGATTGGTCTATGAAAGACTGAAATCCATATGAATGATTCGGGCACATTTCCCTCTTTCCAACGATATATTGCATCACTATAGTTGTCAGGCAAACTTTCTTTAAATGTCTTTCAAATAATCCTGTGGGCCACCTGGAATTTTTTACGCCCCCCCCCGAACCCACCACCCCCCCCCCCCCCCCCCATGTAAATAATAAATGAACACTCCCTAAGTCCTACCCTCGCTTCCAACCTCAAAGTGGAAATCTTGTTTTCCTATATATGCTAAGGATACAGAATCCAAAAGATGGGGTTAAAATTATAAGAATTAGTTATACGACCATTTGAAGCTATATAGGCCCCTAACGCCCGGACGCTAACGCCCGGACGCTAACGCCCGGACGCTAACGCCCGAACGCTAACGCCCGAACACTGGGGTAAATATGGCTAATTCCGCGCATGTGGTAATATCACGCAACCACCCTAAAAAGCACAATTCTAGTTTTTTTTGTGTTTTTTTGGTAAGTAGCCATGTTATATATGATATGATGTCAAAGCACTCCATATATCTGAGCTGTATATCAATGCCATAAGCTAGACATTTACAAAAACGTTTAGAAATTGAAATTTCTAAAAGTTTCTATATTCCCAGTTTCTATACTAGTCACCGTAGTGCTAATTCCGCTCAGGCATGTTGTTATATTGCGCACCTGGGCATGTTGTTATATTGCGCACCTCGGCCGTAGGCCGAGTGAAATGCGGCACCCTCTTCGACTCGTGATATAACGAATCTTAGACGGAATGTTTGGGGGGGGGGTAAAAATTTCCGACCCCTCCTGAGGGGGGGGGCGTAAAAAATTCTGACCCCCCTTGAGGGGGGGGGGGCGTAAAAATTTAAGCCCCTTTTTAGCAAAAAAGCCCGCGCGTTACTATAGTTCAAAGGGGGGGGCCACATTTTTTCGGCGCCTTGGGCGAGGGGGGGCGCGAAACGTTACACGCGCTCTCGAGGGGGGGCGCGTAAAAAAGATTCGCTCCTCCGCGCGAAATCTCACCACCCCCCCCTGTAATCAATAAATGAACACTCCCTAACACGTTTTCTATTATTCTGGGTGATGCCATTAGGGGCCGTCCATAAATGATGTCACGCTTTTTTGGGCCTTTTTTGACCCCCCCTCCCCCCCATGTCACGCTTTGTCATGTTTTGCTTGACCCCCCCTCTAGGCGTGACGTCACACAAGCAGCTACCCCCCCCCCCCTTTGATCTTTAACGATAATAATATACCCTGGTACCATGAAGAAATGACTAAATAGGACTATGCTTGATATCAGCAAACACTTCTAAAAATAGAAGAAAGAATAGGATTACTGATTCATAAGAAAGAAAGAAAAAAACAGACCCAGCTTCATGTATCTAAAATCAAAGAATTTGCAGGTCTCTTTCCCCTCCCCCCCCCCAAAAAAAAAAGGAATTTGCTTCCTTTTTTACGTTTTATGTTTGATTTATCATAAAACCTAGTGAGGCCATCAGAAAGAGCATTTGCTTGGGGTGCAGCTTAGATCAGAGGTATTTTTAAGTACATATATAGTACAATAATAATGTACCAAGTACCGTAGATTCTAGTGTGTACTAAGCCTAATTCTCGTATAACACGCCCCTAACTTTGAGGAATCCTATAAGCTGAACAGGTCATCTGATTATGGTGAGTATAGTACTCTCATCCTGGGTATAAGCTGCACCCTTTATAGGCATGTTTGACTGGAACTCAGTATAAGCCACTGCGTCTACGAAAAATTAACTCTTTTTAGCCTGCAGGTTATATGCAAACCGAACCACCAGTGTGGGATCGACAAAATTATCAAAATTTAGGTGTGGGTAATATGAGGGGATTTGGCAGTATAGTACAGTATTTAAATCACAATTTCCAGACCTCTCATGTGGGATATACATTTCTCCCAAAGTCAAGGTGCCGATTATATGTAAGATATAGATTTATAGGGTCTCGTCATACCTTTTTATTCTGTACCATTATGATCAGGCATCTGTTTTTAATAGTGCTGGTCTTGTATAAGAGTTGGGGGTATATTAAAGGGGCTCCAAACCTTTCTTAAGGCCCATAATCCAAGTTATCAAAATGAGGTAGCCTTATTGCTAAAACAGGAACTTCTCTTGAAAAAATATGGCTGCAGAGGGGTCAAAAGTGACCTGGCGACCTGGGCTGTTTTCTAGGTGACCAAGCACACTAATTCAAGCGACTTTCTGACTTTTGGACAAAATTTAATGCAGGAGTTTTGGTTAAAAAACAACAACTTTGTGACCTGGGACCCTCTGTTTCAGCAACTTTCTGACCTTAGTGGGGGGGGGGGGCCCTCTGCCCCCCCCCCCCCTCCCCAAAAAAAGTGCCCTGGGATACCCCCCCCCCCCCTCCCAAACTGCCCCATATTGAAATCCACCCAGGGGCATTATTGCAACAGTGTGGTAAGCAAAGTTATAAGGTAATTCTGGTAGACGTCTTACGCCTTTCCTCTTGGAATATGGATTGTGTCATAATTAGCATAAACGAGGTGAACATGCAGTTGGTGTAATATAGGCCTCCCGGGGGGGGGGGGAACTCCCTGTCTTTTCTATAGTAACTATGTGTGAACATCACCTCAAATTTAGGACCTTTGTCACGGGAGGTAATTCAGCAAAATAGCACCTGTTTCACGGGAAACTGAGCAAAAATGCATCGAGGGAAACCGAAGAGAAATACCCTTATGAAGTGTGATATTTTAAAATGGCCCCCAAAAGTAAGGGCTTACCCTCACCCTATACCTAAAGTATGTGCGTTAACTTTGAGAAAAGCTGGATTAAGGTGCCATCTAACAGTTTCAGCCTTAAGATCCACCACTTTCCCTCCAAAATTGTCTAAAAAGCCCCCCCTTTCAAGGGCTCTCACGGGCTCTCGCCCAGGGTCCAAAAACATACCCTTTCCCTTGGAATCGTGTTCACACATAGTCACCAATACTGAGGCCTACAGTCTAGATTCTATCCCAAATACCAAACAGGTGCTTTTCTGTTTTTCTGCTCTTAATGTAACATTTACTTCATCTTTAATTGCCTTCTAAATTAGAGATAAGCCAACATAGGCTACCTGATTGGAAACTTTCACTATTATTACACATGTATTCAGGTTGTAGCTGTAGTAGAAATATAGGCCTAGAACTGTAAACAATTTTTTTTTTGGAAACGTGACATCATGCACTTGCCAACCCCCCCTCCCCCCCTTGTCACGTTTTGTCACAAATTTCTGACCCCCCCTCCCCCCCTAAGGCGTGACATCATTTATGGACGACCCCCAACCAAACTTTAAATATAGGCTTAATTTTAGGGTTAGATGCGCGATATTGACCCATTTTACCCTACCCCCCCCCAACCATCCCCCGATACTCCCACCTATCACCCCCTATCCCCCTACCACCTCCCCCCCGCAACTCCCCCCCCTCCCCCCCCCCCCCGTCTCCCAGGGCGTCCCCGCCCAGCGCGAGCTCAGACTACATTACATAATATGATCTAATGGGGCCAGTCAATCCGCGGGATAAGGTCTTGCTATATGGGTAGAAACTGGTGGTGCCCCCCTGTGGATGCTTTGAGAACCTTCAGAAACTATTCAGAGGCACACTAGCTCCACCTGGTGTATGGGAGGATAAAGACCAATTTGGAAAATAGTTTAGTAGTTTTCTCCAAGAGAGCATTGCAATCATGATCTGTAGGAATGACAGACAGACTTGCTACACATTGAGCTAACCAGGCAAGTCTTTGAGAATATGTAGTATATTATAAGCAGTCTTTTATCTATTTAACTATTTTTATGTAATGTTACTTTAACATAAACAATACTACTGTCAGAAACACAAATATATCAGTCTCTGAAATAGTATAGTTATTTAGGCACATAGTCATTGAACTTTGCTGGAGCCCTTTTAGGTCTCACAGATACAGGTCTTGGAGACGGCACTCTCGGTGGAGTAGCAACCACCTGGGGTGGAATAGCTCTGGATGGTGGCATGGCATGGCCATAGCTGGTGTTTCCACAACTACAGGGTCAGTACCACCTTTGGGTATATCACTTATGATATCCGGACTTTCGAAGATGGTCGACATGGACGTAACAGATGTTACGGCCGACTCGTGCCAAGTACTGTACGGGACCCTTCCTAGACACTATGGATCCTGGTACATACTTTACGTCAGTGCCTCGGCAGTTCTTTACTCTTACTGTCTCTCCTTGCTCGAACTCTCTTAGCTGTGGTACTCGCTGGTCTCGATACTCTATCATTTTGTCCTGTTTTCCCTCCACCGTCACATGAAGGTCGGGCTTTATCATTGACAACTGTGTGTTAAGCTGTCTTTTGAGAAACAACTCAGATGGGGACACCCCTGTCACCGAGTGAGGAGTCGAATTATACGACAGGAGGAAACTACACAGCTTCCTGTGCGTAGTCATGCCGGGTTTTTCGTCCAAGGTATGCCGCTTTAAGGCATTTTTCAGGGTCTGCACCGCTCGTTCTGCAAGTCTGTTGGACGCTGGATGATAGGGAGCGGTCAAGGTATGTTTTATACCCTTGTTATGCAGAAACTCGCGAAACACTTCCGCGATGAATTGTGGGCCGTTGTCGCTCACAACCTCTCTTGGGAACCCGTTATGGGCGAACATCCGCCCCAGTACCTCTATGGTCTTTTCTGCGGTCGTAGATTTCAAGAGCACTATATCTAACCACTTTCAGTGTGCGTCTACTACCACTAGTAACATTTCAGATTCATACTCTGCAAAGTCTATGTGCAGTCGATCCCATGGCCTCTGAGGATATCCCCATGGATACATTCGTTTTCGGACCCAATATTTTGGTCAGTGGCTTATGGTCGGTCAACAGTGTGAATGACCTACCATACAGATACTTGTGGAATTTCTTCACTCCGAAGATAATGCCTAACGCTTCGCGTTCTATTTGGGCGTAGTTCCTCTCAGCTTTCGTTAGAGTCGCTGACGTGTAGGCAATTGGTCGCTCCTCTCCGTTCTCGTCAACGTGTACCGTAAATTCTCGCGTAGAAGCCGCGGCTAGTACGAGGGTCAGATCGCTGGTGCAGCTTATAGGATCGGCCCATGGTCTGGGTGCGGCTAATACGCAAGTTTTTGTTACTATAGTACAGTATTAAAGCCACCATAATCAGATGGCCAGTGCGGCTTATGGGATCGCCCCAAACTCGGGGTGCGGCTTATACGAGAGTTAGGCTTATACGCGAGAATTTACAGTACTCCGTACTGGTATCACAAAGACATTTTCCCAGTCTATACGTATGGCTTTTAGCCAGGTCCGAACAACAGTGTACGGACGCCTTTCGTGATCACCAGCAGCAACTGTCTCTTTTGACCCTCATACTCCACATGGACGTCGATTTCACCGAGTAGCTCAACTTTGTGTCCGATGTACGATTTTAAGTTGATAGAAGCTTCGCGTAACTCAAAATCGGGGAAGAATTCTTTGTAGTCGTCCTCACCGACAATCGAAACTGCTGATGCCGTGTCTAAAGCAAATGTCATTTCGTTGTTTTCGACACGGGCATCCACTGTTATTTCTCCATATTTTCCGCTTTTAACTTCAAACAGTGATGTGTAACTGACCTCTTCCTCTTGTTTTTCATCGTCATCGACGTAATGTGCACGGCCTTGGCCTCGCCCGCGACCTCTTCCACGGCCACGGTATGGACGTGAGCTACCTTGACTGAGATTGACCTTGAGCAGACTTCGTTTTGCAAGCCTTGTCAATGTGCCCAATTTTATCACAGTTGAAACACTTTTCCGTTTTGAAAGGGCACCGGCCCTCGTGGTCGCCATCACAACGATAACACTTATTTTTAGTGCGGGCTTTTTCCCTTGTTCTTGTAGCCACCACGCTGAACACGGTTGACATCATGTGTAGGCCCGATGAGCTGATTACCATGGCTAGCAGTGTCCATTGACGTGCCGACATTGACGGCTTTTTCCCAAGTCAATCCTGCACTCAAGCCTAAGTCTGTTTTTAATCACGGCAGATCTCAGACCGGTAACCAGGCGATTTCTTAACCTCTTTTTGATCTGGTCCTCATCAACAAACCCGCAATGTATGCTTATTTTCTTTAAGGCCACTATGTTGTCTGCGACAGACTCATTATCACCCTGCTTACGCTCATCAAACTTGAAGCGCTCAATTAGCCCATTGGACCCTGAGGTGTAGTGGCTACTAATCAATGTAGCTGGGCATGTGTTTTGGTTTCAGTTTCAGCAGGGGCACACAATGCAACCAAAAGATCCACTACCTCAGGTCCCACCATAGACATGAAGGCATACATTTTTTCATCATCCTGGATTTTGTTTATTCTCATCCAAGCATAAAACCTTCTTTGATAATTAGCCCACTTTTCTTTATTGGGACTAAACTCTCCTATGGCACTCACAACATTCCTAGCTTCAGCCATAGTTTCTACAAGTAGACTACCAGCCTCAGATTCAAGATCACTTATTTCAGAGTCACTCATTTGTAGATCAACACTTGTAGATGCAAATGCAGGGACTTCACTTTTCACAACAAAGTTTATCACTTTTGGGCAATGACAGTTCATCATTTGGTTTTAGGGCTTCCTTACCCCTTTGTTGAACTTATTATATTATTATAATATATATATATGATATTCAATACAATAACCAGTTGATCATTGCTTAGCCATGATTGATGTAAGTTGCGTCGATTGATATCATCATTACCTTCGTATAAAATGTGAAATTATGTTAATCGTTATATGTTGACTGTATAGGAATACCCATCGAGCTGTATAAGTTCTTTTCCTATGCAGTATAAATAAATGGGAATAGTATATTTATACTTTCTCATACCAAAAAAAAACATCTGCAGGGAGAGACACTTTGTGTGCCAAGCAAGATGATCAAATTTCCAAGATGGGTCCTCAAATCCCGTCCTGAAGTCGCCATTGTTATATTCGTGAAGTAACGTTTATTACGTACGAGAATACACGTGGTAGACTGGTGAGCGGAATCATATCAGACAGACAAAATAGACCAATGGTTATACAGCAGTGCTGTCGTTCACTAGGTGAAGCGGTAGAAGTTGTCGTATGGTAGGTACACAACTTACATTACAGCAAAATGAGCACCATGACATGCAATTTTTCTACCATTTCATAGTTTCCAACTATTATGATCCAGATGGCAATAGAACATTTTTATCTAACCACCAAACAAAAATTCTAGGTACCCATAGTTAAAAGGCTTTTCAAGTTTAAGTTGTTGGGCGCTATTCGCCAATCGGCGCAGAACGCCAATATTGACATTCTGTGCAGCGCAATTTGTGAATAGCGCAGGATCAAAGCCGCGCAGAATGCCAATCTGCGCGGAATAGAAATATCAGTGGAGATGCGAGCACCTGTTTCATTTGTAAGTTGCTGTGTCAATAGAACCCTAATTTGTTGAAATCAAAGAGGGACGCCATAAATATTGATCAATTGTTTACATACATCCCTCGCAATTGGAAAGAGTATAATAATCTTAATCTATATCAAATAACTTGATAGAATCTCGCATCTATTAGTATGCCGCACAGAACGGATTGGCGTTCTGCGCCGATTGCCAAATAGCGCCCAACAAAGTTAAGAGGCTTTCCCATAGAATTGAGCATCGTAACATGCCATTTTCCTTACCGGTACATGTTTTACTCCTACACATTAAACTATTTATATGCAATTATTTGCCGATATCTTGACGAATCATGGGAATGGCCCGATATTTTAAGTTGACAAAACTGAGGAGTTTGTAGATATTACAGGTTTGATGAGCTTTTTGGAATATATATCGATCTACTAGTTGTGAGAAAAGGTTTCCAGTGCTTTGGCAAAATTGTCAAATACCCTGTGTTTTCCTTGCCAGATAATTTTATTTGCAATTTTTCCTTTATTCTCTGTGCGGTAGGTGCATTGTGCACGTTGCGGCTTATAAAAATCCGACCCATAATTTTAATCAAATGCGTCAATTTAAAAGATCAATAAAAACAGTAGACCAAAATCCTGTTAATCATTTTATTACAGGTGGTGGTTACAAAAGATTATACCCTAGGAAGAATTCTCCCAAAGTAAAGAGCCAGGAATAGTTGTATATTGTATCTTACTGTAAGCACTGCTCTTTGTCTCGGACCGAATTCATTTTCAATGAAATCTCTGCAATGTTTCACTAAATTGCCTAATATTATGTTGGTGCCTGTTTCGTTCAATGCTGCTTTATAAGTGCTATTCACGATCACAACAAAGTTCATATCTCTTTTTTTCACACATGACCAATTCAATTCAAACCAATCTGAATTTTTTTTTGTGTCCAAAATGTGCAGCAACAACATGGCGAAGGGTGAACGTTTTTTTACACGTGTAACTTAATCCTGATTTATACCCAGAAATCTGGCACATTTCTTGGAGTAGTGGCATTACATTGCAGCGCGGGTACTAACAATACAGGGTCCATTTACACGGGTTTTCTGGGCGACTATACAACAGGAGGTCTGTGTATTAAAGCCTTATGCTCAGTAAAATGCACTGCTACATTAATACATGTACAGTATGAGGCGTGCCCTGATGTGATCTCATCTCACATTATGGACCTGCCCTGATTGGTACACAAAAAATGAATCAGCAGTGATACATTCTATATCAAAAACAGCTAACAGAACCTGCATCCTACTGTATCATCTTAACCCTCCATACGGTCAGCAGGATGCTTGATGCACTAGCGAGTTATTCGCCTGGGCCGCATCCATGCACCATGAAGACCAGGGGCATAATACATTAAAGCACTATGCAGCCCTTAAAGGGTTTAAGATATACACTAGAATGCAACCATGGCTGATATGAAAATGTACCACCTCGGTGGAAGCTTGATCTAACTATCTAAGAAGCATGGATGATGCGAATACTGTAGACCAGAAACAGCAAAGTATATTTACTGTTTGGGGGTTGGGGAGGGGCAATTTGGTATCAACGTTAGAAGCTAGTAAACCTACAATCTACATACCAAGTCTTCAAGCAATGAAATCAAGACCGATTCTTTCACATCGCTACTTGTTCAAGTTCATGTAACACATTTGCCTTTGGTAAAGGTTGGGCATGTCTCGCACATGGGTAAACTGTACACGGGGCCTCGGCGCCTTTACACAATACACCGTACAGCAATAGTGACGACATGAGAAGGATCGGCTCCACTTGCTAAATAAGATATATTTGGGATTATAGCAACAATTTTAAGTCATTAAATAGCTTTATCATAAAAGTTAATGGTAGATTGTCTAAACCATGGGGCCTTCTAATAATTTCTCCATTCACTGCTTCAAATGTGGACTCATTCTTAATCATGCATACAAAGTCAGTGCGTCCTCTCGAAAAGGAAATATATATCTTTACGGATGCAATGCATGTCTTTGCGGTTTGGCAGAACGAGAAGTTTCACAATCTCAATGCTGAACATGAAGGGGTTCATCAGAAGCGACACCTTGTCCAATTGGCGGAGATATTGACGGTCCGCGACTCACCCGTCTGCCTACCCTACAGCCCACGTAAACGTTGGGGTTTTTGATCTTATCACAGACAATCAGTTTTGCATAAACAGCAGGCACACACATGCACTCAGGGCTGGGGACAGTACAAGGGCTGACAGCCAGGGACGACAAACTCAACTTAAAGGTGCACAACCAATGTACGAGCTACGGTGAAAAGGTGTCCTCGTGCAAGCGAATAGACATGCTATGGAAACTACTTAATTACATGGTATAAATGAACCTGTCAGTTTGAGAGGATTGGGTATGGCAACAGCAGTTCTCTTTTATGCCCATGTTGGGCCTATAATGGGCACCATACTCGCTCAGCATATGAAAATGTAACAAGCCTACGTATTAATAGTACAGGGGTGACAATAACATGCGTGCCACAATTTTCAGCTTAATTTTAAAACTAAATTCACAAGAAAGCCAGAGCTCCAAGCATATAGTTATTATTGTGGTGCACTAACAACGTGCGATTACACAAAATAGAAAACTGTTTATGATACATCCGTAATACTTTACATTCAATTCCTGCAACATGTCCAAGCATAACAATCGCTCGAGTCCAAATGAAATTTGAAATTTTCTGCTCAAGACTGTTCACCTAAACTGTATGAAACATTCACCAAAGATAGTGGGGATGATGTTTGCGAAGAGGGTAGGGGGAACGGCAAAGTACTGTTACAAAATAACTTATGGTAATATGTACAAATTGGTGAGTTTTTGAGTGATTGGTTGGGCGCTTTGTCACATGTGCGGAGGGAAGGCAAGTTACTGAGCCGATCAGTGAACGTTACATATTCTGAATCCCTTGAATTGGTTATGTCAACAATACATACAATGCCAGGCATAGTTGAGGCTCGTTATTAGTTTATAATAGGGACTTGCTCGAAACAAGCCGGGCGCAATCACCATATATTAACGCATGACATAAAAGAAAATATAAAATTCAGCAAAGTCTTTTTGTTCGGTTAAAAGATGGATATTTCACTGCAGAACCTTGAAGTTGCAGTGACTGCCTGGCAAAGCACCCTGAAGGTTTAAGAGCGGGGTGAGACAACAGCACGTGTGTCAGAGTCAATGTGTCTAGTTTGTTTGTGTGAGATGTGTGTGTCTTGGGGCTGTGTCTGCAGCTCTTGTACAAAGAGGGCGGTGAGCGGTAATGAAGGCAACGACATCCTAGTACTCCTCGTCTTCGCCTCCATCCAGGCCCTCCCCCTCATCCTCTGGTGACGCAAAGCCGTCCTGCAAGGCAGAGGTGGACTGGATAAGTAAATGAAAGAGAACGTAATCATGGACGGAAAGGCATCGTTACACATTTTTATCTGCAGGTAACGATATAATCAAATTAAGCAAAAAGCAAAAATAAAATAAGAATTCCGCCCCCTGAAATTGCATTAAAAATCGATAAGAATTAGAAAACTTACTTTTACAAACCCATTATGAATGACATACGAATTGTATTTCATGGTGAAACATACCTCTGTGGCATATAGGATTTCCAGGATCTTGCCAATGACGGGCACATCCTCCTGTTCTTGACATAATACCTCAATGTCTCGAAGCTTGCCGAAGTAGAAATCACGCTCCTTTTCTAAACCCTCCATCGACACCTTCAATTCTCGGAGCTGAAAACACAAATATACGCAATCCGTCAATATGCGAGAAAATTTGATACACCAACTTAGGATCAACCGAGGGCATAGACTACTCTACAATTTACTTTTAGGTCTCTCTCGAAGTAAAGAGTTGGCTAGGAATAGTTGAATAGATGTATAATGTATCTTACTGTAACACTGCTCTTTGATTCGGATTGAATCAATTCATTTTCAATGAAATCTCTTTGCAATTTTGCACCTATTTCCTAATACAATGTTGGTGCCTTTCCGTTCAATGCTGATTTAAATGTGCTATTCACGATCACAATATGACAGTTTTACCTCTTCACTGACAGCCATAACTTCGTTTTGTAGGGCTGCTTCTCCGTCTCCGGTGGCACCGCGGGAAGGCTTGGGGGCGGGCTTGTTGAAGCCGGCAGACGGTGACCGCTGAGTGGGTGCTGGTCGTGCTGCTGTAGACACACCAGGGGAAAACAGGTCGTTTAACACCAACAAATACAAGCTATCTTTTAACTTTATAAAACACTAGCAATTTTTCATCTTAAGGTACCATTTATCTGTCTGTATTTAAAGTCTACAGTAAAAGTCTTGTAAGATTGTGGCTATAGTGGGTCCATTAACACCCTGTACATTTTCCTCTTCTGTAAAATTTGATGATTTTTTTGGATCACGGAAAACGGAGATATGTGCCATCCAACACCGCACCAACCAAAGAATTTCCGACTTCCCATTTCAAAACACCATCTTATTATTATCATAGAACATAACATTTACCACCCTGCTGTGCCACTTGAAACATTTTAAAGCATCTCTTTGGGATGTCACATAGGAGGAGTAGGTTTATGCCAGGCATAGGCAAAAATCAAAAGCCCAGTTGAGTGCATTTCACTTGGAAATATGTTTGAAAGTCCATCTCGGCAATGAGAGTTGCCACCTTCTGGATAACATATAATTGTTAATTTTAAGAACTTGGTCAAATTCCTTCAATTAGAATTGACACAAGTAAACAAGGAAATTCGAGAGAGTATGGCCGAGAACATGGAAGGACTAACGTTGACTATAGTCTACACTATTATTATAGGTACAGTATAGGAATTGTATTTAGACCCGTCCTACACCTTAAAGTCCAAGGAACTCGGAGGTCGCTCACCTGACACGGTAAGTAATTTGGTCAGTATATTGAGCGAAAGTAGCTTCTCTGATGTGTTATAATTGTATTACAGTTTGATTAATATGTCATGGTTATTAGAATACAAATATACAAAGTAATTTACACTTAAATTTGCTGCACATTACACTTTGCCACAGCCTGGTAATTTCTACTGCCTGAATCAAAATGGCAGTTTGTATTCTCAGCCCCCCCCCCTCCCCCCTCCAAAAAAAAAGAGAAGAAGCAACAAAACATGGTTATAAAACAGTATGTCAGTTTTAAAACAGACCGTCAGTTGCCTGGGTGTTCTGCCCATGTCTAAGGTAGACAAAGTAAAACATAGCATTTGTTGGCTGGGGTAGGGGATGGGGACAAAACACACAAGCATTTGGCAAAATGTTGCAATAAACAAAATGAATGAAATTTCCCAGATAAAGACTCTTTCCTTGAATTCCAAGACCACAATCAAAAATATGTGCTCTATATTTTTAACTTGTATAACCTTGAATATGATACCACTTGCTGTAAATGCAATACCAGTGCAGTGCATATACCGATACTATAGAGTGAGCCAACATCCCAGAGTCTAAATGTACACTATATCATGTAATATCTAAAAGTAAGTTGCAGAATACCAAAGAGATTATAATTGATCCGATGTTGTGATCTCAGGTCTCAATGGGGTCATCTTATGATAAGTGTTCTGTTTTAACTTTATACATGTGCTAGCTGGGTTCTAATTAAAGAGACAATTCTATGTTTCACTATCTTGCTTTACAGAAGAGTAGTGCACACAGTTTTTATGTATACAAGTTTTTTTCCCACAGGATATGCATCGGTTTAGTGTCTTCAACTCGTAACGACAAATTAGGACATCAAACAGGGAAGGAAAAGTATCTGGTACTTATAAGCAACTCTTAGAAGGTAATGAAAGCTCCATACATGAAGCAAATGTAGGTATTTCCTGCTTATTTGATATTTCATGTTCACTTAGTGTTTTAAATATGTCCAATGTTGATACCTCTACCATCAATAGATATCTTTCATTGGTATTTAATTACCCTATTATTTGGGCCAGAAGAGAATCTATTTTTTTATCGTGAACATTTAATGCAGGAAATCCCAGTTTGTTTGTGTATGTTCTTTCACTACCCGTTGTCCTCTACATGTAGCTGCAGAGTACACCTGACTACCTGCAGAACTGGGGCGCTGAGTACCGGCGCTTGTAGCACTCCGCACTGTTACAAACACAACCAAGCATTACTCCTTTATATCTCTAACATCTCTAAGAGAAACCAGTGCCTACGTCCTTTGGTTTATAACAGAAAGGTTGACAATGAACAAAATTTTCACAAATACAGGATGCTAATACATTTCGAGTATTCTCAAAGTAATGGGCAAACAAGAACAGAAACATGTGAAACGTAAATTTCAGAATAAACAGGGATGTAAGTCGGGGTTAAGATATGACGATGCTAATCATGTCCATATAGTAATGGTGGCATGCTGTGTAGCCTAGTGTTCTCACTGTAGTTAAATTTTGGCGTAAAACCCGTACCTAGACTTCGAGGATATCACACAATCCTCACGTGAGGTCTGAAAATTCTCGTTTTACAGCTACAGCAAGCCACGTGGTCAAGTATCGCTGTCCCTTGTTTTTTAGTCAGATTGTCCATCTACCCAGATATTCTGTCCAGGGAAACCTACTTCTTTTCCCCATGTTTCGCCAAATTTAGTTCTGCCTCTTGACAGCTATAGCATTGTGAAAGAAGTCTACAACCTCCACTTCATCTCTGGATAACGTCTACTTACATTCTTCTAATAAATCGCTTTGATTAGGGATGGAGTTCGACATCCACAAGCGGGCGCACGCACCTTTAAGGGCACCATAGTGATTTAATGATGAATGAATGCAGCCTTGGTGAGTAACTCGCGAGTGTATTCTTGATTTCATTAGGTTTACTGATACCGGACTGAACACAAGTGGTTAAATTGCGTTTTCTTGAGAAAAAAAAACTTCGAAAAAGTTCAAAACAGAAAATCATGACCATGAAAACTTACATCCCTGCTAGACAAATCATGGTAACTACAAATGAGGACATATAGAGTATACCAGGGTAATAACAAAGTCCCCCTAAGTTACCTGGTTTGGCTGCTGGTGCTTTGGGTGGGGCTCGTTGTGCCGGGGGGTTCCGGGCCATGACTGGCTTCTTGTTACTGCCACCACCGAGGGGCATACCTCCGCGCTTCTCTACCGGGTCGTACTCATCTCCACTCCAATTCGCGTCGTAGAACTTTTTGAACCACTGGACAAACTCAAAGTTGTCTTGGAATCTACCTTTGACGAGTCGATCGACTGGAACAACCTGGACAGATGAAGACAAATAGTACCAAAATTAATGAGACTGAAATAATCTTCTTGTCAAACTATATTGTATACCGTATTTGACGTAATTTAAACCCTGGGTGCTTATCAAAGTTTTAAAAGAATTTAGCAGGTAAAAGTTGGTTTCAAAATAGCTTAAGAAGGGTGGGGGCGGCTTATTAGGTTAAGTACGGTATGCACAAATATTCAAACACCATCTGCCATAATGACAGAAAATACATTTAAATGCAAATTAGCTTTACAGTAACTTCTCTTGAGCTATCATATTGTCTTAACTTGACACAGTTTCCACTTACGGTCTCATGTTAAGAATAGAATAAGCTGAACTCTTGTAATTCAGGGATCAAATATAATATTTAAGAAAATGATGTTCAGCCATACCAACAACAGGGCTGTGGTACTACTTACTTGCTCACAATGTAATTTTAAATAATGCAATGCTCGGCGATTTTTTTTTTGGCAATGTGTTTGGCATTTCCGCCGAAAGATAAAGAGGGTATGGACACCAAAGGTTAAGAGAGCAGCACGTGTATATATTGATAAAGAGACGAGAGAGATTTTCAATGCAAACGTTAGGATGACAAAGGAGTATGGCACAGGCGGTAGGAATCACAGCTCTGAGAATTAGGCAGAAATGGAATAGAAGGGGGGACACATCACAAGGTCACGCCAAAATTTCGCACTATCCCCAGCTAACCACTGGGGCTTAAACCAACAAAAACTGTAGGTCTAAATGTACTACTCCTAATGGATTATAATTTTGAAACGCAGGAACTTCTTATCGGTTCTTAATCATAATTCTGACTTGTTTTATTCAGTGCTTCCTCTTAATGTAGGACGTCAAAGAGGGAAACAGGACGTATACAAATATGGTAGGTTTCACGATGAATTGTATCACTAGAAATTCAGCTTTGGCCTTTGTCTTGATGTGACGGTTCGGTAATGACAGAGCAATGTATACATTTAGAATTGACGATTGCAAAAAAAAGTATCATAGAAAGTATCTAGTCCAAGTATCATAGAAATAGACCAAGACAGAAGCGATTTAGAAGAGCGCGTCTGTAAGAATGATTCACTAAATTCACTATTAGGGAGAAGGAATAGCGCATGACCTTTGGGCAGGGGGAGGGGGGGGGGGGGGGGGAGACGTAAAGACACAGCAAGCTTCTTGCACCTCCACTCTAGCTACCAAGGGTTAGTTGGGTTAGTCGGCGTCACATAGCAACATGTAAATTGATGACAGAATTGATTGAGGTTTAAATGCATCCAAAAAAATGAAATAACACACTCATGAAAATAAAAAGACACAAACCTAGACGCCATGTTCGATACGATCCATAGAGAAATCAAGTCAAAACTAAATTTTCCCCGCAAGGCCTGGGGTATGTAATTTTCAATTTTCAGGGTTCCAAACAATTTATTTCAGAAATTAAGAATCTACAAATATTTTCAAAATTATGTTTTAGTTTAAAGTATAATGTATGAGATGATTTATCATTGAATTCAGGCCTTGCACGGGAATGATAGAATGAATGGGTCTCAAATTTCTTGGTACGACTTTCGTTTAATATTGGATTCCAAACCTCTCAATAAGAATAAAGATGTTCTCCAAATGTTGAACATGGCTTGGCAGAAGCTCAAGCGCCAATACTTTGTAGGCCATCGCAGAATGCTTGAGGTAAAATAGCCGGTGAAATAGCTAAGATCCCGAAGAGAAAGAGGACACAAATGGAAAGGAAGCTAGGTCGTCTACAAGCAACAATGGAACTCACCTTGTCTACTCCCATTTTTGTCAATGAGGATTGTAGAAGCTTGTAGTTGTTTATATATTCGTGTTCTAATACTGTATTGAATTTTACCCTTTTTAACTGTACGCAACCTGCAACAACACAATGTAGATGCATTTAAATGCCTCAGCACTATGTCTCTTCAACTACAGATCAGGCCTCTGGTAAGGAAGCAGCAATGCGTATTTGAACCACTTTGTCCCATCCACATTGCGGCCAGGTCCTTATGAACCTCTGCTGACACCAGTCGTTCTGCGACCTTGTGCTAAAGCGGGGTGAACGGGGGACTGCGCTGTTCGGCTGCCAATGACAATGTTAAGACACAAAATGGAAGACAGAAAGAGAGAGCGCAAAGAAAAAAAGGAAATATTCTAGAAAACCACAGATGACTCGGCCTGTGCATTGGGAACAAAAGGTTAATGAGTGGGGTGAAAGTGATGGAGTTAGTGATGTCTGGTCCAGTGGCCGGCTGGGCAGAGGGACAGGCCGTCACCGGACTGTGTCCCTCCGCCCGTTAGAGCGTCGACTGGGGTGAGCGGGAGCTCAGGCTCACCGCAGCACATGGGGCTCACCCTGCTCAGCTTACTGTCAGCTAATACATACATATATAGCATTCTCACACTACCATCGCACCTCTTACCACCGGACAAATCGCCACTACCAACTGTCTTAGTGTCTAAGGCACCCAGTGCCAGTTGCTGATGGGCCCAGTGTGAGTATCAGCAGCATGGACTGGGTGCCTGTGTAGGAGTGTGATGGGTGCAGTATGGGGCATGCACTGCTAGTTACATATGTATTAAGAGCACACTTGGAGGGCAGCTGAAAGATCTAAACATTCCAGCTGCAGGAGAACCGGGCCGGTTCCCCCCACAAACTACTACTGTCGCTAAGGTCACACGGTTCTGTAGCTGATTCACTGGATGAAAGGTGAAAGAGGCATGTAGCGGAGAGAGGAGGAAAGCGATGCACATTGACCAGGTCCGCGACAACTCTCATAGCGAGCAGCTCCCGGAGCATATTGAGCAGCTCATCAGAATGGGGTGTCACCAACTGTTTGCTTTCTCTCACCTTGTCTACCCCAGTCTTCTTGAAGGAAGCTTGCAGCATCTTGTAATTCTGTATGTATTCATGTTCTAATTTGGTCTGGAATTTGACCTTTGTCATCGGAACAACACCTGTAATAACAACGGGTGAATGCAACACACAAGAACACAACAATAGAAGGAGTAGTTTTAAGGCGTTATTATTATTCCATAGATACAAGTAAAAAACAGTAAATAATGTTATTATTCCATAGTTACAGTACAAAAACGGTTAATGATTTATCGCATTGACTGGTAACAGGATCTTTCATGCTTAGGCCTAAGAAAACATGTGCGTTATTTTTGGAACATCAACGGTTTACTTTTCTCCCCTTTTTTTGTTTACTTTGAAATAGGGGGATGCAGAGGGTCCCCCCTGAGGTCGGAAAGTCGCCGAAATTAAGAGGTCCAGGTCGCAAAGTCGCTTTTTTGGACCCCTTAACCTATTGTTAAATTTTTCCAAAAGTCGCCAGGTCGCTTAAATTATTGCTTTAGGTCGAAAGTCGCCTCCGAAACAGCCCAGGTCACCAGGTCGTTTTTGACCCATCTGCAGTCACAAATAGTGTCTGACCCTAGCTAACATTTTACAGCATGTTACTAGCAACATACCTCTCTTTTTTTTTTCTTTTTTTTAAATAATTTTATACACCCACAGAATACGGTGTCCTGTTCTATATCAAAATAAATGAGCAATTCAGCACTGAGCTGTATATCATATCAGTAACTATGGAATGACAACACACTAAGTTATCAGAATGAAAAGGCAATCTAGTGATAGTGTTATCAACTTTGGTTATGAGGTGAAAATATAAAAAAGTATCTGAAATAGTAAGCATAGTTTGTTAACATTAAAAACCTACATTACTTGACATTTAAATTCAAATGGGAAAAATATGCATATAATAATAATCATGAAAATCAAAACCACAACATCTGACACAAATTCTGGTGGCGTATCAAAACCAGGGGGAAACGAGCTCTCTAATATACACAGGGATGTAAGTCAGGAGAAGTGAAAAAACAGGAAGTCGGATCAGGCCCCAGGATCAGGGGGCGGGGGGGGGGGGCGAAATATCATTAGGGAAAAAAAAATATTCAAAAGCGGGGGGGGGGGGGGTCTGGACCCACGTGACCCCCCCCCCCCTTGGGCCCGCCCCTGAACCTGCCTACAGTGTACCCAATCAGCAGAAGGCCCTAGAACACCCACCCCAGTGCTCCTGATACCCTCCCGGCCTCCCCTGCAGTGCTCCCGGCCAGCTGAGCGCCCCTAGACGGTCTCTTTGCCCCTCCTTCCAGGAGGAGCAAAGAGACCGTCTAGGGGCGCTCAGCTGGCCGGGAGCACTGCAGGGGAGGCCGGGAGAGCATCAGGGGGGATATGAGGCCGTCCTGGGGGCGTTCTGCTGGCCGGGAATACTGCAGGGCAGGCAGGGAGGGTCTAGGGGTAGGGGGCAGGGGTGGAAACGGAACTTTTTGTCAATGGTAGACCAAGAAAGTAGCAAAATATAGAATATTTTATGAAAGGGAGATTCCAGGAATTCCTGGAATTCCAGGAAGACTTACATCCCTGTATACAAATTGCACTTTCACACCAAAAATATCTCGAATTTCAAAAGTTTCTCCAGTTTCAAAAGCATTATATTGTGTGTACCAGATAAACAGTGATAGCTTCAGTTGAAATTCAGCAGTCTGTGCTGTGACAAGAGGCCGTGACTAGTGGTGTAAGGTAATAGCATCATTATACATGTGGTGACCTGGATTCAGTGCAGGGTGTGCCAGGATTCACTGCGTGTCATTAGGGTCCTCATCCTGATGGCATCTGCTAACTACCTCCAACCCCTACTCTGCCCAATAAAACTGAAACTACGGTACTTCTTTTGATTACATCTAGACCAGCCATCATGTAATAGAAAGTATAATAGCCTTTAAATATAAAACCATCACTTTTAGGGGACCCACACGATCTATGGTATAAACCAATTGTTGTCATACAAATCCGTATTAGCAGGGTTTCATTTTTACACTACGAAACTAGCTCTGGTTCTCTGTAAGTACAAAGAAGGAATAATGTATGCCCCCAGCAGGCGGTATGGATTTTCGTACAACTGGCTTGGGTATTGTTTTTATTACAATCGGAAACAAGCATTTTGCAGTGCTCTCCTAATGGATCAATTAGCAAACAGCTAACTGTTGATCATGTCATATGGCAATCAAAACATGGCAATCTAACATCAAAATATGATGGTGGGGGGGGGGGGGGGGGTAGATATTCTACAGCATTTAAACATCTTCCGGGTGATATCGCTAATCATATGTCAATACAGAATGTACGTAATGACCCAGACAGTTAACATGTGGACTGTTACAGAGGACGAAGGCTTATCTTGGACTGGACTGTACAGAGTAGTGCATGTTACTGACAGTGATATACGTGCCTTGAGATAAAAGCTTTTCAACTGGACTTCTATTGATTATATTATCTTCATTTATTGATTGCCGTGCGGTCCGTTTTTTATGCTTGAACTTACCTGGAAATAACATGTCCATAAATTGACAGTAGGCAGCCCCTGAAAGAAGGGAAAGTAGACGTCAGTTATGATCCTAGATTACATGTTTATCAAATAGATACACTTTCAAACTATATTCCATGTTTGTGTGGCAGAGGGATGGCCACTTAGCTAGCGTGATTACCAGTACAATCTGGTACAGTGCTTACTTAAGAACATCTATATATTGAATTCAAACAGTGATTTACTACATTATTCTAACATGCTTTATGCCCAGTAGCGCCGTATTCTCCTTTGTAGTGTTTACCAGCTTGTAGTGGAGAGAGTGTAAACGTGTGTTCCTAATACCTTGGCTTCTTAATCCTTTAAGGGTCGCATAGTGCTTTAATATAATCAGTCCTTTGTCGTCATGCCACTGGTGAGTAACTCGCCAGTGCTGTATTCATGTATGATGTCGACTGCATACAGGTCGATACACCCCCAACGGGTCGGCGTGCATCATGTCAGACGGCAAAGAACTTGGCACATTAAAAGCTACAGGCCGCCCTTAAAGGGTTAAGCCTCCTTAGACGTGGAATTGACCTTGTGTAAACATTTACACTCCTCGTCAAACCATATCTTATTGTTCAGCAGTCTTTGACCCTGGTCAATTTGTTGGGCCAATTATAAGGGCTCAGCTTATGCTAGGATAGAGTATCAAAGGGGGAAAGTGGGACTAGGTCATATTGTATGTGTAACCTGCTAGTCATAATATACCGGTCTGTGCATTCTTGAGCACTGAATGTATCTACTAACTATAGATGTTCCCACTATATATGGGACTCAAACTTAAAGTTTCCCCTGTATGTTTTAAAGAGTCATTGATAACTTTGCAACCCCTCAACCTACAATAGTGATCAAGGTATCAGGTTAAAGCTAAGGTGAAAAGCTAAATAATTCAGGCATTGTCACTCCCATATTTTGAAAATCATGTGACCGGTTGCCATGGTAACCATGACAATTTTTTCTAAAATTTGGATTTTTTGTCTACCTTTCATCACTCTGACTGCTATTACAGGATAACTAATCACAGTGTGCACATGGGAAGTTCACAGATTGGGTAAAACTAAATTCCACTTCTTTTGAGCCTATTTTGATAACTGTAGCACCTTTGCTTTGGAAATTACGAACCTCTAAACAGATTCTCAGAATGAGGCAAAACAAGCTTTATGCCTGCCATTAGACAGAATATGTGAGGATCTCTTGAACTGTTATGCTCAGAGACCCGATATAAGGTGCAAACCCAAGCTTGTAATTGGAGCTACAATCCTGAAGGGGGTGGGGGGACTAATGGGGAGGCTAGTAGGGCCTTGTATTGGCAGCCAAAATAAAGTTTTTGTCATCCCACTGTGTTCTACTATAGGGAATCTGACCATTGGGTCTATGAAACAGGCTTTCAAGAGTTAAGTAGTGCCTTCTTGCAAAAAGTGCTAAAAGATGGGTAACTTATTGTTACATTTTGCCTCCTAACTCAACCAGTATTAGCTTGTTTTCTCAACTTGAAACAGTTTTGGAAAGCCAAGACAGTCTTCTTACTTAAGATATATAATTGAAAGCTCTATGTCTGATGCTAATAGTCTTAATAGTCTGTCTGGGGCACATATGATGCTTCAGAAAGTTACAAATCTGACAGCATATGGGCCTGTGCAGGTCAAAATAACCCCTATTTTAGGCTGTTCCATCCCCATTTTAGGATGTTCCAATCACCCACTTAGCTATAAAAATCAGAATTTGTCCATATTTTTAATCAATTATGCTTAGGAATGATGTGCAGGGCTTCTACTGTATGATCAAAAAATAAATGACTGGCAAAAACTCATCCAAACTGATAATTCCCTTCAGTGAATACACCTTGATTGTTGAGTCCCATATATGGTGGGAACATCTATAGTAAATGTTCTAGTACGATGAGAGAGATGTATCATGTAAGCAGTATATAGGCCTATGTAGTGTATATGTACGTGCTATAAAAGTGACTGTAAGTAACACTTCTGTGAGTCTACATCATTAGTGCTGCTCCAGTGGAGCTGACCACATGACGTCTAACTCTTGACCCACAAACCGTTAGTCTGCCACATTAAGCTGTCCTAAATACAAATACAATTCTTACCTGTTGCTAGCTCTTCTATTTTTTGCAATTGGGATTGTAGACTTTCGTTTACCCACATTAACATTTCATGTCGACTCAGGTTGTCGGCCGACGCATTTGTGCTATATACGTTTACAGCCATGGTGCTGTTTGGTTATCGCTCTGTAAGGAATAAAACACATATCATGTTAAAATATGGCGTGCTGTGGACTTTCGGATGGGTAGTATAAGCTCTCTACTCTTCTTGACTTAAGGGATAGAATAGGATATTTTATTTGAAGATATAAATTGGGTATGGACAGAATCCCTGAAAATGTACTCGATTACTGTAAATTTTCGCATAGCAGCCGTGGCTAGTACGCAGGTCAGATAACCAGTGCAGCTTATACCGTAAATTCCCGCGTATAACCCGCATCTCGCGTATAACCCGCACCCCCAACTTAGGAGAATCCTATTACCCGTTTCTGGATCTGAAAATTTATATTTTAGTACTGTTCTATAATAATAAAAACCCTCGTATAACCCGCACCCTATATAGGCATGTTTGGTATCAAATGAAAGCTGTGTTTGGTTCGCGTACAACCCGCGGGTAGTACGCGGGAATTTACGGTAGGATCTGCACTTGCGGCTTATACACAGGTTTTTAGATTTATACTACTGTATAAGTTCCCATAATCAGACCCCCTGTGCGGCTGACATAATTTTTCAAAGCTTATAAATACGCGAGTTAGGCTTCTATGCGAGAATTAACAGAACCTTGAGCATTTTATACATGTATTGTGAGTGTTTATGTCTAAGGAGGGCATGATTATGAATTTTTTTAGGGAAATCTCTGACCACTTAGGCCAGACCAAATAAAAAAGATGGTCTACGGATTTTCTTTTCCAGAAATAGGTGCGGTAGGGCGAAATTATTATTATTTTATCATTTTTTTCCTTAGTCTGCGGATTTCAACCTTGAATTAAGTGGAGCGGGCGTTTTTGTTTTTTTTTATGAGGGAAAATATCTCCCTTTTAGAAGCCCAAATTTCCGGCCTCAAGATTTAACCCCCCCCCCCCCCCAAAAAAAATAATCCAAATCTTCATAAAATGGTGCGGGCGCTGTCCGTACGCTTTTTTTTTTCAAAAAAATAAATAAATTAGCATTTCCGAAAATATGGTGCGGGAAATCCTTGGACCAACTTTTTTTTGGTCTGGCCTTACATCTTATTAGTCTGACGGGGCAGACACCACAAGGCTATTGGGACTGGGGTCAAGGATCTGATCCCACAAAGTCTAAGATATAAGTTTCTGGATCAGAAGTGAAAGACAACTCGCAGGACTCAATATCGTAAGCCGAGTAAAGGCATACCTTCACCCGGTTATTTTTGGCCATGGAACACAACTTTTTTTCTTGCTGTAGGCCTAATAAATCAATCCCACTCCAAGGGGGGGGGGGGGAGTATGCTTGCTGATTTATTATTATATTAAACTACATGTCGTGTGTATAGAGAAATTTAAACAAATAAAAGGCATATTCTTTCTTTTTTAGCAGTGTGTGTGTCACATCACTTCTCACAAGAGACAGTGGTATTTGTTACACCTTCCCCGTGCCCATGAGCCTAGGCTAATGAAGAGTACAAAGCGTGTGATGCACTAGTAAATCAAAGTGTATGTATTTTAAAGCAATCATGGTTATCAACTGGATTGAAATCCTTCACAGACTTTGTGATGGACTACAGTCAGAAGTGGGATAGGGGAGCCAGGTATGAGTACAGGTAAATGCTATAAAACAAAGTGTGAATGGTCATATGCTTATATAAATAATAGTGAACACTCTGTATACTTTATTATAGTCTAGACTTTAGGGTGTACAAAGTGTTTTACAATACTAGCTCCCTAGCCTGGCCCTAGGGCTAGGCAGGGTTATTGTAAGTATACTATACTCAGTCTATAGACGAAGCATTATATTTATATCCAGTTCTTAATGCTAGCTTAGTCATCGACATATTATCATTTGGGCAAACTACAGCATGCTGAAGAGGGTCACCACTATGACTCATGCATGTCTTAGTCCTCATGAGTTGATCTTCCTGATTTTGTCTGTGATAACAAAACACCTGTCTGATCAGGTACTGGTCTGGGGTAGGCAAACGGCGTGTGCCTTCTCATATCACCTTCACTGGGTGTAAATTACTCTTATCAAGGCTACATTGAATAGCCAATTGAGATTTATGCAGGGAAATTTGACGGATAAAGTCTATATTATCAGTATTTTGTAGGATGTACATGTAGATGCTAGTAGTAGTAGATGTACCGTACTGTAGTCTGTAGTCTAGTGTAGAGAAGAGTGACAAATCAATGAATGTAAATTTGACTGTCTCACTGTCACATACAGAATCCACATGTCACCTTGTTCAATCATGTCTGGTGTTACTGTCTTAGATGATGATTCATATCATCTGATATTTGAGTCCTCCCAAGATCATTGACAAGACTGTACATTGTGACAGTACCCAGACGACAGGAGACTGCATGCCAAAAACATGGAACCGGCTATCATGGAGTTGAACCCGGATTCGGATGTGTATTCAAGGCAAGTGGAATGTTCCAGAAAGAGATATCCATAATGTAGCTCTGCTATTAAAAAGTAGACTTGTTCATAATGTACATATGCTCTCTACATCTAATGGGAAGGGACACTGTCACAAAACTAACGAAATTAATCTTAGATTTGTACCTCACCTATTTCTGGAGACGTATTCACTTGTCTGTCTGTGCGTCTCCGACTTCGTTCAAATCGGTCACGTGATGACGTTATGACCCAATCAAAAGGCGTTTCTTTAGTTAGTGCCTAAATTAATGGAAATTATGGCACTTCTAAAATCAGAATATGAACTTAAAAGGTGTAAAATAATACACGACATGAGATATTGTATGAACTATTCATTACATTATGGTTATAATAATTTCCTAGTAGATACTCCTTCAGCAGATGTTTCAAATAAATGCATAGGGACATCCATAGCAGGTGCTCTGCTTGAAGAGTGAAGGTTTTGCTGCGGACGAGATTTTTCTTCGCTGGTACTGTACGTCCGCACGTGTACCAGCAAAAATTTGCCGGCCGCGGACGCACAGACAGACCATTACAAAGCATTTGGGAAACATACAAGTACCAATTTCTACTGTAAAGAAGGAAACAATACAAACATGGAGTGCTTAATTGGCATCAAGGGTGCCGATTTCGTCTTGTTAGCGTCGGACACCGCATCAGCCAGAAGCATTGTAAAAATGAAAGCAGGTAAGCATAAATAAGAAACCACTCTCTTATTTGACACTGTCACTCACTGAGTCTGAAGAGTGACAGTGACACAGCATACATGTACTTACAGTAACAAGCAAAGACGGTGTTTGTAAATCGTATGAGTGTAGGCTGTAGCTATTCAGGAACGACACTAACACGGTTCGGCATGCGCCATATGCAGAGGTAGAACTAGAAGTGTTTTTATTCACAAGCACAGTGAGCTTCAAGATCATTCATGATTCACATTATCATAATGATTATGTAAGATAGCTGTTGGGCTATATAAACTGATATAGTAGAGACACGATGAATAGAGTTAATCCAGTCTTTATTGTATCTATGATGGTGAGCCTCAGTGTGCAACTCCTGAGTCCTGGTGTGCGCGCTGGGGCAGTACAAGTGGGCAATCTAAACAAGTGAGAATCTAGTCATATAGGAGTGACGGCGATGATTAGTGGAGGGTATTTATACCCCCCGGGGGTCAACGTCACACATCACTCTCCAACACTCAGGTGGCACCACGCACCCTTCCCTCTGACCGCACCAAGCACACGTGCCCTGAGCCGCTTGGCGGGTGGTCACAGGGGGTGCGAGCTGCTCCCAGGGTGTTGTCATCGTCCACTAGCAATAGTAGCATGACGCAACATGCGTGGCCGGGGGGGGCCACACCAAGAGGGCAGCGGCGGAACCAATCCGGTGTGGTGGAGTGATATGTCAAAATACATATATACTCAATGCGTGTGTTTCCATAACTCACCTGCCTGACATATAGGATAATAAATATTCCGTAATGAGGTTTTGAAAGATTCATGGAATCACTTCCCCTCCACATGAGATGGTAATCCGTCACTAATGGGGGTATTATAGAGATTTAATGCACTGTCGAGGTCGGCTGCAGGCAGGTTACACTTACAGGCAAATGTTATGACTTACGTACTGATGTAGGAACAATAGGTTATAGGAGCTCCACTTGCAGTCTAAGACGTCATTAAGGATCTGCCTCTCATAAAGTGGATCTGGTCGCCCCTGCCTGCATGCACACACCACCACGTGACAGAATTTAATCAGTCTTTGGAAAACTTTTTCACAGATTTCTACAGGACCGGACAGATTTCTACAGGACCGGATACCGAAATAAAATAATATGCTATTTCATAATAGAAAATAAAAAATAAAAATAGCTTTGATTAACGTGACCAGCACGACATCTGGTCCTGCAATACCAGTCATTCTGCTGGACCAGAGCCATTTTAGGCGGACATTGCCACTGTCCGGCACGTTTTGGCAAAGACTGCGAGAATGACTTCGTCCACTACCAGTAGCTCCCCGAACCAGTAGGTGGTGACCTGTACGTGATCTAGAGAACCACTGGAAGCGGCAAAGTCCTAGCCTACAAACGACCAGCACTGACCATTGTATAATATATTAGGGTGTAAACCCGACCCCTACAATCGTAAGTGGTCTCTTCAAACATAACGACAATCTACTCAGTGCATCATGGATCAGCTAATCTGCTAGTGGTAGTGCTAGGCCGAGCACTTATTATAACTGTTTCATTTACATCCTCGGGCGTAGGGAGTGGGGGCGGGGGTTAAATGTTGACCCTGGCCTTGATATTCTGAATTCATCCCTGTTGGATTGGGGGGGGGGGACAAAAATATATTTTCAGCAAAAAAAAACTGCGTCTTAGTTAGTAATGTGTGTGCCTAGACTGACGGAATCGTCCTCACGCTCTCTCCTGCTGCCCTTTCTTTCGTTATAAGTCAATAAACTTAGTGTTGAGGGGGTTGTCCAGCCTTACTATCTAGTGTGTGCTATTTGGTAGAAAATTAGCGCGTGCCCAGGTGTCACATCTGAGAAGTCGTCGATCAAGCTTAGTGGATGGGGCCTCAAGGCTCATACATATATAACAATAAAAATAAATAAATTCAAGGCATGCCGTGAAACTAAACTGCAACCCCTTCAGTATAAAATTTACCATAGGATTATACCTTGTAATAGGTATTTGCATCAAAGAAGGGTTGTTGACTCTCCGACCTGTAATTATTGTGATGAGGTAGACAGTATTGAGCATTTCTTTTTGTGTTGTCCAAATGTAGGTAGGTTCTGGACTTCAGTTAGTAACTGGTTATTTGGAATGGTTGGTATAGATTTGAAGACAGAAAGTGCAGCCGTTCGCTTATTTTAGAGTTGGTATATGTTTACGTGTTTATTTTTTTCAGACCATGAAAAGATGTTCAAGCTGAGTGACAAATTGGTTATGGCTGTATGCGGGGAAGCTGGAGATGCAGTTCAATTCTCAGAATACATTAGCAAGAACATCCAACTGTACAAAATGAGGAATGGTAAGCGACAGTCTATTTGATACAGTCTATATAGAATATATTTGATTTAATAAAAGCACGTCCCTTTTAAAAATATCTTGTTCTATAATTGTGTAGGAATTTTGAGTGACATGTGATGTTTTTATTTCTGTATGATATTGTTGATGTTAACTTCTTTATTTTACTGCAGGGTATGAATTATCTGCCAAAGCAGCTGCTAACTTCACACGGAAAAACCTAGCAGACTACCTCCGTAGTCGGGTGAGTTTTGAAGAGAAATATTTTATAATATTAAAGTGGAAAACCATGATAAACAAAAAACTTGTAAAGAAATGCCTAACTTTGGTGTAATCATAATGAACTGAACCATTAACCCTATGAGAACCGCATGATGCACTGCATTATGCATAAATGCATGAATAACTCGCCAGGGCTGCATTCATGCATCATGCCGACCGTACGGAGTTGATACGCGCCTAAAGGGTCTGTATCATGCATAAATGCAGCACTGGCGCTGCATTCGACTCAGTGTTGCCACATCGTTCTTACTTTATTCCTACTTTATTTTAGCTAGATTTATACTTTTATTTCGTTAGCGCTGATATTAGTACTCATAGTAGTGAGCTGTGTGTTGGTTGGTTTCAGACACCATACCAGGTGAACCTGCTCATGGGCGGCCACGGGGAGGAGGGCCCAGAACTCTACTACATGGACTACTTAGCGTCACTCAACAAGGTGCCCTTTGCCGTACACGGATACGGTTCCTTCTTCACCCTCTCCGTCATGGACCGCTACTACAAAGACAGTGAGTACTGCCACCATTATATGGAACTGTGGCCAACAGAACCAACCAAACTGGAGTCCAGTTTACCCATGTAGATGACATGGATTCCTATTCAGAGAAAATAAATCATTTCCTTTAAAAAAAAAACGATGAAAAACTCTCATGTACATTGTCATCAGAAAAGATGGTAGTATGCAACAAAAAAAACAAGTACACGTATTCCTCCAAGTTTCATGGCTGTGCATAAGTTGCCTGTGTGATACTGATCTGTCATGGCTATCAACCCTTTCTGTTTCTGTAATTTCTCAACGTAAGTATTTATGACTGGCTATTCAAAAAGACCACCAATGTCCTAGGTCCGACACAGTGATATCTGTTATATTACAATACGTAATCATCTTTACCATTTAGCAGTTGTTAATGAATTTTAATTTTAATGTTTTATCATCTCAATTAAACATCACAAACGTCCATTTGGACGTGGCATAATCCAGGTCACTTTCAGTATAAATAAAAGAAATGTTAATTTCAAACCTTCATTGCAGACATGACAAAAGACGAAGCTCTTGCGCTCCTACAGAAATGCATCACAGAGGTAGGTTAAAAACACATACAACATAGATTAGGGCATGTAGATATATTTGCTGTGGTGGTTCATGAAAGGATCTTTCCAATGGTTCAATTCCATGTCAATATAAGGAACATGTACAAAACGGACCTGATATATAACCCGCACCATACTTTGAAGAAATCCTATAACCCGCACCACGGGTCTTATTTTGACTACGTTAGTACTGTAGTATATTGGTAAAACCTTTTGTATAACCCGCACACCCAACCTTCCAACCTGGGTTTATACGCATACTTTTCCAATATCAAGATCCCTTTCCAAAATTTGAAACTGTATTTCCCTTTACTTCCAGATCTCCAAACGGTTCATCGTCAGCATGCCCAAGTTCAAGGTGCGCGTTATCGACAGTGAGGGAGTCCATGATCTTGACGACGTCAACGTAACGCCTGCTTAGGGACGACACATGATTTATTTTGTATCTTTATGTCAAGTGCTTATTATATTTCACAGAACATTACATTATGAGAGCTTTATCAGAGCCGATCACAAGTTTAAGAGGAATAATATACTCTGCATTCCACCATTTTCCAACATAGAAATGGTCTCAATTTTGAACCCTGTTGCCTGATAAAGCAAGGAATTTGAGTGTAATAAAATAATGGGGAAAAGAATATCGTTTGTTGGTCTTGCATTATATTGTTAAGAATAAATATTTGAATAAGCTATTAGTAGGACCTACCATAATTATGTCCTACCCATAGTTAGCATTAGTCCGCATCACATGACCTCAACCAATGGAATATGAAATGTTAATACTATAGACTAGAGAATATCATAACCATTTGATATTTCGGTGGTATTGGTGAAAGAAAACGACTAAAGTGCCTTGTGTTTTTTGTGTTTATTGAGAAGCTCGCACTATCCTTATCCTTTATTTGAGTCAATAACAGCGTTCAGCGACCCCAGACAGATTGGGTGGTCTTACTGAATTACCCCAGCATCTCATGCAGTATGCTTATCATAGCAACACTGACCGAGACATAATACTATACCATGCAGATATTATTTGAATTGGGCAGTATTACTTAGTAATAGTGAATGATGATCATACTAACTGTTGGCAACAGCTGTACGTTTTAATATGCCCCCCTCCCACTACCGTATCATCGTGATAATGCGCCTGGCTTTAAAGTTGGTATCCCAATTGGGGTGACTAGAATTGACCCCTCTCAATAATTACCTGAAAGTTGTTAATGTACACCTTTCTTCTGAAATGGGTGCTTAATTATGGTTACCAAGAATCTTAAAGGCTTTAATGTAAAGTGTGTAATAACATCTAGATCTACAGCGTTCATGGAGAAAACTCAAGCATTGGCAAACCATCTGAGATATGCTGCCAACCTTTACAGATGTCAATGCACTAATGTGTTCATGAATAGAGTTGAGCTATACTGGGTTTGCAATGGGAATATTTTGTTAACACTATACACAGCTGCCACCTTGTGGCTTAGAAGAGAGGCATGCTAATTGCTTTATTTTTGACTGCTCAGTGAAAATTCATTTTTCCTACTGTGTGGGGATTTTTGTATGGAAATAGTTCTCATAGAGCTTTAATACTTTCCTATATGTCGTACAACATCACCATGCTTACCCCCATGCTGGAAGTGAAAATTCGTCACCGCATTAGTTGGGATACCAACTTTAATAGAGTGCCGGTCTTGTATAGGTGCCGGATGTATAGAGGTCTCCAAACCTCTCTTAATCACTGAAATAGGGCATTGAATAAGCGCTTGTGTTATACAACCTCAAAGCGTTACAGACCCGCCAAATGGAAGAGCGCCCGGTGCATTATCCCGACGGAACAGTAGTCGTGTCTCATTGCAAAATCAGATCATTCAGACGGCACCTGGACATTTTCTGTTGTAATCTTTAAAAAATTAATAGAAACAAAACGTGATATAACAAGCAGAGGTCTCTGTCGTGATAGAAATATTAAATTAACCTAGCTTAATAGATATCTAAATGTCTTTACTGAATAGATTAATAAAACGAGACGGACATCTAGAAATGTAATGGCACTACACAAGCAACCCCTCCCTATCAACCCAAGGAGTGTACAAATAGATCAATATCATAATTTTGACAATGCCCCTCAAATCATCAATACCCGACATTACACACGGAATGAACACGGGTCAGCGTATTACCTAGTTAATATGTACATTAATACAATGACCACAGTTGTAGAGTAATGGATGCTGAATTAGAGTAGAATGATTTGGCAATGGAAGTGAAGACATCCATTACCCAGCAGTGGAGCCTGAGTATGTTGGCAAGCTACATGTAGTCGATAAACAGGGCAACGTCCTTGTGCTAAACCCTTTGTCGTCATGAAAGCAGCCCTGGCGAGTCTACTCGCCAACCATGTTGATCCTTTGGGGGTGTAAAAATCACACGTCGGCATGATGCATGAAACCTGAAAGCATCCCTGATGATAAAGGGTTTAATGCACTATGCCGCCCTTAAATGCTTAAAGGGAAGCGCAGGACAAAGGGAGTCACCTGTCGAGAGGGTCGTTTTAATTCCAGAGTTTCTACAAGACACATCATGCATGTTGCACAATTCAGTTCAAACGTGCAATCTCAGAAATGAATATATACATTTATGTACAACATCTCGCGCGGCTTTAAGAACGCGTTTACCTATATGGATAACACATATAGATTATGACGTATTCTGTCATAACACTTCGAGAAGATTTCAATTAATAATCTCATGCTTGATATTTAAAACAATAACGTAAATCCATGATTTTTTCTAATTTTACTGCACCATGGGCTCTCACTTCTATAGAATGGCAATTCTTTTATCAGTGTAAGCTTAACTGCTATGTTGTATACAGGCTCGATCTCAGTCTTCCTGGTAACTATTCATTCCAAGCTATGGTTAAAAGCTGTTTTTGGATTTTGATGACTTCATATTCATCATATCATGAATAACATGCAATTGACGTGGAACACACTCAGCTGTGATATATCCTGGGGATGCTAAATGTCAGCCAACTAACAGTTGGACTTAAGCATGTTGACCGGCTGGGTCAACCACCTGGTGTACACCTTATGATGTACATTGTACATAACATGTGCGTCACTCCTGGGATAATGTGAATTTTATGTCGGTATGTGGAATATATACTGCTAAGTATTTCTCTCTACGATATTCGTCTACTGGATTTCCCATCAAAAGTCGTTAGGATCCTCTTCCGCAGCAGTCTGAAATAAAGAGTATAATACAAGGTTAATTTAGAGTATGTCATTTCCCTAAATATTAGCAATACGGTAGTTTTGAATTATAAATACGAAGTGGATCATCCCGTCTATGAAAGCTGCTGACTATAACTATTTCAAAAAGATAATTTTTGTCTTGATCTACCCTATTGAAATTTCCCCCCTTATGGTGAGTTGCTCCTTGACTGACCTCTTTTTGCTTTTTGCTCTGTTTGAGTTTCTCCTGTAGCCTGGCGTCCAGCGCCCGCCGCTCCCTCTGGCGGGTGTTCTGGAGTTGCTTGGTCTTCTCCTGGTGCTCTGTGACCAGGGTGGAGGCTGTCTGCTCTGCCGCCTGGGCCTCCCGCTCCTGGAGGAGGAGGGGCACAGGGGTTAGCTTATGTCACACTGACAGGGATGAAAGCTTTCAAGTTTTCCCTGATTTCAAGTTTTTTTTTCATGTCGTGAAGACCTGTACTTTTCTATAGAGGACCTTATGCAGGGGCCTCTATTTTGACATTTCAAGTGTTTTTTTAGCTTGGTCACTTTCATTCCTGCACTGATGATACCAAGGGAGAACATAATTATGATTCATAATGCCATTATTCTAATAACATTTATAACACTGATTGCTTGTGACAGAAGTAATGCTTATTTCACTAAATATGTTGCTACCAGCCTAATTTTATATGATGTTGGAAGAGCATATTATTACATGGATACGCCCAAACTCAGCGATGTCAGTTTAGAGAATGTTTGTGCGTCTCACTTGGAATAAGGGTCAATGAAGATTGCTGTCTTACCCGTATTTTCTCCTCTTCCCGCTGGCGGCGCCTCTGTTCCTTCAGCTCGGTCTGACGTTGCGTCTCCACGTTACTGAGGTATTGACGTAACATGTCCTGGAAGGCGTCCTGTGACAGCTCCCCGGACTTCTGTAGACGCTGCAGCCGGTCAAAGAACTGGTCGTCACCCTCTATCTGCTCATCCTCCTCCACCTGAAACACAACAGGGTTATAAGGTAACACTTTAAGGGTCACACAGTATTATACTGTGCTTTGTAGTACTAATGCATGAATGCAGCTCTGGTGGCTAGACTCACTAGAGCTGTATTATGCATCATGCCGAACCGTTGGAACTGTTGCAACCCTGAAGGGTGGACATGATGCTTGAATGCAGCACGGGCTTGTCAATCACAAAGGCCATATTCCTGCATCATGACGACAGGAGGGCAATACACTATAATACAACATATCGTCCTTAAAGGTACAGTATGCCTGTCACATATTCATTAACTTTTTAACATACTAGATCAATTACCCTGCGGCGCAATATGCTATGACTACCGCTTACCTCTTTGCCTGTGGCCGGCTTGTTGAGTTTGGCCTTGAGTTTCTCGTCTAGGTTATGCTATATGACTACGTCTTACCTCTTTGCCCGTGGTCGGCTCGTTGAGTTTGGCCTTGAGTTTCTCGTCTAGGTTATGCTATATGACTACGTCTTACCTAGTTGCCCGTGGCCGGCTTGTTGAGCTTGGCCTTGAGCTTCTCGTCTAGGTTATGCTATATGACTACCTCTTACCTCGTTGCCTGTGGCCGGCTTGTTGAGCTTGGCCTTGAGCTTCTCGTCTAGGTTATGCTATATGACTACCTCTTACCTCTTTGCCTGTGGCCGGCTTGTTGAGTTTGGCCTTGAGTTTCACGTCTAGGTTATGCTATATGACTACCTCTTACCTCTTTGCCTGTGGCGGGCTTGTTGAGTTTGGCCTTGAGTTTCTCGTCTAGGTTATGCTATATGACTACCTCTTACCTCTTTGCCTGTGGCCGGCTTGTTGAGTTTGGCCTTGAGCTTCTCGTCTAGCCGCGCGCGCTGCACGGCCCGGTTCCTGATGAGCTGCTCCTGCTGCCGCCTGTGCTCGGCGAGCAGCTCGTCCACGTCCCCGGGGGAGATGTCGGGCCGCCCCCGCACCTGCCGGGCCAGGTCCGCGTCCAGCGCCGCCAGGTCCTGGGGGTACAGACCAAGGTATCGCTATAGTGGGGGTCTAGATGGGGGCCCCCATGTCGCATGTCGAATTTAAGAAATGGCCATGTGATGTCACTTAAAATATCCATGTCCCATGTTGCCCCTAAGAACCTGCCATGTCCCATGTCGATTTTAAGAAATACCCTATGTCATGTCACTAAAATTTTCTCTCATGTCACTAAGCTCAATGTTGCATGTCGATTTTAAGAAATGGCCATGTCGCCATGTCGAATTTAGGCATCTACCCCCATTATAGTGTTAACCTACATGTTACATCCTTTAATGTGAATTAAAGTAGGATTTCAGAGCAAAAGACGGAGGTTGAACTACATCACACCACTCCTGCATGTTATCTTCATATCATGTACCACATGATATGGATTTCCATTTTCCTATCGCCTACTACTTGTCCTAATATGCTGCATGTATACCCTGGTGCCGATAACCATTAACGTATAAGTCCACGCCTTGATTCTGATACATATACATACCCTGGTACCGGCAACCGTCTTCATATGCTACTTCCCTTTACTGCATGCCCTGATTACAGATTACCATCTTCATATACTACTTCCCTTTGCTGCATGCCCTGGTACAGATTACCATCTCCATATACTACTTCCCTTTACTGCATGTCATGGTACAGATTGGCATCTTCATATACTACTTCCCTTTGCTGCATGCCCTGGTACAGATTACCATCTTCATATACTACTTCCCTTTGCTGCATGTCATGGTACAGATTACCATCTTCATATACTACTTCCCTTTGCTGCATGACCTGGTACAGATTGCCATCTTCATATACATGTATTACTACTTCCCTTTGCCCCATGCCCTGGTATTGACTGGCATTTTCATATACTACTTCCCTTTGCTGCAGAACCATGGTACAGATATATTTCCATAAATTACTTCCCTATGTTGTATACCCTATTACAGATTACCATTTCCAGATGCATATATATGCAGATTTTACTTTGGCGGGAACTGTACTCCCACGAGAGGCGTTTTTACATGATGCTACTTCAGTTATAAAGGCCCCTTTCAGTGTCCCTGTCCCTGGCGCTTATACAAGACCTGCGCTCTTTTGAAACCGGCGATTTATCGCGGCATCTGCATGACACCGGACATTCATGTATATCTATAATAGTAGTACATTGTACGACATGAACAATAAAAGCAAGCTCATATTCAACATATCCATGACAATAAACAATATTCTTACCTCTTGAACGTCATCGTCCATTTGCTGTAGGTAGTATAGGTATGAAGGAAAAGGATTATTTTTGATATTCAGGAGGTACCCGGTGGGCATTTTTGGGTATAATTAGAATGAGGTTTTCTATATAGGACGCCATTTTTACTCATAGTATACATGTAGTCGCAGTTAAAAATAATTGTATTCAATGAATATCTAATATCCAATTACAACCAGCATAGGGGCGACATTGCAATGTTGGCTATTGAGAATACATTAAACTACCTCCAAATCTTTTTTGTTCTTATTTCCGAGTATTTCTCGTAATCTCTCGTCAAGACGCGATCGCTCAGCGAACTTGCGGCGCCTTATTTCCTCTGCCTCCTGCAGGTGTCGCCGCAGTAGCTCGTCAATGTCGATCTGGCTCATCCCCCGGCGTCTCAACTCAGCCACGAAGGCGGCGTCCTTCTGTTCTACCGCCTGTAAGGTCAAACCAAGGTCGTCAATGCAATGCGGTACAGTTGTATAAGCTGAGGTATTAAAGTGAGTCAACCAGGCGACAGCCCAAATGCTTTTAAAAGGACCCAATACAATCATGTATTGCCATGAATATGGTACAGGCTATACTTAGGGACATTGCGATTATGTTCTACGATATAATGATTATAGACAGAGGGATATAAGCAGCGGATAAGTTTCATATGGACACTGAAATAATTAGTCTTGGCCCATCGGTAATAGAGTTTTCCAGTTTTATCTGGTAGCCCTGTATATGTCACTTAGCTATCAACAAAACTGGGACATTGACATAGGATCGGCTGTGTCTCACCTCATCTATGTCTGCAGTCAGCTCATCTACGCTGTCCTGTGAGGCATTCTGAAACAGGAAACTCTATGTGTCAGAATTCAGGTTATTCGATCAATCAGAATTAAAAGTATCATAGGAAAATACACATAAAGTATGATAAATGCATAGGCCCTAGGCTACTACAGTTGATATGGAATGCCCTTTATCGTCGTAATACATGGACGCAGACCTGCATGGCGAGTCTACTTGCCAGGGCTGCAGTCATGCATCATATAGACAAGGAGCATCTTGCATTAAAGCAATATGCAGCCCTTAAAGTATTATCACACAGCAAGGTCATGTATCTTGGAAACACTTTGTTCAAATCTAGCCACCAATATGTTAATAGAAATACTAGCCCACCTTTTTATTTTTGAGTTTGTCCTTTAGTTTCTGCTTCATGCGCTGCTTCTCGGCGTCCCGTACCCGCCGGGCCTCCTCGTCCTCCTTCTCCGCCTCCCGCCGGAACGATTCGTAGTCAGCAGCGTTCCCACCATTCTTAGCGCCGCTGGCCTTTACTTCCGGTTCCAACTGAGGTTTAGACGGGGCTTCTTCCGGTGTCTACGTGTGTGAAAGTTAAAAATACATTTATTGTTCCTCTTGAAAGCGATAAGCATGGGACATATTCTTTTTCCCTTTCAGAATCTCCAAGTTCCTTTATGAATAGCTAGTTTTTCATTAACAAAATCAGTACCTCATAATTTCTAAATCAGCAACATCCCCTGAGCCATAGCCATAACAATTCAGTTCAACTCTGTGTGCACATAATCAGACGCAGCCATATCTCATGAGAGAATCACTTCCCATGATAAATTTGCAAACGTTATTCATTTACTTATTTGAAATATACAGCAGTCCAACATTATAGCACTCCAATGCACTATATGGATATATATCTAAAACTGGACATCGACATCCATGTAACAGAATCCTTCTAACATAAAGCTATATTTAGTAGAAGTAGAAATCCATGAATATCTATAATGAAGGAGAACACCATGTTCATGCCTATGAATATGTCTGTGTCTATGTTCATTTCAAAATTCAAGATTGCAACCATTCATTGAATGTCACCATGCTTTTAATGTAATCTCAAATTGCAGTTGCAGTAATTTGATACTAATAAAAAAAATCTATTCTATTTTTTTTTCATGAACAGTTGGCATCCCATAGATTCAAGATGGCTATCACTCATTGAATGTCCCGATGCTTGGAATGCAATCTTGACTTGTAGTTGCATTAATTTGATCAAAAAAACAAATCCTATTTGATTTTTCCTTCATTCGACCCATTCAAGATGGCTACCATTTACTAAATGCCACAATGCTTTGAGTGCAATGAAGAATTGTAGTTGCATTAATTTGATATCTATTTTAAGAAAATGTCTATTTGATACCTTTTTCAAACACAGTTGGCACCCCATAGGTTTAGGATGGCCACAATTCATTGAATGCCACACTGCTTTAAATGCAATCTTGAAATGTAGTTGCATTAATTTTATACTGTTCAAAAAATCCAATTAAGTTGTATTTTTCATGAAGAGTTGGCACCCCATAGGTTCAAGATGGCCACCAGTCATTGAATGCCATAATGCTTAAATGCAATCTTGAATTGCAGTTGAATTAATTTGATTCTAAAAAAAATAAACTTTCTTTTTTTCTTTCATGAACAGTTGGCACCCCATACATTCAAGGTGGTTACCAGTCATTGCATGCCACAATGCTTTAAGTGCAATCACAAATTGTAGTTGCATTAATCTGATACTGATAAAAAAACTAATTCTATTCTTTTTTTAAAATTCATGAACAGTTGGCACCCCATATATTTAAGATGACTACCATTCATTGAATGCCCTGGTGCTTAAAATGCAATCTCGAATTGTAGTTGCATCAATTTAATGCTAATAAAAAACAAATTCTTATCGATTTTTCTTTCATGAATAGTTGGCACCCCATAAGGTGGCTACCACTCATATTAATGCAAATACAATGCTTTAAGTGCTATCACGAATTGTAATTACATTTAGGGAGTGATCATTTATTAACAACAGGGGGGGGTGGTGGGTTTCCGCGCGGAGCGTGCGAAATTTTTTACACCCCCCCCGGTCAAGGGGTCAACATTTTTTACCCCCCCCCCCCTTGGGGTCAAAAATCGGCTCGCGCACGGACCCTTTGAAGCATAGTAACGCGCGGGCTTTTTGGCTCAAAACAGGGTAAATTTTTTTGCCCCCCCCCTAAGAGGGGTCCAAATTTTTTTGCCCCCCCCAAACCCACCACCCCCCCCTGTTGATAATAAATGATCACTCCCTTATCTGATACTAAAAAAAAAAAAAATTCTATTTGAATTTTCTTTCATGAATAGTTGGCACCCCATAAATTGAAAATGCACCCAGCAAGCAGGTCAACAGCTATATACGGACAAGTGTACTTCCCCTGCCTGTTCTCCTTCAATTCAGAGTGAGGAGGGTGGGAGGGGGTGACCATCAACAGTGCATAAACACTTTGATTGGATGACAATGCAGTTTTTATATTACAACCCTAAATTTGTGCAACGAAAATCATCAAGAAATACTAAGTATTTTTTCCAAAGAATAGCTTTTCTAGAATGGCTCGATACTCAGAAATCCTACTGCGAATAAAAAAAAGTCAAATTCTGATTCTAAACACCTGAAAAGTGAGAAATGCTGGCGTTCACGGTTTATGTAGGAAATGTACTAAAAACACCAAAAATATGCAACAAAACCCTAATTTTCTCAAAAACTGTTCAGTAGGATTTTTTCTAACTGAGGTTCCAGTGTTTTCTACCCTCATATAACACATTGGCATAGAGAATATATTGGCACCTAGTCAGGATTTTGCCCTAGAAGCAATCTGTTAGGCAGAAAACAGCCAAAATGAGCCACTGGTCTGAAGTATAAAACTGGGCATCAATCACTATAGAGCTACAAAGAGAGAGAATCGATGTCCAGTAATTATCAGTAAGTTAACCATACGTACCTCATCAAATTTCTTCTTTTTCTTTGAATCTGCCACCTTGGCCATCATGGAGTCTTTGTGTTTTTGCATTTCTAATTGACGCAGGCGCTTACGTTCATCTTCTTGTGATCGGAAGTCCGACAGTATGGACTGAAGTAGAAAATGTTATAATCAGCATAGGTTCTATACAATATCCATTTAATGGAATATAACATTAACTATGGGTAGCCTCTTTGTATCAAATGCAGATAAATACTATGCATTCGGCCTATATATGTATATATATATATATATATATATATATATATATATATATATATATATATATATATATATATATGTGTGTGTGTGTGTGTGTGTGTGTGTATATATAGCTTTACGATACCTAATTGCTTTTATGTCTCATTTGTCTCATTTGTCGTGCATAATTTGTATGATAATTCCTGTTTCATAATTTATTCAAATAGGAAGCTATGGAAATACAATGTAGTTGGTACATTAACATTTTGTCGTATTGTAAACTTGTTTTCTATTACACTGGGTAATGAATCCATGAGTATAAGTAGGATTGCCATTAGCATTTACCCCCCCCCCTCAAGTCCCTATGTACACACCCTAAAATCTTCTGTTGTCATCGTCTTCCGCCTCTCCCACATGTCCTTGGTGAACGTTTGACGCAGCTCATTAGTCTCCTGGTTTAAGCAGGGAAAACATCGGTAAGTACAATAACGACAGAATGACCAGTGCTGCATTCAAGCATCATGCCGACCCTATGGGATTATGCCGATAAGGGCATAGCACATTAAGGCACTTTATATATACATTATAGGCGATGGGTCTTAAAGGATATGTGAAATTTAAATGATTATTTCAAGACTGGAAGAGTCAGTATGATGATTATTGAATAGATACATTGTATTGAGACAAGGTGCAAGTATCGCCCTATATATGTATAATAGTTGTGATACATCGACAGAGATGCATTGATATACCAGTAGAAGTGAGGTCAGTGTTCATAGCGTGAATATACGATGGTTTTCTCGAAAGACCATGGGAATTCTAAGATAAGTCTAAGCTTTTACGGAGGAAATGTGATGTAAAACCAGATGTTTGACGATAATTCCCCGTGCTTTTATATTATGAAGCTAGTGATGGAACAAGTACACGTAGCACATTATTGGTTGCCACAATGTATTTTAACATTTTATATTTTAATTACACGTTTACCTGTGGGTCCATCCTTTTGGGAGCATAGTTCAAGAGTGCTACGTTCTGCAATGTGGGGATAGTGCATTCAAAAGCAAAACGTGAAGTACATGCAATACATAATAGTTATTTAGGCGTATATCACATATTGAGTTCATAAAACAAAATAAGCATAGCGATGAGGCCGTATCTAGTGGCACTAATGGCGTGTGCCACATGCATATATACTAGGCTATATGTATACAATAATATTAGAAAGCGACATACACTAAAGTTGCAATAGAGTCAGTTATGAGGTATGCAACAGTGAAACACTACCTACAGCAAACATACACGTGTTGTAAATATATAGAAAGGGTAGTTACAGATAGCGTGCAATACGGCGTCATGGGGGACGGAAAGGCTGCCGCAGTTGAATACCTACCTCAATGTCCGAGTCCTCACTACTGCCATACTCTCCAAAGTCGTCATTTTCAGCTATACTACTCTAAAAAAAGGAAGCAATGGCTACGTATAAAAGGGGTCTACTTCCTGAAACGACTATCTAGGTTATCAGAGCAAAGAAAATAATAATCTTAAATAGTCTGAATCTCCTAAATCAGTTTAGAACAAACAGCAAGGGATAAGCGAGGTAGGATGAGAAAAGATGTTGATAATACACCGAGAAAAAACAACAAATCCTTTTTAAGGCAGACAATCATCAAATTGTGTTTAACTCTTTTAGGTCCACATAGTGTTTTAATGCATAATGTCCCTTATCGTCATGATGCATCAATACAGCCCTAGCGAGTACTTCGCCAGTGCTGCATTCATGCATCATCCCAACCTTACTGGGTTTGTAACACGCCAAATGATTGATATGATGCATGAATACAGACATAGCGTGTAGACTAGCCAGGACTGGATTCGTGTATCATGGCGACAAAAGGATTAGTACATTAATGCACCATGTGGTCCGTAAATGGTTAGGTTTTCAACCTACCTGAACAGAGGTGGCTGCGGTGATGAGGTCCTGTCCAATGTAACAAAAGGGACTTAAGACAGAGATGTAAGTAGGTCTATATAGTTAAGTACATGTACATACTTCTGAGCTTCAGGTTCTTTTTTGGTTATTTGAAGTACCTAAATATTATATCATGTACCTTCTATCACGCTGAAAAGGGCACTTGATTATAAGAAGTAACTAAACAAAAGAAGATGCTACTTACATCCAGCTCATCATCAGATCCCAGGTCCTTAGAGGGGCCCTGGTCGTCCTTCACCTTAGGGCTCTGCCTTATCACGGCTGCCGTCCCCACAGGCTTCCCTCCAGGTGCGGCCTTAGTCCTCTTGCCGCCCCCTCCTCCAGGCGTCACCACACTCATCTTACCATCTGGACCAAAGTTAATATCGGCCACATAGCTCTTCTGTATCTTCTTGACATTGTCTGTCTGTGTACCTCCTGAAGACGTACCCGCGCTCTGTGACGTCATGTGACGTGACGGCGCGGCTGACATGACGCGTTTGCGCTCCGAGTTCTGTCTGTCCCTGAGGGCCTGCATGCTGATGGCGTGCTCGTGCAGGAGGCGGTCTACGGCAGCCGGGCCGGCTGTACCTGCATCCAGCACCCGGTTAGCGAAGGTGGACGACACCGTCTGCTCCTCCTACCAGGGTTAATAAGACGTGCACATGTAATATCAATTATTTTTTTATAGATTTACTATGCTTAACTATAGGAAGCTCCATATTCAATGTCCCCCATAGAATACAATGGGCTAAGAAAAAATGGCTTTCCTTCATCAAATGGCTTCAAATTAAAAAAAATAAACACAAATGCCAACTACATTGATACTGTCTCTGATGTATTTCACTAATGGGGCAGGGGCGCATCCCACTCAGCCTGCGGCTTCGTGGGATACTGCCCCAGCCCCAACTCGTGAAATACATAAGAGACAGAATCGATGGGCGTTGGCATTTGTCTATGCCACAATGCATTTTGCATAAATGCAGACCTGGTGAGTTATTTGCCAGGGCTGCATTATGGGGCTGCATTGCAGCATCATGCTGACCCTACACCCTCAGAAAAGTGAGAGTCATTGTCGCCAAAACTACCCTCACCTGAGGGTCAGGCAGTGGCTGACCCTCAGGTGAGGGTAGTTTTAGCGACAATGACTCTCACTTTTCTGTGTGTGTATGTGGTTGATGAGCATCCAAGGAGTCGGCACGATGGAGAAATGCAGCAAATAGAGTATGATATTTTGATACTATGACCGCCTTGTGATGTTAATCAATTCATTGCCTCCCGTGTATCAAACAATTCAAACATTCTCAATAATCACCCACTTTACATGCTACATCTTAAAGTCTCATAGAATGACATCAGACTTAGCGGCACATTGGCACATGTAGGATGTGGCCAGTTACAGGGAGGGACTTAATAATGGTACATATGTCTATTAAAGAACAGCGTCAATCATCAATCTTCAGTAGTATAGCCAGTACAGGGGACAATAACCCATAGGCACCTGCGACTATTGTCTATAAAGTTACCTAGCTTATGTATGCACATGTTGAGGTCAAGGGAATGCCGGGCATTATATGTTGAGATCATGTTCGATAAGCTCATAGGTATAACTAGCCATCCCCGTCTGCAGGGTAGCCGGTGCAAATAATATGCATGTATGTAACAAACTGACTGTGCAGTTTCAGTTCAATCAATGGATGCATAAAGTATTATGCAAAAATAAACCTATAACAGAACTTCCACACGCATATATTACTTAATAGTCATAACACATAACAATCCCAACTTCCGGTCTACTAATTAACATGTGCAGGGGGATGATACAACAAATCCCATTCACCAAAAGCACATTCGCTGGGACCATTTTAATTCCCATCTACAGCCATGAATATCGCTCCCCTAATCATACATGTCCTAGTGTCCATAACAATAAATGAGCGTTAGAGAACGCCCTAAGCCAACTCAATTGCTAAAAGGTTCAGTCGTTTATACAAATTATCTACAGGATAATCCAGTTTAATAATAACTTGCAATACTCCAGGTAGAGAACATAAGCAATAATTGAATACTGTACGGGTTTATTTGTTGTTTTGAAATATTATAATTGTGAATGTAATATGTAAAGCATACTTAGATTTGTTAGTACCAATAGATGTGCTGCGTGCATGACCTTGTAATGCAGGATATCAATTACATGTATAAGCATTTTATATGAACTACCCAGAATGAGTTTTGATATTCCATTATATTAGTGGTTCCATAGGTGTGACGCGGGAGCAATACATTTCATTCAAGTATGACGTCATCAATAAGGGGTACAATATATGTGGAGAAGATTGACATCGCCATGTTGTTCTACTACTGTAGAGAAATTGTGACACAAGGGGAGAGCGCCTCATAATGTCATACTCGAATCCCCCCTGTGTAATAACAAATAGATCGGTTTTAAACATCATGTACACCCTCAGAAAAGTGAGTCATTGTCGCTAAAAGTACCCCCACCTGAGGGTCAGGCCTGACTCTCAGGTGAGGGTAGTTTTAGCGACAATGACTCTCACTTTTCTGAGGGTGTAATGTATTGTAAAAAAGATGCAATGGGCGAGATCCAGTACTATATTTTAGTAAATCACCAAGTGAAATAAAATACTTTATAAATTTAAATCATGGGGATGATCACATCGATGATCACATCGGAAATCACATTGATTACTCATGTAATCATCGCCACAATACATGTACAAGGAATTCTGCTATGATACGTTCAGTGTACCTTGGGGCAGACGGGAAGCACTGCTGTATCTCCCTGTATTGTGCTTCAATTTTCTATCCCCTTTGTGCAATGATGCAAGAATGCAGCCATGGCAAGTATACTCACCAGTGCTGCATTCCGACCCTTTTTGGGTTGTCTCAACTCTTTATGATCGGCATGATGCTTGGCTGCAGCCCTAGCGAGTTACTCGCCGGAGAGGCATTCATGCATTATGACGACAAAGGGGACAGTCCATTAAATCAGTGCGGCCCTTAAAGGGGTAACTACAATTCACCATAAGCGGGGTGGGTGCAGGACAGGATATTGGGTGTCTATGGTACTCCTGTAGCTGGGGTTGTGCCTCTAACCTCTCACTATACCATCTTACTTACTTGAAGGAAAATATCATCCATTGACATCAGCTCCTGTTAAATAAGATTAATGTGTTCAATTCATATATCCATGTTGTAATTTTTGTAAGAATTGGAGAATTTGATATGGTACAAATATACAAGGAAGTTGGTGGACATATATCGCACAGATGGCAACTGTATTACCAGGTATTTAAGATGACATTTTGCTCCCATTCATGAGAAGATAGGATTTGTTCTCATTTATTACATGTATTGCGACAACAGATTTTACTTGATACTAACAACCATGACGATGAACGTCGGAACAAATCATGATGTATACCACCATACTAAAATACACACCGATTCCAGCCAAAGCAACCATTCCTGACCAATTTTCAAAACATTTCCTGGGGCCCTCCCCCACATAAGCACTTACGTCTTAAAGTACAACTAACATGTATTGGGTACAATAGATGTAATGGGCGATACCCTATTCTATATTATGTAATGAAGTGAACCAGGTAAACATAAAGTTCTTGATCATAATCTTAAATCAGTCAATAAATAGACAAAACCCCACGCCATTGACATATATGAAGCTTGGTCATATCAGACAATGCCGAAGGCTAAGTGTGATATGACCCAGCTTCAATAAGTGATGTATGATGTACATTAATGTTAATAAGTGGGGGTTTGTGTTTATTACATGGCCTTACTGCCTTAAAATGAAGAAAATCGAAAACAATTGGAGGCTATGGAGTATGGCTACACCATACTCCCTGGGGGCATGGAGTACGGAGGTCCCATAGGCTTAGCATCGAGAATGCTGTACCACCAGGTAATAAAAGGGATTCTCTGAAGGACATGAGCGATAAAGCCACCGTACCACCGCTACCATTCACAAATTACAAGCACAGGTCCTTGTCAATATTTGACACGTGACTGGATAACTTACTTCTTCAAAGATCTCTTCTTGGGAAATCTCCTGAGGGGAATGAAATGAACATATTAACCCCGTGAATTATAGAGGACATTTAGATAGATCAAAGATAACCTTGTACTTTCACTGAAAACCTTCAGTTAACATGACCTTTTTTAATAGTATAAGAAGAAGTGTTTGGTTATTTATTTGCTTGCGTGCCTCAGGGACCTAACGAAGTACTTAAACTTGTTGCAATTTAATGGGATTGCCATTACCTTTAACCACTTCTATATTTATATTATAACAGTATAGAAATACAATGTATAACATTTGTGTAAGAGGAGTCTTGCCGACATAATTGTATACTTAAATTGGTGCTACAATTAAATTGGTATACACACAGAAACATACACGACACCAATAATATAATCAATATCGATGAGCCGCACAATTCGGCATTCATTTTCACTGGGTCCATAGACCATGTCTCATAACTGTCACAGGAGTTCAACGTTACTAGGCCTATGTCTGTCTCACACATTGACGTTACGAGAAAACACCACTTCCAATAAACACCTCTGTCGTCCATGAAACGGTTGCTCACATTAGATCTAACATTCAAATTCCACATCTGTACATTATCATAACGTACATTTCCACAATATAAAAAAGCATGATACCAAGAGACGAATCAGACAGCCCATCGCTCCGTATGTCAGACATCTCCCAGCCACGAGCCTGGATACCACATGGATATCGGGAGGGGCTACTTTACCCGGGTACATTTCACAACGGTCGGGACTATGACAACATTTCGATTTTGAATGTTGATTTCCAATACACATGTACTTACATTAAGTATAATGTCGTCTGCTTCCAATATCTGCCATAATAAAGGCATGAATGTATACCAGTACACTTTTATCACATACACATTTAATACCTCATATATTATGGGTCATATATTAATAACGCAATGTGATATAGATCTCCTCCTAGAGTTGAAACCACACAGGCACATTATTTGACCCTGACCCAAACCAACGTGTCCCTATACTACTTACAGTCCACCCTGACCCAAACTACCGTGTCCATATACTACTTACAGTCCACCCTGACCCAAACCACCATGTCCATATACTACTTACAGTCCATCCTGACCGAAACCACGTCCATATACTACTTACAGTCCACCCTGACCCAAACCACCGTGTCCATATACTACTTACAGTCCATCCTAACCTACACCACCGTGCCCATATACTACTTATTTCCCACTATGACCTACACCACCGTGCCCATATACTACTTATTACCCACTATGACCTACACCACCGTGCCCATATACTACTTATTACCCACTATGACCTACACCACCATGTCCATATACTACTTATTTCCCACTATGACCTACACCACCGTGCCCATATACTACTTATTACCCACTATGACCTACACCACCGTGCCCATATACTACTTATTACCCACTATGACCTACACCACCATGTCCATATACTACTTATTACCCACTATGACCTACACCACCATGTCCATATACTACTTACTATCCACCCTGACCTAAACCACCATGTCCATTTACTACTTACAGTCCACCCTGACCCAAACCAACATGTCCAGCTATTATTATCTGCCATGTTGTGTTCACATACTACTAAGTCCACTGTCTGCTCTGCAAATACTATCTTAGTTTATGTTATATTCCAGATGTGAATGCATGTCTATGCACCAGGTAACACAGTTTCGAAAAAGGGAATTGCGCCCAATATGATTGTGACAAACTATACTTACCACTTGATGTTTGACCCTGAGGTCGCCCTCCGTGACATTGGCATCGTCCATGTGGCCTTGAGCTGTGTAGGAGGACTCTGTCTGTGCGGCTACAATGTCTACCTCCTCCAGCTTGGCCTCGATTGTCCTCATTAGAGAAGGGTCAAGGTTGGTCAAAGAAGGGTCAAGCTCTGCCCCATCTGACTGCTCCCCGAAGGCTGAAACAGCCCGCGTCTTCGACAAGACTTTCAACACCTTGGCCTTCTCCTGAAGGTCACGTAGTCTAGTGACGACCTTGGGGAAGGATTCTTCAAACTCGTCCAGGCACTAGTGTTAAAGGAAAATAACAATATCCCATTAACTGTTTAAACATTTATCATTGAATAACTATTTAACTAATAGCCTACTCTATGGGTACCTTAGCATCAGATTCACATTTTGGCTTTTCAGTCCATATATTGTCTCCAATTAAATTTATTTAACTTCACATTAGTATTGAGTAATAGTTTTGAGCAGTTATATATTGGCTCTTGTGCATGCAGCTCAAAACACTAGGACACAACATGGAATATAATAAACTAAATAAAAATGAATCAGGATCATCAAGCCAAATACCGAAAACAATACATATGTGTCCTACATTATCCATATCTAACCGTAACCCCAATCTACGGAATGAAGACCTTTTTTCCATATCCTTTTGGTTTAATAGGCATGTGTATTAGTTCCTGTGATGTGTTATTTTATTACATGGTGGTACGGCCTTCTCTATGCTAAGCCGATGGGAGCTCCGTACTCCATGCCCCCATGGAGTATGGTGTGCCCATACTCCATGGCCTCCAAATTTGTTGATTTTCTTCATTTAAAGACTGTAGGGACATGTAATAAACACAAAACCCTACTTGTTAACATGCATGCACATCATACATCACTCGTTGAAGCTGGGTCATATCACACTCAGCCTTCGGCATTGTGTGATATGACCCAGCTTCAACTTGTGAAGTATGATGTGCATGTATGTCAATGGCGTGGAGTTTTGTCTATGTACATAATCCATGCGGTTTACATATCCCATTATCCCATGCATGGTTATCAGACTGTAAGTAATAGACTAAGAAATGTGGAAAAGATACCCTTACTTTAGATGCAAAAGGACCTTTCAGGTAACATGTAAACTGAACGTAGCATTACCTCATGCTAGACCTAACCACATGCATTCCATTTATGTACTAATTATCTTTTCATACATTACAGGGGTAGACACTAACATTTTAGACCATGGGCGACCCGGGCCCGCAGCTTCTGAAAGTTGTGGGCCCGGGATTAATGCTGTGGGCCCGGACATTTCTTAGGGCCTACAGTAAAATGTTTTACTATCTAGAAACCTTAATAATGGTCCGATTCACAAGCCGTAAAAACTGGCATGTAGACCAAAATTAGGGCCTTGCTATGGGCCCCCCGGGCCCGTAGCAAGGCAAATAGTCTAAAAACTACGGGCCCGGACCCAAAACTACGGGCCATTGGCTCCCGGGCCAGCATTAGTGTCTACCCCTGCATTATTTTGTAACCGATAACCTACACTCAGACAAAGCAGCAACATTTGAATTGTTTCTAAAATACTCCAAACATTCCAAAATAGCATGCCAGACTTTCTAAAATATCATTCTAAAACAGCATGCCATTGATATGATTAAAGATAATTATCTTTATCTATATTATAATATGAACATACTACCTGTTGATTGAGGAAATAGAGATAGCAGAGCAAGTGACATTATTGGTCCTATCATGTTAGCGATATGGCATTTCATGTTTGGACACTTTGATCCAGGTTCCAATTACGGCAATACCAGATAACATACCAACAGGGAGTCCAAAGTCTTCACCAATACAGTTGTGTGGTAACTGAAGGGTGTAACCCACGACATTTACTGAATTAATTTGCTTACCATTTGCTATTCGCAAGATGGAAGAAGTGGTAAAATAATGATATAAAAACAATTGCAAAATCACTTAATATGATACCCACCTATGGATGCAGTATCCCCGTCTGTCAATAATCATATAATAGAACACTACCGTATCCAAGGGGAGCGGTTACGGTTACTTGTAGTTATGTTCCACTTTATCCCATTAATGACGGATTGGTGCTTCAACGCCCAGTATCGTTTGTCGTCATGATGTATGAATGCAGCCCATGCAAGTAACTCGCCGGTGCTGTACTCAGGCATCATGCCGACCATATATGTGCTTGATACACTCAAAGAGGGTCAGCATGATGCACCATATGCAGTGTTAGTGTAATATGGTGTCAAATGTTACTGCTACACACAGAATAGTAAAGGAGTCAACTGTGTCTCAAACGTGGCTCTGGTAAAAATGGAGTGTCAAACAGCTATTCATTCTGCGTATATGAAGAGTCAACTGAAGTTGGCACTGATGGGAGAGAGTCAACTCAAGTTGACCCTTCATATAAGCATAGTCATTAGCTGTTTGACTCTCTATTTTATCAAAGCCACGTGGGAGACACAATTGTCTCCTTTACTTTTCTGTGTGTAGGCATCACTCTGTCCTTAAAGATGGTGTATCAGCTAAATATTTAGAGATTTTTTAGTTTTATCATATTACTATTGTATATTCTATCCCATACATCTTCCCTAACTTTTAAAATGATTGGCAGTGCCTTAGTCTATGAGATGAGAACATGCAGTGCAATATCTTTTACTGTAGGTCGACACTAAAACTGTCTATGTTGTGGTACTGCATGGCTCAGTGCTTTCTCTACCAGGCTAGTTTCCCCTGTACTCGCCTGGGGGAGTGACTGAGTCAGTGAGGTGAATAAGCAACATTATTTTCTATCTCAAATCATGCATTTATACACAAATATATTTAACATTGAGCACTGCATATCAGCTAAAATAATAACAAAACCCTTGACATTAAAATTATATCCATTTTGAAGAAAAGATTTGGGAAGTCTATTAGCTGATATACCATCTTTAATCACAATGGGATATGGTGGCCTGATATTGACAGATAATTAGTTATCTTTGGGTAGAGCAGCTGGTGCAGTACTCACGTTGAGGTCGGGGCTGTCCCTGACTAACATGGCCAGGATGCGGAGCAGCTCATCCTGCATGTGGCCCCTGAGGCCGAGCGCCTCCGTCATCTGGTCGTACACCGTGTCCCTGTCCGTCACCTCCGACATCACCTGGATGCGCCGGTCCGTCTCCTCCATGTGCTGCGGACAGAGGGGGAGCTAGGTTAGACTTAGAGTGTGGTACAGGAGTTCTCTGGTGGTTTCTTAGATTCGAGATATCCTTTGAGAGTGTTTTTTTTCTAAGTTGTTTTATTGCATCTCAAAAAGTGATATTAGATACAATAATAAAGAATAATATAAGTGGCCTCTGGTCGCCATAATGCATGAATGCAGTCCTGCTGAATCATGACAACCGATGGCATAATTCAATAAAGCCCTATGCAATAAGATTGCAGACCATGATTGACCTAGCCTGCCCCATAAACAACCTTTTACTCATATTCGTCTATACTGATTTGTACAGAGATCAACCAAGAAAATTAGATGATTGGTGGCAGAATGAACAGCTCTTTTCACACGATTTATTATATTAAATATCAATCTCCCTGGGTATATGTGTACCTCTCACTTACCCCCTAATTCTGAATACAGTCATTACAAAATTAATCAATCCATTACCATGTAACACAACCCCCCATGACTGTCCCTCAGTCGTACATTGTAAATAGTTAGTAGGTACACAGTAGAATCTACTGTAGATCTACAGTAGAATCTACTGTTGAATGGATTTACAGTAGAATCTTCTGTAGATTTACAGATTCTACCGTTTACCTACAATTAACTGTACACCTGCAGTAGAATCTACTGTAAACCCACAAAAGGGGCAACCAACTTTTTACAGTGCACATCTTTATGTCTTTGCTCTTTAACTTGATGGTCGTTGGTTGTTGCCTGAGTAAACTCCACAGACCACTAGTTACACAGAGCCATAACACAGAAGGCTGTGTCTCACGAGTTCTGGCCAACGTGATAGCCTTTTACCGGGTGTCATCTTTGTCCGGGCGCCATCATTAACCAGCTTGACAGATGAGAGTTTATTTAGGGCAGATGAAGAGAAAAATGGGCTGAAAAGGTTAATGGATGTTATAACACTTTAAATGAATAGTCATTAGCCTATTTAAGGGAGTGGTCATTTTTAAACAACAGGAGGGGGTTGGTGGATTTGGGGGGACTGGTCAACAAAATTTGGACCCCTCTTGAGGGAGGTCCAAAAAAATTGCACCCCTTTTTAGTGAAAAAGCCCGCACATTACTCTAGCTCAAAGGGTTCAGCCGCGCTCAATTTCAACTTGCCTGACCCAGTGGGCAAACTTCAGTTGATTCAATGTGTGTAGTGACATGATATCAACAGTTGATACAGGGTTGTCATTTTGTTGATATTGATGAGGTCATCAACGTTGATCATTCATCAGTGATTCAACATTGATATGGCCATTGTGAATTAACAACAAATAAACATAATAAAATTATTTACATTGATTTGATATTCACTGCTGATGCATAATTTGAGATTCAGTATATCAGATACAGTTTTCTTATGTAGACTAATTCCTTCAATTAGTTTATTTTCATTACAACATCTCCCCCTCCTCCATTTCTCCAAGATTAAAGGCTAATTCTAGCACCATCCAGGGAAGGGGTACATGAATGACCTCTGATGATCACACTAAGAGGCGTTCACATCCATTTCAAACTGACCTGGTCATGACTGAGGCTTTATCTATTATTCTTAGCAACATAAAGGGTGTCTTACTGAAAGCATGCATGTATTCTTGTCATTTAATTCCAAATGTCAACCAAATGCACACACCATATAATTGTCAATGGAAATGAATGACATTTTGATCAATTGAATACATTGCTGAGAAAATAAGAGCTTACAATTAGGGAAAATAGATGTAGCATGGAGATAGAAATGCTAAGGAGTGGATTGTGGAGGCACCTAATGGGAAAGGTGGGAAACCCCATGGTTAATTTAAAGTTGATATCCAAACATTGCATCAATGTTGAAACAGGTGTTGGTTGACAACACTGAAATTGCAACATTGCATCAATGTTGAAAACAGGTTGATCTACCCTGCAACCCTATATTAACCACTTGTCAACGTTGAATCAAGGTTTTGTGCCCACTGGGGAGGGGGCGACCAAAATAATTTCGACCCCTCCGGTGGGGGGGACCTAAAAAAAATTGAACCGCTCGCGTGAAAATCCACCAACCCCACCTGTTGTTAAAAAATCACCACTCCCTAAAGCTTCATGTTCCCTAAATAAAACCTTTTCTATCAGCCGGTCAAAGATGGCACCTGGTCAAAGACTATCACATTTGCCCCATCTCATGAGACACAGCCAGAACCATGCCGACCACGGGGATCAATATGATGGGGGAGGAGGCTGCTACAGTGGGGGAGCGCTCAATTATTCACGCACTACAAATACGTCACAGCAGGAATCATGGGAGGACGTGACATGACGTCAACCTGGGTCAAATTCATCAGCTACATATATACAAGTGTTATCTGCCAAAGCTAGACTCTCCCTCCATGGTCTGGCAGTTTCTGAGTCTCCTGCCGTCACTGCCTGATAATGTCTGACTCTCCCTTCAGTAGGGTAAACACTTGAATATATCAAAGAGGACTGTGTAGTCGTGCCATGCATCAGAAGAAAGCCTGTATCATACGGAGTTCAGATCTGGCCTAAACTTTGAAAGAAATTGATTATTATATTATGCTGAATATCAAATCACAGCCTATTCTAGAACCCAGTTGTGCCTGGTTGTCTTTGAACGGGAGTCAGGTATTAATGCTGAATTTCCCCCTCAATTGTAGAATGAAAGAGAGGCAGGCCGACATTATAATTTTTTTTTTTAATTCCATTTCACTGTAGCATCAGATCAATGTTTTTCCCCACGCCCACCTGCTGGTACCCTGCGTACCGGATGTACCTGCCAGTAACAAGTACAGGTTGGCACCAGCACCCGGAAGCCACTGTAGCTAGTTCCCGCCAGTACCTCCCCGTTAAACCTTTAAGGGCAGTATAGAGCTTTAATGGTCGTCATAATGCATGAATCCGGCCCCAGCGAGTGACTCCCCAGTGCTTCGATGCAACATGACGATAAAGGGCATAGCAAGTTGAAATTTGAATTACTGTGCGGCATACTAGTACAGGCCTCATACTGGGTATGCCAGTGTAGTGTACTACGGATTTCTATAATATTAAAGCTTGATATGTAGGACTACATCTAGGTGCAATAGAAGGGGACAATAGTCCAATTTGTAGGCTAGCAGCAATCCCGGGGGGGGGGGGGTACTCAAATTCTTTTTGACACGGGTGTGCGGCTGGCCCTTTGACAACCCTTACCCTTGGTGAGGGGGATTTTGGTCAGAAGTGACCCTTGCTGAGGGGGGTTTTGGTCAAAAGTGACCCTTGCTGAGGGGGATTTTGGACAAAAGTGCCTAGGTTTTAGCAATTTTCCTTGAGGAGTCGGCCTTGGTGTACGAATTTTGGTCAAAAGTGACCCTTGTTGCAAAGAATTTTGGCAAAATGTGACCCTTTTTGGGGGGATTTTGTTGAAATCTCCGAAAAGTGACCCTTGGTGAGGGGGATTTTGGTGAAAAGCAGACCCTTGGTGAGGGGGATTTTGCTCAAAAAGTGCCCTTCCCAGCCGCACACCTGTGTATACAAAATATATGAAGTGCCCCCCCCCCCGGGGGGCAGCAATACATTGTAATGGCCATTGCATATCGATCATCTGGCGAGACACCTAGCCAATCTGTAACCATTAGAAGTAGTATGTCCCCATAGCAACTATAAACAAACATAAAACATTATCCCAGGTAACAAGAAACGCTGGTGAACGTCGATTGACATTCGCTGTTGGTTAATTCGCACAAAGAAAAGAAACAGCGTCAAAAGGGAGTCCAGGTTGCCTCCAAAATGACTACCCTCTCTAGGGGAGCCCTGGTCGTTATATGACTCCCTAGGGTGAGTCAGGGAGCTAGGAGACTCTCCTAGTTGACTCCCATAGGTCATCCACGGAGTCATCTAGGCTCCCTTATAGGTACCCTTTTGACGCCGTTTCTTTTCTCTGTGTGACTAACGTTGTCAAAATACATACTTTTACTTTTTGACCAACGTCCAGAATGTGGACTCGAATCAACATTGGTTTAATCAACTGGTTCACCGTTTATGTTTTTTGTAGTTTCAGTTTATCTTACCAAGTGGTATAGAACCTGAGGGGAAACGTTCATTAGAAACAAAGTGACATATATGATAAAACTAACGTTATTTCAACCCTAAAATGACGTTAAACCAAGGACATAAAGAAAGGATAGGAAACAGTCACTGTACGGGTCATAGGCGCTGGTGGGTGAGTGTCTCGGTATTGTTATGCTAATGAGGGGGAGTTGGGAGGTGTGGGGTGGGGGGGGGGAGGGGGTGGGGGGTCCGTGCTGAGCCTCCTACATGTGGGCGGCACTTGTGGCACTACAGGCGGCACTGTAGGAGGGCAAAGGCCGCTCCTACCTGCCCCTTACTTACTTTTTCATACTTTACCACATAGAAAATGGTGCTGTTCCCTTAATAATCAACGGATTTACAAGATTTCTCGACCATATTAAAATATACAACTAGGGCTTAATCCCCCCCTAATAATATTCCAATAACTAAATAATAATTTGGGTCTAAAATATAGATTTGAGGACGGTATTTACCCTTTCCCCAAACTGGTTATTTAAGTTGTTTTTTTTACATCGGAACTTGAACAAAACTCAATAGTTCCATATTCTATGGATTTAAGGCTTTCTAATGGTGTATTTGAATAGTGTGTAGGGATAGTAGTCTTCTCAAAATTAATTGTCAAAGATTGATAGGTATCCTTATCTCGGATGACACCACAGGATGGGACTTGAGCATATGGTATCAGTACCCTATGCCTAGAATTTTTTTTGAAATCAGAACTTGAACAAAACTCAATGGTTCCATATTCTATGGAGTTAACGCTTTCTAATGGTGTATTTGAATAGTGTGTAGGGATAGTCTCCTTTAAATTAATTGTCAAAGATTGATAGGTATTCTTATCTCGGATGACACCGCAGGATCGGACTTGAGCATATGGTATAAGTACCCCATGCCTTGATTTTTTTTGAAATCGGAATTTGAACAAAACTCAATGGTTCCATATTCTATGAAGAAAGAGCTTTCTATTGTGGCATATTCCAATAATGGTTAGGACTACTAGTTTGTTCAGAATTAATTGTCAAAGATTGATGGGTTTTCTTATCTGTGGGTATCCCGTGGGGTTGGACTCCAACACATAGTATTAGTACCCCATGCCTAGATTTTTTCCTGAGTCGGAATTTGAACAAAACTCAATGGTTTCATATTCTTTGGAGAAAGAGCTTTCTCATGGCATATTCCAATAATGGTAAGGACTACTACATGTAGTTTGTTCAGAATTAATTGCCAAAGACGGGTTTTCTTATCTGTGGGTATCCCGCAGAATCAGACGATCACATATGGTATCAGTACCCCATGCCTAGATTTTTTTCTAAATCGAAACTTGAACAAAACTGAATGGTTCCATAATATATGAAGCAAGGGCTTTCTAATGGTGTACTCTAATGGTCTGTAGTGTTAGTAGTTTGTTCAGAATTAATTGCCAAAGATTGACGGGTTTTCTTATCTGAGGGTATCCCGCGGAGTCGGACTCCCACATATGGTATCAGTACCCCAGGCCTAGATTTTTTTCTAAATCGAAACTTGAACAAAACTGAATGGTTCCATAATAAATGAAGCAAGGGCTTTTTAATGGTGTACTCTGATAGTCTGTAGTGTGAGTAGTTTTCTCAGAATTAATCCCCAAAGATTGACGAGGTTTTCTTATCTATGGGTATCCCGCAGAATCAGACGATCACATATGGTATCAGTACCCCATGCCTAGATTTTTTTCTAAATCGAAACCTGAACAAAACTGAATGGTTCTATAATGTATGAAGCAAGGGCTTTCTAATGGTGTACTCCAATGGTCTGTAGTGTGAGTAGTTTGTTCAGAATTAATTGCCAAAGATTGACGGGTTTTCTTATCTGAGGGTATCCCGCGGAGTCGGACTCCCACATATGGTATCAGTACCCCAGGCCTAGATTTTTTTCTAAATCGAAACTTGAACTAAACTGAATGGTTCCATAATAAATGAAGCAAGGGCTTTTTAATGGTGTACTCTAATAGTCTGTAGTGTAAGTAGTTTTCTCAGAATTAATTCCCAAAGATTGACGGGTTTTCTTATCTATGGGTATCCCGCAGAATCAGACGATCACATATAGTATCAGTACCCCATGCCTAGATTTTTTTCTAAATCGGAACTTGAACAAAACTGAATGGTTCCATGATGTATAAAGCAAGGGCTTTCTAATGGTGTACTCCAATAGTCCGTAGTATAAGTAGTTCTCTCAGAATTAATTGCCAAAGATTGACGGATTTTCTTATTTGTGGGTATCCCGCAGAATCAGACGATCACATATGGTATCAGTACCCCATGCCTAGAATTTTTTCTAAATCGAAATCTGAACAAAACTGAATGGTTCCATAATATATGAAGCAAGGGCTTTCTAATGGTGTACTCTAATGGTCTGTAGTGTTAGTAGTTTGTTCAGAATTAATTGCCAAAGATTGACGGGTTTTCTTATCTGAGGGTATCCCGCGGAGTCGGACTCCCACATATGATATCAGTACCCCATGCCTAGATTTTTTTCTAAATCGAAACTTGAACTAAACTGAATGGTTCCATAATAAATGAAGCAAGGGCTTTTTAATGGTGTACTCTAATAGTCTGTAGTGTAAGTAGTTTTCTCAGAATTAATTCCCAAAGATTGACGGGTTTTCTTATCTATGGGTATCCCTCAGAATCAGACGATCACATATGGTATCAGTACCCCATGCCTAGATTTTTTTTCTAAATCGAAACTTGAACAAAACTGAATGGTTCCATGATGTATAAAGCAAGGGCTTTCTAATGGTGTACTCCAATAGTCTGCAGTATAAGTAGTTCTCTTAGAATTAATTGCCAAAGATTGACGGGTTTTCTTATCTGAGGGTATCCCGCAGAATCAGACGATCACATATGGTATCAGTACCCCCTGCTTAGATTTTTTTCTAAATCGAAATCTGAACAAAACTGAATGGTTCCATAATATATGAAGCAAGGGCTTTCTAATGGTGTACTCTAATGGTCTGTAGTGTCAGTAGTTTGTTCAGAATTAATTGCCAAAGATTGACGGGTTTTATTATCTGAGGGTATCCCGCGGAGTCGGTCTCCCACATATGGTATCAGTACCCCATGCCTAGATTTTTTCCCAAATCAAAAGCTATACAAAGCTCAATGGTTCCATAATATATGAAGCAAGGGCTTTCTAATGGTGTACTCCAATAGTCTGTAGTTTTAGTACTTTTTCCAGAATTGATTGCCAAAGATTGACGAGTTTTCTTATCTGAGGGTATCCCGGGGAGTCGGAATCCCACATATATGGTATCAGAACCCCATGACTAGATTTTTTTTTTGAATCAAAACTTGAACAAAACTGAATGGTTCCATGATATATGAAGCAAGGGCTTTCTAATGGTGTACCCCATTAGACTGTAGTGTTAGTAGTTTTCTCAGAATTAATTGCCAAAGATTGCAGGAGTTCAGATTTAGGGTACCAATATCAAGAAAAAAATAGAATAAGTCTAATCCATACAGTCAAATGTCCCCGGCAATAACTAGAACCCACCTAATATATCCTGCTGGGAAATATTCTATCCATTGCCGTTTGAATTATTAAAATTGATTGGGTAGTCCCAGAGATATTACTATTTTTTCCATTGCTCCATGGCTAAGCTTAGCAGGGCGCCTCCTTTCACACTATCGCGACCTACGCGGACCCGAGACACGCATATACACCATCATCGGCCTGATTCCACTCTATTTATATATCTCTATGGTTAAACGTAAGTCTAACTCTAACTTGTTACCTGGGAACCCTATAGCAAATATGATTATTATGGAAAATCAATAACAGATGGCGAGAGGACATTCATGCATCATGAGCCATCATAAGGCCGACGCTCATAGCACATTATGATGCAGCCGTTAAAGGGTTATACACATTACCTGGAGGAACTCCTCTGCGGCCATTAACCTAGACAGGACGACGTCACTGGAGCAGTCCTGTGTGCTCATGTCCTGGCCGTAGCTGGCATTAATAGGGTCCAGCTCCTGGGTCGGGTACAGGTTAGTCTGCTGGATGTAATGGTGTTCTGGGGCTGATGCCCTTCTGTCACCCTCCCCATACACCACCTCATGGTTGAACCCTACTGGAGGCCCCATGGAGTGGGGGGACTGGGGTGGCTGCTGGGGTGGGTACTGCACGGGTTCAGCACTACGTACACCACCGTAATACTGTCCTGACCCATGGGAGGCATTCACCCTGTCCTGGTACCCAGGCCCTGTGTACGTACTGTAGCCATGGTTAGGGCCCCCTCCTGGGTGTCCATGGTTAGGGCCCCCTCCTGGGCGTCCATTGTTGTTGGGATAGGAGGCCTGGTACGTGGTCTGCATTGGGGACGTAGCGCCTCCCATGCGCGAGGGTGGGTTACTTCCGGTTGAGCTGGCTGTCCCCATTTTGATGAGCTGAAGAAGAAACACAGAAATTTATCAGAAGAATTTATGTTTATTAATTTCTAACACGTTTTCACATGCATTATGGTAGTATTCAATACTCAGACTTCCATCTGGGGGAGAGGGGAATAAGGAACATGGACTTGGCGTGGCATCAGCATCACTACTTTCATCAAAACTGCTTGACTTTCAGGAGAGAGTGCTTTCGGCGACAGTGATGAAGGCTTTGCAACGCTGGACCAAGTCCCCGATATACATGGCATAAGTGCTACCATGCTCTGGGAATAGAGTCCAGCATTGCCTAGTATGAGTTCAGCAATACCTGACAACGTGTTAACATGCATGGACTTAGAAACTTCTTGTATGTTGTGACTTTTAAAATAAGGATGTACATTTATCACTATCAGAGGGATGGATACATTGGAGGGTAGTCTGTATCAGAGGGATGACTGCATTAGAGGGGTGGTCTTTTTGAGGGAGTCATCTGAACTGGATTAGCCAATAGCCTAAAGTAAATTTGATGTAGCTTTATACGTACTGGGATCAATCAGTCCTCGTGTAGTTCTTTTGCTGTCACAAACCCGTCATCTTCTTCATTCTGAAATGTTAATAGAGCGACATCGTTATTATCATTATTCATATATATTTACCTGTTGATAACTCGGAAGCTGTTCTTATGTTATTCAGACACACCTGTGCGCCAACAGGTTATACACAGCAGTCCACTTATCTGTCAATAACTCACTAGACATACCAAGACTTAATTGCATATCCTGTATTCTGAGAAATTATCTATACCCTGGAACTTCCATTTATGTTAACTTAATCGCTGGGTCGTCTTCGCTTCAGCTTTAGGCCTACCATCATTTATAAGATTAAATTTGAATTTATTTATTGATCGGGATCGTTCTGTAACACAACGTTGTTCGTCAATCACAAGATGGCGTACAGACATTTCCATGGTTCATCTTAGGGTATATTGTTCTCCACTTATTGACCACATAGTCATAATGTATTCCTAGGAAGCTTGTTCCCGAACCCTTCACATTCTTAAGAAGTATAAATCTTGTTCCAAAACGTACCATAACCTGCATCAGAAAGGTGCAGTACAGATCATACACTATTCATCCCGTTGCTTGGTCTACGGTCTACAATACCCGGGAGTCAACTGTTGTTAGTTAGAATCTATTATTGATCATCTACAGACACATTACCCTGCACCAATCTCCCTCTGGTGGTCAGTATTTAAGTCTAACCCGGGCTCAATATCTATCAGATGTCTGTTATTGAAGGCAATACTATCAACGTGTTGCCTATGTTCAACACACCTTAACGTTACCCAGAGGCGTGAGAAGCGAATCTTCATTGGCGCGGGAGGGGGGCACTCCAACCAACTAATCATGACATTGTGGTGGAGTAAGACAAATATATTCACACCTTAGTTATTTCCAATAAACGCCGTATAAAATAGTAAACTTATGGCATAAGATGTACCTCTTCAGGGTGCTGTTTCTCTACGAATTTGCGGACCTCCACAAATTTGCGGAATATACATTCCATAAATTTGTAGAGAAATAAAAATGGTGAATAAAATCGTTTTTTTGGAGTACTTATACATACAAATACGATTCTATTTGTGTGATGGTAACCTGATAGGTTAGACAACTTTTGACTCGTTTATTTTATGATAGTCACTTTGACGAGTCTGGAGACAAGTTTATTTTTTCAGTGCAGTGATTATATGCCATATACCTTGACGAGGTGTAGGTTAACTATTACATGACGATTTCTCTGTAAAGCATCCCGTGCAGACAATGTTGGCGTGAGAGGTTGTATTGCCTATGCTGACGCAGGGTGGTTTTGAATGCAGTCAATTCCGTGAGCTCAGTTTTGCTGGCACCTACACAGTATGTCCATTCACCTATCGGGGTCTAAAAAGCATTGAGGGTGTTATAGCACCTCTACAGCCGGAAGAAATAATAGGTCGGATTTTCTAAAATATGATTATTAAAAACAATGAATCAAACTCTCAAAAGCTTGGCCCTGTTTTTAAAACTAGGGTCAGGTTGCCTGAAATACACTTTATACAATTTGGACTGATGCCTACATAAGCTTTATTTATACATCTAGGGTGCCTCTATATTTACAAGCAGGGCTGACTTTCTATTTGATGAAATCTTTACAGATACGTCATTGGAGTTACATTTATGTACATGCACATGATTGTACTGTGCTGGTGAGGCAGCAACTCGTGATGTATGATCTCCAAATATAGACTACTTAGTCAACGGGGGAAGGACCTCAACGTCACTTTAACTGTCCTAGCCAACATCATGTATAACTATTTCAATCAATTTATCTGAGTCAGCAGAAGGTGTTTGGCATCTGTTCACGATGACTGCTCTATTTAGCCCTATAAGGCCACATAGTGATTTAATGCGCTCCGACCTTTGTATATACGCACAATATATTTGTGGTCATGATGCATGAATGCACTTTGGGAGTGTATCAAACATGTAGGGGTGGCATAATGCGTATATGCAACTCTTGCAAGATGCTCGATAGGGCTCTAATCAAGCATCATGACAACCAAGGATATAGCGCATTAAAGGGGCATTATCACCACTCGCACTTACTACATATAGTGGACTAGAACAGCACTAGAACTGTGAGTGGTATACCACGCTCGGTGATTATGCCACTTTAAAGCAGTACGCGGCCCTTTATTAAAGGTTAGCTCACATGCTCCGCTATTGACCTGTTAGTTACATGTTTTGTTGGTAATCTAGAGGACAACCAGTGATGTCCTGAACACACAGCGTAGGTTCTCAAATCAAATAATAATGACCTCATGGGTGAAATCAATATTTACCACATGCCTAGTTAGAGTGGATGTTCGATTCTCACATCTGACAACTTCCTCGACCGTCCCCGCATAACTTATAGCTTGTACATATTTTAACATTTATGAGTTCACATGGAATAATCATAGGTCTCCGTATTGATCGTATAATGACGTAGTTCTAGGAACCTGTGGTGGGTAATGCACGGATTCTGTTCACATAGTTTACAGGGATTATATTTCCGTGTTTAACCCTTGAATGGTCGTATAGCGCTTTGCTATAGGCTTTTTGTGTAGTCATGATGCATGCCCTCAATCCCGTACAGGAGCGGCATGATGCACGTATGCATCATGATGACAAGGGGCATAGGATAGATTTACATGGAGTCGGACACATACATTGAGATGGACACTCGATTTTGTGGTTAGTCAAGGATTTTAAGCCCTTTATTGGTTAATGATAAGTTTAAGCATTATTCTTTCCGAAAAATAAAACATTTGAAGTAGTAGTGTACATTCATAACCTCAAATTTCACTATCCGTCCTAGGGTATGTGTCCGACTAATGGTGAATCTACCCTACATTAAAGCAATATGCGGCCATTAAAGGGTTAACATGGGATATTGGTCTGGGCTTGTGGCTCAAACAGCCAGACGAGACTGGTATGCCTGGGCCGCCTGGGGTTACCGGCTTAAGTTACACCCTCATTATAACTAACAGAAACTGACCTTAATCACCAGTCTAGTATTTAACTCCCCTTCCCTCATGTCAAAAAAGGTGTGTTACAGGTTATACGGTCTAAAAATCTAGGTAATTTTTGCCCTCTGATCTCATGAAAGAATATCAATGTTATATGAGTCACCAACACTCATCAGTCTACATACTCTCCTAATCTTATCACAGCTCTCTGACTTTAAATGAAATACCGCTATCCAGGACATTCCTCTGTGTATAAATACAGAGTTAATCATTGAACGTACGACATATTACCATTGCTTGTACATATTGTTCTGTTTTTCAACTTTTGAAAATCGCAGTGAAAACCGTGACTTAGTTCGAATAAAAAATCTTACAAATCTTACAATCTTACAATCTTACACCGGGAAACATCTTTAAGAATAGGTAGGGCAGGTCGGATTTTTTTTTTTTTTGGGGGGGGGGGGGGGGGATTTAAAAAAGAATCTTTAGTCTGAAAGCACCCAAAAATTGACTCGCAAACTCCAGTGCTGACTCGCCACCACTGGTGTCGACTCGTAATCGGGTAACCTGAAACACACCTTTAAAATAAGTTGGCCTTACTACCCTGTTAGCTGAGGCACAATTAATATTTAAATGATACTTACCCCAGATTATAAACTATGCCATGACGTCCCGGGCATGACGTGCAGTCATACCGACGTAATATTGGTGGTGTGGTAAGAGTTCCTCTTAATACAAAGGTATTTATTACACTCTACTAGGACCTACTAATTTACCAAGTTGTAAGGCATCATGCAGCTGACTATACCAACTTCAATGCTAACCCCGTGTAGACCATGTACCATGAACCTGGTGTATAACATACATGTGCTGTTTTATTGATATTCTCAGTCACAAGCCTCTGTGTCCGCTTTATGGACTCATAGCCATACCCACTTGTTACTGTTATACTAGCTGGGGAAAGTATGTTACTACTGTAATCTGCTGTTATCTCATCTAGAGGCTAATCGCAATATACTCATCAATATTTCAGGCACCTGTACTCACATGGAGAACCATATGTTCGGTGTTCAGCTAATCTGTATTCCTGTGGGTGTGTTCGGTAATGGTGTATTAATATAATTCCTATGTGTAGAGGTATAGCACTTTACGCCTTGTGCTACATGTTTACTATGCCTATAATAAACATGCTGTAAGCTAAGATCGATTAATTCGTTAAAAAGTGTACAAGTGCCTCGGTATCATAGTACAAGCTGGGTAAGGACTACCTAGGAGTGTGTTACAGATAGGTGTATATCAAGGTGTGTACTATGAAGATCTACACCTATATGCATATTATAGGCCCACATGTGTGTAGTGGAATTCCCCATTGTAATTTCCGCTGGAGCTGCCTGTCCTCAGTGAACCCACTCGTCCTCCCAACTCGGCAGATCCCCTCACCCTGCCCCTCCCCCTCACACCCCCTCCACCATACAACACATACCACACCCACTACTCCCAGTCAGTTCCTCCAGTACCCCAGGTACTACTCACCTGTACAGTCCTGTCCTCCTCCAGGGTGTTTACACATTGCTCTGCCCACCTGCAGACATTACTTGACTCAGTAGTACCTCCAGTGGTGTAACACAATGTGTTTTTAAATCCCCAAAGGCTCAGTCCCACATTGTATACATCCACGGCATGATTTACAAAGGTAAACAACCCCTCTGACACCTGCCGTGCCTCTACACCGCCGCCATGTTAAGTCACGTGACAGGGACGCCGTGTGTGGGGCGTTGCCTAGCAACCAGGTGTGCTGATAGATCTGTGGTGCAGACCACGTGCAATTTGTAGCTAAAGCAGATCAGGAAAGAATCAGCAGTAATTAACCCCCATTCGTATTTATGACTAATCTGTTTTTTTTTCTTTTCTGAACCATGTCTATTGCTCTTAACGTATTGCCATAGACATACAATAATGTCTATGGTATTGCTGAATGATATCTCTGTTTTAGAAAGCCCCATCGCCATCCCTTGTCGTATTTCGCTGTCCTCTAATAGGCCCTTGAGACGACTTAGGCCTCTAGCGGTGAACGCAACCAAACAATCGCTCAATCAATCACCTAGTTGATTCGTGCTCTTTTCATTGAAAAGCAAATAAACGGATTCAACATTATATTGACACCGCAGTGGCAGTGGTATTGATTTCTGTAAAGACAAATTGGGCCAGGCTCGGGTTCAGGTGAGCAGTTGGTGAGTTGGATAGGTATGGGGGCCGTCCTTGAATACCCCCCCCCCCCCACCCTAATTTCACACATTGTCACCCTTCTCCCGACACCCCCTAGAAAAGTATGTTACAAATCTGCTGACACCCCCTGTACAACAACTATCTGTGTCATAACCGCTATCTGTGTCAAACACATATAGAGTTCACCATCCAACCGCTATCTGTGTCAAAAAATCGCTATATGTGTCAAAATATGTGTATCAACAAGGTGTTATCTGTGTCAAGCATATCTGGTATTTCCCTTAACACTAAGTGTGTCAAAATTTGGTTGGTACACTGTAAAAATTTTCCGTTGAAATTACGGAGAATCAATGCTAAATTTGACGGTGTATCACCATAATTGTCATTTACGGTGAGACACTGTAAAACTCATTACTTTTACATTGAACATCCGTAAACCAGTACAGTGAAACAATGTTTTTTCATTTACGGTGAATCTCACGTTAAAAGTTTGCCCACCAGGTGGCAGCTTGGTTTGATAGAAAGACTTTAGTGGAAGCTATCAACTAAAAATGTACATAATTGTGTTAAATTTATAAAGATATTCAACTATCTCATTAATTACAAAATCAAAATTGAGGCCTTTGGCATATTAAGGAAAAGAAATATATAATTTCCTTTTATGAGTCTCTGGGCACTAGTACGAATAGTATAAACACCCATGTTGTGATAATTAGAATTATACATATTGAGACTGTTGTCAGAGTTTCTTTGTAACAATCCTAGAGTACCTTTTGCTCATGGATTGTAATTGTATATTGCTATGAGGCATTCAATTATGCTTCTCAGGCCTAATATATTTATATATAGGCCTGGAATTAAGATAATATCATGAAATATACATCAATGAATCCAGAAACAGTTATAATTATCATTGAATAGCAGAGAATCGTCGTAAAACAATGATGAATCACCGTAAAATAACAACAGGAAAGGCCTGTAAAATTTACGGGGAAAAGCAAATTACGGTGACCGTAAAAAAAACGGGAAACGGTCGGCATTCAGTGATGCCAGTGATTCACCGTAATTTTTACGGGATATTTTTTACAGTGTAGTGACTTTGTAGCACATTTGTTTTTTAGGTGTGTAGGGAGTTTGGTACAGATGCCTAGAAGGTTTAGGACTGTAAAAAGTTGTTTTGAAGTAATTTTTTATTTTGAGAATCATGAAAAAAATTTTTTTCTAAGAATGGCCAATTTGCCAAGAAAAACATAGAAAATGGCAAAAAAATGTCCATTTTCAGGGAAATGGCCAAATTCACTTGAAAAATTAAAAATGATTTGAAAAAATCTCTTTTCTGAAAATGACTAACTTGGCGAGAAAAATGTAAAACTTTGCAAAATTAAACAATTTTCCTGCAAATGACCAATTTGGTAAGAAAAGGAAATAAAGCACCAAGAAGTAGACTTTCCTGAAAATGGCCAAATTGGCGAGGAAAGCATAAAAGAAATCATAAAAAGTACACTTTCTTGAAAATGGCCAATTTGGTGAGAAAAGGGTGGACAATCGAGAAAAAGTCAATTTTCATGAAAATAGCTGATTTTTCTTTGACACAGATAGGGTTGCTGTATCAACCGCTATCTGTAACAAAACTGCTATCTGTATCAACCACATCATTGGGTAGGGTAGGGTATCCTGGCAATGCAGGAAAGGTCAAAATTGATAAGGTCAACATATAATCAGAGCACATATGTAGGTCAATTGGAGGGCAGGACATTAGGGTAGGCCAATATAACATGGCATAGTATTTCCTTTGATACATTTTATAGCATGATGCTTGAATGCAGCACTTGTGAGTTACTTGCTAGGGATGTGTTTATGGTATAAAAGGTATGACATGTTCAATATACCTTATTGTTAGTATGATACAGATAGCGTTTTTTGACACATATAGCTGTTGGATGTCCCTATGCAGAATGATACAGAAGTTACTACAGATAGCATTGGTTACCACAGATAGCTGTTGGATGGGTACTACAGATAGCGTTTTATTGACACAGATAGCAGTTGGATGGTGAACCTCTATATGTGTTTGACACAGATAGCGGTTATGACACAGATAGTTGTTGTACACCCCCCCCCCCTCCCTCTGCATATAGTTAGGTACCGCATCAGTCTAATTCGCAACAAGGGACGAACTTGCGTAATCACTAGACGCCGCCCAGTCTATGCGTAATCTTAAATCGCCACTTCTGGCGTAATCTTATTCCAGAAAAAGGGAAAAAAAGTGAGAAAGAAGAAGGGGGTGCGGGGGCAGAGCCCCCGATATATTCAGCAATGTTACAAACTTACCTGTTAGATTTTACGGTGAATCATTGCATATATATTTTATTACGGAGGGGCAGTGTAAAATTGATGTGTTTTACTTTGAATATCCGTAATCCAATACAGTGAAAGACAGTTTATTTTCACAGTGAAACCAGGTTTATTTTACGGTGAAGCTATGTTTAATTGATGTCCAGTTTTATCACACCAGGTGTCAGTTTGGTTTGTGTGCAGATTTTCCTAGATGCTGTGAACACCATTTTTGTGGCAATAAGAAACACTCGAAGCTGTAAGGTTTGCCATATAGCCATCTTAGAGTGACTTCCACTTATGGACTGGCATTCCAAAGTGTCATGAAGCATTCTATAAAGCTCTCATAGACTATATCCTAATGATTAGGCATGAAGTCTTGACACTAAGATGATATTGCTGATTGGACATGGTGTACCAAATTGGGCATGAAACCATATCGAGCATGGAGTTAGGTATAGGGGGATAAATGAACAGAATAACACTGGGATAAATGAATTCAATTATACAAAATATCATATACAGTAAAACTTGGATACAACAAACTCCCTTACAACGAATTTTGGTTACAACAAACAGATTTACTTGGCCCCGATTTTCAACCATACATTTCTATAGTAAAGTAACTTGGTTATAACGAAGTACTGTTGGTGTAAACTTGTTTATAACAAACAAATTATTCACATTCAGAAATATAATTCAGTATTTCTCAGAGAAATTAAGGGAATTTTACTACAGAAACCTAGAAAAAAAATCTCTGGCAAATTCCTTTTAACCCCTCCACTAGGTTCCAGCCGCTCAGGAAGCCCTGGGGGCGGGGGGAGTCGCCTTTGAACAAGCCCCAGGCTCCCCTACCTCCTCCAGCCGCTCAGGAAGCCCTGGGGGTGGGGGGAGTCGCCTTTGAACAAGCCCCAGGCTCCCCTACCTCCTCCAGCCGCTCAGGAAGCCCTGGGGGCGGGGGAGTCGCCTTTGAACAAGCCCCAGGCTCCCCTACCTCCTCCAGCCGCTCAGGAAGCCCTGGGGGCGGGGGGAGTCGCCTTTGAACAAGCCCCAGGCTCCCCTACCTCCTCCAGCCGCTCAGGAAGCCCTGGGGGCGGGGGGAGTCGCCTTTGAACAAGCCCCAGGCTCCCCTACCTCCTCCAGCCGCTCAGGAAGCCTAGAAACTGCTTAAACTGCTGGACTTGGTTATAACGAAATTTGGTTATAACGAACTTTTTGCCTAGTCCCAAGGGATTCGTTATAACCAAGTTTTACTGTATTATTGTTTAGGCACTGTATTAAAATACAGTGATGTTCCGTATTTTGTTAGATTAACGGTGATTCACTGGCACCACTGGGCACTGGACTTTCACCGTTATAATTACGGAGAATTTGAAACAACGGTGACCGTTATTTTTACGGTGAAAGTCCGGCACCCAGTGGTGCCAGTGAATCTCCGTTATTTTAACTGAATTTTTTTTACAGTGCTGTAAACTGATTAAGATTACGCCAGAAGTGGCGAAAACTGAGTAAGATTACACCAGAAGTGGCGATTTTAAGATTACGCACAGAATGGGCGGCGTCTAGTGACTACGCAAGTTCGTCCCCACGTGCATCTAATTCCATCATGTATACATGCATTGTTATTAAGCAATGCAATATCATTATATTGGATACAAATCTTAACCCAGTGCTTGTTTTTAAGTTTTATTACAATTAGATGCTTACTAAAATGTGTTAAAGTATGACCTGAAATCAAAGTAATCCAATAAGTTAACAGGTGTGCCAGTGCCACTGCTATCCTGTCACTCCTTGGAACGTATTGGAAGATATTTGGCAGAGATGGACCCAGACATTTGAGAAAGAGGGGCGTGATATAAGCAATGTACTGATGTTATTGGACCCATTTACATTGAAAGTTACAGAAAAAATGGGGATGTGCACCCCTGCGCCCCCTTGATCCGTCCTTGTGTTATATCCACATACTGGTCCTCTATCCACTCCAGTTCTTCCAGAGTCCTGTTCTGGATAGCATAAATCCATTACCCGGTATTTAAATCTATACATTATTTTCTGTATTGTGGAGGGGTGTTCATGATTAATTTCACTATATCGCTAAAAGTACATTGAAATATACAACGTACAGCTTGCATTGTTGTTTCTGTTTATTCCGTCTGTCTGGGAGAAATTGCTTTTTTTTAAAATATCTTACTCAACGGTCGACCTATTAAACTCGGAGAGTATTGACTACGCCACCCTCCACGCGAGTTGTACGGAGAGTACTCAACGTGTCTGCCGTGGGACTCTTGAGAGGTATAGTCCATGGTTACCATACCAACGGCGACTCCATGTAAGTAGTATAAGCAAATGATAATTTTGATCGGGTAGCTGAAGTGTTGTCACTTACAACAAGTATGTACTCCCTGGATATATGTTCTGATACTTTTTTTTTTTTTTTTTTTTTTGAAATGAACCTCATTTCATTTATTGAATTGGTTTTCCGGTCCAAGTTTTGGTTGTCCCCCCCTCATTAATATCTCCTCGAGATTATATTCGTTCGTTCCCCTACAGGCAGTGATTTATACAATAATAAGTCTACTAACATTATTTGAGTTGTTATTTATACTGCATTCCAGTGTGGATGATAGTTTCCTCGAAACTGTATGTTTATATCGTTACTTCATGCCTCCTCGAGACGTTTGCCTGAATAGCTCCTAAATAATATGCTCAGCCAATATAGGCAATACTTTATAGGTTGGGTAGGGACATTTTCGCTGCTTATGTGCAGTCTGTTAACACTTAGACTAGATGAATTTACAAGATGATTTGATGCCTCAAAAATTAAAGAATAAGGGGTGTCCAGTATCCAGCGCGTCCATTTTCTTGGGAGGGAATCCTGGGGTGCTTTTTCCTGGTGCGCCCAGCTGTCCTTTTCCCTTCATTCTCCCTCGGTCTGTCACCCACAACTATGTTTGTGCTATTTGTTCATGGGGGTTTCCTCTTCTGTCTTCTTTTCAGAAGCGCGTCCCTCTGTCCCTTCATGTTTGTACCGTACCACTTCTTTATTTGGGTCTTGAAAGCAGCCTTTGTCTCAGCAGTTTGGATTCCATGTGGGAGCTTGTTCCAAAGCTGTCTTCCCCTGTATGAGGGGCCCTTTTTATACAGGGTTAGCCGCGGCGTGGGCATTTGGAAGTTCGCCTTGTGGTCACTTCTTGTCCTGAGCCTAGTCTTAAGGACCGGCACCTTTTTCCTTTTCTTGTACATCAGGGACATGAGTAGCTCCTTCCTTCTATCTCTCTGCAATGGCGCCTCACAGAGTTTATGAATGTTAATAGTGGACTCCTCTCCGATTTTCACCTTTAGAATGCATCGGAGTATCCTGTTCTGTGCAGCCTGAATTTGTTTTATCAGGGACACAGACGTCCCATCTGTGAGGAATGAGCAATAATCAAAGTGCGGTAAAATGACTTGCTTGTACATGGATATTGCTGCGTGCATGGGCAGCATATGTCTTATGTGCCACAGTTTGAATTTCAGTAGATTCACCTCTCTCAGCGTTTTCTTAGCATGTTGCTTGAATTTTAGGTTTTCATCAAACACTGCCCCCAGGTATGTGAAGCTTTGCACTCTTTTGATAGACCTCCCCGAGATCTTCAACTGGCTTTTCTTTGGGCATTTCTTTATCTTCTTGTGTGTCGCGAACCACATAAACTTTGATTTAGCTTCATTTATAGTTAGTCCTAGCTCTCTACAGCTCGACTCTAAATTGTGTAGATCCTTCTGTAATGTATTAAGTGCCGTCTCTGGTGATATGCTCGGTGTGTATATGACCACATCATCAGCGTACATTTTCACCTTTGATGTTGACTTCAGCTCACTTATTCTGTTCACGTAGTAGATAAAGAGGGAGGGGCCCAGGATGGACCCTTGAGGGACCCCGAATTCCACGATTATGCTATCCGAGACCACTCCATTCGCTAGTGTTTGGTGGCTTCTGCCTGTTAGGTAAGCGGTTAACCAATTTAGCATATATCTGTCCATTTTATCTTCTTGTAATGTGTTTAGTAGGATCCCGTGACTGACACAGTCAAAGGCCTTCTTTATGTCGATAAATGCTGTGGCCACGGCCTCCTTCTTGTCTAGTGAGCTATACAGGTCCTCTGCAAAGTCATATATCGCCTCAGCTGTCCCTAGCTCTTTTCTGAACCCATATTGGTTATTTGATAGAGTACTATCTCCTTCCCACTTTGCTACTAATATTTCTTTTACAAGCCTCTCCAGCACCTTACTTGGGAGGGGTAATATCGAGATCGGTCTGTAATTTGATACTTCGGCCCTGCTCCCGCCCTTGGGGATTGGGGTTATAGTGGCTTTCAGCCATTCTGCGGGGTATGTTCCAGACCTGAGGGAATGGTTGAAGAGGTGAGTAAAGTGGTGTGTGCTGCCCTCTATCAGGTCCCTCACCACGGTCGAGCTCATGTCCTGTATGCCTGAAGGTTTCTTCATGTCAAAGCCCCTTAGCGCCAGCAATACTTGTCTTATTGTAAAGTCGTCATGCTGTTTGTTGCTCCCCTGATATGTATGATCTAGCGGAGCATGGATTTGTGGGGTCAGGTTCTGGGCCGCGAAGAGACGCTCCCCTATGTGTCCATAGAACTCATTTATGTAATTTGGGACATCTTGAATCGCCTCATTCGTCCGGGAGTCCTTCAATTTTATGACCACTTTCTTCTTTACAGGTTTGATAATTGAGTTTATTTCCTTCCAGAACCGCTTTGGGTCCTTCTTGTATCTGTGCAGCTTATCTGCTATGAAAGTTCCGCGAGCTTTCTTTACTTTCCTTGAAATTTGAACTCTTAATCTTTTTGCTTGGTTAAGATCTGGCATATTTTTGAACTTCCTAAAACGCCTCATGTGTAGATTTCTACTGTTGATAAGATGCAATGTATCCGGGTCCATCCACTGTGTGTGGTAGTCCCTTACTTTAAAGGTTTTCATCGGGCAGTATTCATCTAGATACTTGCGGGCATTTTCCATGATAATCTCTAGTTTAAGGTTGATATCTTCTGTCTGGTATAGGGGGGTCCAGTCTTGATACAACAGAAACTCCTTGAAAGCCTCTTTGTTATATTTCTTATATACCCTGCTTCTTATTGTAACGTTCTCATGGAAATTCCTCTTTTTCTTGCGGATTGCAAACACTGGAAGGTGGTCTGAGATCAAGTCTGGCATGACCCCAGACATTGCTACATATCTTGAGTCCGTTACAATGTTGTCTATTGTTGTGCCTCCTAGGCCTAAGACATTTGGCCTCGTGACTTTTTTTATCAGCCACTCTAGATTTATATCCCTGAAGACATTTTTTAGTTTCCTCGTCTTCGCTGCTTTGGGTGCTGAGAAATTTACGTTGAAGTCCCCTAGCATCCAGTTCTCTCTACCTTCATCATGTACTTTCCGTATGTGCTTCAAGAAGCGGTCTAGCTTGCCTTTATGTGGACGGTATATGGTTACTACTCTCATGGCCTTGTTGTTTGGTTTGTCTATGTTCACTACCAGACACTCAATATGTTTGTTCACCTTACTAAGGTCTTCGTCTACTGTTGCATAAGGGAAATACTTATCACTAATGTAGCAAATTAATCCACCCGCTCTACTACTTCTGTCCATTCTAAAGTATGATTTCCCCGACCACTCTATTAGGCTCTCATCATATCCGTCATGGAACCATGTTTCAGAGATGGTGATAATATCAAAGTTATTCAGCGCTGGTTTTACCAGTACTAACTTGTCCCCCAGGCTCCGGGCGTTGAGGTGACAGACCGAGATCCCTTTGTGTACACTATATGGATCCATCCTATCCTGCTTCAGTGTGGAGTGCCGGGCTCCCTTCCACCTTCCGTAGCTTCCTGAACTTCCTGATCCCAAGGACTGCACGTTTGCTGGTTTCCAAAACAAGAGTGATAAGGGGGTGATGAATGACGTAGGTTATTAGCAATAGTTTACTAAAAAACCCACTGAAGCCAGTTTCAGCCATCTTAATGATGCTCCTTAGGCCTATGGTACATGTAGTATACATGTCTTTGTAATATGATTTCTTGAAAGCGGGAGTGCTTTCCTTCATAAATAATAGATAAGTGAATGATTTTTGATGAAAAAAGGTAATTCTCCTGAGGGGAGGATTTTTAATTAGTATGTGTTCTTTTTCTTTAAGTTTTGATGATATTTTTCTTTGGGGGGGGGGGGGGTGTGAGGCCCCAGATGTGGCTGTGCTTCAGCGCATGGCAGTGTTGTCCTCTGTCGTTTTCAGAAATTGTCTGTAAACCCTGACATGATAACAAATAGACTTTTTCATTTTCATTTTTCATTTTTAAAATTCAATGCAGTACAACAAACATGCTTTATGTAAAGATGAACAGCTTTAACTTGAGCTGATGGCGAATACCGGTAACTACATAATCTTTCTCTGCTTCTTTTGAGCGGAGGCCTTTATCTTGCATCAATATTGTCGTTAAAACTGCTACTTTCTGAATGATAGGGCATTTATCTTAATACTGCCTCTTCTAGAATGCATGGAAGTTATATGAAAAAACAAAACATACTATAACACCAGGTTACGCCTTTAAATGATTCTTTTATTGGGAGTCCTTTAGTTTGCCATAGCGATGATGAAAGTTATACATGAATATGCAAATGAATCCACTAAGTAGGCGCTACACGGTGATAAAAGACTACACGTGAAGCTGGGACTGAGCGTTGCCAACATATATATGTATGGTAGGCTAGATGAAAGACGAATGGTGCCCATAGGGATAAGACCCTACAGACTGACGATAACCCACCCTACACAATAAACCAGAAGTATCAGGCCTCATACGTATAGGGGTCTACACGGATCACATGGAACGAGGCTAGGTATACACGATCCTTTTAGATATTGGTCCAAAACAAATAAATAAGGATACATACATATAGCACTGTATGATAGAACAATGGATGTAGATAATAGGCAGAAACACCAAATTTATGTTTGAATAGTCTGGTAGGTATGTTTGTATAAGTCTGCCACTGTTTAGGGTGGAAGGGTTATCTGTTATTAGACATGAATACTAATGGTTGTTACTGATGAATTGTGATATAAATCTGAGGCGTTGCGTTCTGTTCTAAGGCATGCGTCTGGCAAAAGCTGTTGTGCATGTGTGGCGTTGTAACGGGTTACACCGTTAGTGTAAGACCCAGAGTGGTGTGAGTCCCTGCCGCCAGGTGTCCCCACACCCGGGCCCCAGGGGTCACCCACCCACAACACCACACACCTGGTACATACATCGTCCTAAGCCAAAATCAAATGAAAGCAAACAGAAAAAGATACCTAAAACAAAAACAAACGTAATGATATAATTGATGAATGACCACAGAATAATCAAATTCATTATTACAATGATAATGTAAATTAAATGGTTTGGTTAGACTCCAGAGCTGAACACTTTTCGTCATTATTATTATCTCCACCTTGGTGTATTACATCACTGTTAAACTCGTCTGTTTAGAATTCTCCATAATTAATTTCGGTGCCATTTAGCACCGAAATCATATACGATTTGCTCTTGATAAAGAGATAGAGCATGACACTGTGCTCAGTATTGGCCAATAGCTCCTGGTGTGCAACCATTGCTGGCTATAGTCGATGGTCTGGGTGTCCCCACACCCCATACCCTGACTACCCCATAGGGGTACCATCCAATTGTCACATCAGGAGAAAGGCCAATACATGGCACAGTGCCCTCTTGACTTGGAAGCCATAAACTTGTATACATCTCTCATTAACAGTTCATTAATAATATACACATACCATGAGAACCTGCACTGCAGCACCTCTCACCCACTCACTCCCAGCAATCACTCACGCATGCTCTCACTGAGTCGCTCATTTAGTCACTACAAACCTGCTGTGATCCCCTCTGTACAGAACATAAACTGGGAATCATAATTATGTATTATATATATGTGCATGTGAACCTATATTAAAACGCGTGTTGAAAGGGGATCGTCTTGCATGACTCCTCTCCTTTCAAGTGATCATTTACACAGCATGTTAGTAGAGACTGTGAGCTTATATTGGGTTAGTAAACGCAGGAGCCCTCCCATAATGGGCATACCAACAGAGGCCATAATAATAAATATGAGGCGTAAATAATTAAATACAACTGGGCGATTTGGGACCCTGACATCCTTGATTTAAATTATAACTTATGCCCCTATACTGCCAATATCCAACTTGGTGCCCTTCATAGTATTACGCCAAAGCTCCTTTAGGTCCACATAATATACACTACGTCAGCCTCTTAATATTACGTCATCAGGACGTCAGAGATTATGCATGCCGCCATGATACGTCATGGCGGCCATGGCACCTTGTAACGCTAGAATACATGCCGCGCGAGCAATGCAACACTGTGCAACAGAGGTAAATAAAAAATATAATTCTTAGCTTTTTACACACGATAGAAATGTACAACAAGTTTGTTTAGGGAGAGACTTGTTTTGGCTCTGCGCTACGTCTCCTGTCCTCTGTATATAACCTCGGCACCATATACAAAAATATACACTGCACATTTCCGGGGGTAGGGTCATATATATGTGTACTGCATATACATACTTACACCCGGCTTCTATCTACAACATACTTGATTGTCTGGGACATTGGACATCATGTTGCCATCTTGCGAAATAGCATAACGTTAACAATATATATATAGTAGGCCTTAGATGGGGGAGACCCGAACTCAACGGGGCTAGCACAGCACATTTATAACGGCGGCCCTAAGATGCTACAAGTGTCGCTATTGGTCAGTTTGATGTCACGTGACTGGGTAGTAGCAGATGATGGCGTTTCCCGACCCTGTGCTCCTCCACTCTTCACACTGTACAAGGCCCATCCAGGATGGCTGTATACTTAACACTACAGTTTCAGTACAATCACATGCGATCTCCTTAACAACCGAACTCCATTGATCATTAATTTACACTCTTACTTCGTACATATGAAAAGGCACATTTAATGCAACTTAGAATAATAAAAAAAAATGAAAACGTTTAAAAACTTATGATAAAGATAGTAAAATACTGAAGGTCACTTTCCATCATGAAGTCCTTTCTTCTCCTAATGTGTGTTTTTCTATACATCTGTGGGTTTTTATACATCAGCACTCAGGGGAACTGCTTGCAGCGCCCCCTGTATAGGTGACGTCACTAGGACGTCACTTCCTGTCCTCTGAGGTCTTTTTGCGTGTGGAGCTGGGTTTGGGTATCCGTGAGAGTCCGGACTTTGACGGGGTGGCTACCGGCACTGTCCGCACCTGTGTCTGGTGAGTCTGGTAGGTGACGGTAGTGTTCTGACGGCCACCCGCGTTCTTAGTCTCTGTCTTGACGGTTGTGAAGATCTCGGGCTCCTCTGAGGCGTCGGAGCACACACTGGGCGGGCGGCTGCTGCGGCTGCTCGCCCTACTGCTCGGTCTGCTGCTCGGCCGGCTGCTGGTCCTGCTCGGCGTGCTGGCACCACCTACAAGGTATCAAGGAGAGTTAGTGGAAATTTAAGAGGCGGATAAAAGGATGCTTCACACCACTATGTATTTTTGTCTTAACGAATTATCAAGTAGAGTAAACAATTCTAACAAACACTACACATATAGATATGAATTACTATGTATTTCCAAATAATTTCCATGTAAGTTTCTTAATGTGGTTGCCTATTTACTTAATTACAATTAATCAATTTTAGACTAAGACAGAGTGGACTCACCAGGACTGTGGATGCCGCAGCGTACCGGTGTGCGGGGGCGTGCTCCGCCCACAGACGGGCTCATGATGTTCCGGACCTCTGTGTCCGGGCTCACACGGGGACGTCCTGTTTGACGCCACGGGGTCCCGTGCTGGGTCTTCTCACGGATCTAGTAACAATCAAATATGCAGATTGTCAGCTCAGCTATTCAAGATGATTGATGTATTCCGTGGGGACTAAATGTCCTACTTCATGCTTCCCTTGGGAGTAATAACTCTCACTTTGTTCCCAATTCATCCGGTAAATAGGTGTTTCAATAGAGACGGTGCTATCTTTAAATTCCATCAAAGTCAAGCAAAGCTCTTGCAATTTGAAATGGCTATTGGTAGAATATGCAGCCACAATGGCCAGGGACAGTATTAATGACACCAGCTTTTCTGGCAGGATTAGAAGCCGACTCAGATACATTTTTATTTGGAAAATATTTTTCACCCTTTTGTTATACGATCTCTACATTAAAGTTGCATTACATATAACTATAAAGACATGCTATATCATAACGAATATGAAAAGTTTGTTCAGCTTACAAATGCTGATTTTTTAAAGATAATGCATACAAAACAGGTCATGCACAAAGTTCGCTCAGTATGTATCACATTTGACCACTACCAAAATCTTAATGCTATTTCGCGACCAGACTCTCATGTAAATGATGATTATGGTGGATCCAAAAACCACAAAAGTATAATATCTCTTGTTGGTTAGCTGCCAGTATCTCAAGAACATTTAAGAGCGTTTCTTGTGTCTATGATATACGCCTTAGATTATAAGTTTGTCCTCAGTCCATCGCGAAATAGAATAGAAAGAAGGTTACAAGAGGGCATAATTGGACGACTCGCATATATCATGGATGATCGTAAAACCATGTCACTCGTCTCCTCATATGTCGATCCATGTCTCCTTCTTTGGATATAAACTATAGAGTATAATGCCTTCTTATATAAGAACTGACTATTGCAAGACGATCCATAACAAAAGCCAACAGAACTGGTACAATGCTGCCGATTTAACCACCATTACCATTGACTCTTACCTTTGACATATCAATAATCCTCGGTATGCGTGACTAACAGAGAAAGGCTGGTGTTACAAGACTGTGTCTAATTAGGCCACTACCAAATTATGATAGTCTACTATATGTAATACAGTGAAACTTCGTTATAAGGAACTCTGATATAAGGAGACCTTGCTTATAAGGAGCAGATTTGTGTGGTCCCGATTTTTCCCTATACATTTATATAGTAAGAAAACTCTCTTAGAAGGAGGTGTTTTTACCGTAACCTCTGATATAAGGAGGTAATTTTGACTCATTTCTTTATTTCCTACGTGCAAACCTTACCCAGGGAAGTTATTTCTCAGGAATACATTCACATACTGCTTAAAATTGCCCACTGCCCCATCCCATAGAGGTAGGGAGAATACATGTGTAGCTTCCCTAGGGAGGAAGGGAGATCAAAAGCTCCATGAAGGGGATCTAGAAGGGGTTTTGACTTGAAATAATACACACACCCATCTGAATTGTATTCAAATCAAGTCTATAAGGGTATAAGAGACACATGTAGGGAGTGTTCTGTTGCTGGACCTTTATAAGGCTGACCTTGCTTATAAGGAGACCTTGCTTATAAGGAGCAAATTGCACTGGTCCCAAGGTCCTCCTTATAACGAAGTTTTACTGTAACTCAAACCAGCGGAAGCACACATGGTTACAATTTGCAATAGAAGTAGTAATAGGTAAAATAGGCAAATGTAACGGAATCACGAGTCAAATCATCAGATTTTTAGGCGTGCAGTTATGAAGTACATAATTGCTTGATAACATGTATTCATCTGCATGTGATTCAGTTGAATCTTTGATATTGCTTGCAAAGCGTGATTAGTTCTGGTCTCAGTAGCCGGTGACAGTTGTTATTTGCAGCTGGATATAACTGTGTTTCAGTTGTTTCAAGATGTACTGGCAACATCTTGAAGCAGATAAGGATCGGGAGCTATATATATATAGGGAACCGTTATCAGCACAATGCCTCTGCTATAGTATAGGCATGGATAACCCTACGCCTTCCGGTATGTAAATATTCATTGAACTGAATTACTGATATTGTGTCTAAATTTCAACCTTAACTAAACCTCAAAACCTCAAAGTTATGACATCTCAGACTCTGCTAGATTGATATTTTTGAATTTGTCATGGGGAGGCAATCTGTACTAAAGGCTGATAAAAGATCCCCACACATATATTAGAAGACAACCTTTTCTTGTTAGTACACAAAATAGCCGCGTGGCTATCTCAGCTCACCTTGGTAATGGGACCGCTGGCTGAGCTGGCCGACCGGCCGCTCCAACCGGAAACGGTGCTGCTCTGACTTCCGGTGGAGGTGCTCGGGCTGCCCTTGGATGACGTCTTGGACACGAAGTGCGCCATAGACTGACTCACGCCGTCTGCCAGGATGAACTGTTCTCGGAGCTCGAGGTTTGTCCGGCCCTTGGCTGCAAACAGGGAGAAGCAGGTTAGTGTATGGGTTATTCTAGCGGTGGGAACCTTATGGTTAAGAGGTGCACATGGACATGCAGTCGCGCACACACTATGTAACGGCGCTAGACTAACCGTTGATGACCTACGTACATCTCCATGTAGAGGAGTATTAATGTCTTCTATATACATGCTGAAAGTAAATGGGCTGTTTAGTATATAATGAAATAGACAGGTTTATCTACTCGACATGGTTAGTAAATAATATGCAATTGATGTTAGTTAAGAACGTTATTAAAGAGTGAAAAGGTTCTCTACAATTCACATTGCAACAAGCTCTCTCTCCTAGTTAAGATATTATCTTCTAAGTTACTAGGATAGTGTAATAACAATAGTATACTGTGAAATGCAAAGTGTAAGAGTCTATATTAAATTCAGAATAATTAAGTTTAAAATTGATTCTCTAGATATACTTCGACTTTTCACCTACACCGCGTGAATATCCTTATCCAAGGCACAGAATGAGCACAATTATCTTGACTTAGGACAGAATTACCAATAGCTATTCCAGTAGACATATTTGAAAAGTTACGATTCCTTCAAAAGTCATGTATAAAGATGTAAAGGTATCATGATGTATAGATAGGAAAATTACGACAAAACACGTACATGCAGAAAACCAAACAACTACTGACTGAAGTTAACAAAAGAGGAAAATCATAGACATTGATTACAAGAGTGTTGGATGATTTTGGATACTATTTTTACTTTCTCTTTCATATATTAATTTAATTTAAGAATTGCAGTTTGCTTTTGAGTTATGGATTGGTCCTGGGGCTATGCGACTAGGTCCCCTTAGTTATATTGAGTTGACTACGGGTTTGGTTGACAGTTGGGTTGTTAGAGGCATGATGCATTGGGCTATATTATTAAGGGGGCACGGTACGTTACGGTGCCTCCAGAGTGGGGGTCACCTGGGGCATTCACAATATAAAGTAGCCACCTACACCTCTGTGGGTTGAACCGCCTTTTGAAAACAAAACGTTTTCTCCGCCACAGACCAACTTTGGACAGGAAAGTGGAAGTGGGGGACAGGAAGAGAGAAATGGAAATCAAAATTAATATACTGCTGTATATCTCTCGGGAAAATGGCAAAATCAAAATTTGTGAGGAACACGTATATAGCAGTCAGCCTAGACCTTCACACAAATTGTGACAAAGTGAGTGGTAAAAGTGTAGGGCTTTGGGGAGGAGTGTCCCCATGATATGAAGGGCCAGGGTCCACGGGCTGTCCCCTTCTGGGGAGAGTCAGTACTTACAACACACGACGTGGAAGTGCCTGTGCTCTGCTTCAAGAAATTCGAAAAGATCTATTTCTCAATAGACAACAGCTCTAGTTCAATGACAACGGTGTGACGACAAAATAAAACACGTCTACTATATACTATGTGACTAAAACACGTGACCGGAAACTGGACCGGAAGTACTCCTCCATTTACCGGACCTACATAAGCCCTCTTTTTTGTACCTGGCATTAGCCTTACCCTCTCTCGACCTGTTCTTTTTTGTTTCATTGTTTTATGGGCTTTTAAAATGCTTCTTGCTTCATCAATGCAGTACAATTTCATTTTGTACACAAAGAGGTCTGCTTTAGACACGTTTGTTCTGAATAATATGGAGATAAGAAGCTTCATGTCTCGATCATAAATTAGCCTAAACAAATATATGTGCTTTTGAAATCAATTTCATTTTCGTTGATAAGAAATTAATGACTATTTGGGTCTCACCATGCGTTCCAACTAAAGAAAATCGCAACTTAATAAAAACACACATACATGCATTTCAAACGAAAACAGTGAATCTTAATTGGGTATCGTTTGGTGACGCGTTGAAACTGAGGATGCAATTACTAAATCGAAATCGGTGCTCTAAAGTTTTCCAAGCAGAGGTCAAGAGAATTTCTTTCATATCAATGCCGCGGAAACCTTGGGGGCACAACAAGGGGTCAATGTCAGGTCAAGGTGACCGGAAATGGAGAAAGCACATGCGTGCGGCGTCCATCTTGTTTGTGTGTAACCTCACCGGCTGCATGTGCCTTTGGTGCATGGACGGAGCAGGGCGTCACATAGAAGCCCGACAGCCCTGCCTCGTTACCATAGTAGAACGACTTTCCGACGCCCTCTGTATTAAGAAGTCCCAGAAGCACGGAGAGGAGAGAAGGGGAGAGAGATACATGCTGTGCACATGTCACGTAGTGGTGGGGCTGTGGGTGCCCTCACAGTACAATGTATTACGGCACTCACCAAGAGTCATGGTAGACATCATGGCAATAAGAGTCAATCTTGTATAAGTCAGTAACAATCAGGTAATACTCTATGGACCCTACTTCTGTTCATCGTTGAGATAATTGAATGAAAAATATATTGATAATGCAAATGTCAAGACAACACACTACCACTAGTACCAGGGGGGAAATATGTTCGACCTTCCCATCACTACATAGGCTTATCTTTTGTACAGTAAGGCCCTTTCATTTACTACTTGGAGAAATTCCGATTAGGTCATTAGGGTCACATTATACCTTATTATGCGTAAAGATAGCTTGCCTGAGATGGCTGAGATATAGATATACTTAAGGTTAGCTGTGTCAGTACCACGGTGAAGGATTCCGTATTGAGAGTACAGTATTTCTAACATGGATATCATTTGTTAAAATAAACAGTCATTATGTCATACAAACCAATTACTGACATCATTATTAAGTATAGTCCTGTCAGTTTTGTATTCAATGCTGTATGAAAAGTCGGTTTGGTCGTTGACTCATCAAATACAGACAAGACAATAATACATATGACGTCATCAATCTAATCACAGTAAGCCAAAACTCATCATTGTCACTTTGGGTTATGTTCAGGACAACATCTAATATTACAGGTTGAAAATTCCTTTAATGGTTCAAGATAGTATAATATAAGCCCACAAAGACCAAAAACAGACATGACCAATAGCAGTCTCAGAACAGTGGCAGCCAATGGCAGGCCTTGTTACAATACAACAGACAGGGGTGCATTGCCAACCAATAGAAAGGTGACTTACGACCGGGCCCTGGGTCGGCCGATAGAGTAGGGTTTAGGGGAAGAGGTCGGACTGACTAGATCTCTCAGCCCTTTCAGCCTGAGGCGCTGTTTGGAGATCCGATGGTGAGATTTTCTGTCTATCTGAACCACTGCAAGACAGCAGTAGGATGACTCACCGGGGGTTAACCCACCTTACCACAACTTGACGTTAAATAGCTTTAGTATCATCATAGACACAATCTATGGTATCATGTTGGTCCAACCGCCCACTTTATAGGAATATACAAGTACTTGTTTCAAAAGCCTAGCCACTTGGTACTTATTGAACTAAATACAAATTATGTAATAAAAAGAACAATAACTTTTATTAAAATAGGGGTTTGCTGACTTAGACTTTGAGTACATGTATTTGAGGTGCAATATTGTTATTAATATCATGTTCAAATACCCAAAAGGATAACCTGCATGCAGTATGTCTTTTTGGAATATAGGTTGTGGTCATGCTGAAGAGGTATGGAGGGGTTACCCCCATATTGATGTGTAAATGATGTGGGAATACCATGGACTAAAGGACTGGTGGTGATGCATGTTGAAAGGGAACAACCATGACCAGGCTGTGGAGCAGACAGGCCTTTGCTTGTGGGTATCTATCCACCACCTTAAATGTTGGGGAAGATATATTAAGACTTCAGCATTGTATTGAGAGTCTCTAGCATTTGGCGAAGGGAAACAAAAATGCTAACAAATCTTACAAGATGTCTGCCCGTCACGACGTAGTAAAACTGCTCAAAGCACACCACGAACATGTTATTCTAATTCTTACTCTTTGTAAGAATTTTGATTTATAAAATTGAATGGAATTTACCACTTTCAATCAATATTATGTCCATTGTCTATTAAAGATGTTTCTTTCTGTGCACTAAGATGGTATTTTTGTACATTCAATTCAAACCCTGGATGTTGTTCTGCTCGTTGTTTTTTATACATAAAGTTTAAATTAGAGGCATTACTAGAATGTGGCAATATCGGTTGACAGTGCACCCGTATGTGTTGTGTCCTAGTCTGTGTGGTTCTCCTAATGCTGGACATTGCATACATCACATGGCGCCACCGCGTGGTGAGCAGATCAAGTAAAAAGCCTTAGAGCCACTCACCTCTGCATGGATCGTTCTTCACGAGGAACTCGTCCAGTGCCACCCAGCCTCCGCCGACTCGCACCATCACCGTACTCCGCAGTATCCGCACTAGACGAAGCTTCTGCGACTCGCCAAACTGCAGAGGGACAGCAACATGTGTATTGAGTATAGGTGAGCTGCTCAGAGAATGTATAATCATCGATAAGAAAACCTCCCTTTTATATGTACAATACCCCGGCAGTACATTCCTATTTGAACATAGGTCCATATGTAGGATCAATGTGTAATGTGTAATGTATAACTATACCACCCGGGCTATAACATCAATGATGGGAGGACATTGGGAAATCAATATGTTATACTCATACACAAGCTACTTTACCTTTTGATGCAGCTAGGCAGACAATCACCCTGATGACTTGACTATGTTATGTTAGCCAAATCATATCGAATCAAGTACAATATGCATGCATAATTAATGTAACAGTCCAATTGCACTTCCAGGACCCTATGCTATTTTGATGTTATGCCCTTTGTCAGTATGATGCATGAATGCCGCCCTGGCAGGTTATCACCAGGGCTGCATTAATGCATCATGCCGACCTTTCGGGAGCATATTAACCTCGTAGGGTCAGCATGGTGCTTGAAGGCAGCCCTGGTGAGTAACTCACCAAAGCTGTATCCATGCAGCACCATGACAAAGGACATAGCATCTTAAAGCAGGATCCGGCCCTTAAGAGTTAGTTTGTGTGTAACATCTATGTGTAGGCAGTTAGCACTTACTCTGTATTTTCCTTCCCCTATCTTGTGAATACGGAACTGCTTTACGCAAGTACACTTGGAGCATGCGCGTCGGACCTCGTCCAGGATCTTAGATTGGTCGTCCATTGGCTTTACTTTCTGTGGGACAACATGAAGATGTGCGGCATGCGTTAATATAACAAAAAGGAACATGTAGACGCCATCACTCCGACATGGACCACTGTTTGTTGAAGTACTGGGCATCAAAGGCAACCAGGCCTTCTATTCATCAGAACTTTAAAGAAAGTCGGATAGCAACCTGTGTGCTATTATCAAATACATGAATTTAGAACATAAGCGAATTTTACATACAGTGGTCGTTAGTTGAGTGATTATAGACACAATATATAGTTTAAATATTATGTTACTTTATTATGTCAGCTTATATTAGAAGAAATTATTAGTGTTATCATCAAATAAATGTCTATTTGAAAACATTGCTTAAATTGATAGATGTATTATGAATGTCATGCTGTTGTAAGAAGGAACAATACTTAATTATGTATATTTATTAGTTAAATCTATAAGAAAATAATCAGTAAAACTACCTGACTGTCGGGTCTCAGTGCGTTCACGAATTCTTTATAGTCAATGTACCCATCACCATCGCTGTCAAATATGTCGGCCACGGCTTCCATTTCCATTCGTGTGGTTGGGAATTCTGAGAAGAGAATGGCAGAATAACTGAGTTAAGGGATCAGAGTAGAAAAGACAATACCGCCGCAGAATAGCTTTAGTAATATCTGTAAATAATATCAAACATTATTGGCATTTATTCAGATTTCTACAAGGCAAGAATTACTACTTGAAAGGGAGGTTGTTATTATTTGATAGGTTTCGTGAAGGAATTCATTATCAAGTAAATACATTTTTATAGGAAACTTGCAGGAAGGAATAATTTCGAATTATACACAAAAGGTATGAGGAAACAGTCAAGAATAGGTCTGTTTCTTAAGAGAAAGGTCCACCATGTGGAAGATGAGGTCTCAGTGTGCCATGCTAAGTAACTTTCACTGTGCAATTAGAAGAGACATAGACTAAAGACTATCACGTCAATACCTACAGGTGGTACAGAGGGTTTAATTAACCCTTTAAGGACCGCAGAGTGATTTAATTTGTGTTATGCCCTTTTGTCATCATGATGCATCAATGCAGCCGTAGTATACTCACCAGGGCTGCATTCATGTAACATGCCGACCCTTCAGGAGTGTATACACCCCATAGGGTTAACATGATGCATGAATGCACTCCTGGTGTCTTACTCGCCAGGGTTGCTTTCATGTATCATGCCGACCTTTGAGAGTGTATAACCCCCAGAATGGTTGGCAAGATGCATAAATGCACTGCTGGCATGTTACTCACCAGAGCGTCAATCATGTATCATGAGGACAAAGTGCATAACACATTAAAGCCTTATGCGGCCGTTAAAGGGTACTGTTTATATAAGGCGTGTTATCACGAAGTGCCCAAGGTGGGCCTCGTAAGTAAGCATAGAGTCACTACAACGTTAATAAGATACATGTCGTAACCTATATACACAGAATCCAAACAAAACTCCTATCTAGACTCGTCTAGTGATAGTCACGTGTAACTAGAACCTTCATCTGATCTAGGTCTCACGGTGCCTAATGACTTCAATGATTCATCACTAACACATAAGGGAGAATGGGAACCACACAAGCAAGGACAAATACAGTCATCATGCAATTATGATGTACATACACTGGAGCTATAACTGAAGGAAAACACTATTAATGCTAGGTTTGTCCTATAAAACTTAATGTGTCTAATCTGAGATTAAGGATGCCTGGCTAGAACATAAGCTTTAATTTTTTCTAAAAATAAATAAATGAACAATGAAGCAGCGGTCATTGACAACACTGACAGTGAACCACAATGTTCACTGTAACTCAAACTGACAGCTATTAAAGGCTAAAGGTGTCACTGTCACTATGGAGGATAAACTGACAGTATGACTTGTCTATACACCACTGTCACGAGCAAGGACAACACTGACAGGTGCAAACTCTATGTAAGTGACACTGTCACTTCATACAATCTTACCACGATCTCGGGCGCGTCCCCAGCGGCCAAGGGAACCAGTAAGGGCAAAGTCAAACGTTAGTATGGGTTATCAAAGTAAACATTAGTTATCAAGTATCACCAGGAACCTGTATTGTTTTCTGCCTGTACAAGTTAGAACTGAGTAGATTATGTCAATTTGCTAACCGTTATAACTCAAAACTGCTCCTGGAGCTGCTCCGCATCTAGCATAGTAAACCTTTAAGGGCCGCATGGGGCTTTAATGTATTATGCTCTTTATTGGCATGATGCATGAATTCAGCCCTGGCGGGTAAATTCCCAGTGCTGCATTCGTACATCACCCCGACCTATGGGGTTGATTGACTGACTCCCAGAGGGTTGGCATTATGCATTCATGCAGGACTGGCTAGTGCTTGCCAAATCTGCATTTATGCATCATGACGGAAAAGGGCATAGCACATTAAAACACTATGCTGCCGTTAAAGGGTCAGCAGTAGAACGCAGAGCACTGAGTTGCTAAGTATACATAGCGTCTAGACCCGCACTGCGTAGGGGGATCAAACCGCACGCGTTAAATGCAAATCAAAGGAAACGTTATAAATCTGAGAAGGCAATAAAGGGTTTGGAAACGAAGAAATCGGGGCGCAGATATCAGTGCTAAGGACTGCTTGTTTCTCACGGTGCCGGGTCTTAGCGACTCCCTGGTGTACCAACTTACCATGCGACTTCCCCATGGTCTCAGCTGAAAAGGGTTCACACAGTTACAATGGGTTCTGTTTTTAACCAGTCAATTAGATGGGGTCCAAGGAGAATAGGGGGAGGGTAAATCGGCGTTATCATTAATGACAATCAAAGGGTCGGTTCCTAACGAGGGCTTAATGGGGTAACGTTGGGCGGGTCGGCAAAAGAGCCGAGGTTGGACATGAACACAATCAAAAGCGTACAAAACAAATACGCGTAGGCAATGTTCTGGAAAAGGTCCCCATTTCATACATCAAATGTAATCTTAACAAAATATACTGCATTTTTCACCGTTCTTGATATCTAACATAACTGTTTAATATAAGATTAATCGAGTACTTACCATTTATATAAGTATGAAGATTAATCGTTGTTCTTCGAGTGACAGACAAACATATCTGTTTAGTACACAGGAGAGGGAGCACTTCCGGTTCCGGTCAGATTAGCGCCCACATGCAGTGAATCTTTTGCTGAAAGTAAAACATCTGGAAATAGTACACAGTAGTGCTCTTTTTACTTAGTCTAAATAGCACCCTCATGAGTAGGTGAGAGATTATACCGCTAGTAGTAATCTTCTTCATCCTGGGGATGGATGGGTGGGCCTGTGTACTAAACAGATATGTTTGTCTGTCACTCGAAGAACAACGATTAATCTTCATACTTATATAAATGGTAAGTACTCGATTAATCTTATATTCTTCTTTGCGACAGTCAAACATTCTGTTTACACAGGAGACTTCAAAGTTCAGCTAGATTCACTGCTTATTTCCCATAATGTTACTCTCCCATAAAGGACTGTAACTTCTCATATAGGATAACAGAAAATAGATACTTTATTTCACCTAAAGGTGATGTTCTATTGCCTTGTGATATGGTTTTGACTAGGTTGCATGACATTTTGCTGTATAGCAAAGAAGGCACAACTGCCATACAGTTCACCACAGCTGTGGCAGTGTAACTGTCCATCATAGAAAAAGTTTTATCACATACAGATCCTGCTGTCTCTAGCAAGGCTTATGACTATGATCAGCCAAATAGAGTTCATACAAACTATCGTTACAGCAAAAGGGCCAAAATTCTCCCCTTTTGAGGTGTGTCTTTTCCCCGAAAAGGCTCTGAAAAATTTTGTTCCCAGCTACTCGATTGAGTCCTCCAGGAGGATCCTGGCTAGCGTCTTGGGAGGCTTGGGGTTCACGATAGGCTTGTTGTAGTACTTAGCCATGGTCTTGGCACCTTTCCAAGACCCATGCCTAAGCAAAACAGCAGTCGATACACCGAGTCTCCCTCCCGCAGAGGTGCTGGCACCCCTGGTGGAGTGAGCTCGGTATTCCCTGGTGTCCACCCCAGCTGCGGAAAGCACCGCAAGGACCCATCGCTTTGATGAGTCCTGCCCAATCTCGCCAAATGGCTTGCGGAAGGACAAGAAGAGCGAGTGTTTCCTTCGCCCTTCCTTGTCCAACCTGACTGGCTCCGTGACCCGCACGTAACGTTTCAGGGCACAGACGACGCACAGAGTCTCCTCCTCGTGGAACAGTTCCAGGACCAGTTCTTTGAGGGGTTCCCCCGTACGCGCTGTTTTCATCAGACCCTTCAGAACGAAACGCGCAGACCCCGAATCCAGCCAAGTCAGATTGCGGAGATCAAGCGCAGGGATGACCTGACCTCTTTGGCCCGACACCAGCAGAGTCAGCATCTTGAGCTTGAATCCTAAGAACTGGGTGGACAAGCCTTCATTGGCACCCCAACGCTGGAATATGCTGAACTCCAGCATAATGTCCCAGAACTTGTTATATCTGGGAGAAGGAGGATTCCTTCGATAGTCGGTGCGGACGGCCCTGCACACCCAATAGTGGGTGCCCATGGTCTTCCCGTTGTCAAGGTTTTTCACTAAACCCTACAACGCACATCTGGCAGCCTTAACAGTGCCAAAAGCCTTGCCCTTTTCCGAAAGCAAGCGGTGGCAACGGCAAACCTCCAAAGTCGTGGTTGACAGCTGCAACGTGTACGTCATGATTGACAGCTGCAACGTGTACCACGTGGTTGACAGCTGCAACGTGTCGGCATGTTTGACAGCTGCAAGGTCTATGGCATGTTTAACAGCTGCAACATCTACATCGTTATAGACAGATGCAACATCCTGGTTGACGGCTGCAACTTCTAAGACGTGATTGACAGCTGCAACGTCTAAGACGTGATTGACAGCTGCAACGTGTACGACGTGATTGACAGCTGACGTGTTTACAATATAAATGTCATCTGCAACGTCTACTACTTGATTGACATCACATGTTTGCCGGCGGATTGACAGCTGCAACGTCTAGGACGTTATTGACAGATGCAATGTCTACGACATGGTTGACATCTGCAACGTCTATGACATGGTTGACATCTGCAACATCTTCTACGTGATTGACAGCTGCAACGTGTACAACATGATTGGCAGCTGCAACGTGTACGATGTGATTGACACCTGCAACATGTCTGACGTGATTGACCGCTGCAACGTGTACGACATGTTTGACAGCTGCAAGGTCTACGTGTTTGACAGCTGCAACGTCTACGACGTGATTGACAGCTGTAATATCTACGCCATAGTATGCCGTCTGCAATATCTACAACATGATTGACAGCTTCAATGTCTGCCACGTAATTTACAGCTGTAGCGTTTACAACATGAGAGAGAGCTGCATCATCTACAAATGTGATTCACAGCTGCTACATTTACCACGTGATTGACATCTGCAACATGTGCGACTTACAGCTGCAACGTCTACAACATGATTGGCAGTTGCAATAGCTACTACCTGAGTGACACCTAAATCATCTACAACATAATTGACAGCTGCAACTTGCTTGACAGCTGCAAATGTCTTTATCGTGAGTGATAGCGGTAAAGTCTACAACATGATTGGCAGCTTCAACGTCTATGACGTGATTGACAGCTGCAATGTCTACAATGTAATTGACACCTGCAACATCTGCGACTTGCTTGACAGGTGCAAACGTCTACGTCATGAATGCCAGTGGCAACGTCTACAACATGATTGACAGCTGCAACTGAATGATACCCCAAAACAAAGAGGTACAAAACCCTAACCCGGTAAAGTGCACTCAAGTATCCACAACTCTTAAGTGATCCAAATTTGTGGGTCTTTTCGGAAACTAGTCCAAACCAAATACAAAAGCGGACAGCGGCTACGTCTGTGACGTGGATGAGGGCTTAGTCAATTGGATACTTAAGAGTATATTGTCAACTGTAACATCTACGACGTGATGGGCAGCTGCAACGTCTACGACCTGATTGCCAGCTGCAACGTCTACGACCTGATTGTCAGCTGCAACGTCTAAGACGTGATTGACAGCTGCACCTTCTACGACGTGATTGTCAGCGTCAACATCTACGACGTGATTGACAGCTGCAACGTCTACGACGATTTGACATGCAATCGTCTATGACGTGATTGACAGCTGCTATGTCTACGACATGATTGACAGCTGTAACGTCTACGACGTGATTGACAGCTGCAAAGTCTACAACATAATTTACAGCTGCAACGTCTACGACGTGATTGACAGCTGCAAAGTCTGCAACGTGAATGACAGCTGCAACGTCTACGACGTGATTGACAGCTGCAACTTCTACGACTTGAAAGACAGCTGCAACGTCTACGACGTGATTGACAGCTGCAACGTCTACGACTTGAACGACAGCTGCAACTTCTTACGACGTGATTGACAGCTGCAACGTCTATGCCTTGAAAGACAGCTGCAACGTCTATGACCTTATTGACAGCTGCAACGTCTACAGCGTGATTGGCAGCTGCAACGTCTACAACGTAATTGACAGCTGCAACGTCTACAACGTGATTGACAGCTGCAACGTCTACAACGTGCGCACCAGCGGCTACAACTCTCTTGAGCGCCAGCGGCTATGCATTTTATGTGAGCGCCAGCGGCTACGCCTCAGACGTGAGCGCCAGCAGCTACATCTGCGAAGTCCTAGAAGAACATAGTCTTAATGTGCGCCAGCTGATATCGAGGCCAGCATCTATGCCTCCAACATGAGCGCCAGCAGCTATGTCTGCGACATCCCTAACATAGACTGGATGTGCGCCAGCTAGTATCAAGCGTCAGTGGCTAGATCTAGGGCATGATAGGCATCAACAAGAACGCCATCAATGTGAGCATCATTAACTTGAGACCATTAATGTGAGCAACAGCTGCCACATCTGGGATGCGAGCAACATCGCCTACTTCTGGGACGCGAGCGCCAGCGGCCACGTCTGGAACGAGAGCGCCAGCGGTCACGTCTGGGATGCGCGCTGCTATGTCTACAACGTGATTGACAGCTGCAACGTCTACGACGTGATTGACAGCTGGAAAGTCTACAACTTGATTGACAGCTGCAACGTCTACAACGTGATTGACTGCTGCAAGTCCTACAATGTGATTGACAGCTGCAACGTCTATAACGTGAGTGACAGCTGCAACATCTACGACGTGATGGACAGCTGCAGCATCTACGACGTGATTAACCGCTGCAACGCCTACGATGTGAAAGCCAGCTGCAACATCTACAACGTGATTGACAGCTGCAACATCTACAACGTGATTGACAGCTGCAACGTTTACAACGTGATTGACATCTGCAGCGTCTACGACGTGATTGACAGCTGCAACGTCTACGACGTGAAAGACAGCTGCAACGTCTATGACCTTATTGACAGCTGCAACGTCTTCAAAGTGATTGGCAGCTGCAAGTTCTACAACGTGATTGACAGCTGCAACGTCTACAACGTGATTGACAGCTGCAACGTCTACAACGTGCGCACCAGCGGCTACAACTCTCTTGAGCGACAGCGGCTATGTCTGCGACATCCCTAACATAGACTGAATGTGCGCCAGCTAGTATCAAGTGTCAGCGGCTAGGTCTAGGGCATGATTGGCATCAACAAGATCGCCATCAATGTGAGCATCATTAACGTGAGACCATTAATGTGATCAACATCGCCTACGTCTGGGATGCGAGCAACATCGCCTACGTCAGGGCTGCGAGCGCCAGCGGCCACGTCTGGGACGTGAGCGCCAGCGGCCACATCTGGAACGAGAGCGCCAGCGGCCACGTCTGGGACGCGAGCGCCAGTGGCCACGTCTGGGACGCTAGCGCCAGCGGCCACGTCTGCGACGCGAGCGTCTCCTACATGAGGATCAGCTGCAACGTCTATGCCGTGATTGACAGCTGCAACGTCTACGCCGTGATTGACAGCAGCAACGTTTATGCCGTGATTGACAGCTACAACATCTATGACGTGATTGACAGCAGCAACGTCTATGACGTGATTGACAGCAGCAACGTCTATGACGTGATTGACAGCGACAACATCTATGACGGGATTGACAGCCGCAACGTCTATGATGTGATTGACAGAAGCAACGTCTAGGACAAGATTGACAGCTGCAACGTCTACGTCGTGATTGACAGAGGCAACGTCTATGACGTGACTGACAGCGACGTCTGTGACGTGAAACCCAAGGAATTTTTGGGCATAAGGTGTGGGTCTTTTTGGAAACTAGTCCAAACCCAAGGTACCTCCACATGAGTTAAGTCATCTTGATGTTCAAATCAAAGAGACATGTGTGCTAATAGTGTTTTAAGGTGGGGATTAAAACACAAAGCCAAAGAAATTTTCGGCATAAGGTATAGGTATTTTGTGTTACCAGTCACAAACCCTAAGCACATAATTGAGACCCTATAAAAGGTGGACCAGTTAAGTCTCTTTGTGTTTTCATTTCACAACAACACAAACTTCTTAAATGCCTAACTCAAGGAATTTTTCGGCATAAGGTATGGGTAAACTTGTGTATTCAACACAAGCACTCAGTGTGGATCTGTATCAACACAACTGAGTTATTTAATGCCTCAAAGAATTTTTGGGCATAAGGTATATGTCTTGGTAAGGACTGGTCCAAACATGTACAAAGTACAACAAGACACACCTGACACTGACTTGACAGTTCACCTCACTCAAGTCTGTATGAGTGGAGAACAACCTCAAATGTCATTCTTCTATAACTTAGTTATAAAAGAATAACTGAGGTGTCAACTACAAAGTAGCAAGCAAAGCTTTAAGTGTCTTGACTTCAACCAATATCTAGAGTCTGTCAAGCTGTATGACAGGTAGTAGTAGATATTATTCTGTCTTTGACCTATGCATAAGACAGTGGTAAGTCCTTCCTGGTTCTTTATTTTAAAAGTGTATTCACTAATAAAACAGAGATCTACAGTGTTTAATAGGATAAATTTCTATCTCTGCAGATATGAATTTATCCCATCACAATTTTATTCCTTATGAAGGCTCGTTTCGCTATTGAAACATTCCTCAACAAATGAAGCAGCAGTACTGCACTGTGAGCCAACATAACAAATAAAAAGCCAACATAAATCAGTGACTCAGTCAGAAATCCAAGATGGATGACTGGTCTTGCTGAATCATGCCAGCCCCTAGCAGCAACTAAGCTCTACTCAATCTAAACTCCAATTTTCCACTATAACTGGATGACAAAATCCATATTATTGTGAAAACTGAACTATAATTGCACATTTGAGAAAATTGCACTTTATCTGGATGACCATTCATCCCAATTTCCGAAAATCCCCAATTTTCGCCCACCGGCGGATTTTCAATCAAATTTGCGGTCACATTCCTGGCAATCTGAAGAAAAATAGGCATCAACAACAGGTTGTTTTCTCAAAGGTGCAAATATATGTAAAAAGGAAAGTTACAAATAAGTTCTTACCTGCCAAATTCCTCCAAATAAGTATGTGATTGCTGCTTCTAGTGGGCACACTTCTTTCCTCTCGGATTCCGCGCTTAAATCTGCCCGGAACCGGAAGTGCTCCCTCTCCTGTGTAAACAGAATGTTTGACTGTCGCAAAGAAGAACCCATAATATTGAACCCAACCAGTTAATATTACCTCTTTCCCAATACACTGCCTGTGATCAACATAGAGCACGAATACATGGTACGAAGGTATACATTGGATCAGGTCCCATTTGGCCTCACCCTAGGCCCCATGTAATGTTGACAGAAGGCATGTCTCAGACTGTACTTACTGGATGCCATGATGCCATCGATAAACTCCTGGCGGCTGACCTTGCCGTCATGGTCGCGGTCCTGCTTCCGGAAGAAGTCCATGACACGCGACTTGTTGTTATTCATCCACCGCATGTAGCGCTTCCGCCAGTCGTCAAACTCAAAGGAACGCATCTTCTCAGACTGAAACAAGCAGAAACCACGCTACGCTATTTATCGTCATGATGCATGATTGCAGCCTTGGGAAGTAACCCACCAGAGCTGCATTCATGCATCGTGGCGACGAGAGGCATAGTGCATTATAGCATAATGAGTTAAATCGATCAGGACACTAGGGCAGGGTACATTAGGGCAAGGACTAGGAGGCTGATAGGGAGAGGAAAGGGAGAGGCTGTATAGTAGAGGAGGGTACACATGAGTGTAGAGTAGTGTTGCACTAACCTCATTGAGTCTGTCCAACATGTCCTGTAGCTGGCGCTGACGGTCCATCGACATGAGCCACACCTGCCGCCACTTGTTGAACAGCGCCCCCACACGCGGGTTCTTGAACTCCGGCTCCGGCGTCTTGGTGCCATCTGCTTTCCTGTTAGTCAAAAATACCAATGCAATCTTAATATTATATTTTCAATTCGCTCCCTTTTCCCTACAATACTAAAATATCTCAAAACAAAAGACATGGTACCTTAAAGCGCCATAGTGAAGACCAAAGTCATTGGACCCATGTGTCTGTTACTTACGCGGGTGTTCTACGAGTAGAGATGCGGCGCCCAGAGCGTGCGGTGGGGATGTGCGTCTCAGCAGGCCGCTGTTTGTTGGTCTTTGTAAGACGTTCAACCTCCGGCTGGCGTGCTGTGATGTCCGTCTGGAAAGTCTGTAAAATCACAGTAATCACATGTTAGTTTTATATAGACTTCCACACACATATTCCCATATTAGCTGAGATACGCGATATCCACGGTCCATAAACAAAAGCATATTCATACCATTTTAGTAGCCTTCATAGGCCATGTCAATTTTATTACAGCCAGCCTACTTACTTCCCTAACCATTTTCCTTGCTTGGCCCATAGAAATCCATATACAGCAGCTGTTCTCTTAATATGACTACTTCAGACAAACAAATTTGGAGACTTCCTCTCACTGGCCAGAGCTACCTTGTCATCTTAATACTCTTAAAATGAGTATGTTCTCAGGAGACCAATACATTTAATGATTTACACTTGGTGGTCATGTTGTCAGGGCAGCTATACATTTACACTTGGTGGTCATGTTGTCAGGGCACCTACCTGGTGGTCATGTAACAGCTGTTCTATGATGGGGATGTTCTCTGGGATGGGTTGTTGGGCCTGTGCTAGCAGGGTGGCCTCCCCACCCATCAGCCACGACATGAGCTGGTCTAGCAGGGACGCATTGTTCTTCAGCTCAGTGAGGCCATCCTCCAACTTCTGTTCTCGTTGCCGCGCCCATGCAGTCACCTGGGTGTACAAGAAGGGAAAATTACCAATCATCCCGAATAAAATAAGACTAAATTCATCATCTTTATGTTGTCCAATGGATATGTTGCTTCACCTATGAAGCATCAAGAACTTTAATTCTTTTGCAGAACATCACAAACTCTCAGAAAATAAGGCAAGCTAAATCATTTGCAGTTTCGAAAATATAGTGCAGGGACCATGTTATCCTATGATGCAGTAGGAACTTTTATTTCGTTTGCAGAACATCACAAACTGTCAGAAAATGAGGCAAGCTAAATCATTTGCAGTTTCAAAAATATGATGCAGGGACCAAGTCAGCCTATGGGTGTTTCATTAAGACTGTGTGCACATACCTCCTCCCAGCGCGCCTGTAGGATGGTGAGCCAGTGTTTGACGGTGGTGACGGCGTCCGGGTGGCACTGTTTGAGGATGTCCTGTCCTGCGGCCAGACACTCCTGTAGGGCCGCCTCCTGCCCCGCCAGGTCTCCCAGCAACTTCTGTAACCATAAAGGGGGAACACGGTTAGGGTATCCTCAAGTATTCAGCCTTTAGGATGTAACATGTTAACCCTTTAAGGACTGCTTGTTGCTAAAAAATGACATTCTTTGCCATGATGCACCAATGCAGCCCTGACGAGCAACTTGCCGGTGTTGCATCGGTGCATCATGCCGACCCTTTGGGAGTGTCTCAACTCTGTAGAGTCGGCATGATGCTTGAATGCAGGACTGGCGAGTAACTTGCCAGGGCTGCATTCATGCATCATGCCGACCAAGGGTATGATGCATTAATGCATTATGGCGTCCTTAAAGGGTTAAGATACTTGCTCATATACGTTGGCGCCTACCAGCGACATAATCTACAATGTACTATTCCTATCTATGAATGTACCAATGTTTCCCCCCCATATGTTCACTATACTTCTGTACAGCTGCGATATTACATCGGGTATCAGAAGAGCACAGGTCTTGTATAAGCGGGGGTATAGGCGTCTTAACATTTATCTTAAGCACTAAAATAGAATCTTGAATAAGAGCCTGTTTTGTATAAGCGCCGAGGGTAGAAATTGAAGAACGCCCCTGTGCATTATCGCGACGGTACAGAAATTTGCATTTCTAAATTGTTTGATAGTGCTTTTTTCATGAATATGCACTCTCTAAAATTCTGTCACCAATTCACAAAGAATGTAAAAATATCAACACAGATCCCCTTTAGCACATCAAATATGAAATATAACTCTTAACAATAATCTAGTGAAAACAAGCATAATATTCATCAACAAACAGCTAACCAAAACCCATGTTTATAGCAATAACTTTACCTGCGAAAATCGTTTTGGCTGAGATAAAAATACAAGTTTAGAGTTGATATACAGTCCTACATGCATGAGAACCAATAATAAAACACAAGAACAATACTAGTTTCGAAGCCTACTCAATGGTACATGTATTACCTACATTCTAAATAACTCTTTTAATTCTTAGTCACAACTATTCTGTCCCTCCACTAATCTCCAACTGTTCATAGACTACCTTAGATAGATATGTTTTACTTGATCTTTGACTTGATGTCTACATGGTATGTGTATGGTGAGCCTTACCTTGTGGTCCTCCAGGGCATTAAGCAGACCCTCCTGGTCGTCAGGTAGAGCCCCCTGGTAGCGGAGGTGGCGCTCGGCCTGTGCCAGCCAGTCGAGCAGCGAGTGTGTCTTTTTGTGGAACTCCTCGGCATCTTTTTGTGCCTCGTCAAGACGCTCCTGTTTCCGCACCGATTGTTTGCAGACCTGTCCAACGAAAGACACAGATTTAACATACAATGTGATAGAGGTCCATGCAGAATCTAGAAAAGTACCATCAAGGATAGAGTTTGCAGATGTTTATATAAATATTTCTTTTTAGCAGGCATACTCATACCTTCAAAATGTATGTATCAGTCAAAGGGCACAGTAGACTACATCGCTATGCCACCCTTTAAGGGGTCACTACAGTTCCTCCAGCCCCTACACTTACCTTGTCCCACTTGGTGGTGAGCTCTATGAGCTGGTTCTCCAGGTGGGAGTGGTCGTCCTCTGACTTGTCCATCATCTCGCGGGCCGCCTGTTTGACGGTGGCGATGTTGGCCTGCCGCTTCCCCAGCTCGTGTTGGAAGGCGCGGTGTTCCTCCACGAGGGCGTTAACCGTGTCCAGGTCGCCGTGTACGGGTTGGTCCTCGGCCAGGCCGGGCGCCACCTTGTACAGCCAGTCCAGCAAGGCTGCCAGGGCCTCCTTGAACTGACCCGAGAACAGCAGAGACTCCTCCAGTTTACGTTGTCTACAACCAGAAGGGGGAATGTGTCAATAGATGCAGTGTTCGACATAGTTGAGCATTTTGAATCTTTTGGAACCTTTCAGGGTTGCATAGTATTTTCATAAAAAAATAATGTATGGCTGCATTTAAGCATCATGCGATCCTGTAAGGGTTAATATTGAAGTTGCCAATGTAACAGTTCTGGATTTTGAAGTCGCAATAAACCTGAGCCCAGGATGACCTACCTGTCTACGGACTTGGCACAGATGTTGTTCCAGCGCAGTTTGAGGTCGTTGAGCATCTCTTGGATGGCTGGTACGTCCGGCTTGGGACACTTGTCCTTAAGACGTCGCCCCATGCGGTTAGCATTATCAAATGCTGGTTGTTTAGCACCCAGGGAACGTTGGAAGTCTTTGTGGTGCGCAATCTGTGCCTTGATCTTTTCTGAGTCGTTGGAAATAGTCAGGTCACTCTCTAGCTGGTTTTCATTCTCGGTTAGCCAATCGAGCAATTCCCGCCAAGCATCATGGAACTGATTTGTGTAAAAAACATGTAACGTATAAGATCAAGAAATCCTCTCATTTCTATGAAGATCAATGTTTTTAAATTCTACCATCATATTTATAGAAATTCCCTGTATACAAAAAATCCCATAATTCCCGCTTTCCATATATATATATCTCCTGAGCCTTTAAGGGCCGCATGCCGCTGTTGTGCAGGTGTGGAACATACACTGCCAAAAAGTCGACATGATCGACAGTACCTGGCGAGTAGGCTCTTAGAGCTGCACTCATACATCATGAAGACAAAGGACGACATTAATTAAAGCTATATACGATCTTTAAAAGGACTTAAAAAGTCTGCTCCATGTCGCACCTGTTTGGCCTCCTTGTAGCCGTGGTCGAGTTGGCGGGTGCGTTCAGCACAGCGTGACACCACCTTCTCCCAGCGGTGCTGCACTGAGCTGAGCAGGTTCTTGATGAGGATCACGTCCTGCTTCTGGCTGAAGTACTTGAGGTGGGTTCCCGTCTTGTCCAGGGCTACCATCACCTCCCGGTGTGACGAGATGTCCTTCTGCAGGCCCTGGTGCTCGTCCACCTGACAACCCGACAAAAGGGCGTTTTATTTCAAAAAAATTTTATTGTTTAAAAAAAAAAAAAAAAAATTCCCCGCATTTTATTTCAAATTAAGCAATCTTAATTCAAAGCAATAAGAGTTAAGATGGGTACATTTATCTTTGTCATGATCTAGTATTATTGATATGTTATAATGAATTTTCTCAATTCAATCTACCGTATTCGACATAATAAGCGCCCTGGGCGCTTATAAGATTATTTACATGGTGTTCTTGGTACTTAAGATCTTCTTTGTCTCCAAAATCGGGAAATTTGGACCTTTGCTCTAGTCCAGAAGTGCCCCGAAAAGTGAGGGGGCGCTTATAAGGGGGAGGGCGCTTATTACGTCGAATACGGTATTTTGAGTATTTCAGACTCATATCAACTATGTGCTATAAAGCTATGTCGGCCTTTCCGCACCTGTCGCAGGACGTTGTCCATCACACGACTGGCTGGTTTGAGGTTGTTGAGATGCCGCTCCTTCTCCGTCAGCCACCCGATGAACCGGTTCAGGTCGTTGTGGAAGTTACCTGCCTGGTTCACCGCCTCTTCTAATTTTGTCTGAAATATATACCCAGTGTGATTTGATTAAACATCTCTGTACATAGTCATACATCTTTTTAAAAAATATACAAAACATAACTAGTAAACTGAAATTTTAATGTAAAAAAATTTTGATTGCAGAAATTAAAGTGACAAATCGCAAAAAATATTTGAACTAAAGGCCTGTAATACAGCTCCTCTATTGATAACACGGTAATAGATTTTTGGAACTTCGAACACAAGGAAATCCTCAGAAAGAAACAAAAGAATTCTATCCCTGTTGTAACATTCATATAGTGCTTCATATGGTTCAGCACACACCCATTAGGTACCAAGAGTGGCTCTATGAGGTGCTCACCTTGCGCTCCTTGGCGCGTGCCCGGATGTTGTCCCAGCGCGTATTGACGTGCTGACAGTTCTGTCGCAGCGTGTTAGCGGCCGTGCCTGAGCTCTTCTCGATCAGGGCTTCTCCGTTCTGCAGCAGACCTTCCACACGGGGCTCCAGGGTCCCCAGCTCAGTGAACACCTCCTGGAGGAAGGAAGTAGTGGCATGACATTAGGGAGGAGCTAACAACAGAGGGTTGACATTTTGACACCTCAATTTTTTGAAAATATCAATGTAGAGAGGACCCTTTTAGTTATTGTGGTATACATATATGATACAAGATAAATCCCAAAGTATTTTTATAAGAGGTATGAATGAAATTTAGAACTAGAATGTGAATCCAGTGTAAGCCCATGTTCTCTCGGCACACTCACCATGAACTTCTCGAGCTGCTCCTTGGCTGTCTCGGGTAGTCCACCCACCGGCTTGGCTGTGATCAATTGTCCATCGATCTCGCTAAGACGGATCAACATGTCCTGCATCTCGTCGTGGAATGACTTGGCCTCCCTAAGTGCGTCCTGCAGCTCGATCTGCCGGTCGCGTGCCTTGGCGAGGACAGCCTCCCACAATGTGTTCATGTCATCCATCTTCTGGCGGGTGGACGTGGCATCGGCACCACCCTCACTGGAGATCACCTCCTTACCCGCATCGCTCACCGAGTCGATGCTGGCCTGGTGCGCGCCGATGTCGTTCATTAGGATCTGTGGGGGAGGGACATAGGCATGTTAATACCGATTCTATTAATATCAGTTAATTGGACTTTTATCAGTTTAATCTAAATCGATCCTTAAAATGTCCACACCATCAGGGATGATACAGACCAATCTCAAACAACCATGATATATTCAAATGGAAGCCCCTGGATCAAAAAGCACACTTGAAAGTATAAATTTCCATTCCTGCATGATGGTAGTATAATTATATCTAGATATATCTATGCATGGGAAACGCCAACAATACTTTAAGGAGAAGATTCCTTACTCTGTGTTTCGCTAGCTCGATCTCGATGGTGCGTGGGTCTCCGCGGACGAGCTGACCCTCAGCCAGGGTGCGCTCTGTCCGTTCCAACCATCCTAGGAGTTCGTCTACTGCAGACTGGAACTGGCCCAAGTTGAGGAGGGCACTTTGTAGTTTGGTCTAAAAAGACAAAACAAAAATGAGAAAATGTCATCTCAATTGCCTACCCACATCCCTCAGACCTGTCTGCAACTGATTTTATATTTTGTGGTTTTCCCAAAAGATCTGTAATATTTGAATGTCTGGTTTAGAGGAGATGAAATGATATGACACTTAATAAAAGACTTAGGTAAACTAACTAAAACTAGTATTTTAAAAAAATCATGAGGAAATGGTGTTTCAATAACAATGCAAAACGGGTGCTTGCAAAATAAGTAAAGGCTCTTTGTTTAACTTGGGATTCCTTATCAAATGCATCGCTGGCATGACAGAGAAAATGCAACTGTAAGTTTAAATGAAATGTGTCCACATTTTACTGTAGAAGTGCTAAATATAAATACTCATATAACTAAGAATATGTACTACTTTCATAATTTTTCTCGTTTGAAGTGGCTAAATATACAGTGTAATTTAAAGTACAATACTTCAAATTTTGAATGTTGTTTTAGACCATGCAGAAAGTAAAACCAAATGGTAGCATGCAGCTGGGATCTGCTCCCATTATAGGTCAGAGGGGACAACGTAATCAAATACAACGCCAACTGAATAAACAATACCAACGAACAATGATAGAAACAGAACTTTTTTGTGTGTTCAGGGAGAAACAATTGATAGAATGTAACAACTGGTCAGCAGGACATTGTTTTCTTTATCTGTGTGTGGGCTTTGGTGGTAACGGAGGAGAACTCTTGCCAAGGCCATAAAGAACAAATGATCAAACTGCCAAACAGGGCTGAGGTGAGACGCGGGATGGGCGCGGTGTGGGAGCCCGGTCACCGATCACCCCGAGCACTACAGCACATGGACTAGGTTCACTAAGATCATTATCCCGTTAAGGACGGCATAGTGCTTTAATGTGCTATGTCCATTGTCGTCATGATGCTTGAATGCATCTTTGGCGAGTTACTCGCCAGGACTGCATTTATGTATTATACCGACAAATGTTGCTTTAAGGCAACATGCCGTCCTTAAAGGGTTAAAAGAGGCCATGCCGGTGGCAGTGGGCCAGCCGCACTGAGCACGCAGAGCCAACTTACTAGCACCAGGGACCCCTGCGGCAACAAGACAGAGCAACATCACGCGTTACTACCATCTTCAATCACGCACCAATATATAGCCTCATTTATATTGGAATCTAACTTTTATCCGATACATTTCTCATTACTTTTGGTGTGTTCCTTTTTCATGGCTTTAAGAAACATTTGTGCAGCTAGTGTATACTACAGCAACTATTGTGCTACACAATAAATGTATTTCTGTTTCAAGCGACTACTCTACATGAGATTTAATTAAATTATTGGCTACCGAAACTTATATCTTTACCAATTCACTGAAATTAACTTCAGAAAATTATTCAATTAAATTGCTATAGAGTTTAATTATTTTTCAACTCAAATTATGCTACACTTTCCAAGTTGTTTGCCATATATAAAAAGATAATGGAAACCCTCATTACATGCAGTATATATTCTGAATAATATCTATGCATACTTGATAATCTGTATTAGTCTTACTATCCTGAAAGAGTAATTAAACGACTCACCTTGCGTTCTGAGATACTGTCGATGAGTGCATCCCATCGTTTGTTGACATCACTCATGGGCTCGCGTACCGACATGCCCTGCTCGGTGGGGCTGTCGCGGGTTAGATCTTGTGCTTGTGAGTTGAGAGACTGAATGTCGAGGTGTTTGGGGTGTACGAGGTCTTTGAAGGCGCGCAGCTCGGTGAGCTGCTGCTTGACCACCTCTACGTCCATACCGATAGGACCCAGCTCCGCCAGACGCTCCTCCATGCCCTGCAGCCACACCAGGATTTTCTGTGGACGAGAAAAATGTGTATTTCTGGTCAAATTATGAGTTATTGACATAACGTTATCCATTAAATCCCCACGAGTTACTCTTGATATAATATTACCCAATAAATCCCCACGAGTTACTCCTGACTCATTATTTATACATTTTCTGGACAGCCTACTGCCCTATAACAACATTTGCTGTCACGATTCACCAAGGCTGCATTTATGCTGACCATACGGGGTTGATACACTCCCGAAGGGTCTGCATGATACATCAATGCAGCGCTGGCGAGTCACTCACCAGCGCTACACTCATGCATCATGCCGTTAAATGACAAGAGCTTTAAGTGTCCCTCACCATGAGTTCCTCCTGGAAGCTGGTGGCCTGTTTGAGGGCCTCGTCCAGCAGCTTCTGGCGTGCGGCCCACTGTGACGTCACGTCATGCCAGTTACCGTCCAGGTCATCGACATTCTTCTCCACCTCGGGTTTGTCTGGGTCACCGATGAGCCCGATGAGCTCCTCCCCACCCTCGTGTACCACGTCCATGTCCGGCTGGACCTGCTCGATGTCCTCACGCAGAGCCTGGTAGAAGGTAAGGGACAGGGTTAGAGGTGGGAAATCATACTGGGATATATGAGTCTCAAATGGGGCTAGGTCATTATGATTTCAATATGATTTAAAGGGGCATTCTGACCACTTGCACTTAACCACATATTAGACTAGAACAGTACTATAATTGTGAATGGGATACGCTAGGTGATTATGCAACTTTAAAAACAGAGAAAGACAGTACAACATTCTATCACATTGTTACACATACCTCAAGGATATCTTGCTGCTGGCGGATGGATTTGGGGTCCAGGGAGGGAGGTTCGAGTGAGACGAGTGTGTCTTGTAGGTCCTTTAGTGTTCCCACCAGACCGTTAAGGTCCTCCCAGAACTTCTCCGACACACCAAGCGTGTTCTCCAGCGCCTGGTTACGGTTCTCGGCGTCTGACTTGATCTTGTCGTAGAGTCCTACGAGGTCGTTAACTTTGTCACGCAGGTCTGTGAACAGAAGCAGACCAAGGAGGGATTAGAAAATGATGAGGTAACAAAAGTAATAATTTGATTCAGTTGCTTGATATTTAGTTAATGGTCACTATTTATCGAAAGAAAGTTTGGCAGATTTTCGAGCAGATGTACAATTTTTTATGGCCCCCTATCCCACATATTGAGGAGTCTTATCATATTCAGTTTTTAAACTGTATAAACCATTTCGGTATTTCTCCATATACAGTATTCGTGGCATTCTTCACACTAACCTTTTGCTGACTCATCATCCATGCCCGTCTGGTTGAGCAGGTCCTCTGCGGTGGAAGCGACCTGCTCCAGGGCACTAAGTCGCTTGTCGAGGTCTTCTATGATGGCTACGTTGTCTGAGATCTGGTCACGTAGTTTGTCCGGGTGGGCTGAGATGGGCTCTGCCTTCTCTACCTGTTCAGCTGTTGTTGTTAGGGTCTCCAGCATGCCTTCCAGCTTGTCAGAGAACTACAAGGAACAATGAGAAGTGTATTGTGAGAGATGCCTTAGAGAGTGAGTCCAATATTTTCAAGAACAAGAATTTTTCAAGAACAAGATTTTCTTTATTTGCCATATGAGTTTGACCTGGTTTTACAAGGTTTTAACAAATTTGACAAGGACTTTCTTTACTGCAACAAAGTTTTACCTCTAAGGTTTGATGTAGTGCCTCTTCCAGCTTGTTGTGGCGGTCGCGGATACTGTTGCGGATGCGGTCATAGCGCTCCGTGTCCCCGTCCATGATGGTCTGTACCTGGTCGCCCTCCTCCTCACCGACCAGCTTCAGTAGCGCGTTACCCGTCTTGGTTAGGCGGTCTACCAGCGGCTTCTTGTCTGCTATAGACTGCTTCAGCAGCTGTAAGGCACAGAATGAGGTCAGTATGACATTATAGAGATATTCAATGTCATTATGCACTTTGTAGTAATTAAAGTTGCTTGATGTTGCTCTGGTTCGGCAATACAATTTGCTCCTATACTTGGTTCATGTACATGTAACAAGTATTAAAGTTAAGCTACAGACCAGATAATGCTCCTGTCTAACCCCAGATTCCCCCTCGTCCCCCTGACTACAGACAAGCACTCACCCTGACAGCGTCCTGCTGGTCCTTGATCTGCTCGGTGTTGACGGCCGGTGTGTCGTGAACCCGGATCTCCTCCTCGATGTCGTTAAAGCCCTGGATGAGGTCGCTGTGCGTCTCATGGAAGTGGGCAGCGAGCGGCGTGGCCTGCTCCAGGAGGCTCAGCCGGTCCGCACTCAGCTTGGTAACACTGTCTGTCTGGGTCTTTAAGTCGTCCAACTTCTCCTTTATAGACGGGTCCTCCTCTGAGGAAGACTCCCTCCGGATGCGCTTACTGGTGGATACCAGGTCACGGGCTCGTGATTTTTGACCGTTGATGTCATCGTTCATCGTCTGTGGTGGGTATAAGGTGGTAGAATGATTATTTATGTTGGGAATTTGGTGGTAGGTAGCCTTGAATGATAGGGAGACATTGTCTTATGACAAATTGGTTGTGCTTTGCTTAACATAAAGCTTCTTGTAAAACTCAAAGCTATCTTACTGAAGTGGGAAGAGGGATGTGTGTGTATACAATGTAACATGAGGTGCATTTGGACAGATCATGTTTTGACAAGGGCGCATTATTACAATTCATGGAACATGTAAAACAAATTACACAGAAATGATTTAAAACGATGATGTATGGAAAATGGAAAAATATTTAAGCAAAGGAAAGGATACACAAAATCATTAAGCTGTTGATATATCAAATCTCTCAAATCAAATCATATATCTAAAAACTGATGCATAGTTATAGAGAATAAACACTTTAAAACCACAAAACTTGTGGCATAAATTCAGTAAATACTCTACTAGTATAGAAAATAGCACATGGCTAGTCAGGAATATTGCAATAGGTAATGTTGAATAGTAATCTTGACGTTGGTGAGAGTTGTAGGGCTGTGGTGCATGAGTCAGGGTATGAGGAGCAGTAGGGCTGTATGATGGTATGACAGTAACAGTATGGTGTAGAGTACGTCTACTCTAAGTAAGTCTCACCGCCTCCTCAGTGTCAGCACTCTCCTGACTCATCATGCTCTGTTATAGCCACCAGAAGAAGCAGTTAGTGTCTGAGTTAGTGTACAGCTTAGTGTACCTGCATGCCAACTCTCTGCCATCAGTGCACTGCACACCTAATGATACAGGTGTGTTGGCATGGCAATCTTTGTACCACACAACATGAGCAAATACAGGACCTGATAACTCATTATATTGCTTCTATTGTCTGTTTGAAGTCGTCTGTTTGTAGACTTAGTAAAAACATATATATGGGAGGTGGGAAGAACAATCTAGCATGCTATATGTATTTATTCTCTGTGAAATTGTAGGCGAGAAGTTGTGTGTGTGTGTGTTGTGTACCCACCTTATGGTCCCTGAGCTGCGTGCGCAGCATGTCGGGGTTGCTGGAGATGGGGTCGGCTTCCTGTATGGCCTGCTCCGTCTCTCCGAACCACTCCAGTAGGTCGTCAATGTCGGCAATAAGCTGTAATAAACCACACGTCATGTAGAACAGAGAAACCCCTGAGGCACAATGTCATTGACAATAAGATAGCTGAAATTAAGAGGAAAGCTGGACGAGGGGTTTTAAGGGGACATATTGATAAATGTGATTATCTTTACATCTAAATAATTTTATCGAAATTCTAAACCTTTATGTATCTATCAAAACACTTTGGTGATCAATTTGGGAGTTTAGTTTTTTTTCTGTCACGTGAAGTTTCTTCAGTTTATTTTACAGATGAAATATATTATTATTATTAGGCCACAACAATGAAATCCAAGCCTACAACAGAAGATTGAGGAATACTTTTGTTAGCCCTCCCTATCCTCCACTGATGGCTACACACAGTCACAAAAATAAGTACATCTAAGGCATATTAAGAGACGACTAGCTTGGGCATCAAAAATATATTATACATTGATTTATGTTTTTATCTCAAAAAGGAAATCCAACAAAGTATATCTGGTTAGATACCTAACACCCAAAATATTACATCCCTAGGCCTAGGCCTACTGCTCATATAGTTACTAAATGGACGCTTTGGAATACAACGAACTGAAGAGGTGATACCATCTGGGAGTGTCCTGGGGAACGTTTTTGGTGAACACAATAAGAAATGGAACTGGGAAGTTAGAACTTTAAAAGCCGATCTGGTTACCCCTGGTCCCACTTACAAAGTCTGAGGACTGGGCTCGGCCGGTCCCAGGACAGTGTGTGGCAAGCTAGCGTGGAGAAAGGACAAGCAACACAACATCCAGTTAGACCGAACCCAGCTAAGATACCAGAGAGATATGCAGTCTGTATTTAAGCAACATCATTTAGAGCAGCTCTTCACCATTCATTCAATCCAGGTAACTGGGTGATTAAAGCTTGTTTATTTTTTGTTGTACTACGATTTGAAGGCAAAAACGGGCGCAAATAATTTGCATAATAACAGGAAGCTAAACTATTACTTTAAAGTAATCGAATAAATCTTAAACTGATCTAGGCATTTGTACAATACAGTTAAGTGACTTTTCACTAACGTCTTAGCTTGCTGGGAACAAATGGAAAGCATTGTGGCAAGGCTTGAAACCTAACGGACTCGTTAACCTTTTATTAGGGCCACAGTGTGCTTTAATACAGTCCTTCATCGTCATGATGCACGAATGCAGTCCTGGTGAGTAACTCGGGGCTACATTTAAGCATCTTACCGACCATAATAGGGTGTTGCTTCACTCCCAAATGGATGATGCACGAGTGTTACCCTGATGAGTAGTCTCACCAGCATTCATGCATCATGACCACAAAGGGCAGAGCTCATTAAAGCACTACGTTGGCTCTTGTAAGACTACCAATATCGTGTTGAGTGTGTACAGAAGCTGGCACGTGGAGCTGGCCGGGGTTCACACCTACCTCTACAGACTTCTGACGCTGCAGCATGATGCGGTCAGCGCGTTTCTGCACCTGGTCTTGGACGCTACCAAACTTCTTCTTATCCTTATTCACGAGGTCGTCCAGTTTACTCGCTCCATCCCCGGGGGAGAGTGAAGAGAGCGTGGACCCTTGTCTCTCCAGGTCTTCTAGGAGTGGTCGACAACTCGCCAGTTGTTGTTGGAGTTTCTGTTACGTACATCAAGCAGGGAGAAGCTAGCATGGCACACTTAGGGAATGGCAGTTACATTTAAGACAAAACAGCTTATGGAAGAGCTAGGCTTAGTACATGAGCCATAGTAAAGTTGGGGTGAATGGTTGGTAAAGACAAGCTTAATAGGTACCTTAATGGGTACCACAACTATGTTGTACATCTATGTGTATTTCAATGTTGTGATAGACCAGACAAAGAATATCTTATGGAACCAGAGATATGTATACATACTTCTTCCTAACACTGAAATAAGCATCTCTTCAATTGTCTGAAGTTGCACTATCTATTCGGTTTATAAATAATGGATTCTTGAAATGAGGACATACGGCTAGAAACCTAATGAATTAAAGCTCTCACCTCGACTTGTGACTCTGCCTCGGGTCCGACCGGTTCCTTCCCCCTGAGTTCAGGCTCTATGACCTGCATCAGCTCCAGGAACTTGTCGTGTGCCACCTTGACCTGGTTGGCGAGTGGTAGCGCCTCCTCCAGGGCGTCGCTGCGTGCTGCGGCCTTGTCCTGCAGCTGCTGGTAGCGGTCCCGCAGTGACTCCATCGTGTCGTGCACCTTGCCCTGCTCCTCACCCCCGCTCTGCTCCAGCAGCTCCTGCCCGCTCAGCAACACCTCGTCCAGCTCTGGTTTCTGACGTGCGAGCGAGTCGCTCATGGTTTTCTGCTGCTCGATCTGGTCCTGGATCTTGGCGGTCTCGGTGGCTGGAGGCTCCAGGCTGTTGGTCTTCTTCTCCATGGTGTCCATCAAGTCCATGAAGGGCTCCACCTTGTCGTGGAACTCCTTGGCCAGTTTCATCGTCTTCTCCAGTGCCTGTTTGCGGTCGTCTGCGGCCTGGTTGACGTGGCCCCAGCGCTTGGTGAGCTCTTTGAGTTGCTCGTCTACTTGTTGTCGCTCGGCGTCGTCCGCCTGCCGCATCAACTCAGACCCGATGTCCTGTACCGACTGGATGCCCGGCTTCCTGTCGTCCAGCATACGCTGCAGGAACTTCTGCTCCTGCATCTGGGCCTTGACCACTTTGTAGTCTGAGGACGGTGCCTTCTGGTTGTCGACGAGGTCCTCCGTCTCCTTAAGCCACTCCATGAGTGACACCACAGCGTCCTTAAACTTGCCGCTCTGTAGCAGCGCCGTGTCCAGGCGGCGGTCGTGGCTCTGTACCTTCTCCTGTACGGCCAGGTGCTTGGTGTTAAGGTCCTCCAGATCCGCCTCCAGCTGGCTGGTGTTAACGGTCGGGGAGGCCGACTGGATCAGACCCTGACCCGCCTTGTTTGTCTTGTCTACATCCTTCTGTACAGGCTCCACACGCTCCTTGAGGAAACGCTGTGTAAGGACAATGGACATCAATCAGTAATCAGAAACAATCCATGTTCTAGTAGAATACGTAAAGAAGTGTGGAAACATTACCTTTCTAGATCTAGTTTTGTCTTGCAAAATGTTTTTTTGGACAGGAGCACTAATCACAAATACAGACCTATATAAGATTGATATTCGGATGGGAGTATATTGTCACATTGCAGCCTAATGGGTTTAACATTTGACAAATCTTAGTAATATTTTCTATTGCCAGAACTGACCTTGAACTCCTCCTGTTGTTGCTGAATGACCTTGACCTCGCCACCAATAGGTCGGTCCTCACTGAGGGCGTCCAGCAGGGTGTCCATGTCTGCGCATGTCTGTGTGACGTCATCATGGAAGGCCGTCAGTTTGTCCAACACGGCTCCCAGGTCTGACTCCCGCTGCTGGGCACGCTCCTTCAGTTTGTTGTGCTGCTTCTTCAAACCATCCACCTGCAATCATGTTGGCAATGTTATCGAATAGTCGAGATCAGTGTGACGGCATCAGAGCAGATACCGATTATACTTAAGGTTAAATAAGTATCTTGCTATCCATATTCATACATCTGTGATTAATTGACAAAATCTATCAATTCAAATTTAACCAACAAAGTGTACATTTTACTTATTTCCAGGCTTGCATAATTTTAGTCCTTTACATGCATGTATTGCATCACCATGTGTGAAAGTGTATATTATCTGTGCTATTACTAACCTGTGCGAGTGCTGGCTCAGAATCAGAGAGGTAGCCATCTTCTTTTAACTGTTGACACTGGTTTTCTAGGTCTGTGATGTCATTCAGCTTGTCATGAAGAAGGTTCTTAAATGACAGGACATCCTCAATCTGTGCATTGACGGAATCTGCATCGCGTGCCGGAGGTGCCTTATGCTCCAAGTCCTCCTCCAGCTCGGTCAGCCCGGTGGTCAGCCCGCGGATGTCACCCTGGAGTTTACCCACAATCTGTGAGCCGCTCTCCAGGTCTGACACCACGCCCTCCACATCAGCCACGAGTCGGTCGTATCGGTCTGCGAGGTTCCTGAGGTCAGAGGTCACCGCGGCGGTGTCAGCACCATCTACCGTATCAGCCAGAAGGCTGTCGGTGAAGTCGTGTGCATGGTCCATCTGAGGTTTCAGAGATGATACCTCCTCTTGTAGAGCCTGAAAGGAACCACCGACCATGTGTATTCGTTATGATTAAATATTCTTTTATATGTGGGATCAGTCCGAACAGCTTAGCTTAGCCCAGAATATCTGTGTCGTATTTTCATTTTCAATATGTTTTATGTCCAACATATTAAATGCTTTCTACAATTTCTCTTCTATTTATTGGCACATCATAGTTTCCATCTACCGGTAAATGTAAAAGTATGTGTGAAATTACCTTTAATTTGTCCATGTGTTTTGGTTCGCGGGCGGCGGGTCCCAGTGCGAGATGTGCGTTCACTTTGTCCTCATACTTGCGGAGGTTGGAGCCGAGGTCCCCGAGGATGTCATCACACTCCTGGAGCTTCTGAGACATGTCCTCTAGGTCTTGTACCCTGTCCAACACACCTGGAGGAGAAAGACAGTCTGTATTATACTTTGCAACACAACCTTGTAGGTACAAAATTATAGCTAATGGACACTTGGTCATGGTCACTAAACTAGTATGCACTTTTAGATTAGGCCACACCAAAAAAATGTTGGTCTACGGATTTTGTTTTCCAAAAAAGTGGTAGGGCGAATTTTAAATTTTTTTTGTACAAAGACACTATCTTTTTCAAAATGTGCATTTCCGAAAATATGGTGCGGGAAATCCGTAGAACAACTTTTTTTTTGGTCTGGCCTTAGATTATATATACCACAATTTTCCACTCACCATTGTTGAGTTTGTCCCATCTGTTGTTTATGTCCTCCAGTGTGTCCTGTATGGCTGCGTGGTCGGCCTCGGTGTTGCCGACCAACCCGCGTGCTGCAGCGTTCAGCCCCTCCTGGTCCCGCGTCTTACGCAGCAACTCTGTCTGCATGGCCTACAAGACAGTGATGACAATGTATCATTACCATATCAAAATGGTGTATCCTAGTGCTATATTACTGTCAATATCTAACGTAACCAACATGTATTTTACCACGTCAGATGAATAGGTGGATATATGCAGTCTACATGCATCTACACCCAGTTAAGTCATCAACGGGAAACTCTACATGATATGCTATAGTCGATGTTCCACTTACCTGGGCTTCCTTAAGTTGTTTAGCTACAACGTCCTTGTCCAGTCCTACAGGTGCGACTGCGGCCAGCTTGTCCTCGTTCAGATTGAGCCAGGCGAGCATGGTGTCGGCATCGGCGTTGAAGCGCTCGGCATGCTTGTTGGCCTCCTTGAGTTTGGCGTCTCGCTCACCGACCTTAGTCCAGAGCTTCTTCCACTCGCCCCGCAGCCCCTCGAGCTGCTCGTTGACGTCAGTCACGTCGGACATCGGGGAGGCTGTGTCCACCATGTGCTGGCCCTTGTCCAGCACCAAGCGTAGGCTTGGTTCGCGGTTTGAGATCTCGTTTTGAAGCGCCTGAAAGGTGAAAAGGCATGTTTTTAGTGCATGTATACCGGTAGTTACTTATAGTTTGATCACATAGTTGACCACAGACGATACCTTATGCATCAGACCACTCTCTGTCAATGATATAATAACCCTTGATATCAAGGGCCGCGCATTGCTTAAATACGCTATACCCTTTGTCGTCATGATGCATGCATGCATCCCTGGCAAGTGACTCCTCAGTGCTGCATTCAAGCATCATGCCATCCCTACAGGGCAGATATTCTCCTGAAGGGACAAAGACCACAGAGCATTAACATGCTAATCGGCTGTATAAGAGTTGAGTGTTGGCTGTACCCACCTCACTGTCTCTGTTCTGTTTGGTGAGGACGTCGAGTTGTCCGGAGACAGGCGCCATAGTGTCTACTGTCTGCTGTTTGTCTACCACCCACTGCATCATGTCGGCCAGCGACGCCCAGAACTTCTGTCCGGCTGCCACCGCCCCGTCCAGCTGCTTCCGCCGGTCATCTACAGACACATAATTTAATGTCAATTATTAATAATTTGTTGTTACTGATCATGGAATAACCATTTCAAATATCAAGTCTTAATACAATATTTACATGTCACTTCATACTCATCCTTGTATTCATTCTTATAACATGTTTATAGCTTACCTATTTTCTTACAGATGTCATTGTATGGCTTCTCCACAGTTCCCAGTTTGTTCTTGAGGTCGAACTTGGTAGACGATTCCTTGGTTGTGTCACACAACTGTTTGCACAGTTTGCTTGCCTCGTCCACCTTCGGCCTCTGACTGTCCACGTCAGCGCTGATAGCATTGAGCTCCTCCTTCTGCTCGGTGACGACATCGGTTTGTGAGCTGACCGGGGGGAGAGCCTCGAGCTGCTCGGTGACCCCTGGGAGCCACTCGCTGAGCGCCTGCAGCACGTCGTAGAACTTAGTGCTGAGGTCCAGCGAGTCTTTGAGGCTGGTCTCACGCTCGTTAAGGCGGCCTTGGATCTTGTCCCAGCTCTTGTTGATCTCGTCGAGCTTCTTGTTGAGCTGCTCAGCACCGTCAGAGTTGGGGTCACACTTGTCCAGGATGGAGTGGCTCGCTTGTAGGAACTGCTCGTACTGCGGTTGTTGACTGTTCATCTCTTCTTGAAGCAGCTGGAAAGCAGGAATGTATCATTAGAGTGTTTTTCTATTGACAGCTTTTTATTTGATAGCAACAAATAAGAAACTTAAGTACTAGAGATGCCACTCCCTGGTCGACAAAAAAGTTTGGACAATTTACTTCAGAAAATTAATTTTGGAGACCACAGAGAAACACCAGGATTTCCTATAAAAGTAGGAAAAATCTCTGACAGTACACACATAGGAAAAATACAAACACCAATTGGGAATGGCTGAACAGAGTATATATCCTTCGGCTTACTTGAACTTGTTGTAACTGGTTGTTGACCATGGCAGGTTCGGCAGCTGTTGGGCCGAGGATGGAGACCATCTTCTCCTTCTGCCCTAGCCAGGCAGTCAGCTGGTCATAGCTGTCCCGCGAGTCACGCAGGTCTTCTACCAGGTCCTCCAGCGACTTACGCCGCTCCTCTGACACTTGTTTGAGGCTCTTCCAACGCTTCTCTGTGATTAAATTAGCAAAAATCAAAATATTACCATCTTTCTGAGAGTAATCTAAAAGGAAAATCTAATCCTTTTAACTTTTCCTCACTTTCATCTGTGTTTATTGAGATGCAAAGAAGTATTTTTTTCCGAGACACATAATATATATATATATATAAATGTACCAGAGACTCACTTCAGTGATTATTAATTGTGCTGTTCTTATAATTAAAATCCTGTTATATTTTCTGGGTATTTGACAGACAGAGTAGTGCACTGACCAAGCTGCTTGAGTTGTTTCTTGACGTCCTTCATGCCCGGCACGTGCTCCCGGTTCTTCATCAGCTCGTGTGCCTTAGACTTGAGAGCCGCCATCACCGGCTCCTTACTCATCAGCTCATCGTGGAACGTCTGCAAATGTACGGTCAAAACATTAGGACCAATATATTTGTTACTAGAAGTTGGATTTTTTTTAGTACAGTAAATGTTTCCTGACCCCCAGCAATAAGGTTGAATTGAAGTTATCTTGTGATCCTCCACTGCACAAAGTGCTGGTTTTAGTTCATTTTTAATGTTATACTAACCTGGTGGTCCTTGAGCTGTGCCTTGGCCGTGTCCTCCTGGGTGGGCAGGATACCCTCCAGGGGCCCGGTTGACTCTTCTCGCTCCTCCAGCCACTGCAGAATCTCCTGTAGGTCTGTTAGGTACATGCGCACGTTCTCTAGTGTAGACTCAAGTTCCCGTTGTCGGTCGGCGAGTCGTTCACCTACGACATCGTATCTCTGGTTGATACCCACTAGTTGTCGCTGAACCTCTGACATGTCTGAGAAGATACATATGCTAGTTTAGGAACCTGGCCAAATACTGTTACTTATTTGTTATCATTAAAGGTATTAGAGCAATTCAATAATACTTCTAGATTTTACTATAGATTAAATTATGGCATATCGTCTTCTTTTATTATGATGGGAAATGCCACAACATATCTTGAGTATACTTACACATTTTCCACCATTGTTTAATAAGTAGATGTATATAAGTGAACATTTGTAGCTAGTTAATCAACTTTTTTATATGTTTGCAGGAAGATTTTCAAAAGAAAATTTCCGCAAAAAGCAAACCCCAAGACATTGTGCCATTCTAGAGTTAAAAAGCTAATGAAGAAAATGTAAAATAAATCCAAATTCGTTCGGAAAATTGTAATGTTGCTTGCTTAACAATGCACAGTACAAACCTATAATATACCATGAAGAAATGATTTTGAAATGTACAGATATCAAAGGATAAATGGTCATATGATATCCAAGTATAAGGTTACAACTGAGAGTTAGGGATAATGAACTAGTTAAGATGAAAGCAGAGGAAACCTAGGTTACATCTATGACACACAACATGGGCAGAAGGGCACATATCACTCTGGGTAAGGGACACTAAGAGCATTAACATCTCCTGTCGGCTCCTCCCTTTACTTTGATGTACTCAATGTTAATCCTGGCCGGGCACTAGTCGTACTAACCATCAAGCGCTGCGAGCAGGTTATCCGAGGAGCTCTTGCGTGAACTGATGCCGCTGGACTCACTGGATGGGCTGAGAGCGGTAGTCGGCGAAGGCGCCTGCCTTATGGGTGAACTCAGAGAGTTGCGACCGAACCGACGGGTCTCTGAAACATGACAGGGCGGAGGTGTCTGGCTGATACGGGTGACTAGGATGGTAAGGGGTATGGTGGGGTGGGAGGGGAGTACACTGATGTGTGTAGTGTTGTTATATGGGGCCCTATGTGCCAACGTGCTGTCTAGGGACATGGGCTTGTGTCATGGGACATGGGCTTGTGTCATGGCCTGACAAGGTGATGACAACACACACTGGGCTGAGGTGAGAGACATACAACCTGCAAGTGAATCATGTTAGGACAAGCCATCTCTGCTACCTGGGCTGCTGTTAACTGTGGGCTACTAGCACTGGGTGAAGATTCTAACAGTCTCACTAGAGAGTACGTTACTCGGGGTGCAAACTCTTCACGGCATGACATCAAAACTAGATATTCTCTATATCTGATTCTCACAACAAGGGAAACACATAAAAAGTCTAATGTCTGTGATAGAGATAGTACTCCATGCAGAGAATGATGGTGAATTTTGAGGAAGAGGATTCCGCCAGAAGAGCCAAAACTTCAATATATAAAGCCATATGTCAAAGCCTTGGTATTCCTCCAAGTGCATGCTGAGGTAGTCTAGAAGCTAACTATTTGTAGTATAACAATCAAATGCTTACTATGGAGTATATAATAATGTTAAAAATACAGGATTAGGGTAGCTGATGGACTCACTTCTCCGGATGGGGCTGGCCAAAGGCTCACCCCGCTGAAGGGCGTCGTATGTGTTTCCTAGCTCATTCACTTCATCGATCTTGGGATTGTATTCTTCATAAGAACGCAGAAGAGGCTGTAAAATAATACATGAAAACATATGAGCATACTGGTAAACACATAGACTTAGGACTCCACTATTATATATCGATTCTCTATTTAGAGCTGCATGCAATTAAGATACTTTCTATATTTGAATAGTGAAATATTATTAGGCAAAGAAAGATTCATGCATTTCTTACTTTTTCCCCTAACAAATGTGTTTATTAGTAAGTACCTGTATTTCCTCTATTTGTCTGGCAATAATCTCCACGTCAATGGCCACTGGTTCCAGGGTGTCTATGGTACCTTCTGTGTTTGTCAGCCATCTTGTGACATCCTCACGTGCCTTATCATACCGGTTACTTTTCTCTTCCCGGTACTTGGCTTCTTTCTCCTTATCAGCGAAGATGTCGTTCAGCTCATGCCAGTTGCGCTCACACTCAGCCATTGTTTCTTTGACCTTTGTGACATCTCCGGTCTTGGGGTTGCGTACCATATCCTGACCGAGATCACGGATACGGCTCAGCTCCGCCACCTTGATGTCAAAGTCATTGGCAATGTCAGCGAGCTTCTCTTTGAACTCAGGTACCTCAAGTTGGGCGGTTTCTTTCGAGTCAAGTGTCTCCATAGTGGGGACGAGCCAGTCGTTGAAGCGGTGTACTCTGTCCTGGAACTCGGCAAGTCGGTCTACGACCTCCTGTAAGTCCTCACTGCGGTCTTTACACCTCAGCGCCACCGCCTCAAAGCGGTTGTTCAGGTCGGCCAGCTTGTCGCCCATCACCTGGGCTACTTCTGGGTCGCTGGATTTCATGACCTCTGAGCCCGACTTGTTGACGGACTCAACGCTGGGGATGTGGCTCTCAATGTCAGCCTTTAGCACCTGGAGCTCCGACATCTGGTCGTTGAGCAGCTCTTGGTTGAGGGAGATGGGGCGCATGGCGGTCAGCATGGACTCGGTGTCACGGAGCCAGCCCAGGAGGCTGTCGAGCCCTTCCTGTACACCCTGAGACTGCACCAGGGCCGTCTGCAGGACGTTGGAGCGAGCCGTCGACTCGGCAGTCACGAAGCCATGCCGGTCAGCCAGCTGATTCACCAGCTCCTCAATATCATGCAGTGTCTCGTCATCAGCGCCTAATTCTCGCATTGTTTCTCCTAAGTTGCGAGCTGCTCGCTTGAGCTCATCGAGGTGTTTCGTCTGAGCGAACACCTCGGCACTGAAGGCTTTCACTGCATCGAGCTGCTCAGCCACTGCGAGGGGCTCGGTGGCGATGGGCTGGTTCCGCAGTTGCTTGGCCTTGTTCTCAGCATCGAGAAGCCAGCCTTGCATCTTCATTACAGATTCGTTGTACTCCTTTTGCCTGTCACGCGCTCCCTGTAACCGACCCATGAGCGACTCACTGTTGCTCTTAAGGTTCTGGTAGCGTTCGTTTGCACCGCGGACCTTTTCTCTTGTGTCCTGGAAGTCGACACCATTTGTCGACCGTTTACCTTTAGGTGACTTTTGCCGTTGGTTTGCAAATGCTTTAACATCTTTTTGATAGCATGTGGCCTCATCCAGGAAGCGTTGTGCCGCCATGTTGATGAACCTGAGGTCTGCTGCATGGGCAATGATGTCATCAACGAAGGCCTAGGAACGATCGAAATGGTGGAGATGAGACATATATCAGGAATTTATTAAACATAAAAATGTCCATGTTCTCAACGACCTAAATTCAGGCATTTTATAGAAAAAGGAAGTAAATTCATATATATGGTATCAATTAGAAACATAAAGTATGTGTGAATATTCCAAGTGAACTAAGATAGTCATAAACATACGGTATGCCTATAGTATTAAGTATGTCCTGTTTTAACAAACCTTGTGTTGTTCAGCCTGTGCCCGCAGACGTTCAATGTCACCTCCAACACGTTGTTTCCCACGGAGCTCATTTTCAGCCTCAGAGATCCAGCTGTCAAACTTGCCGCATTCTCCTTCAAACTTCTGCTGTTCATCTCTCACGGTTGTCAGTGCACGCACGCGGTTCTCACTCTCACCGTACACCTGTAGAGGGAGTTCAACATATTGAGCACCCCATGATACAAGAACAACAATAGTGCTGGATGCACATACTAACTTAAGGGGTTACTGGGTGTCTACACGTCTTTTCATTTCTAATCTGAACAATAACCAAGACTTTGCCATTATATGTACTGCATCATTGGATTAAGTACTGAATATGATATTCCCAGTTTAAATGATTTATTTTTGATGATAAGTTATTAGATGCGTATGCATCAATACTTGTTGCCAAGAGTGGGTCTCTAAAACAGTTTAAATGAAGCTTTTAGAACAAGAAAAAAATTCAAATGATTTTACCACTAATTATCTCCACATGGAACAACTGACTCACCGACTCTAGTTTCTTCCTGATGTCTACAACGTGTGCCTCGAGCTTGTTGAGCTGCTCGTCCGTGAAGTCTGGTTTGTTGTGCTCGAGCAGCTGCTGGGCCTGGTAAACCAGCGACAGGATGGGCTGCTGGTGCGCCACGATCTCCCCATACAACGCCTGACACACAACGTTATCATGTATTAGTAACAATCTGCTGAACATGGTGAACACTTTAATGGATAGAAAAAAATGTTCTATCTACTTCAATTTCCTTTATAGTTTATTTGATGTTGAGCATGATGAACTGATACATGATTTACATGTATAGTAGCAAATAGATTTGATTTCCATTTAGCATTACTCGTCTCACTGGGTGGCAATATTAGTCCTTTGGCTTTAGATTATACTGGTTACAGTAGAAGAGCCTACCTTTTGATCTTCAAGTTGTTGGTCTAGCACCGGTTTGTTCTCGCTGGCCGGTTCCTGTTGGAGAAGGGCCTGCTCGGCATCACCGAGCCAGTTACGCTGGTTACGCAGGTCCCGCGTGAGCTGTTCGTACAACTCGTCAAGTTTCACCTGATAAACGGTGTATAGAGTTAGTACAGGGTTCACACACTCAACTGTGTATATATATATGCATACTGTATTTTAATATTTAGTCATACTACATTTAGAGTTGCATACATAATTACATATTAAGCTTATATTTGAGATGAGAAAGATTGCATGTTGATTACTAAGAGTAACCCAATGATGACCCATAGTTAATCAAACCGGGACAGATCCTGTGATATTGACTGGATGGTATGGGAGGGAACCATCCCACAATTAAGTCTGCCCCAAGTGCTGCTTAGATTAGATCATCAGCAGAAAGCAGTGTAGTACGGCTTATAGAGTTGTTAACTTTTATCATTTTTGTAATTTTCAACTTATCAAAGTGCACAACGAGGATTATTTCCTCAGTTGGTACCAGTCCCAAAACATTTAAGAGACCACTTAAATTCCAGTGAAGTAGGCTATTATTGACATAGCTGAAACTTTCCAGGACCCAAGTATACCACACTGCTTACTACCGAATGATTCACCAATTATCAAGGGACCTGCAAACGACTTGGCTCATTATATTGATTAGCTCTGTCTAAAGGAAGGAGGAAATTATTCAATCAGATTATCATTAGTTTTATACGATTGGCCTTGTTCGGAGTTCACTTGGGCTACCTAAACCTGTTGGGGGGTATGCTTGAATAGCTTTGCTTATAAAGCACAATCGGACAATCTACTAGGACAAAAATATGTATAGAAAGGTTAGCGAAGCATAGATCAAGCCGCACAGTAAAGAGATGAAGCAGGTGATAGGTAAAGCTAGGGTAAACACTAATTAGTCCACATAAAATATTATTTGTATGCAAAATTTCATACACATTAGCTGATTTCTTAGAAGGTGGTTTAACATCAGTTAGGCGAATGTTAATTTTAGGGATTTTATATAGTAATAAACACATACTTAAGTTAACACATATTCCTTAAAGCTCTAGGAAGGTAACAAAGGCGAATTAAAACCCAGGGGGTTCTTCGGAACGAACACGTCAAACTCAATGGCAAGTGTCACACGTAATGACAATATTTGTTAATTTTCAAAACATACCAACAGACTTTAAATTTAGTATCAAAATCATCATTTCTGTTTAGTATTGTTCCAAAACATAAAACACTAGAAAGGTGGAATTCGTGCGTTTGAAAAGATATTGGCTTGGGTGGTCATGCTTTGCATGAAATTGGGGAGGGTGAGAGGGGCTTCATGCTTATTAAATTGAATTATGGATCCAGAAATCGGGACATTGGACGAGCTCTCTGATCTGTAACAAATCCACTTGACATGCAGATTATTCATCATTAGCAGGGGGCGATCTGTGGGATCAGTCTGTAGTCATTATAGCATGGGGGACACGCGTGTTGATATGGTCAAACAATCTGAACATTGCATACACAACAATAAAACAGTAATAATCAATTAAGGCTGCATTCTGTGTGTATGGCAACTGACAGCAGGGTTATATCTCAGAAAGAAACATATCAGCCTGCAAGCTCAGCAATGGAAAATGCCAATCATATATTTAAAAAAAAAGTCAAAACTGAAATAGAAGTGTCCAGGCAGTTAGTTTAAGGGAAAACTATTATTCTGGAAAATATAGGATGTGCGTTCCAGTCATTCAATTAATCAATCAACTATAGATAGAACACTTGCCATGAATTGGGGGACTATCCTATATAGGACAGTCCGTACAGGACAACAAGCATACAGACAATACAGGTGGGGCGTTAACTAGGCGGCTCGGGGAGAGAAGCACGGCCCGGTCTACGCAACCCAAATCACATGTTGACAACTTAAAGAGAGTCCAACACCTCGACACATATCAAAGTAAACACAGGTTAAACCACTTACACGGCTACAACAGGTGACTAGGTGCTAGGTACTTACATCAAACTGTCTCAAGACTGATTTCACTTTTCAAAATGATTTGGCCCTTTTGAACTATTCAGGCTGATTATATACACATGTCACTACCGTCTTGCCAGACAAGTTTGATGTAATAGATTCTTACTACAAAATGGTATAATTTGGTTACAATCAGAGATATTCTTTTTGTACTATTATTGATCATATGAGGAGTTTGAATCTTTCTGTGTCATGCATGTGCACACACACTCTTAGCCTCTTTAGCCACACCATGCCAACAGGGCAGCATGTGTTTGCTATTGTCTCAAGCACAGGCAGGCAGGACTGGCAACTTCACACCAGATAATGGCAAATTCACACTAAAAGTATGCTAGACACAAGATAAGAAATGAGTTCAACAGAAATGAATGATAAAGCAATTCTTTTTTGTATCCAAAAAGCAACCAACACAAAATGATGAATTTTTACATTTTCAATGGACTTTGAACATATTTTGTTTTACCAGCCTTATATTTGAGACAATAACATTACAAATTGGGATAAACTAGACGCGACAACAATCTAAAATCAACAGTCTATTGTAGAACTATGTATAACAGCTTGTAAAACTTGACATATTGGCAACTAATTATTGATGATCAAAGTTAAAATGATTTCCTCTTCAAAACATGGAAATTATCAATCATGCTTGTGAGACAATCACATCTAGAATTATGATGATTGAGAGGGCATGCTGCATTACTCGGAATGCACTCGATGCATGACTCCCATGCGTTTAAACAAATGGGTCAATATCCACTAGAGACACGGGTGGACTATGCGTAGTACACATCTTTAGATCTACAGTTAAAGCAGTCACACTAAAGCATAATACTACACATGGGTTCTATAAGACTCCAGCAGATTCTCTTCCTTGTTTTTTTCAAAGGTAACTATAAATAAATTGACTTTTGTTCCGGAATTACTAAGTACTAACCACAGGCCAAAACTTGATTTGAGGAGAGAATCCTTTGTGTCTATGGACAATCGTACAGGATTTCTATGTCTAGATTATTCACAGAGGGTTTGGTAGACAATGTTTGTAGATCAACACAAAGGTAGGAAAGGTGGCCTTTCCCCTCTTTGCGGACCTTGACAACAGGACGGAACACAAGGCCGTGTATAACATGCCGGGGCATGACGGTTCGCGCATCAGGACACAAAGCCTGGAACCAGCGGCTGGACAGGACGCACACGCAATAGGTAGGGGCCAAAGACGAAGGGAAAAACTGGCCTCCTTAATGTCTATAGCAAGCATCTGGCTAGGCACGTGGATCATAATATTGGTGTTAGCTTGGTTAAGTCCTAGCATCTTATCAGATCGTGATTGGTTGTTGGGTTCCTCCCTGCCTTAGGCTTATAACCCTCATGTGGGGTGGTGAACCTGGGTGATAGCTTACGGTAGGCTCTCTGCCGGGTTAGGGCAGAGAGCCCACGGGTTAACCCGGTCATTACCTGCCGTGCTGTCTCACGCTCTGGGCTGCTCGCTGGACTTGATGTGGTGCCACGAGCAAACGATACTGCGGCCTGAGGTAGGATGCTTCCTACCTGGAAGGCCACAGCTGCAGCAGGAGGCTGCGGTCCACTCTCTCCCTCTGAGGCTGGGGAAGCAGCTTGAGATGTCTTCTCAGCTTCTGCCTTCTCGACAAGTGGCAGTTTCTCTGTGTCGGTCACAGCGGCTTCTGTTGGTGTCTGTATGTGTGCTGCTTGTGGTGGTGCGGCTGTGGTGAAGCCAACAGTTAAGTCCTTCCTCACTCCAACCTGCTGCTCAACATCAACTCCAGGGATGAAGGGAGCCGCTTCAATAAAGCCTCCTTTGACAGTGTCCGTCTTGCCTGTCTTTAGTGGTGAGGTACTGTCACGCTTCCTGGGGTCGATGAGGCCAGCAGCGATGGCCTCCGCAAGGTCCAGTTGTTCACCAGTCACAGGGTTTGTAAACAGACCTAGAGCTGGGTCGTAGTGACCCTTCTCTATCGCCTCTTGTAGAGACATTGTGCCTGGTTTTGTGAGTTGCTTAGGCTTTGTCTTAGCGATGAGCCCTTCCTTGCAGCCCTGATCTAAGGGGATCAGGGCGCCTGTCTTGGGATCTTTGATCTGACCGCTTGCAGGGACTATGAGACCTTTCTCTATAGCCTCTGTAAGGGAGATCAACTGCCCAGTGCTGGGATCTATGACCTGAGGAGCAGATGTGTCTAGGAAGCCTTTGGCAATAGCTTCAGCTATGGTGTACTTTTCGCCAGTAACAGGACCCGTAATGACGCCAGATGTCGGATCAAGGATACCTCTATCTAATGCCTCACTTAGAGTCAGCCCCATTCTACCCTTATCTTTGTCCTTCTCAACGTCTTCAACATCTTTAATAAGGCCGGTCTCAAGGGCTCTGTCTAATGGGATAGCTTTCTTCGTGATAGGATCTTGCAAACATGCTGTTGTTCCATCAATAAGCCCGGACTCAAGTGCATCTAGTAATGACATGACCTCATTGGTCTTGGGTTCAACTATCTCTAGGACCTCTCCATCAAGAATGTTTCTATCTATTGCTTCCTTAATGCTCATTTCCTCCCCACTAATGGGATCCCTTACCTTCCCCGTCTTAACATTGATTAGACCTCTGTCTAATGCCTCTGCTAAGGTCAGCCCTGCTTCCATCGTCCTATCAACCTTCTCAGCTTGGGATGGTACAGTTTCTGAGGGAATGTCTGTGCTAGCCACTGAAGAGACCTTACTACTGGTGACTGGCTCTGTACCGGTGGTGTCAACTAACTTACCTTTGGTGACATCCATGATGTCTCTTGCAACTGCTTCTGTGATGGTTATACCTGGTTTTAACTCACCTTTCGGGGCTGTGTCGCTTGGTTTCTGGTCACCTTGTTGGTCGTCCAGCTCACTTACCTTTTGGGACAGGTCAGTCCCAGGGGCTCCAGCTGCCTGTGCATCTTCAGTGGGGTGCTTATCTTCTGATTTCTTGTCTGATGTTGTAGCAAGAATACCTGGTGTCTTTGATTCATCAGGAGATTGACCTTGAGTGAAGACTACCTGTCCTGTCAAGTCAACTGCACCTCTCTGGAGGACTTCTGTCAATGGCATTATGGATCCTGTGGTCTTGTCTAAAACCCCACCAGTCTTACTATCAATGATACCCCTTTCAAGTGCTTCTTCAACCTTTATTGTATTACCAGTGTTTGGATCTTTGATTTCTGAATTGCCATCTAACACACCGTTAGTTATGGCATTGGCAATACTGTACTGCTTACCAGTTTCAGGATCTGTTATTTGTCCTATCTCAGCATCAAAGAGACCCTTATCTAAGGCGTCGGTGAAAGTAAGGCCTCTCTTTGGCTTAACTGGTACAATATCCCCCTTGTCCCTCGCTTTATCAAGAGACAGTCGCTTGCCTGTCTGTGGGTCTCTCATTGTGCCCGTACGTCCATTAATTACACCCTTATCAAGAGCCTCCCTAAGGCCTATTACATCTCCACTTGCAGGATCGATCACCTCAGGCTTCTCTCCATCAAGTAGACCACAGTTCACCGCTTCCTCAAGGGTGAGTAACTTTCCAGTGAATGGGTCTTGGATCTTTCCAGACTCCTTGTCGTACAATCCTTGGTCAAGAGCATCACACATGGTCAAGCCTGGTTTACTCTCAGTGGATATGAGAAGTCCCTTCTTCTGAGCAACATCTAATGGTATAGACTGCCCTGTGGCTGGATTAGTCAGTGTTCCCTTAGTTGGATTGAGTAGTCCACTTTCTATAGCAGTGGCTAAGGTGATGTTTTCTCCTGTTAATGGGTTTATCAGTGATGGTATACTGTCGTTTAGTAAACCCATCTCTATAGCTTCTTTTAGGCTATATTCCTCACTAGTTGTGGGGTCTCTGACCATGCCAGTGCTTGGATCAAGAAGCCCTTGGTCTAATGCCTCCTCCAGGGTGTATGAAGGCTTTTCGTCCTTTACCAGGAGGCCCTTTTCTAGGACGACAAGAGGGGTTTCTTCCCTTGCTTCTGTTATTCCAGCATGAGCATCCTTTGATTCAGGAGTAGTTGTTTTCAGCACTTCAGTAGGTGTCACAGTTGACTTCACTAATCCCTCACTTAATGCCTTATCTAAGTCTTGTGATATTCCTTTGGCTGTATCCTTAAATTTACCGGTCTCACCATCGACAATGCCTTTCTCAATGGCATCCTGAAGGCTAACCATCACCCCAGTCTTTGAATCCATGATACATGGCTGGTCGCTTTCTAACACACCAGATTTCACTGCTTCCTTGATTGTCTGTTCCTTTCCGGTGATTGGGTCCTTTATCTTGCCTGTTTTGGGGTTGAGGAGACCTGTTTGTAGAGCCTCTGTTATCACAATACCAGGCCTCTCCCTCATCTCAGCACTATCCCGTGCTCCTTCCTCTGTTGGTCCCTTCTTGAGTACGTCTTCAAGACTGTGAATTACTCTGGTACTTGGGTCAGTGACCTGCGCTGTTACTTCATCCACCATGCCTCTGTCAATAGCCTCCTGAAGGTTGATGGTGTCACCTGTTTGTGGATTAACTATACAAGGCTCTGCGCCATCCAACAACCCGGCGGTTATAGCCTCTTTGAGTGTGTGTTCCTTTCCTGTTGAGGGATCTTTCATCTTTCCAGTTTTGGGATCAATCAGTTTTTGTTGAATTGCCTGACTCAGTGATACTCCTGGCCTCTCTGTGGCTTGATGGGCCACAATGATGTCCTTTCTACTAGCCTCCTCTAGGTGGAGATCCTTGCCTGTGATGGGATCTTTAACTCGTCCTGTCTTTCCGTCGACTAGTCCCCTTTCAATGGCATCCTGGAGATCAACCATTTCTCCTGTCTTTGTATCTCTGACAGTAGGTTTATCACCATCAAGTATCTTGGATTCGATGGCTTCTGAGATTGTATAATACTTTCCTGTAATGGGATCCTTAACCTTCCCTGTCTCAGGATCCAAATGGCCTTTTTCAAGTGCATCTGTGACCTTCATGCCAGGTCTCTCAATATTTGTGTCGGAAGCATCTTTTTGATGGGCCTTTTCAGCTTCCTTTAGAGTTCCCTGGCCTGATTCAATGACTGATCTTACTGCTGATTCGCCAATTTTGATGTCTTTCAGCTTCCCTGTTGTTGGGTCAAGAGGACTTTTCTCAAGTGCTTCGGTAATCACTACAGCTGGCATGCCTTCTATCGTTTTTCCACTCGTATCAACTAGGCTGATGTCCTTTCCTGTAGCTGGATCTATGGGCTGTTCGGTGCCTTTCACCACTGCCATGTCCTCTTTTAGAACCTCAGCACTGATTGCCTCCGAGATTGTATAATATTTACCTGTGACTGGATCTACTTTTCCTATATGAGAATCAAGCTTTCCCTTCTTTTCCGAGTCACTTGTATCCACAAGGCCTACTGCAATGGCATCTTCTAGGTCTATAAGCTTTCCTGTAGTTGGGTCCTTTATCTGTCCATCTTCATTCACAAGGCCTCGTTCTATTGCTTCCTTTAGACCAACCTTGGTGCCAGTTTTGGGATCTACCACACAAGGTTCATCACCATCAAGCAGGCCAGCCTTGATTGCTTCTGGAATGGATAATTCTTTGCCAGTACTTGCATCCTTCACCTTGCCCGTCTTTGGTTCTAAAATGCCTTGTTCTAGTGCTTCTGAGAAGGTGATTCCTGCAGAAATTGGTTGTGTTGCAAGCTTTGCCTTCTCTATCGAGTCACCTGAGGCCACAAGACCTTCCTTAATGGCATCATCTAGGTCTATCACTTTTCCTGTAGTTGGGTCTTTAATCTTTCCATCTTTGTTGATAAGGCCACGGTTTATTGCTTCGCTAAGACCAACCTTGGTGCCAGTTTTGGGATCTACCACACAAGGTTCATCACCATCGAGCAGGCCAGCCTTGATTGCTTCTGGAATGGAGACTTCTTTGCCAGTACTTGGGTCCTTCACCTTGCCCGTCTTGGGTTCTAAAACGCCTTGTTCTAGTGCTTCTGCAAAGGTGAGTGTTGCTGTAATAGGTTGTTTCGCAAGTTTTTCCTTCTTTTCAGAGTCACTTGAGACCACAAGACCTTCGGCAATAGCTTTGTCTAAGGTGGTGAGTTTTCCTGTTGTTGGGTCCTTTATCTTTCCATCTTTGCTGATAAGGCCGTCTTCAATTGCTTCTTTGAGACCAATCTTGGTGCCAGTTTTGGGATCTACCACGCAAGGTTCATCACCATCTAGAAGGCCAGCCTTGATCGCTTCTGGAATGGAGATTTCTTTACCAGTACTTGGATCCTTCACCTTGCCTGTCTTTGATTCGAAGACACCCTGTTGTAGTGCTTCTGCAAAGGACAGTCGTTCTTGAATTGGTTGTTTTCCAAGTTTTTCCTTCTTTTCCGAGTGGCTTGAATCCACAAGACCTTTGGCAATGGCTTTGTCTAAGTCTGTGAATTTTCCTGTAGTTGGGTCTTTTATCTTTCCATCTTCATTCACTAGGCCTCTTTCTATTGCTTCCTTTAGACCAACCTTGGTGCCAGTTTTGGGATCTACCACACAAGGTTCATCACCATCAAGCAGGCCAGCCTTGATTGCTTCTGGAATGGATAATTCTTTGCCAGTACTTGCATCCTTCACCTTGCCCGTCTTTGGTTCTAAAATGCCTTGTTCTTGTGCTTCTGAAAAGGTGATTCCTGCAGAAATTGGTTGTGTTGCAAGCTTTGCCTTCTCCATCGAGTCACCTGAGGCCACAAGACCTTCCTTAATGGCATCATCTAGGTCTATCACTTTCCCTGTAGTTGGGTCTTTAATCTTTCCATCTTTGTTGATAAGGCCACGGTTTATTGCTTCGCTAAGACCAACCTTGGTGCCAGTTTTGGGATCTACCACACAAGGTTCATCACCATCGAGCAGGCCTGCCTTGATTGCTTCTGGAATGGAGACTTCTTTGCCAGTACTTGGGTCCTTCACCTTGCCTGTCTTGGGTTCTAAAACGCCTTGTTCTAGTGCTTCTGCAAAGGTGAGTGTTGCTGTAATAGGTTGTTTCGCAAGCTTTTCCTTCTTTTCAGAGTCACTTGAGACCACAAAACCTTCGGCAAAAGCTTTGTCTAAGGTGGTGAGTTTTCCTGTTGTTGGGTCCTTTATCTTTCCATCTTTGCTGATAAGGCCGTCTTCAATCGCTTCTTTGAGACCAATCTTGGTGCCAGTTTTGGGATCTACCACGCAAGGTTCATCACCATCTAGTAAGCCAGCCTTGATCGCTTCTGGAATAGAGACTTCTTTACCAGTACTTGGGTCCTTCACCTTGCCTGTCTTTGGCTCTAAGACACACTGTTGTAGTGCTTCTGCAAAGGACAGTCCTTCTTGAATTGGTTGTTTTCCAAGTTTTTCCTTCTTTTCCGAGTCGCTTGTATCCACAAGACCTTTGGCAATGGCTTTGTCTAAGTCAGTGAGTTTTCCTGTAGTTGGGTCTTTTATCTTTCCATCTTCATCCACTAGGCCTCGTTCTATTGCTTCCTTTAGACCAACCTTGGTGCCAGTTTTGGGATCTACCACACAAGGTTCATCACCATCAAGCAGTCCAGCCTTGATTGCTTCTGGAATGGAAACTTCTTTGCCAGTACTTGGGTCCTTCACCTTGCCTGTCTTTGGTTCTAAAACGCCTTGTTCTAGTGCTTCTGCAAAGGTGAGTGTTGCTGGAATTGGTTGTTTTGCAAGTTTTTCCATCTTTTCAGAGTCGCTTGAATCCACAAGACCTTTGGCAATGGCTTTGTCTAAGGCGGTGAGTTTTCCTGTTGTTGGGTCTTTTATCTTTCCATCTTTGTTGACAAGGCCGTCTTCAATCGCTTCTTTGAGACCAATCTTGGTGCCAGTTTTGGGATCTACCACGCAAGGTTCATCACCATCTAGTAGGCCAGCCTTGATCGCTTCTGGAATGGAGATTTCTTTACCAGTACTTGGATCCTTCACCTTGCCCGTCTTTGGCTCTAAGATACCCTGTTGTAGTGCTTCTGCAAAGGACAGTCCTTCTTGAATTGCTTGTTTTTCAGGTTTTTCCTTCTTTTCCGAGTCGCTTGTATCCACAAGACTTCTGGCAATGGCATCTTCTAAGTCTGTAAGTTTTCCTGTAGTTGGGTCCTTTATCTTTCCATCTTCATTCACTAGGCCGTCTTCAATCGCTTCTTTGAGACCAACCTTGGTGCCAGTTTTGGGATCTACCACACAAGGTTCATCACCATCTACTAGGCCAGCCTTGATCGCTTCTGGAATGGAGACTTCTTTACCAGTACTTGGGTCCTTCACCTTGCCTGTCTTTGGTTCTAAAACACCTTGTTCTAGCGCTTCTGCAAAGGTGAGTGTTGCTGTAATAGGTTGTTTCGCAAGCTTTTCCTCCTTCGCCGAGTCCCTTGTATCAACAAGGCCTTCCGCAATGGCATCCTCCAAGTCTGTGAGTTTTCCTGTAGTTGGGTCTTTTATCTTTCCATCTTCATTCACGAGGCCTTGCTCTATTGCTTCGCTCAGACCAACCTTGGTGCCAGTTTTGGGATCTAAAACGCAAGGTTTATCACCATCTAGTAGGCCAGCCTTGATTGCTTCTGGAATGGAGAGTTCTTTACCAGTACTTGGGTCCTTCACCTTGCCTGTCTTTGGCTCTAAGACACTCTGTTCTAGTGCTTCTGCAAAGGATATTTCTTCTTGAATCGGTTGTTGCCCAAGGTTTTCCTTCTGATCTGAGTCACTTGAGAACACAAGCCCTTCGGCAATGGCAACATCTAGGTCTTTCAGTTTTCCTGTCTTTGGGTCCTTTATCTTTCCATCTTCTTTCACTAGGCCTTGTTCTATTGCTTCTTGTAGACCAACTTTGGTGCCAGTCTTTGGATCTACTACACTGGGTTCATCACCATTGAGTAGACCAGCCTCGATTGCTTCAGGGATGGATAATTCTTTGCCAGTGCTTGGGTCCTTCACCTTGCCAGTTGATGGTTCTAAAATACCTTGTTCTAGTGCTTCTGCGAAAGTGATCCCTGCGGAAATTGGTTCTGTCGCAAGCTTTTCCTTCTCTACTGAGTCAGCACAGACGACGAGACCTTCCTTAATGGCATCATCTAGGTCTATCACTTTCCCTGTAGTTAGGTCTTTAATCTTTCCATCTTTGTTGATAAGGCCACGGTTTATTGCTTCGTTATGACCAACCTTGGTGCCAGTTTTGGGATCTACCACACAAGGTTCATCACCATCAAGCAGTCCAGCCTTGATTGCTTCTGGAATGGAAACTTCTTTGCCAGTACTCGGGTCCTTCACCTTGCCCGTCTTTGGTTCTAAAATGCCTTGTTCTAGTGCTTCTGCAAAGGTGAGTGTTGCTGGAAATGGTTGTTTTGCAAGTTTTTCCTTCTTTTCAGAGTCACTTGAAGCCACAAGACCTACTGCAATAGCTTTGTCTAAGGCGGTGATTTTTCCTGTTGCTGGGTCCTTTATCTTTCCATCTTTGCTGACAAGGCCGTCTTCAATCGCTTCTTTGAGACCAATCTTGGTGCCAGTTTTGGGATCTACCACACAAGGTTCATCAGCATCTAGTAGGCCAGCCTTGATCGCTTCTGGAATGGAGACTTCTTTGCCAGTACTTAGATCCATCACCTTGCCTGTTGTTGGTTCTAAAACACCTTGTTCTAGCGCTTCTGCAATGGTGAGTGTTGCTGTAATAGGTTGTTTCACAAGCTTTTCCTTCTTCTCAGACTCCTTTGTATCCACAAGGCCTTCCGCAATGGCATCTTCTAAGTCTGTAAGTTTTCCTGTAGTTGGGTCTTTTATCTTTCCTTCTTTATTCAAGAGGCCTTGCTCGATTGCTTTGCTTAGACCAACCTTGTTGCCAGTTTTGGGATCTACCACACAAGGTTCATCACCATCTAGTAAGCCAGCATTGATCGCTTCTGGAATAGAGACTTCTTTACCAGTACTTGGATCCTTCACCTTGCCCGTCTTTGGCTCTAAGACACCCTGTTGTAGTGCTTCTGCAAAGGACAGTCCTTCTTGAATTGGTTGTTTTCCAAGTTTTTCCTTCTTTTCCGAGTCGCTTGTATCCACAAGACCTTTGGCAATGGCTTTGTCTAAGTCAGTGAGTTTTCCTGTAGTTGGGTCTTTTATCTTTCCATCTTCATCCACTAGGCCTCGTTCTATTGCTTCCTTTAGACCAACCTTGCTGCCAGTTTTGGGATCTACCACACAAGGTTCATCACCATCAAGCAGTCCAGCCTTGATTGCTTCTGGAATGGAAACTTCTTTGCCAGTACTTGGGTCCTTCACCTTGCCTGTCTTGGGTTCTAAAACACCTTGTTCTAGTGCTTCTGCAAAGGTGAGTGTTGCTGGAATTGGTTGTTTTCCAAGTTTTTCCTTCTTTTCAGAGTCACTTGAAGCCACAAGACCTTCGGCAATGGCTTTGTCTAAGGCTGTGAGTTTTCCTGTTGTTGGGTCTTTTATCTTTCCCTCTTTGCTGACAAGGCCGTCTTCAATCGCTTCTTTGAGACCAATCTTGGTGCCAGTTTTGGGATCTACCACGCAAGGCTCATCACCATCTAGTAGGCCAGCCTTGATCGCTTCTGGAATGGAGATTTCTTTGCCAGTACTTGGATCCTTCACCTTGCCTGTTGTTGGTTCCAAAATGCCTTGTTCTAGTGCTTCTGCAATGGTGAGTGTTTCTCTAATAGGTTGTTTTCCAAGCTTTTCCTTCTTCTCAGACTCCTTTGTATCCACAAGGCCTTCCGCAATGGCATCTTCTAAGTCTGTAAGTTTTCCTGTAGTTGGGTCTTTTATCTTTCCTTCTTCATTCACGAGGCCTTGCTCGATTGCTTTGCTTAGACCAACCTTGGTGCCAGTTTTGGGATCTACCACACAAGGTTCATCACCATCTAGTAAGCCAGCCTTGATCGCTTCTGGAATAGAGACTTCTTTACCAGTACTTGGGTCCTTCACCTTGCCTGTCTTTGGCTCTAAGACACCCTGTTCTAGTGCTTCTGCAAAGGACAGTCCTTCTTGAATTGGTTGTTTTCCAAGTTTTTCCTTCTTTTCCGAGTCGCTTGTATCCACAAGACCTTTGGCAATGGCTTTGTCTAAGTCAGTGAGTTTTCCTGTAGTTGGGTCTTTTATCTTTCCATCTTCATCCACTAGGCCTCGTTCTATTGCTTCCTTTAGACCAACCTTGGTGCCAGTTTTGGGATCTTCCACACAAGGTTCATCACCATCAAGTAGGCCAGCCTTGATTGCTTCTGGAATGGATACTTCTTTGCCAGTACTTGGATCATTTACCTTGGCCGTCTTTGGTTCTAAGATGCCTTGTTCTAGTGCTTCTGCAAAGGTGAGTGTTGCTGTAATAGGTTGTTTCGCAAGCTTTTCCTTCTTCTCAGAGTAACTTGTATCCACAAGCCCTTCTACAATGGCATCTTCTAAGTCTGTGAGTTTTCCTGTTGTTGGGTCTTTTAGCTGTCCATCTTCATTCACTAGGCCTTGTTCAATTGCTTCCCTTAGACCAACCTTGGTGCCAGTTTTGGGATCTACTACACAAGGTTCATCACCATCAAGTAGGCCAGCTTTGATTGCTTCTGGAATGGATACTTCTTTGCCAGTACTTGGATCCTTCACCTTGCCCGTCTTTGGTTCTAAAATACCTTGTTCTAGTGCTTCTGCGAAAGTGATTCCTGCAGAAATTGCTTGTGTGGGGAGCTTTTCCTTCTCTACCAAATCCCTTGAGACCACACAACCTGCCGTGATGGCATCATCTAGGTCTAACAGTTTTCCTGTAGTTGGGTCTGTAATCTTTCCATCTTGGTTCAAGAGGCCTCGTCTTAACGCTTCTTTAAGACCAACCTTGGTGCCAGTTTTTGGATCTACCACACAAGGTTCATCACCATCAAGTAGCCCAGCTTTGATTGCTTCTAGAATGGATACTTCTTTGCCAGTACTTAGATCTTTCACCTTGCCTGTCTTTGGTTCTAAGACACCCTGTTCTAGTGCTTCTGCAAAGGACAATCCTTCTTGAATCGGTTGTTGTTCAAGTCTGGCCTTCTTCTCAGAGTCCCTTGTATCCACAAGCCCTTCTGCAATGGCATCTTCTAAGTCTTTGAGCTTCCCTGTAGTTGGGTCCCTCATCTTCCCATCTTCAGTGACAAGGCCCTCTCCAATTGCTTCTTTGAGCCCAACTGTGGTGCCAGTTTTAGGATCTACCACACAAGGTTCATCACCATCAAGCAGTCCAGCCTTGATCGCATCGAGAATGGAGACTTCTTTACCAGTACTTGGGTCCTTCATCTTTCCTGTCTTTGATTGTAAAATACCTTGTTCAAGTGCTTCTGTGAATGTTATACCTTCTGTTGCACGACTCATATCCGCAGATGAATGTTCTCCAAAAATAATATCCTTGTTCTTTGCCTCTTCTAGAGTGATTGCTTTCCCTGTCTCAGGATCTACAAACTGTCCGGTTGCTGGATCAATCAGACCTTTCCGCAGTGCCTCAGAGAGACTGACAGTTTTGTGGGTGTCAGGGTCTACTATCTGAGCTGATGTACTATCTAGCTGTCCCCTCTGTATTGCATCGGACAGGGAATATTGTTGACCAGTCTGTGGATCAGTGATGAGTCCAGTGTTACTGTTAAGTAAACCTTGATCAACTGCCTCTGTGATGGACAAATTCAATGTTGATGCTCGTTCCTTGGAAATATAGCCTCTTTGCTTTGCCTCATCAAGCGTCATCTCACCAGATTTAGGGTGGACAAATTTGCTCTTGTCTATGTTCAGTAGGTTCATGTTGACAGCATCACGGATGGTCATGCGCTTTCTATGAACTGGGTGAACAATCTCTGGTAATGAGTCATTGATTAGACCACATTCAAGAGCTTGTCTGAGATTGCATTCAAGACTGTTACTTGGATCTGTGATCTTGCCTGTTTTGTGATCATAAAGACCAAGTATCAAGGCATCAACAAGAGACATGCCAAACGGCTGAGACTTTCTATCAGATTTCTTGACTGGTTCCTGTTTGGAGGTTTTTGTAGTGTCTGCTGAAGGTTCCTTTCCTTTGACATACCCAACAGTGAGTTCCGGCTTTCCTAATGTAGCTGACTCGTGTAACCCCACAGCCTGTTTTACGATTTCTCCAGTTGTGACATCTCTTGTCTCCTCAGCAGATGGCATTCCTGCTACTTGAGATCCTTCAGTGTTATCTTCGGTATGTTTGGCATCGCTAGGCATGCTGTCTGAAGTCCTCTTTGAATCAAGCGGTTTGGTTGAGTCTTCAATAATTTGTGCTTTGTCTATCTTTGGGTCTGCAGTGCGAAATTCTGTGGCTTGTTTAATTGCTATATCGTGGGCCATCCATCCCATGATGTAGCCTAGGGCCAACGCCTGATCAAGTGGCATCTGGCTTCCTTCTGCTGTTGCCAAACAGCCAGTCTGCCCATCAACCACCCCCATCTCAATAGCCTCCTGCAAGGTCATTGTCTCGTTGGTAGTGGGATTCCGGATTTGGGTGGAATCAGCGTCCACTACACCAAACACTGCATCCTCCAGCGGCATGCGTTCTCGTGTAGCTGGGTTGATGAACATTCCAGTTTTTGGTTCAAATAGGCCTCTAGCAATGGCTTCTTGCAGTGGCAGTGGCTGATCAGCAGTAACAATGTGTCCACCCTTTACTGCTTCTGAGAATGAAATAGGTCCATTTTCTGGGTCATTATATTTTCCGTTCTTGCCATCAATTAACCCTCTGTTTATTGCCTCTTCAATGGTTAACAAGTCACCACTTAGTGGATCCTTCACTGCTGTATTTTCTGTGTTAACCACCCCTTTGTTAACTGCATCATATAGACTCATGTGGTCTCCTGACTGGGGATCGATTATACTGTCAGTTGCTGTATCTGTGAATCCCTGGTCCACCAATTGTTGGGGGTTCAACGACCCTTCAATTGGCTCACAGTGTATGAGGTCTTCAACCAGAACAGGTTCCTTGAGAAGTCCCTGACTCTCAGCTTCATCTAATGGGATTTCACGACCTGTCTTTGGATCACAAATCTTCCCAAGCTCTCCGTCGACAATATTTTGATGGATGGCTTCTTGTAAATTCAATTTTCCAGAGCCATGGGGATCCTCAATCTGGGTCTTTGTTGGGTCGATCATGCCTAAATCTATTGCATCTTGTAGAGACATTGGCTTCTCTGTAGCAGGATTTCTGAATTTCCCGGTACTTGGTTCAAACATACCAGTGTCTATTGCTTGCTGCAAACTTATTCCCTGTTGGTAGGTGGGTTGTAAATGACCTGTAACCTTTTCAACCTGTACTATACCGGGTGTGCTAATTTCCTCTGCCTGTGGTTCCAAAGTTGTCAGTCTGGAAGGCTCCTCTTCTCCAATAGGTTCGCTTTCTTTGAGGATGTCATCTGCAGAAACCCCTTTGTCAATTACAGCTTGCACTTCATTTTCTGATGCAATAGCAATGATTATCCCCTGTTGCAGGCATTCTAAAAGTGGAATACTTTCCCTTTCTATGAAATCATGGTAATGGCCTGTTAGAAGGTCTATAATACCCTCTTTTATTGCATCAGCCATGGGAATAAACTCTCCTGAGACTGGATGCTTGACTAGCATTGAGGAAGGATCAATCACTCCCTGTTTGATGGCATTATCTAAGTTTATTTCAGGGATATTTCCGTAGGTTGAAGATATCCGGTGATGAACGTTCATTGTGTTTTTTCTTGATAGCTTCCTTCTAATAAGACTCTTCTTGGGTTCATCTTCTGCCACGAGTATGTCCTTTGTAAAGATGTCTTTGATGGATAATTGCCCAGGCTGTGTCTTCGCCATACCAATGATTCCTTCTTTCAGAGCTTGTTCAAGACTCATAGTTTCACCGGTTTTGGGATCCTTGACTTTACTGTAACTTGCATCAATCAACCCCATATCAAGGGCATCTTGCAGTGACATTTTCTGGTTTGTTGTTGGATGTGTGAAGACGCCAGTCTCTAAATCATACATTTGTTTATCCTTGGCATCTTCTAAGCTGCGGGGTTTAGTCCTCTCTGAATATAATGCCATACCATCTGCAACAGCTTTGTCCAAAGGTATGCTGTGTCCCGATCCATCAACGAAATGGCCTGTCTTTGGATCAATGAGATGCTTGTCCATTGCTTCCTGCAGATTTATGAGCGTATTTGTGTCAGGATCCCTCACAACAAGCGAATCTGGATTAATCATTCCTCTTTTGATTGCTTCTACCAGAGTAAATTGCTCTCCTGTCTTTGGATCTGTTATGATTGCTGTTTTAGGGTCATACCTTCCTGAATCAAGAGCTTCTCTGAAGTTCATCGCCTTTTTACCTTTGCGTGGCATTTCCTCTCCAATTCCCACTTCAGCTCGGAGTGGTATTTCTTCTTTGATTCCCACCTTCTTTTTCCTCTTTGGTGCCTCCTCTTCAGCCTTTGTTATGTCAGGAGAAATGGCAACATCGACTGTGTCATCATCTACCGTGTCAGTACCATCCTTCAGACTTGGAATGTGACCTTGTGCTATTACTTTGTCTTCATCACTGTCAGTGTGATATGGGCCTTGTCCGGCTGTTACAACAAGACCTCTTGAAACTGCTGCATTAAAGTTGATAGCTTGTCCAGTGCTCTGATCTTTAATTTTGCCAGTGACTGGGTCAACAATTCCTCTCTCTATAGCATCAACCAGGTTGAGTGACTTGCCAGTGCTTGTATCTTTTACAAGGGTCTTGTTGGCATCAATGAGTCCATGTTTCGCTGCATCAGACATTGACATCTTCTTTCCTGTTTTGGGGTCAGTTACCATCCCAGTCAAGGGATCAAACAGTCCCTTCTCCATGGCCTCCTCTACGCTCATCATGGGTTTCTCCTCTCTGACCTGTACGCTACCTGTTAATGCATCTGTCAGACTGATAACATTGCCAGTCTGTGGGTCCCTTACCTGGCCAGAAACTGGATCTAGAAGACCTGATTCAATGGCCTCTGACACAGTAAAAGTTGTACCATATTGTGGATGTTTTACTGAAGGACTTGCTCCGTCAATGACTCCTGATTTTAGCGCATCAAAGAGAGTCATTTCTGTACCAGTCTTTGGATCAACAAACCGCTTTGTGAGCGGATTGTATAAGCCAGTTTCAACTGCTTCCTTTATGCTCCTTGGTTCTTGCTTGCTTTCAACAACCAACCCTGTCGCCAGTGCCTCAGAAAATGACATTTCTGTTTTGGCCTTGGAATCAGTAACTTTGCCTGATACTGGATCTATAAGCCCCTTCTGAATGGCCTCTTCAAGAGATAGAAAGCCTCCAGTGAGTGGGTCTTTCACTTTGATGACACTGGTGTCAATTATACCAGATTTCATTGCATCAGCCATAGTTGTTTGAGACCCTGTCTTTGGATCATATATTGCACCTGATTTCCCATCAATCACGCCATCTTTGATAGCTTCCTCTAGAGTCAACCCTGATAACTTTGGTTCTGATAGGATACCATGCTCAGCCGCTTCTTCAAGCGAATACTTCTTTCCTGTTGCTGGATCTTTGATTTGTAGGGTTCTTTCATCTACTAATCCCATCTGTATTGCTTTCTCAAGGGGTACTTTATCATTTGATTTTTGGTCACAAACAAATGACGTATTTGGGTCAATAAGATGACTTGCAATAGCATCTTTCAATGGAATATATGAAGATGTTCTTGGGTCATATATTTTTCCTTCCTTCACAAGGCCTCTGTCTGTTGCTTCCAATATTGAGAAGTTTGATGTTTTGTCAAGTTCTACAATAAATTCTCTGGCTTTTGTGATTGGTAGGGACTGGCCTGAGGGATCTTTTAAGTGGCCTGTCTTCTTATCAATCAATCCTGTAGAGATTGCTTCTTCAAGAGTTAAAAGGGAACTTGATGTGGGATCCCTGATATGTGTGTTTCGTGGATTGATAAGTCCTGATTTTATTGCTTCTTCAAATGACATTTTCTCCCCAGATTTAGGATCAGTAATCTCTCCGGTTGTAGGGTCTACTAAGTGTCGATCTACAGCTTCTTGTAGAGATAGCCCTAGAGGAATTACTACCATGCCCTCTTCTACTGCATCTGAGATGTTACAGAGCTTTCCACTACCTGGGTATCTAATCTGCCCAGTCTCCAAATCAACAAGGTTTTCTTTTACTGCTTCCTTTAGTGATTTCATGGCTCCTGTCAGTGGATCTCTCACTTTGAAGGTTGACTCGTCAATGACACCCTTTTCTAGTGCTTCTTTCAGAGTCATCTCAGAGCCATCAGAGGGGTCAGTAACCTTTCCTGTTGTCGGATTGATCAGCCGGTCTCGTAATGCCTCATCTAAAGTCATTTTAGGCTTTTGGGCAATATCTGTGACAAGCATAAATTTGTCAGTTTTACTTTTTGGGGAATATACAGGCTCAATAACCTGTTTATCTTCTGGGACATTCTTTGGTAAGCTGGCTGAAAGTGGTAGCGGTTTGTGTTGCATTGTTGTTTTGGCAGATGGTCCCACTATTATTGCCTTGTCCAAACCCATGCAATCACCTGTTTGAGGGTCTTTGACTAGACCACTAATTGGTTCAAGGATACCCCTCTCCAATGCCACCTTCACAGAGATAGTCTCCCCACTGGATGGGTCTTTGATAGCTGAATTGTCTATGCTGATAACTCCTGATGATATTGCTTCCTTTATTGACATTTTCTTCCCACTGTCTGGATCTGTTAGTTGTCCTGTTGCAGCATCAAACAAGCCTCTATTTACAATTTCTGACAGCTCCATCACAGTTGGTTCCTTATCTTTACTGTCAGAATCTGACACTAATCCCCTTTTGGTTGCTTCTTCTAGATTAAGAAGTATACCAGTCTTTGGATCGATCACTCCACCCTTGTTTACATCAACTACTCCCTTCCTTATTCCTTCCATTAGAGGGACAAAGTGTCCATCTAATGGATCCTTTACGGTGCTGTTCTCAGTATCAATCAGACCATCACGGATTGCTTCATTCAATGTTAACTTGCGTCCTGTGGATGGGTCAGATATTTTCCCAGTGGCCTTGTCATAAAGTCCCTCTGCAACAGCCTCTTGTAGGGTCCTAGGTTTTTCATCTTGTACAACCACTATGCCTTCCAGAAGTGCATCTTGAAGGTTAATGGTCATCCCTGGCTCTTTGCAAAGTACCTCGCTTGTATTTGGGTCCACAATTCCTCTATTTATTGCTTCTGAAAGGCTGAGGGGTTTGCCAGTTGCTGGATCTGTAATCTTTGTTGCTGATTCATTGATTAGCCCTGATCGTAGAGCACTGTCAATTGTCATCTCCTTACCACTAACAGGGTGGGTGAAGAACCCTGTGTCCGTATCATAAAGGCCTTGTTCTATGGCTTGGGTGATGGTTAAGTTTGGTTTACTCGCATTTACGATCATGTTCTTCTGCAGAGCTTGGTTAATGTCTATGTGCTGCTGAGACCTTGCATCGAATACAGTTCCTCTTGAGAGATCTACAAGACCTTGCTTCAATGCATCCTGCAGTGGAATCAGTTCACTCCTACTATCCTTTATGAGCGTCTTTGTAGGATCTAACAGTCCAGTTTCTATTGCTTGTGCTAATGGCATCTTAGCACCTGTGTCAGGATCCAGGACAAGTCCTGTTTCGGGGTCATACAGACCATTCTTAATCATCTCATCCAGACCATAACCCTCTTTCTGCAACTTTGTGGCAACTGGTTCAACAAGACCGGCACTAATGGCTTCTAGAACACTCAGTTCCTTACCAGTATCTGAATCTTGCATTTTACCTGTCGATCCATTGATAAACCCTTCTTTAACAGCTTCAGCTAGTGTTAACTCAGTCTTGGTTGCTGTATCACGTACAATAGATTTGGGGTCTAGAACTCCTGTGTCTAAGGCTTCTTGGAATGTCAGGGACTTTCCTGAAGTGGGATCAGTAATCAAACCTGTGAATGGATTCAGTAGATTTTGCTCAATGACTTCGTTTAGTGACAACAATGGTTGTTGCTTCTTAACATCTTCTGCAGCTTGAACAGCATCCACAAGGGCATAGACCTTGCCAGAGTTCTTGTTGACTACCTTTCCTGATTCGGAATCTACAATACCTTCTCTAATTGCATCTTTCAGTGAAACTGCTTGGTGTGTTGCTGGGTCGATAACTTCAGTCTTTTTATCATCAATTAAACCTTTGTCGACTGCTTCTTGGATAGTCATTGGTTGGCGAGTCACTGGATCTAACACTCTTCCAGTGTTGTCATCATACAAGCCTTGTTCGATGGCATCTGCCAGAGTAAATGACTGTTTAAGTGGTTCAGTCCATTCCTTACTGAAGGCAGTACTTCTGATTGCATCAACCAACTGTGTCATGTCCCCACTCCTTGGATCTTTCACTTCAGATGATCCGTCTATAACACCGCACACAATAGCTTCAGGTATGGTCATCTCCTTGCCACTTACTGGGTCCTTGACAATACCATCTTTACTTAGGAGCCCTTTTTGGCTGGCCTCAATAAGTGTCATTTTTGTTGGGACATCGACTAAGGCATCTGCAATGGATATAACCTGACCTGTTAGTGGATTTGTGACTGTTCCACATTCCAGGTCAGCTAGTCCAGCTTGCTTCGCGCCTTGGAGTGAGATGACCTCTCCAGTCCCAGGACATATGATCAAGCTTGTATTTAGATCAATAATTCCAGCCTCAACTGCATCAACAACACTAAGTACCTGATCTCTTGAACTATCTGTGACACAGCCAGTGGCGGGATCATAGAGTCCTTCTCTTAATGCATCTTGAAGAGTAATGGATGTGGCTGGGGGAGTGGTTGGTTCATGCATTTCAGTGATCATTCCCTGATTTAAAGCATCTTCCAAAGACACTTGACTCTTGATTGGGTGGCGGACACGTCCTGTTTCTGCATCAACAAGACCAGTTTCAATGGCTTCGGAAAGTGGGATAGTCTTGTCAGTTTCATCATCCTTGACAGCAACCTTTGTGAGGTCTATGATTCCAGCATCGACTGCTTCTTGCAGAGTCAGCAGATGTCCAAAGTTGGGACCAGGACGTGGGTCGCGAATCTTGCCTAGTTCTATTAGTCCTTTGTCCCTTGCTTGTGTTAAGGACATTCCTTGCTCATGTGAGGTGAGTAGAAGGTGCTTCATGATGGCCTGGCCTAGACTCAGAGGCCTGCCAGTATGTGGGTCCTCCACTGTCCCATCATCAAGATTGATGAGCCCACTATCTACAGCCTCCTCAATAGGCAGGGCAGTACCACTATGAGGGTCATGAATCCTGGACTTACTGCTATCAATAAGACTACAATCTATGGCCTCTCGCACTGTCATCTCTTTCCCAGTTTCAGGATGAGTGATCTTTCCTGTATCTGGGCTGTACAATCCCTGCTGTACAGCATCATTAAGACTTAGTCCTACCACTTTAGAGGCAACGATGGCGAGTCCACCAAGTATTGCTTCTTTAAATGTCAATGTTTCACCATCAGCACTCATGACGTCCCCAGTCTGTGGATCTAGGATGTCTTTGTCAATGGCCTCTTCCATAGTCAGCAGTTTGCCCGTAGCAGGGTCTTTCACCTTGATTGTATTGGGATCTACAACACCTGCATCAACAGCTTCCTGGAATGTCAACAGTTCCTTTGTTCTTGGATCAATGATTTTCCCAGCATCTTCTGAAAACAGCTCTTGGTCTATGATTTCATTCATTGCAAGTGGCTTTGTGACAATTAAGTCCTGGATGTTGCCTGCCTCTGCCGCCTCGACTAGAGTCTGTACCTGACCATCTTCACCTTCTATCACCCCTGTCTGTGGGTCAAATACCTTTCTATCTATTGCATCATTAAGCGGGATGAATTCATGTGTATTTGGATCTTTGATCTGTGATCGATCGGGGTCAATGAGTCCAGAATTGATAGCATCTGTGAGGGTTAAACTATCCCCTGTGGCTGGATCAATCATTGCCCCAGTCTCTTCATCGTACAGACCAGCTTTTACAGCTTCAAGAAGAGTTAATCCTGGCTGTTCTGAGTTAATAATTAGACTACGGTCCATGACCAGACTGGCACTGACCCTTTTCTGTGTTTGTGAATCTGTAATGTCACCTGTTTGTGGATCAAAGATGCCTTCAAATATAGCATCTTCCAAGTTTAAGATACGACCGCTATCTGGTTCTTTTATCAAGCTGTCTGCTGCATTGATGATGCCATTATCAATTGCTTCTTTCAGTGACATCTGTTGGCCTGAAATTGGATCAATTACCTTGCCAGTTTCTGCATCATATGCTCCTGATGCCAGCGCTTCATCTATAGTCATTCCTTCTTCTGTTAGATCTTCTTCTGTTGGGATTGCGTCGAGCAGGCTCACCTCCTCTCCAGAGTTTAGGTTCTTTACTACGCCAGTATTGGGATCAATCAGTCCATCCTGCAGTGCCGCATCCAAAGACACATCACCATGGCTGGGCACTGTTATAATAGTGCTGGCTGCATCTATTAGGCCAGTGTTCACTGCCTCAGTAATTGTCATTCCTTTCCTGGTTTCTGGGTTAGTGATTGTGCCATCTTCATTCACAAGCCCTTGGTCTAGTGCTTCTTGTAGAGTGAATGCCTTCTTTGGTGGTTCAATATCAATTATTTTACCACTTGCCACAGCATGAGCTAGACTTGTGGGTAAACCTGTTTTAAGATCAATCAGGTTGCCCTTTTCTGGGTCTACCATTCCTTTACCTATGGCTTCATCCAAGGGAATGGTGTTTTTAGTTACTGGATGAAGAACAGCAGACCGGCTAGCATCAATCACTCCAGCTTCAATTGCTTCTTCCAGAGTCATTGGTTGTCCAGTCTGTGGGTCACGGATTGTCCCATCTATTGCATTGAACAATCCTTCCTCAACAGCTTCAGCCAAGCTGAAACCACCAGGAGTTTCCGGTTGACTTGGAATGCTGGCATTGATGTAGAATCCAGCCTCCATGGCCTGAATAAGGGTTTTGGGTTTACCAGTTACAGGATCAAGTACAGAGCCACTCTTTGGATCAATGTACCCTTGGCTAATTCCTTCTTCAAGGTTAAGGGGGTGATCTGCTCCAGGTACTTCTATTTCTGTTTGGTTTGGATCTATTAACCCAGCCTGGATGGCCTGTTCTAAGTTCAAAGATCTTCCTGTCCCAGGGTCTACTACAGTTCCAGTTTCAGCATTGAGTATACCCTGTGCCACTGCATCATGCAGACTGATTGGTGTTGGACGCACAGCTTCTACAACAAGGCCTTTATCTAAGGCTTCTCTGAGTACAACACAGCTGCTATCGGCAACATCTTTCACTTTACCTGTATTGTAATCTACTAGACCTTCTTTGATGGCATCTTCAAGTGTAAGATCGATATCCCTCTGTGTGTCTCTTACTACAACAGAGTCTGTCATTAGCAAACCACGCTCCACAGCTTCTCCTAAACTGTATTTCTCAGATGTTGCTGGATCTGTAACTTGTCCGTTATCAGTATTGAGTACTCCCTGCTTTATGGCTTCTTCAAATGTCATAGGTAACCGTGGTCCCTCAACAAACACACCTTCTGCCAAAGCGACAACCAGACTCTGATGTGTTTCAGTTTCAGGATTGTACACCGTACCATTTGCTGCATCGATCATTCCGTCTTCTACTGCTTGATCGTACTGGGTTAGTTTTCCTGTGGAAGGGTCTCTCACCTGAACACTGTCCACGCTGATTACACCCTCCTGTATGGCTTCATCAAAGGTCATCACAACACCAGATTTTGGATGCGTTATCTGACCAGTGAGTTCATTCACTAGGTGTTGTTCAACAGCCAGTTTGAGGGTCATGGGAAGCTGTGTTTGCTCTATCTTCAATACAAGACCTCGATGGAATGCTTCCGTCAGGGGAACAGATTCCCCTGTTGTGGGATTTATTAGGATTCCCATATTAGTATCTATTATACCACTTTCAAGTGCATCTCCTAGAGAAATAATTCTACCTGTACTGGGATTTTGGATCTGTGAGTTTGCATCTAGTAAGCCTTGTTCAAGTGCTGCGTCAAGGCTAAGTTCTTGCTTTGTCTCAGGGTGTGTAATGGTGTTTGTGGCAGTATTGTACAAGCCATTGGCAATAGCTTGGTCTAGGGTTATGACTGTTTTTGGAGTTTTGTCCTCAATGTCTGTTTCATCCGGGAGAGAATCCACCATGTGCTGGCTGTCTCCTGTCTGTGTGTTGAACATGAGACCTGACGCTATGTCAAGAACTCCTTGGTCAACAGCTTCATTGATGGTCATATCAGTTCCAGTCAGAGGATCTACAACGAGAGACTGTGGGTCAATAATACCTCTTTCTAAAGCTTCTTTAAGGGTGACTTCCTTTTCACTTACTGGATCTTTAACAGTGTTCCTCTCACGGTTGTAGAAGCCATTGTCATATGCTTCACCAATGGCAAATGGTTGCTGGCATGCATTTTCTGATAGTGGGCTCATGTCTCCAGTATTTATATTCATGACTTTGCCAGTGGCTGGATCAAGGATCCGCTCATGTATGGCCTCTTCTAAAGTCACTCTGTCACCTGTCGCTGGATCTACAATGTATGATTGAGGATCTAGTACTCCTGATTCAAGAGCCTCTTCCAGAGGAACCTCTTGCTCTGACACTGGATCAATAATTGTATTTTTCTCTGGGTCTAGAAGTCCCTGCTTTTTTGCTTCGTCCACTGTCATCCCACGTCTTCGTACCCGTCTGCGGCGAGACTTTTCGGATGCTTTCAGTGAGAAGGTCTCTCCTGTGTGAACATTGATGACATTGCCATGCCTTGCATCAAGGACACCACAAGCAGTTGCACGAGCAAGTGCCATCTCCTCCCCAGTGGCGGGATCTATGATGGTAGAATGAGTGTCAATTAGCCCTCCTCCCTCCATAGCTTCCTCCAGTGTGAAGAAACGGTGGTAACAGGGGTCAAGGAATTTGCACGTTGCCTCATTGAATAACCCTATATCAATTGCTGTGGCAATAGACATGGGCCTTGCAATTACAATTCCACGCTGCATTGCTTCTGTGAAAGGAATGAGTTCATGTGATGCACGGTCCTTTACAAAGCCAGTTTTGCTATTCACCATACCTGTTTTAATTGACTCCTGCAGGTTTAGGACTGCTCCACTGGCCGGATCATTTAGGACCATAGACATATCATCAAGAACACCTCTATCAAGGGCCTGCTTTAAGGTGATTGCCTCCTCAGTGGCAGGGTCCATGAATTGACCCGTGTCAGGGTTGTACAGGGACTCCTCAATCATACTAAGTATGGACATTGGCTCTACTAATTTGTTATCAAAGAGACAGCCCTTTCTAAGTGCCTCTTCTAGTGAGAACTCTTTTCCCTTTGAGTCTGTTACTGTGCAATTTGAGAGATCAAATAGTCCCATTTCTTGTAAAACTCCAAGTGGTACTCGATCGCCTGAGGAGGGATCCTGCACCATTGAGTTCTCAATCGTGACGAGTCCCTTCTCAACAGCTTCAATCATTGTCATTTGCTGACCTGTGTTAGGATCTGTGACTAGGTTACTGTGGGGATTATACATGCCAGTTTTGATGGCATCTACTATCGATATTCCAGTCAAGGGTAAATCATCATTCAGCCGTTGCTGTAATGGACCTAACCTACCTTCAGCAGATGGCAAGTCTTCAACCGAATCTGGGAAGTCTTGGCCAAGTAGGTCTTTTGGAGTAATGACAATACCCTTTTCGATTGCTTCTGATATTGAGATCATTTCACCAGTTGTAGGATCTTTCACTACACACTTCTCTGTGTCCACTATTCCCATTGAGATCGCTTCATCCAAAGAAAGAGTGCTACCAGTCAAAGGATCATAGAGTGAAGCCTGTGAATCTAACAACTCCTTGATCATCTCGACCATACCAGTGCGTTCATCATCTTGCAAGTCTTCTGGTTGTGTATCAGTACCTTCTTGAGTATCCTCACTATTTTCATCTGCAGTTTCAATAATCAGTTTCTGAGCTACTGCCTCTTGGAAAGGAATTGGACGACCAACGGTTGCATCCATGAATTCTCCAGTTTTAGGATCAACTAACCCTTTATCCATTGCCTCGGAGAGCTTCAACTGTTTATGAGTAGATGGATCTACAACAGCCATTGATCCTGGATCAACGACTTTGGATTCAACTGCTTCTTGGAAAGTCAGTGTCTGGTCTGGCTGTACATCCTTTATCTTCTGTCCTTTGCTCTTGATGTAACTGTCAGCGGCTTTCTTGGCTAAGATGACTGGTGCTGCTACTAGCACAATGGGAGCTGCTACAGCAGCTAGGAGACCTTTTTTGACTGACTCAGCAAATGACATGGAATTACCAGTTCTGTTATCTGCTACGTTACCTGTTTCTGGATCCATTATGCCTCTCTCAAAGGCTTCGGTAATGGCAATGTCTTCTCCACTGCTTGGGTCATGTACCTTAACGGAGGACCTATCTACTATACCTTTTTCTATTGCTTGGAGTAGTGGATATTTCTTACCTGATGTTTCCTCTGTCACCATGCCCGAATCTGCATCATACTTTCCTGTTCGTGCTAGCTGTTCAAGGGAAGGAACATTTGAGACTTCAAAAACTAAACCTTGTTTATGTGCCTCAGCAATAGGCAGAGCTTTACCAGTTTGTGTATTGTATACAACATTCTGATCGAGATTCAGGACACCCCTATTTATAGCTTCGTTTAAGCTTAACACTTCACCAGTTGATGGATCATTAACAGCAGTTGTTTTAGGATTCACATATCCTTTCTGAAGAGCATCCTTCAGTGACATCTGCTCACCTGACACAGGGTCTGTGAACTTACCGGTTTGAGTATCCAGACTGCCTGACTCTATCGCCTCAGCTAAAGACATGCCCTCCTCAGGTGTTAAAGACTTTCTTTTTATGAGATCAGGCATTGATAGATCACCTCTAGTATAATTGGTCTGTGTAACTACTACCTGTGCTGGATCACGTTTGGAAACCTTTGCTGGAGGTTGACCCTCATCAGCACTTTCCATTATGCGTAGCGGGGTGAGTTCTTTCACTTCACTTGAAATTGTAGAAGCGTCAGACAGTGGTCGACCTTTCTCTACAGATTTTAGAAGTACCCCACGCTGGACTGCCTCTGCTACAGACAGTGTATTACCAGTGGCAGGGTCGACTATGTCCCCAGTTTGTGGATCGAGAAGACCTTGCTCTGCTGCAAGAGTCACCGGGATCATCTGGCCAGTACGATGGTCAACCAGGACCGCTGTCTCCAAATCAACCTGTTCTAACTTTGCTTCCTGGAATGTAAATTCATTATAAATGTGCGGTGACAACATCAATACAACAAAGTTTATTCCTTGAAAGAAAAGGGCATTATTAAGGGCATTATTATCTTGAAATTAAAATATAGTTTAATTAGAGACACAGGTCTTTAAAGACAGAATGCAAAGTCTGGTAGTGATTTAAACAAACCTATAATTTTTCACTACAAGAATTGGCAATTCTGTCAGAAATTGACTTACCCTCTCAAAGATGGATGAGACTGCTGTAGATACACCCGACATCTGGTCATCGTGAGACTCTTCGTCTGTTGGAGTTGCTATGCGACGACGTACAGCTTCATGGAGAGACAACTTTTCACCTGTTCGCATGTTGACAACCTGGTTGGGTCCAGCCATCTGGAAGCCAGGCTGAATGATGTAGGTGAATGGACCTTCACTGGATGATTCACTCGGTGCGGGATCATCTACTCTGCTTGGAGGTGTATCGTTCAGTTTTGTAACATCTTCTATGTGGATATGTCCATTTGTGGTTTCCATTGGTGATGCATGTCCATTTGTAGGACCACTGGTGCCCTCTGACTTGAAAACATCATCATCATGTGACTCGTTTGATTTACCATTGATGAGTAAACTATCATCCTTGCTCTTTTGTCGTTTAGGTCTTGGTGGTGGGGTAGGTGGCGCAGTCCTCTTCGGCGAGGTTGGTGTGTCAGTTGGTAGCCCTCCAGCGCTAGGTAGCTTTGTTTTGATAAGCCCCCTCTTTACTGCATCATCAAGGTTACACGCCCTTCCTGTATTGGGGTCTGTGAATACACCTGAGGCTGCGTCATAAAGACCTCTCTCAAGAGCCTCTGTAAAGGACACCCCTCGCATACTCTCATCTTCTTCTGGCGTAGCACTTCTGTCTCTGACCCCAATGTACCCCAGGAGGATAGCTTCATCTACAGTGATGGGCTGACCTGTCTTGGGGTTTGTCATTTTTCCAGTTGTAGTATCTACGATTCCACGAGCAATTGCTTCTTCAAGGGTCATTTTGTCTCCAAGGTCGGCCAAGGAGATGAGACCTGCATTGCCAGCTTCTTCTAATGGGAATCTGTCTCCAGTAATAGGATTGATGTACTCTTGGGTTTGCATGTCAATGAGGCCCTGAGAGAGAGCGTCCTGGAATGTTATATCAGAGTCAAGTGTTTCATCAGTAGAAGAGGGAGCATACCCATCCCTGCTATCTGTGTCTTCTGACGTTGGTATTTCATACTTCTCCACACCAATTGTCCTGCCGTTGTTGTCAAGATGAGTGGTGGTGACTTCTGTCTTCGTTTTGGTCTTCACAGTTTCTTTGTCTTCAATCTTGATGGGGATATCAGCAATGAGTGCCCCATTATCCAGTGCTTCGTCTATCTTCATTTTCTTGCCTGTTTGGTGGTCAACATAGATGTTGTTTTCTAGATCAATCAAACCGTCATTTCTGGCTTGAGTGTACAACAACCCGCCGCCTTTATCAGCGATGGAACCTCCTGAATCAACTCGTTCTTCAAGGTTGTCTGCTGGATCTCGCCAGCTAGATTCAGGAGCCTCGCCAACCCTCTCTGCGGAGGTACCTGAGCCTATATCAGGTGGCGGGGGCTGTTTTTCACTACTTTCATGGTGGCGCGGCTGGGAGAGGCCGGCCTCGCGAAAAACCGACTGCGACTCAGTTTTGTATGACATACTGCCCACCTGTTGGCTGTGCATGTGTGTCTTCTCAGCTCCGTCAGTCTTCACGTGTCCGTTGTCGATCGCTTTGTCGAGTGGCATCCTCTCTCCAGTCATCACATTGATGAACTCACCCTTCTCGGTGTCCAGAATTCCGCGCTGAATGGCTTCAGAGACGGACATGTCCTTACCGGTCACTGGATCAATAGCTCCTGTGACATGTACGGATTTGGTCATCTTGGGAGTCTGTGACCGTAGTAGTGTGTCATGAGCCTTGGCTTGGGCCTTGATGTACCCCTTCTGGATTGCTTCTTGCAGGGTCATGCTGTTTCCTGTTACGGAATCCTTGTAGGTTCCACTGTTTGGATCCATGATTCCTCGTCTCACTGCTTCCATTAGAGCAATCTCTTCTCCGGTTCTGCGATCAATCACTGTGGATATATGCATCACCTCGGCTTCTCGTGTCTGCTCAATTGTAGCATACGTTGTTGCATCTTGCGGCAGGTCATCATAGTCAGGTTCTTCCACCTCTTCAGCTGTGATGAAGCCTTGATTGATGGCAGCCTTGATGCTGATGCTTCTTGCTGTGATGGGGTCAATATACATCCCCCTAGTCTTATTGATCAGCCCTCTGCGCTCTGCTTCGACAGGGTCATACGTCACTCCAGTGTTCGGGTCCTTCACTGCCTTAAGTGCATATACCATGGTCAGTGGCATGATACCAGCTTCGATCAGGGCAGACTTCTTTCCAACCTGGTCAAGAGTCTCTGTTATCACCAGGCCCTTGCTGATGGCCAATGAGATTGGCATGATTTCATCTGTCTCGAGGTTGACCAACTGGTTTTTCTCCCGGTCAACAATCTTGTGTCGGACTGCATCAGCGATGGGAATTTCTTCGCCAGTTCGGGGGTCAATGATTGACTTGATGGCATAGGACTGAGTCTCCTTCTGAATGGATCCTGATGACGGCACAGTAGCGCCTTCATGAGCGATGACAAGCCCACACTCAATTGCCTCCTGGATGGTCATGGTGGTGTTCTTCCTCATATCAATGTATTTGGCCATTTCCTTGTCAATCAGACCACGTTTGATGGCCTCTTCAATGGGTACCTTCTCATTGGTCCTGGTGTCATAGGCAGCCAGCACTGTGTAGGATTTGGTCTCTACTATTGCAGTAGCTGAGAGAACTGTACCAGCTTGTGATCCATCCATTTCATCAGCGATGATTAGACCTTGATCGTAAGCCTCATGGATTGCCATGCTCTCCCCAGTCTGTTGATTTGTGTACTCGCCTTTCTGGAGGTCCAGTACACCTCTAGACACAGCCTCGTTAGGATGCAGTGTTTCGTTTGTACGTGGGTCGATCACAGCCTTGATATTGAAGGTCTGCCGTTGGTGCCTTGTCTCAGTGCGTTTATGGATATTTCCATCCACTGCTTCAGAGTCAAAGATGACAAGCCCCATACGAATGGCCTCATCAAGATCAAGCATTTGGCCAGTTTGTGGGTGGTGATACTGACTTGATGTCTCAGAGAACAAACCTTCATTTATCGCCTCTAGAATTGTTAGTTCCCTTCCAGTCCGAGGATCAATGATGGCTTTGATTGAAACCCGTTCAGCTTGGTCACTCTGGATTTGATAGGTCTTCTTAGTTGTTGAAATTACTTCCTTTGTAATGATGAAGCCCTTTTGTGTTGCTGTGTGGATCGACATGGCTTCTCCAGTCTGAGGGTTGATGTAATCCCCAGTATTTGGGTCAACGATTCCTCTGTGAACAGCTTCATCACAGGAAATCTCTCTCTTTGTCACTGGATCCATCACTGTAGCTATGTTGTCCATCTGACTGCGTGCTTTACTACCGCCCATGATCACCTCTTCTTTTGTGCGGACAGTGTCCAGAACCTGGCCTCTGATAAGGCCATCTTCATAAGCTTGGCCAACTGGTATGGAGCTTCCAGTCTGCCGGTTCTGGTAGACGCCTTTGTCTTTGTTGATGATTCCCTCAGACACAGCTCTATCAAGGCTGATCTTCCTCTGTGTGATAGGGTGTTTGACAGATTCCACTGCCAGCTTGATTTTTTCCCTGGTGATCACCTTCTTGAGAGTTGGCTCATCTGCTCCTGCCACTTCAGTAACAATGCCTTCACGGAGTGCCTCCGCCAAGGATGTCATTCTGTTAGACGATGTGTCAACGTAACGCCCTGTTGGCCCCATGACGCCTCTGCTGATAGCAGTTTGTAGATCCATAGCAGTAGATGTCTGAGGATCAATCACTTCTGCAGACTGGGGGTCTAGGACACCCCTCTCCAGGGCTTGTTTCAGGGTTAGAATGTCATCAGTTTGAGGATCTACAATTGTACCTTTCTCTGTATCCACAAGGCCCTGCCTCATGGCTCTGCTAAGAGATATAGCCTTCTGTTGGTCAACTCTTGAGGTAGTTTCCTGCACTCTGGTGAACTCAAGAATGTCTTGATCTGTTACTTCTGCACTGAGGTCCTCGCTAGTCAACATCCGCTCTCTTGAATGGGATCTTGATCGTCTTCCTCTTTGAATGGCCTCTTTGACAGCCATTCCAGCCAACACCGGTGCCCCGATGAGAGCAAGAAGACCCATCTTGGCTGCTTGTTTCACCGACATCTTACGTCCAGTACTGTGCTGGACAAATTCACCTGTCCGTGCATCAAGTCTGCCTTCACGGATGGCTTGGTCTAGAGACAGCATTGTGAAGGTCTCTGTATCATAGATGATCGATTCCTTATCTATGAGACCTGCAGACATTGCGTCTTTAAGACTCATTCGTCGGCCAGTGTTGGGGTCAGTAAACACACCAGTGTTCTCATCAAAGCATCCCTTGTCAATGGCCTCTGTCAAGGACATTCCAGGTGCACTGCTGTCGATCTCTTCAATGGTGGGATCTATTATGGCCTGCTGGATAGCTTCTGGGAGGGGCATGTGGGCACCTGTTCTAGGATCTAGGTATGTACCACGTGCAATGTCAATGAAGCCTTTCTCAATAGCTTCTGATAATCCCATGCCTTGGTCTTTCGTTGGCTTTGGTTCAATAGCTTCTGAGGATCCATCGGGACGTGTTTTTGTCCGCTTCGTATCAATTGTGATCTCTTCAACAGTGATGACACTTATACCTTTAGCTGGCAGAATGACATATCCCTTGCGGATGGCTGCATCAAGTGGCATCAGCACTCCGGTGATCGGTTCAGTGAAAGTATTGCTTCGTACATCGATCAATCCTTCACCGAGAGCATCTTCAAACCGCATACCATCAACACCTTCCTCAGGCTGTTCATCTATGTCTGGTGCAACGATGAACCCGAGTCTGATAGCATCTAACAGTGACATCACCTGTCCTGTGTGCGGGTCTGTGAAGGTCCCTGTCTGGGAGTCAATCAACCGATCACGTATAGCTTGGTTGAATGAAACAGGTTTTGTTGGTTTCAGTTCATTTTGACGCACAGTTGTGACTTGTGTCCTGGTAACTTCTTCAGTCTCTTCAGTTTCCCTTGACTCAATCAGACCAAGTTGGACAGCTCGAATAATATCCATGGTCTCCCCAGTTTGTGGATTGGTGAACGTGCCAGTCTTCACATCAATGTAGCCACGTTCTATGGCCTGCTGCACTGAGAGCATTCCCTGCTTCTTGAGGCCATGTTCTGGAACAAGTCCCTCAAAGCAAAGTTCACTGAAGCTCATGATCTTGCCAGTAGCTGTGTTTCTCATGTCACCTGTGTGTGGGTCAAGGAGGCCTCTTTGAATGGCATCTGTTAATGTGATCTGCCTGCCAGTCGCTGGGTCCACGATGACTGAATTATCAGGGTCCAGGAATCCCATATTAATTGCCTCAGCAATGGTCATTTTTACATCAGACCTCGGGTGGCGAAGCTTCCCAATTGGCACGATGAGAAGTCCACGTGTTACAGCCTCATTGAGAGTGAGTCTGTTAGGGACAGTTTCTCGTACTTGCTGCATTCTTGTCTCTATGAGGTTGGCGATATGGGAGTCAATTAGACCTTGCTGCAGTGCTGATGAAACTGACATTTGTTCATGACTTGCTGTGTCAATTATGACACCCCTATCCCAGTTAATCTCGATAAGTCCACGATCAATTGCCTCTTGAACACTGACCTGGTAGCCTGATCTTCTATCGAGTACTTGACCTCTGTCCCAATCCTGAGCTAGGTCATCTCCTTCACTAATGGTTCTGCTCTTCTTAACCTCTGTGAAAGTTGATCTTTTGACTTCTTGAGGTTTCTGCAGTGTAATTTCAACTGGCAACGGTTTGTTGATGGTTTGGCCTGGTTTGGCCTGCACAGAGATGTCAACATCATAGGGCATGTACTCTGGTTGCTTTGTGATGTGAATCTGTGCTGACCTAACCGCACTATCAGCCTGGTCCATCTCACCTCGGTGGTACTCAGGTGTGGCTATTGATGGTTGTTGAATTGAAGGTCTTGTCGGGGCTTGAATAGCCTCAGCCCTGATACGATCTCCTTGTTTAACAACTTCCTTTACCTGTTTTGTATGTGATGCTGTTGTCATCTTCTGTGAAGCTTTGAAATGTCCATCTTCCATTTCTACCTGGACAGGTTCAACTTCACTGACCATATCCACTTCTTTAGCACCATGTGCCTGTCGAGAGGAGTAGTCACGTCCAAGCAATGAGGGTCTGTCCTCAAGAGATGCCCTTATATTCACAGGCCTGCCTTCTTCACCATGAGGGATAAGAATCTTCTCTTTGAGGTTTGCCTTCATGTCAGACTTCTCTTGTTTCTCCTTCAAGGTCTGGGTGAGCCTGCGTACACCTTCTGCGGCTGCCAACCCTGCGAGCACAGGAGCGCCAACAATTGCAAGAAGACCGAGCTTTGCAGCGTCTTTGGCATTTATTCTCCTGCCAGTTTTTGGGTCTTTGTAGTCGGCAGTATTTGCGTCAATAATGCCTCGTTGTTTTGCCTCATTGATTGATATCCTCTTCTTCTGGACTGGGTCGTATACAGCGGGAGATTGGGAGTCAATTTTGCCTTCCTTGATGGCTTGAGGCAATGGGATCTTGGCCCCACGTTGCCAGTCCATTACATATTCGGAATCAGCGGACACAGATGATTCTACGAGGCCAGAGTTGACAGCATCCTTTAATGACAGTAGTTTTTTGTTTGTCTGTGTATCAATGAAGTTGCCGGTCTGACCATCGATGATGCCCTCGTTAATGGCTTCTTGTAGTGTCAGCTTGGTACCAGAATTTGGGTTGACGATGACTGTGGTTTCAGAGTTGATGACATTCTGCTGAATGGCCTGCTGCACTGTCAGCTCCTGCTTCGTGTGTGGGTGACGTACAAGGCCGGTGTCTAGATCCAATAGCCCACTGAGAATGGCATCCTCGAAGTTCACTGGAGACAAGCGTGCAGTGTCTCTCACAAACTGGGGATCTAGAGTAATGTCCAGCTCCCTGATCTTTGACTCATTGATCTGTCCGCTGTAGTTGCTGACAAGGTTCTTTATGATGGCATCTTGGAGTGAAATAGACCGCCCTGTTTTGATGTCACTGATAGCTGGAGCCTTGGGATCCAGACAGCCACGGTTGATTGCCTCTTGGGTTGTCATCTGTTGTCCTGTGGTTGGGTCTGTAAACCGGCCGGATCTGATGTCGTACAGGCCAAGTTTTACAGCGTTTTCGAATGACATTGCACTGGAAACTTCAGGTTCTGGTGCACTTGTGTCCATTGGTTCCTCCACTACGATTGACTTAACTGCTGGCTCAACTAGTTTGGTTGTCTGTATTGTTAAGGTTACAGTATCGTCATTGTCTTTAGCCTCTGTTCCTGATGTTGTTACAATCTTGGATCCTTCGATCGTCTGAATTTGTTCGGTTTGTTGTCTGATTCTAATCTCGTGTGGATCATGAGGTCGTGTTAGCCCTCTGAATGGCATTGTCTCAGCTTTCCTGCTCAGGAGGTCAGCCGTGAGTTGATCGATATATCCTTCCTTCACTGCCGTATGTAGAGGAATCTTCTCTCCTGTTTGATTATTCACAACACAGCCATTGCTCCAGTCTGTGATGATACGGGGTTTACCTGACCCGAAGTCTTCTTCGGTCATTGTAATCTCCAGACTTGGACGCTGAGGGCCCATGACCTTTTCTCTGTCAGTACGTGATGGGTTGACTAGTCCCTTTTCCATTGCCTCGGCAACTGGCATCCTCTTGTCAGTTGCGGGATCGTAATAAGTTGTTTTATCTTGACTGAGAAGACCAAGCTGCATGGCTTGTGTGGCTGATATTTCTAGCCCACTAATTGGGTTTATCACAGATAATACCTCATCCTCCTGCTCTGTTGCAACCATATCACTTCTAAAGTGCTCATGAGCAGTTGCAGCAACCAGCTCTCCGACGATGAGTCCCCTATTCAGAGCTTCTGATATTGGCAGGGTCTCATTTGTTTGTGCGTTGTAGAAGATACCACGCTCTTCGTTGACGATGCCCATTTCATGAGCTTGGTCAAGAGTGATCACTTCACCCGTTGATGTGTCTTTGACACCAGTGATCTGGAATTTCTTGGTAACTTCTGTGACCTCTTCATGGGCCATTTCATTCAGGGCATCCAAGTCATCGTCTATGTGAATACTTGGAACACGCTCTGGCTCTTCTTCCTTTGGTTCCTCCTGAAGTCCTAGTTCTACTTTCACGAGCCCCTGGTCGATTGCTTCGCTCAGTGACAGAACTTCTCCAGTGAGTGTATTGTAGTATTCACCTTTGGCTCTGTTGATGATACCAAGTTGAGTGGCTTCACTTACTGAGATTTCCATTTTTGTGACAGGGTGAATAACCGACTTCAGCATGTAGACTGTACTTCTAGAAGACAGAATGCGGTCTTCTTCCTGCTTGTCGGTTGGTTCCTGCACACTTGTCACGGACGCCATAATCAGTCCTTTCTGAACTGCATCGGTCACCAACATTTTATCACCAGTTCTGGGGTTGACATACTGGCCCTCACTCTGATTAAGGATGCCCTTTTGAATGGCCTCTGACACTGTGATTTGCTGCTTTGTAGTAGGATCGATGACACTGTGGATTGTGCAGGTTTGTGTTTCCTGTATGTATTTCGGACCTTTCTGTACCGGTGCACTTGTCTTGCCAGTTTGTGATGCAACTACTAATCCACGCTTGATAGCTTCTGAAATCGGAATTCTCTCCTCTCTGCCAAAGCGATCCTTGGAGATGTACTTTCCATTCGCTTGATCAATGATGCCCATCTTCAGTGCAGCAGCGACGTCAAGCATCTCTCCTGACTGTGGATCTACCACACCCGTGATATTGTAGCTACGCGTCTCCTTGATTCCTGATGAGCCGTCATAGTCGTCACTTGTGTCAGGATCTGCCTGGATGTAGCCGGCATCTATGGCTTCATTGATGGTGAGTGCCTCTGCGTGTGTTGGATGTGTGTAGGACCCACGTGCCTGGTCCAGCAGGTGTCGGCGACTAGCACGTTCAGGGTCCAGCCATTCACCAGTCCTTGGATCAAGCACAGCTCTGATGATCATCTTCTTTGTCTCCGCAATGTGAGGTGGTGGTGTTTTTACCTTCTCTCGGAACTGTATCGTTCCGCTGTTGATGAGTTCTTGCATTGTCTTGGCAGTTTTGGTTCTTGGGTCTGAGTAATGTCCGGTGGCATCAAGCAGAAGCTTCTCTATGGCTTCCCTTAATGGGAACTCCTTGTTACTCATTGGATGCACAAAGATGGCGTTCTCCACACTCAACAGCTCCCTTTCCACAGCTTGTTCAAGGGGCATTTGTTGGCCGTTTGTTGGATCTCGGAAGACTCCAGTGTTGGTATCTAGAAGCTTCATGGCTATTGCCATCTTGATGGGAACAGGGAAGCTGACATCACCTGAGAACTCGGTGTGAGCCGTGGTGTGCAGCTGTGACATCTTAGCCTCCTGTGTAGAAACCGCTTCGATACCTTCATTGGTCTTCCTAGTGTGGAAATCTTTGCGCTCCGACCACTGAACCTCCTCTTTACCACCTTCAATGTCACGTACATATTGGTCTGATTCCTGCATAGATACATGATCCTCAGGAGGAAGTGATGCCAGATCACCATGCATTATGGGAACAACGGTCCCCCGCCTGTCACTTGGATGAGAAGAACTGACAGAGGAGAGCGTCTCGCTATCCCACTCCGATGTAGGGGAGAGAAGATAGCCTTGTTGGACAGCTTCTGTGATCTGCATTGTTTTTCCTGTGGCTCGGTGATGGAATATGCCTTGCTGCTCATTGATGAGACCTTGTTGCACTGCCTCTGAGACAGAGATTGGTCTCAGCGGCTTGCCTCGAGCTTCGGATGGCTTGACTTGAGTTACGATTGTTTTGGTTGCCATGACTGCACTTGTGAGTTTCATCAGGTGCGTGGCATCTTCAGGTTTCAGGAGTCCTGATGCAACCGCTTCCTCCATGGTCATGGACCGCCCGGTGGATGGGTCTTTGATTTGTCCTGTAACTGGATCTAGAAGCCCACGTTTAAGTGCCTCCAAGACACTGAGCTTACTGCCCACGATGTCGGTTAGTCCAGAATCAGCTGACAGTTCCTCGACAAGTTTCGGGTCGATCAAACCCCGCCGCACTGCCTCTTCCAGAGACATACGACGTGCTGACTTCTTGTCCACATACATGGCTGACCTTGGGTCAAAGCAGCCTCTGCTGATGGCTTCGGCCAGAGTGAGGGAATCGCCTGTAATCGTGTCGCGAATACCCCGCTGTGGGAAGCTGATGTCTTGGCTGAAGATCTGTGCAAGACCTTGGTTGATGGCATCATGAAGAGAGAGCCGGCGACCAGTTCCTTGGTCAATGAAGTGGCCTTGTGGACTCACTAGCCCTCTCTCTATGGCGTCCTGCAGAGACAGCAGTTCGTTTGTCCTAGGATCAAGTATGCATTTGAAGTCTAAGTCCAGAATGCCTTTGTCAAGGGCATCTCGGAGTGTCAATTTCTTGCCGGTGTTCTGGTCCTTGATATTGCCACTAGCGTCCATAATGCCTTCTGTTAACAGTGTATGGAGTGACATGGGGCGCTGGATTAATCCCTTCTGTTGGGCTTCATCCAGGGTCATTTGACGTCCAGACCTTGGGTCGATGAACATTCCTGTGTGAGGGTTGATGATGCCCTGAGTTATGGCCTCTTCTAATGTGAGCTTCTCCCCAGTGACTGGATGGCTGATATCGCGGATGCGCGAGTCGATAATACCGCGGTTGATGGCCTCCCTCAGTGTGATTGGCTCTCTGGAGATGGGCTCTAGGAAGCCTCCGCTCTCAGGAAGGTACAGTCCCTTCTCTAGGGCATCAGCCAGGGACAGAGTGGCCTGAGCATCGTCCATGCTGGATAGACCATAGTAAGCCTGCGACTGGGATGTGGAGGACGTACGAATACTGATGTAGGACAGCGTTTGGAGAGCGTCTTTTGAGATCATGCCTTTAGCTGCTGCTTCTTCAAGTGACAGTTTACGGTTTGTCTGTGCGTCCGTCACCTGTCCGGTCAGTGGGTCATAAAGACTTTTTTGCATAGCCTCCAAGATGGAGAGCTCCCTGCCAGTGGAGGGGTCACGTAGTCCACACTTTTGCTGAAGTTGCTTAACTAGATCCTTATCCATGAAGCCAAGCCTGGCAGCTTCGGACAGAGACATTTTGCGGCCGGTCCGTGGGTCGAAGAATGTGCCCGTCTTCATGTCTAATAGTCCACTCTCTATGGCCTGTTCAAGTGAGAGTTTGCGTCCCGTCTTTGGGTTGAGGACAGCGGACACAAAGACAACCTGCCCGCGGGGCACGGCTGATGAGGTGGATGCGGTTATCACAGACTGCACCGATTGTTGTGGAATGTGCTCAGCTCCAGAGTCTATCTTGCCTTTACTGGCAACAGAAATACTAGTAATATTTGGCTGCACTTTGACGGGCGACCTCTTGCCAGGAATACTGGACACAGTAATGGTCTGGAAGGTCTCCATGGGTATAGTCGGGGCGTGCAGGGTCAGCTCCTGGTCTACGGTCTGATGTGAACTTTGTGATATTTGTGTGATGCGTGTGGACCTGGACTCTGTGGGAGTGGTCGGTGATGCCGCGGCAGTTGCCAGGATCACCCTGCTCTGGAAGCTGGATGAAGGACTGAGCGTGGGTCCATCTGTTGGGGACTTCAGTTGGATCCCAGCCCAGTCAATTTGATCATCATCATCCAGCATGCGCAACTCAGACCGGAATGTGCGAATGCGAGGGATTACATCTTCCACTGCATACTGTAAGGAAATGCAAGAATGTCGTAAGTTTCCATTCATTTACCCATATCAGGCCTATAACGAACTGTTAAACATGATATTTGTTCAAAAAGAGCACTTCATTATGTGTTGGTTGCTCTGGGATATTGGGATGCAAAGCTGAGTCAAGTTACAGCTGTCCCTATACTTAAGCATAGTGACTGTCATAGCAGACATGAAATTAACACATTTTTTGCACATGTCTTTCTCCATAAATGAGCGTTTAGTGTATGGCTCTCTAGTATCTATATTCTTATGTAAGCAGTGATGCCAGTATAAGTGAAAGTGTATACTATGATCTTCTCTTACATGAAATGACTCCTTGACATCTGAAATGAAGTACTTACAGGGAAGTAGAGTCCAGCAGAGTCGTGCAGGTGCTTTAGTTGTCTGAGTCGGTGGTTCAGCTCAGCGAGCATCTCCATGTAGCGCCTGTTGAGCAGGTCTAGATCATTACACACCGTGTCAGCACCAGTAAGCATGCGTGCCCGCTTAGTCAGACTCGCGTCAAGGCTTGGTTGAATGTCATCTAGGCTCTTCCTGAATTGTTTAATCTTCTTCTCGTAGAGCTGGAAAGGAAAGAATTATCATTAGTATATACTTCTATATGATGTGGTTGCTGATCTTAATACTATAAATGAGGGTCTAAACTGGATCATCCACAACCAGTTCTCCTGTGTATCTATAGCTACACATATATATGGACTCTAATTGGTAGCTACTGGAGTGAGCATATCAAGACTGCTACAAATATGCTATGTATTAATCTACTCTATGTGTAACATACATTTATCTATTTCCTATATTCTTTACCTGGTATTTAGTGTTTGATTTTGGATATTCTTTACATTTCATATGTACATAAAATAAAGAAAATAACGAAGCATAATAAATAAATGAATAAATGAACAAAAAAATAATCAAACAAAACCGCTTTGTTGTAAAAGTTATGTCTTTACAAATGATATTGAAAAGGCAAATAAAATAGATACTTTGAATAAATAAAATTGATGACTCAAATCCAAACTAACTGAAAGATACACAAAATTTTCAAAGGAGGAGTAAACTAAAGGATTCAATTTATCATTTAACTTCTGGGAGTTTTCATGCAAAGTGCTCAATATTTAACATTATTGGAAATTGTGCCTAATAGAAATTGTCTTTGACCATAATAATGATAATAACCCTGCTGATACCAGCAAGTAAAGGCAAACCCGCTAACAGTCAATGAATGTAGTAGAGTACATGGTGGGAAGGGACCCTAAAATATATTTTCTTCACAACAGTTTCAGGAAATGTGGCGAACCAGGTGGAAGGGTTGTCAATGGCACGCCCAAAATAACACTGATATCCAACCCAGAGTAACAAACACTAGGGAGTAGGGGTAGGGTACCTAGACCTATATGGGACAGGTGAGTGGTGAGCAGCAAAGCCAGGTGTGTTAGAACATACAAGTGCAACATAGTATTGTAAGTACAGTATTAGAAGTGTGCAACACATAATAAAGCACCACATTTGAGTTCTTCCACCAGAACTGAGCTTATCTCTCTTTACCTTAGCTTAAGGTTTTAACTAATCCCCCCTTAATATGGGCATAACCACTGGTGGAATAATTCAAATGTGCTGATTTGATTTTAGTGGCAACCAAAACCAGCAGCTGTAAATTCTCCATGCAACCCAGAACCACTGTTAGGTTCCATAAGTATATTCACAAAACTAATTCACTTTAGCCATCTCAAAAGGTGTTTATGATTCATCCAAAATGGGTTAAGATTTAAATTTAGGATACTCTTTCAGAGATGGTAAAGATGTTGTAAGTACTCAGCAATACATTTTGTCTCTCCTCTCTTCCTACATAAAACTATTAGATCTCAAGATGTCTCAGAACTCTAGAGCTTGGTTGCGTCGCTGAGTTGGTGACAATTCTTCAGGTAATCCCAGAATAGAAAGTCCCAGTAGAAAGAGCTTACATCTATAACACATACCTATTGATAACGTTTTCAGCAGTACCTTCACTAGCTGCAGCTCTCAAGTTGCAAAGTTCTGAGCCTTAAGTCTTATTGGAAAAAAAGGCTTTTGAGATTTTTTTTCCAAACAAAAAAAAATACAAAAAATATATGAGGAGAGAGGCACTCGACTAAGAAGCAATTACTTACTCAAAGCGTCTCTACAGCGTCCTGCAAAGACTAGGACCTGTCGACCACCCGAACAAACAATGTCGGCTTCGGTACGCGACACACTGAATGCAGGGGAACGAGCGACACGTCGAGGGTGGAGTAGGAAGAGGGGGTGACGGACATCACACCAACACATAGAGGGTGACAGAGGGGTGGGGCTACTGTGATGTAAGGGGAGCTCGCACTAGAGGCGGGAAACACAGACTACAGAGGTAGTGGGTACAAAGGTAGTGGAGAGAGGCCTGGAACAAGATAACATCGACACGGGCTGCCACATGGCGGCCACGTGTGGAATCAGTGTTACACTACAGACATGACACACACATAGCAGGACTGTGAAGGTCGGCCGACTTCAACAGAAGTCAAAATAACCAAACAACTTATATAAATATAAATGAAACCAAATCTTAACTTTTTTTCATATTGAAACAGAATTAAATGGAAAAGAACATGTAAGTGAAAGTTGTCGATAACATCTGGTTAGCACGAAGTACATGCAGTTTCCATGCTGTAAATTCTAAAGTTAGCATATCATGAATTATTACTTGAATCAACAGTAACAGTGAAGGGTGGTACATTAGCTGTAAATGTAAGAGAGTGGTTAAAAGTTGATATAAACAGGCACTGCCTTCACAGTAAGGCCTATATTGACATTCACAGGCAAGTCTCGACCCCAAAGAGGAGACTCGGACGACACAGCTTCAGCTACAAAGTCTCACTGCAAGGTCATAGCTTCATTAAGCAGACAAAGGGGGAGGGATTGGCATAACCGGCAAGTCATGGACATTGACAAAATCAGCAGCTGAAAGAGAACTACAGGTTAATAGGTGAAACTAGACAACCAGGGGAGAAGCAGCACAGGGGGCAGCACCCGTGGGCATAGGGATGTTGTCATGGCAACAGTCACCTTACTCCATGCGTGTGGCGGCTAACCACTATACACCATGGGGTGGGTCGGGATATGGGACGGACCTTCAACCCTAAAGATGCACCGTCTCTTCATCATGGCACCCTTTGCCATAGCAACCATTGCTATGGATATGTGTGCAGGTTGCTATGGTGGCTGGTGTGTCATGACAAAGTGACTTGTGTCCTCTCCATACCCCACCTACTGTTAACTACAGGATCTGTGTACCCCGGTATCGGTATCATGTTTACGCCACTTACCTTTGCTTCTTTAACGAACTTCCCACCATTCCGGTTGAGCGCCTCAATCTGTGGTCGTCTCTCCTTCAGCTCATTGTAAAGTTCCTATAAAAGGTAATGGCACCAGCTTGACCTCTTTTCTACTGACTCCTCTACCAGACAATGTTCTTAGCTGGTATAAAAATATATAGAGATATTATCATAAAGATACTTGTAGTTGTTCTTGTTATTTGTCTTTATATTGCCATGTGATGTAATCATTTATGTATCCTTTATATACCTTTGTACTATTGATGAGTGTGAAATCAAGAAGTGAATAGAATTGACTCACCACTGTAGGTTCTACCAGGGCGCGTGCCTCGGCCCCGTTGGTGGCCTGTGCGGGCAGGTCGCGCACCTTACGTTGCATGTTGGAGATCCAGGGACTCTCAGTGTTAAGTCCGTTCTGGTAAAGCACCAGGAGGTCCAGGCCATCCTCCACGTTGTGCAGTCTGTGGTGGAAGCAACCCATTAAGACAAATACCAGGACCCCTTAATGGTCGCATTAATCCTTTAAGGGCCGTACACCAATGCTACAGTTATTTTTGCCATGTTAGATTACCAGAGTGTTTAAGATTTGTTTATATTATACAAGTAGCAGAAGTGCAAGTTTAGGGAACGAATTAGTTAAAACAATTCAAACAATTTATTCATATATACCAGATCCTGGTCATTAAAAATTCTACTTTTTTTGTCGAATTCTCTGAAGGAGATAGAAATAATTTATCATCATTTCATACAATTTATTACAGAAATCACAGTAAAAAGAAGAAGTTCATAGGACTAAGGACTATGCTCGTAAATGACTATGCTAGTACACTAGTGGACATTACCTTTCAGCTGCCTGGATATTGAGGTTCTCCCAGCGTGACACGACAGCGTCCACGTCCTTCTCCATGCGCTGCACGTCGGGGTGTGAGCGGGCCATGCCCGGCCGGCTGCGGGACACCAGCTGCTTGACGGCCATCATGTCCTGACCGAGCTGGTTCACCGGCCGCTGCAGCTCCTCCACCTTCTCCATCACGTCCTGGGGACAGCCATTAAGGTGTTACTACATCTACTTATCTACTAACAGTGTTACTAGTTTTCTATTAACAGTCACTTCTGGGAATTTAGAATCTTAAGGCCAATAACCGTTTAAGGACGGCATGGTGGTTTAACATACTATGTCCTTTGTTGGCATGATGCATGAATGCATCAGGATGACAAAGGGAATGTCGCATGAAAACCCTGTGTAGCGCTTAAAGATGTTTGTAGTGACTGACCCATTCGGCATGATGCTTAGATAGGTTATTAGAGGCGTAAGGGGTAGATATCAAGGACTTTATTGAAGATGTTCAACACTGAGCACTTTCTGAGTATATTTAGTATTAGCCTGATCACTTACTTTAAGCTGATATTGCATAGTTTGAAGTGCGTCGACATTAGATGTCATGATGTCTTGAGATGCGAGCTGCCTCTCATAATCTGCCAGTGAGTGGTTGAGGTCGTCAAGTCCCGTCAGAACAATCTCAACGGATTTTAATCTGAAATAAAATATACATGTTACATTGGGGTCGTAAAATTATCATATGCTTACGTTGTTTTATTGGCTTATACAGGTTAGTTGACGTTGCATATGGGCCTCTGCGAAACACATTCACTGCAATGGAAAATAAGCCCCCTAAATACCCTGACGGTTTGGTATGAGGCAGTCCTTCTTTATAGCGAGATTTGCCAAAAAAACACATAGATACATGACTAGCTCAGAGCTGCTCATTCCCCATAGCCTATACTAATGAGTGACTCACCTCTCGACGTAGATGTGAGACATGGCCCACAAGTGGTCCCACTTCTCGACCACTGCGCTGTACCGGGCCTCGATCTCTGGAGTACGGCGGGACGGGCTCATACTCTGGTACGCGTCCTGAGCCTTCTCCAGGGCATGCTCCTGACCCTGCAGGTTGTTCTCAAACTCCTGGAGGAAAATAGTGTTATCATTTAAGATTTAAAAGATTTGTCAAAAGAGGAGCTACTCATCTCAAAACAGCTTAAGATACTTTGTAAAATTCTTTAATTTTTTCTCCTACCTATTATAGGTTAAAACCCCATATTATACCCTAGATGTAGAATCCCTTTGAAACCCTGTGATGTGATAAATAGACAGGGGTGCACAAGTTTTTCGGTCTGTTGGAGGCTTATTTCACGAGGCCGTAGGCCGAGTGAAATGCGGACGGAGGGTTAAGAAGTGAAATACACCTTCAACAGACCAAAAACGAGTGTACCTTTGTGTTTAATCTTTTACATTTTTTCAAATTAGATGATTAGGGCTCATAGGGGGGTTGAGGGCTTAGAATAGAAAGTTAAACAAACGGCCGTGAAAAACGGCCATGGGCTATTTCACGGGGGTGTGCAATACAGTGTTCTTTGGTTAAGTCAATGGGACTGTTGTATTTCATTAAAAAAAAAAAGTGCTACCTTGTGTCTGACGACGAGTGGCTCCACCTGCTGCAGGTCGCGTGGCAGCGCCTCCTGGAGGCGGCCGTGCAGGTTGTGCTCCAGCTGGTCCAACCGCCGCCGCAGCCCCTCCAGCTCGTCCGCTAACTGACTGGACGGACTCCGCTTCTCATCTGCAACCAAGGCCAAATAATGATATTTGTAAAAGCTACAATATGTATACACTGCACATGAATGATAGCTCAGTAATAATGCGTATAGACATATGAAATCTTAATGGACACATTAAAATGGGTCAGTTCAATTCAGAATGGTGAAGGATGGTATTAGGTTTTCAATAAATCCTTGTTCATAGTATATGGCTCAAAGGCTTAATTTTTCGGTCCCCCCTCCCCCCACGAGAGAGGTCCACATTTCTATCACTGCCCCTTTTTATCAGCGTACCCTCCTCAAACTGGGTCTCAACTACATTGGTCCATCCCAACTCCCACAGCCCCAAAATAAATGGCCCCCAGCCCTACCTTGGTCTCTGCTCTTGGCCAGCAGGTCGTGGTAGTGTCTGTTACACTGTCTGATCTCCTCCTGTAACCTGGGTAATGCAGGGTCCCGGGCCCCTTCAGACTCGTATTCACCAATAAGACTCTCTGCATCCTCGTTCAGGGCCGTCATGATAGCCTCTCTCTGGGTTGGCCCCAGTGCCAGGAACTGAAATATGAAACAACATTTAGAAGTGGTTTCAAGAGAATTTTTCACAAAAGTACCAGGATATTGAGAGAAAGGAGAGCAAACTAGGATCACATTCCTTTTGAGACCTTTAAAGATCTTCTGTTTTTATTCCAAGACAAAAACGACACTGCCTGTACTAGTGTAATGCAATATAATAATACGTTTTTGACGTTTAATGTAGGACCTACCTGTTTCAAGTCCCACTGTTTGACGACATTAATGGTTGCAAAGATCATTTGCTGCTTTAGTGTCCGTTGCCGTTCGCGCCATAACCGCTTCAGTTCCTCAAAGTCCCTCCTCACTAAGTTGGCGTAGTCGGTGGCCTCCTGGTCCGGGGGTGGTACCAGGAAACACACGGCCGGCACAAGGCCCTCAATGCCCACCGAGTTGCGCACTCTCCACTTGGTGCGCTGACTGTTGTCCAGCAGCAGACAGTCCTCTCCTTTCGAAATGCTCATCTGGAAATTGTTTAGGTAGCATTCAGTATAAATATCATCAGAATAAGTGTGCTGTATTTCATTGTTTAATGCTGAATCGTAACCCTTTAAGAGCCGCATAACTGCAGTGTGCTATGAAATGCTGTTTGTCATCATCATGCATAAATGCCACCCTGGCGAGAAGACTAAAGGTGTATGGGGTTAAGCTGTGAAGTCTGTGCACTACAGACCTATTGTATTCATACCCTGGTACTACAAATACAGATTATTTATGTCCAAACCAACTAAATACTCACATTAAGTTGCTTGTAGGCGCAGAGGGCTTTGATCTTGCGTGGCCTCATCTGTCGCTGTGAGCGCATCTTGAGTGGTACGACCTCCTGACTGCGGTCCATAAGCTGCTCCACTGTGTCGGCGTATTGGTTCACCTGCTCGCGCATTTCCTGGATCTCGCGGATGAGCTTCTCGCCCTCCTCCAGCCGCACGTGGGAGCGGTTAAAGTGTGAGTTGAGCGCCTCTGTCCGACTGCGGATCCACTGTTCTGCATCCTGTGTCTCTTGGAAGAACTGAAACAAAACATGAACCACATATAATACAAGATCTCAGTTTTTTGTTTCCCAGAGTTCAGCATGTTAACATAGTTAATGTAGTTGTACTACCCCACATTCACCTTAATTAAACTAAAATTCTAATCATTTCTTTAAATTTACTTCTACTTTGGGCACTAATTATTTTGAAATTTTGGATAAAAAAAGAGACAGATGAAAAGCAGCAAATCTAATGGTTTTGTTCAACGTTTTACCAGGATATTATCATAATTTGATTCAGACATTCCTGTGAAAAATAAAGGCATTCTGCAAAAGCAGTGCCATCTCAGAGAGAGTTTGTGTCACTGTAAGAGCCCCCCACCTGGTGGTAGTTGGATGCGTTCTTGAGGTGCGTGTCGAGGCAGGCGGTGAGCTGCAGTAACCACGACCACTGCGTCTGCATGGCCGTCATGTAGGCCTCGATCGTCTTGGTGGCCGGGTGACGCTCCTCCATCACCAGCGTCTCCCCTTTATCGCCCACCGCACGGAACTGGGCCTCACGACCTTCAAGTTCCCTCATCAAGCTCTGAAGGTCAGATAAAGGCAATCATCAGATACCAGTTCATGGAGGAGCTACATGAGATACTCCTTACTATTATTCCCTAACAAAACGGCTACAAACCGGAATGCAAGAATGGATAAATGTATGATACATGTACTAAGCATAAACATAAAAGACTTGGACTAATAGCACTGGTAAAAGTCCAACTGAAATGGACTTTCACAGTGTTAATGAAAATAAAACCAACGAAAATGTTCCTGTGAAAAACAACAGAACTATACATTTAACTATACATACAAGAACCTTAGTTATATACAAACGGTCGTTGGCAGAAGGATAACCCACAGACATATTTATATATATAGAGAGAGGTCTAGAATACATTCCCCAACCAAACTTAAGATTAAATTGCATTCCATGTAGTGCTACATACTGTTAAAAGGAGATGCAGTATATATACTTCTGTGCACTGGCCCCCATCAGCAACATTAATATGACCTTTATACATCTACAATGCACGATATAAACAAATGTGTGCTTCTTCGAGAAGGGTATCTCATCAGCTATATTTGAGACATGGTTGAAATTTGCAACCAAATAGAGCTTTACGTATGTGTTCTGGTCACTGACCAGCTTCGTCACCTATTGGCGAGAGGGCCAGGTCGTGAAACAAGACAAACCTGGAATAGACATCACACACTTTCCCACCAATCAGCATAGTTTTTAAACCTTTAGTGACAGCATAGTGCTTTAATGTCTTGTTCCTTTGTGCTCATAATGCATCAATGCAGCCCTGTAAATCAACTCGCCAGTGCTGCATTCATGCATCATGGCGACCCTACTTTCTGTGTAGTGTATTGTCAGTACCGTTTAGTAAAGTGGGTAGGATGATGTGTGATGGTAAAGGGAAGCACTGTACCCACCACAAGCACACAGTACAGGTTTACGGGGTAGGTAGATACTTCCTGATGCTACTATGGAGCAGATCCTCTATGTGTATGGTGTTACTGATAGTATGATATGGACAGTCAAATGCATCTTATCGTTACAATTGGTTACTACTGATCACATCCACTACGATATATCATTCACATGACAGAGACAAAATAGGAAATCATTGAGTCAGTAGTGTGTGGAGGGTTATCATTATTTTTCTTTGTGTAATGACAAGATTCGAGTGTATTTCATAGCTGTTTTAGTGAGGGATCGGCCCAGGGATTTTGATCCGTTAAGGGCCGCACAGTGCTTTAATGTGCTATGTCCTTTATCGCTGTGATGCACGACTGCAGCCCTGACGTGTCTAATGGCCAGGGCTCTATTCATACAACTTAGCTATTAAGGGCACAATACATTACAGCACAATATACGTGGGGGACATCAAGTGGCAGAGCTGCTCGGGGGATCCAGCAGACTGTAAATGTGGATATCAATGATGACACACCGAAAGCAATGAAATAAATCGTGATTTAGAAGAAAAAGGTGATATAAAGACATTTTTCCTCATTCCTATAGTTTCAATTCCATATCAATGTTTTAAAATTTCTTTTAATACAAGCAAGACTTATTCAAAGAGGTAATAGAAGCCTGAACACTGTTTTAAATAATTGAAGTTCCCAAGTATATCTTTGTGCTCAGGCTTGCATATTACCGTTCAATCTGAAGCTATATTGTACATACTCCCTATATATGTATGTAATATACCAGAGAGATGGTTTTCCCTTCATTCCCTCACAAAATATAGACTGGTATGAACAAGGAATGAGGATCTTTGGAAACAAACTCATCTTAATAGATTACTGTGATAAAAATGTTAAACCTAGAAAATGAAACAAAAATGTATATATATAGCAGACACATGCAGGAGTAGACATGCAACATAGGCTATAGTCAGTCAAACCTGTGATCCTGGCGATCCGGTCTGTAAAACGGAGAAAAGTTAAGACAGCCGTGTTAGTCCGCTTTTCTTGTGCTTTATAATTAATGTTAGTGTCTTATGTCGCCAATGTAGCCCATGCCAGCACTATGGCATCAGGAGGCTGTGAGCTGAGCTGGGGGGAGAGCCACTCGACGCTGGGATGGGCTCTGTGTCATGTGTGTTGTTGGGAAATATCAAGATATATTTTGTATCCTATACTGGTGTAAATTGCCCAATGCCTTCCGTATTTTCCTTGCTTTCCCCAGCTTAAATGTTTTGCAAAAAAAAACTTGATATGAAGTGTTCTGGACGTATTGCCATTGGAGAGTTTTTTATGCATCAATTTTGATTAATTCAGGACGTTAGACATTTACATGAACTTGTTTACTGAGTCAACGGTGTGTACTTTATGTCTCAGCAAGTGAGATAACATACCAGTAGTTCGTGTACCGGTATGTTCCTTTAGTCTAAGCCAACCATACTTTTATCAAGCTTTGTTTCATGCTTGCATTTCTAGTACATAATTCATCTTAAGGACCATGAAAGTTCTATTCATGGGTTCTGTTCCTTATAAGCTTCCTCTTCATTATCTTAGATCTAGATAAGCTCTAGATAGGGTCTGACCATTATGATCCGCCGGGCTCCGACACGGGAATTCACAAGGGAGAGTCTAAAGAGGGTCTCAGAGGCGGGACTCGACCGGCCCTGCATCAAATTACATAGACATAGTTGGACATTTGGTGTATCTAATTACGTCAATTTTAATGTGGGTTGTAAACATTATTACATAATGGTTATCATTACATTGTTATGTGACATTGTCTGAAGTGTCTTTTTTTAAATATATTTTCATGGTATCCAATTTGCTGATGTTGTCGCTTTACTGTTTGGGTTAATACTTTTCAAAAACAAATATAATCATAAGAAAAATTGGAAAATTCAAAACTGCCATGCCTAAAAGAAACATCACTTCACATATGACTGCCTCAAGATATACAACAATTGATGCAACATCTAAAACCGTATAAGACCAACAGTTATTTTTAGAAGGAGGACCTCCTGGGAGCACTCTTGAATACAGAATACTGAGAATTATTTTACTTTTGCAACTTTCTATTAAATTCCCAACCATGTATACCCAATACAATAGTTATATTTACACGTTTCAAAGTGCTCCGGAGAAATAGTAATGCAGGGTACAATCACAACTAGGGGTTCAGAACTTTCAATAGGCTAGAATAATACATTCCACGAAGAAGGACGAGGGTTGAAGACAGCAGTTTAGGGCAATGACAGAGACAGATGAGACGATACAAGTAGTCCAGTGCAACCAGCACTTGTTGTTCCATGTTGACGGCCTATATCTTTGAAGCAATCTCCATCCTCACCAAACATGTTTCATTTTACATCTCAAACAACATAAAGGATGATTCATCACCATAGGCATTAATGACAAAACCCTTTAAAGTTCAAGAACTGCTTATTGCTTTAACGCATTATGCGCTTTGTCGTCATGATACATAGATTCTGCCATGGACTCGCCAGTGCTGCATTTAAGTATTATGCCGGACCTATAGGATTTATCCACTCCCGAAGAGTCGGCATAATGCATGAATGCAGCCCTGGTGAGTAGACTTGTAAGTGCTGCATTCATGAATCAGGCCGACAAATGGGTATAGCACATTAAAGCACTCTGCAGCCCTTGAAGGGTTAACCACAGGTAATATGTTAGGTGCACACACTGACATGTTACAGGTGCTTACCTCGTAGTACTTCTGTAGCTCGGCCGTGTTAAGGCCCTTGGCGCTCCAGTCTCGTGAGATCTCCTTCTCCTCCCGTTCACTCAGCCACATGAGCTCGGCCGTGGCGTCCCTCAGGAAGTCGTGCACACTCTCCAGAGCGTTCATCCGCCGGTTGGAGATGCTCTGCGTCACACAAGGTAAGTTGGGGTTATTTAAAAGTAAATATTATGCAGAAGTTAGTTCGTATATGATGGCTTCCTCGGCCGCTTCTCCGCCGAATAACATTATGTCAGTCGACTCATGAGAGCGAACCTTCACATCTTTACCTAATTGTTCCTTGTAATTATCAAATTGTAACCGCATTAGAGACAAAAAGTTTGAATTCTGTTAATTCTTTGTAGGGAATTAATATAATTTGTTACAGCAATTCCAGCAAAAATTGGAATTTCTGCAAAATAAGGAAAAGTACTTTTTCTTTCTTTACATGTTTGATAATATGCATGTCTCCATATAATAAAGAGTTCCTTACGGTGAGGTGAGGGTAGCCGAACTCCACCTTAGACAAGTACTGCTGGTACAGCTTCTGTTCGTCCTGGTCTAACTGACGTTTGTCCTCAAAGCAGCGGGTTACCTCCTGCTTGTAGGCCACGATCTCGGCGTGCACCTTCTTGTGTTCCTCCAGCTCCTCACTACTTGTCTCCAGGTCGGACCCGTACCCAGACCCCTCCAACTCAATCTGTGAAGGAAGCAAGGGCAGATGACAGTCAGAAACTGACTCTCATTATGGTCTTGTACATTACAAAATCATGCATGTTTTTACGTACAAATATTCAAGTATGTATTTATTGGAATCTTGATACTATACATGATGTACATTCTTTAATTCCTCTTCACTAGTAGAACTATATGTGATCTTCCTGGCCAATATTTCCCTGACGAAGGTCTACAAAGACCGAAACTAGTAGAATTGTTTACTCAATATCTGTGGTCTAGTTACATCTTGACCTGGGTTTAGACCCTGGAATTGGACATCTAATGCAACATACCCTCGGCATGATACATGCATCATGACAAAGGATACAGCACATTAAATCACTATGCGGCCTTTAGATTGTCACCAGCTCAGTAGGAGCTGCTCACCTGTTTGTTCTGTATCCAGTCTAACACCTGCTGCACGTGACGGAAGGCCTCGTTGGTCTCCACCAGCCGTACTGACGTCACGATCTCCGTCCTCCGGGTGCGGCTCGCGCCCTCCTGGACGTAGGAGCGTGACGTCATTTTAGGCAGCAAGTCGTTCTGCAGCTGTGCCTTCAGACTCAGCCACCGCTGGTGGGCGCGGTACACCCTGGAGGGTATTAAAGGGCATTTTGAGTTTTGAGGTTTTTATTGTCAACTTTTCATTCACATGTCATCAATGTGCATGCCGATATGGACCTTCCGATTACGTGTAAGATATGGATGAGCAACCGTGTGTAAAGTACACAAATGGTGGTACATGACATGGGCAGAGATGCCACTCGCTGGCTGATAAAAAAAATCTTAAGATTTTAGTCAATTTTCTGTAGAAGTTATTACAAATATTCCAGGTAAAAAGCAGACATTCATTCAAATGTAGAAGTAGCATGTGTGGGATATCGTGTCATGTACCTATTCCCTTTTGTTACATCTAAGGTGCATGGGAGATTATCCAAAGCAGTCATCTTATAGATAAAATACGAGTAAGCTACATGTTAATCTTAATATTGCTCTTCATAGAATACAATGGGTACATATCCCCCTTTATTTTTTTGAAATACAAGACTTCCTATGCTTTAGCACTGAAGGGCCGTATTCAATGCCCCCATTGAATACAATGTGGTCGTATTCAATAGGCTAGGAAAAGATTGTTTTTCTTCATTAAATATCTTCAAATAAAAACTAAACACAAATGCCATCTACATGCGGCTTCGTGGGGTATGGACCCAGCCCCCACTCGTGAAATACAACAGAGATGGTATCAATGGGCGTTGGCATTTGTCTATTTCTTGTACTCCACAAGTCGTACTGACCGGCGGTACATCTGGTCGGCCTGGTGGTAGCGGCCGTCCTTGAGGGCCTGGATGTCAGAGAAGAGGTTCCTGATGTTCTCCTCCACCTTACGGAGCGCGTTCTGCAGCGCGTCACAGCTGTTCTTGGCATCCTGAGGGTGGATCTTATCCACTCTCTGCTCCTCCTGGGGAACAATGATGTACGCAGTCATGTAAGCAGTTGACAGTTACATTGTATACTGTGTCATGTTGTTATTCAGAATGGTATTGGTAGAGACCAGTTCATACAAATTAATAATTGTATTCTCTGATGCGTGGGCAGGAAAACTTTGATTAACACATTATGAATATATAATGCATGTACATGAAATGTCTTTTAAATGCATGTCAAGACACACATGCAATGTCATGCCAACAAAAATTTGGGGGATTTCATTCAGATTTTTATCAGTTCTTTTTGTGCCAATTTCTGCAGTATCTTGATATGATTTAATACATAAATGCCAGGGCAAAACTAGTAATTCCGACAACAGAATTAGAAAGGTGACATCCCTATCTAAGACTATGTACAGAGTGGTACGTACCTCTATAATGCGGCGGTCTATGTCCTCCAGATGGTCTTCACATGAGCGACACTCACGGTGAACCTTCTCCGCGAGCCGCTGGATCCGCTCCAGTCTGTGACGATACAAAGATAAGTGTTGAACAGCAAAACCCAAAACGGTGATTACTGTAAATGCCATATTGGTAATACACTGGTGTCTAGTGCATGGCACTGCTAATACTCGGATACTAGACCGTGCTAACTTTGAAAACATTTTCAAATGGATCACTAGATTTTTATTTCTTCCCTATTCCATCATTTTAGCACAGTATGTGGCATTGTTGCGCATGCCGAACACATTTGCATAGTCTACAACTGTTTTTCATTATATCACTGGATAGGTCTACTGACAAACGAATGGCCAGCCGTGTCGAAAGGTCAAATACCCCCTCCCTTTCCCTTTAACAGAGCCGCCCCCTGGGTTGGCGGTCGGCCAGGGCACCTGTCCAGGTAGTAACTACGTGTTTATCTGCGGGATCATTTATCGCCCATCCCACCAACACTAACTGGTGCTCCGTTTGGCACCCCACCTGGTGGGACCCGCCAGAATAGCTGCCCAATTTGCGCCTGTCTGCTAGGGTGTGAACTCAAGTGTAAAGACCTCAGAGGGAATTGTGAGAATGCAAACGATTGACAGCAAGTATTTGTTTCCAATATAATTGTTTCCATTTTCCTTTTGGGCACAAGAGTTGCAGCTGGGAGAGGAGGGGGGCATTTTCTTTAGACTACTGAGAACTTGAAAAGTAATGCAACGTGAATAATCAACAACATGCAGAAACAGTGGAACATGGCATAACAGAAGTATAGTTGTCTTTGCAGGTCTATTTTGAGATGAAGGACCTTCATTTCCCAGGGATGAAAGTAACTAATGCAAAGAGAAATCGAAAAACTTTCAAAAGAACCCTTCTTACCAAAGGTCTTCCATAAGCAATAACAGGTCTTTGAAACTTTAAAATCTTGAAATGTTGAGACAACGTGTGACAACTTTCATGCTCAATGTCCTCTGCCTATTCTTAATCTTATCTTAGATATTGAGCACTTATGCCCCTACCTTTGCATCTCGGCGTGGATGGCCATCTCCTTCTCCTGCTGACTGAGGGTGAAGCGGTCCCACAGACGACTCACGTTGTCAAAGTGCAGCTGGTCCTCCAGGGAGAACTGGCCGTGGTTTGCAGACACCTCCTGGGGAGACAAAGACATAGACACACATGTTAGACCTTTGGGAATGTCAATATAATTGTTCAATTGGCTGATGGTATACATGTACAAATATATTGAATTAGCCAATTCTGCATTTAACCATTTAAGGTCGGCGTCATTTTTTAACGCCCTTTGTCGATATGATGTATGAATGCAATGCCGAAGAGTAACTCGCCAATGCTACAGTCATGCATCATGACAACCCTACAGGCTTGATACACTCCGACAGGATCGTCATGATACACCGATGCATCATGACGACAGATGCTGGTTTAATTATTTAACGTTTTAAATGGTTAATTGTTTCAGGATATATACTGGGGATTACCCCAGGGTACAATAGTATATCGATAGGTCAGATATATATATATATATACAGCACACACAGCTGACTCTGTACAGAATCAATACTATTCAGCCTCACATAGCCAAACATAGCGCAAACCACCGTCCTCTTTTTAAGTACTTGTTTTTGTGCACTTAATTTTGAATTTGTTCAATCAGAGTTCACATCATTTACAATGGCTAACCCTTTAAGGGTGGAGTAGTGCTTTAATACTTTGTGCCTTTTGTAATCACGATGGATGATTAATTCGCTAGAGCTATATCGGAGCACCATGTCCACCCCTCGCGGTAGCATGAATGCACTACAGCACGATGCGGTGCTCAAAGGGTTAAGGGCTGCTGTCGCTCATGGTCCTGTACAACTACACCCCTTCCCAGGCTGGTGTGTATACCAATCTGATAGATCACAACAAAAAAACACCCAGCCCACGCAATAACACCCGGCTAGGCACAGCGGTGACCAATGTATAACCCACTGTCTGTGTCTAGTGGATCCACTACTCAATATCTACACCCACTTTCTTTTTTCTCTTGGTACATTGTAGTAACTTGTTTTTATTTTCAAATTACGAGGATGGAGTGGGTCCTACCCATCGAGATAAAAAAGGAGAGGGCAAATTCTTATTTATTTTTTTTAAAGAGAGGATAATTCATGTGCAATGTATACTTATGAACTACTTGTATAATGGGCAGTATAACATATTCACGGCTGTTATACAACATAAACAGTAGTTGGTGCTACTGAGGTCACTGGGACGCTCTCCACTGTGAAGAGGAGGTTTTATTGTACATGATGTATGTGTGGAATAATTCTCTCCGCCTCCACTTTAGATAAACATTGTTCATCATAATATGCATGACAACGACACGACATGCCACAAGTCTACATGTTTTATGGCTATAATTGTACTAGGTGCAAATTGATCCAACATGTAGTTTGGTGTGTGAACATAAAATATGATGTCGAGACAAGGCAAATGTAACATCTGAATGCTCTAGAACAAACTTATGCCCCAAGTTTTAAAGGAGCCTTATCCTGTTCAGAACCATTGTGTTATACTTGTGAAGCATTGCCTATGAGCGGGACATCCATAGTTATTTAAGAATATCAAATAAAATTGAGTACATTTTATTATGCAGATTAGTAATTTGTAGGGGCACATTGGCTTGGCACAGGTAGGCCCCTAGTTCCGGTACATAGGGGAATATCCGAGGAGTGGGCAGTTAATCTGTCTTAGACCCGTAAGGTGTGTTTAACCACACCTACAGGGATCAGGGTGGGAACCAATAAAGGATTAACCCCTCATCTAGACCCCACCCTGATCACCCGGTTGTGGTCAGTGTGTGGTCAGTATGGGTGGGTGAGGTGGGTGTGGGGAGGGATCATGACCCACCTCACTATAGGCTATAGGGGGACTGTCACCCTGAACACTGAGGGGATTACCTTGATAACGTTTACTCCTCTACTCACACCTAGACCAGATTATCGCTAATGGGGGCTGTTATATCAGGTTATGGGCATTCTTCTTAAGCCTTCGCCAATCCCAGATTTGTCTTTGATCTCAGGCCTCACCCACGTTATTATAACACATAATGGTTATCCCATTATCATAACGCAGTGACCTGTCTGCTCATGAGTCCTTTTTAACAAAGCAGATAGCACAATGTTATCCACTAGCTCCTGTACTATTATATCAATCATATACAATAAATTATAATGTAAGATATATTTTTTCTACATCACATGTTACTTATCTTCTTTGTAAGTTTCTTCCTGGTTTGTTCAGTACATTTTACAATGAAGTTATTGTAACTTGTACATCAACTGATATAATCATCTATTTCTGAGAGAGCAGCAATGCACCTCAAGACAAGACAGCTATTGTTCCGATAACCCATCATGTTATGCTGTTAGATCTTCTGGGTACTATTTCTGATCCTCACATCATCGTGATGATACCGGTGGTATCATATCTAACATTAAAGATGTCAGACATCATATATTAGGAAACAAAACCAACAGTATTAAACTGTCAACAGTTGACATGATGTTTCGTGTGCAATGGTATTTTCACGTCTTGAGTATTATTTGTTTGCTCAGGGTCCATATGTAAACCATGACACAATTTCCATAACAGGCCACATGAGCTACTCCATTCAGAGAAGAGACCATATTGTATACATATCCATAATGCCACACTATTTGGGACATTATATTACCATGGAAAAGTAGTGCATAGATGCGGCATAATCGATATGTCACAGAAATAATATCCATGCGTAAATTTGTTTATGCATGACAAGCTACAGACATACCCATGGCATGTCAATGTCGACTACACATAGAATGACTGCTACCACGACTAAGTTGTGAAACTAAAGATTTCTAGGCGATTTAACCCCAGAATATTAAATCTTTGTGGAATGAAATAGTGGCCATGATTTTTAATTTCTGTGACGATATTCGAATATTTAATATTAACACAGACTGGTGAGTTATACCCCGGCCATGGGAATGCCCCAGCTGGTGTCTATAGGTTATACATGTGTATGTATGAAGGGCTGACCAGCTGACTGCACCACGTCAGGACTACTCAGCTGTTCCTCTATACAAGTGCTGCTACATGTATATAGAATATCAATGTGACAGGATTCACATGCCACTCACCAACTAGGTCTGTACAGTTCATGTTGTAGTGGTGTGTGCTGACAATTATACTGCACGGGAATAATCACGGTTAAACTGGACTTTCATCTTTTCATATCTCATATTCTAACTACTTAGTATATGAAATAGGTCATTTTTCATGGGAATAAGAGGTTCAAGGTCTGTACATTGTAATCCGATGTCAAGATATTGCAGAAATTGCAACTTTTTTTTTCTGTATATGGGAGGAACAAACAACTACTAGTATGTGGATATTTTATTAAACAAACCCCCTTCACCGTTATCTATCAGATATAAGAGATCAATATTGACTGCCCTAAGATAGTGGGGCCCTTGTATGTAGACCACCCACCTCCTCCACCTACCTGCACCCATGTCACGTGGTGGTAAGGTGTTCTGTTATCAGCATGGGGATAAGACAGTAAACACTCCACATGTCACACAACCTTTGAAGAAGTGCTTTCCTGTCGGACTGTCACCTTTACCTTCACATGGTTAACCCTCTAAGGGCCACATTGTGCTTTAATGTGATATCCTCTCAAAGGGCCACAGCATGGTGCATGATTGCAGCCCTGGCAAGTAGACTGACCAGTACTGCATTCATGCATCACACCGACCTCTGGACGAGGTGACTTGCTAGGGCTGCATTTATGCATCATACTGACAAGGGACATGCTGGATTAACGCACTATGAGGTACATAAAGGTTTGAAGTCACTCTGACCGATATTGTGATATCATATCTCATGTCTGATTTTAATTATGAATGGAACATCAAATTTGTATCGGTAGCAATGACTAAATAGGGTGTGGGTGAATGAACCACCTCGACTCTCTCCAATATAGAGTTCAATTCTGCCTAGCTGCAAAGGTATTTATAATTTTTTTAAGGACGAAAAGATCGATGGTAAATCGATGTCTGCGACCTTATAAAAACTACTTTATTCGTTATCAGGGAGGGATGCCCTGACTGAGTTCATTCGTTATCATTTAGGACAGATACTTTATCTTCCTTGTTAACTGCAGTTTGGGACAACATCCAGATACTAGAGCGTACTGTCAAATCTATGTGTTGTATAAGTTATCCTTCTTTCACCCTAATTGCAACTCATAATAGCAATGTATAGAGGCCCCGTATGAGGGGGAGCGGGAGGGGGGGGGGTATCATGTTGCTTGTTGAATTTAAGAAATGCTCACTATATATACTTCCATGTCGTCTCTGAATTTTAAAAAAAGACCCCCTATTTCCCTGTCGATTTTGGGGTCTAGGCCCATACCGTATATATGCACAATGCACAGTACCATCCTTTCAATAGAGATTAGAATCCAGGCTTGACTCAAGAAGCACCTACCCATAGGTACAGCCAGGTGACGACCACCACTATAACCAGCAGCACGAAGAACACGGCACCATAGGGCCACTGGAGGAGCCAGCCCAGCCCCACTGCCCCCAGGATCTCCTCCTCCAGGGGGCAATAACACTGGTCTTCCACACCCCTCCCCAGCACCGCCCCACACCCCTCCTCACACAGGGGGGTCACTCCCTCCTCCATGGTGCAGGGTTTGAGGCTGGGGGTGTGGAGGGACATGCTCAACTCCTGTGTAATGTCAGTTCTCATGTGTGTATACATGTACTGTGTAGGTTCTGGTACTCCTTATGTATAGTAGTCTATGTTATAGCTGTGTCCAGGATGCTTGTACTGTGAGGTTTCATACATGGGTATATCCTAGTGGTAGTGGCGGCACAGGAGGTCTGGTCAGGCTCTCCTCCTGCACCTGTATGCTGCAGCACCCAGGTACAACAACACACTGGAGGTTGTTCTCCTGAGTGGGACAGTAAGCGTCTGGGTGATTAGATTAGGCCTGTGTCTGGTGCACTCATGCCTAGCGGGTCTCCTGATAGGCCTACTGTCCACCTACAGGAGGAGTGGTTCTGCACAGGATCCGCAGTCTGTTGTATTATCACAGCCTCCTAAACTAACAAACACGTCCAATAAGCGTGTTGTGCTGGTGAGTGTCCTGGTGCTGTGTTGGAGAGTGTGTGCATACATGCCGTGTGTTTAGCACGTACAGTAATCGTCCCTGGCACTCTCTAGGCGTTATGTACACACCTTTTTAAGTAGCACCTATTACACTCGTGTATTATATTCTACACCTCTCTGATATTGTCCATTCCTGTGCACATCTCTTCTATCAGGTCATAGACTGACCAACCAGGATGCAGGATACCCCAACTGTTCAGTGGCCATACATGTTTGCTGAGTTTCTCCGGTGGGAAGGTACCACTGCAGGTGACTTATCAGATGAGTGGGTGGGTAGTAATAAGTCTCCATGTAAGTAGTTTAGGAAGTGTCCGTGATCCGCCTACTTGAGGGTGCAGCAGCCCCTGTCCCCTGTCCCTGTCCCGTGCCGCCTGTCCACACGCCTGTCCACACGTCTGTCCCCGCGGCCCACACCCCACAGACTGACCGTGTCTGTAGTGATCCCATGTGTACAGGTGATCCACAGCCGGGGGCTGTTCGGAAACTGCACCACATGCTACATGAGAATGTAGGTGTCAGTTGGATGATTATGTTTTCGAAGGTAATCCTTTATTGCTAAAATGCTATTGACTGGTATATCTGCCAGATATTTCAGTTTGCATGGTCGATTTCCTTGTGACTAACACATTGAAATTCAGTACATGCAATAGATTAATTACCAGTAATTTCCGAAAGGACATTTTGCTCATACATGTACAATATCAGATATTGACAAGTTTGATTGACAACACTGGCTTCAATCTCGACTTCACAGAGATAAAGTTGACAGTTAGAAATGATAAAATTTACAAGGGGTTCAATGAAGTCTATTTTTATCCTACTATTAACCTGTAAACACGTCTATATCAGCGTCCAGCGAGACACAGACCGGTTCTAATCAGCCAGGGCCAGACATATGGAGTGTGGAGTCACAGCAACAGACGACCATTTCATTCTGTATAAAAATCCAGAATTGGCATTTCTGTACTACATGAATGTACATAAAAAGTACATATTGGACGAAATCCCATAAATGTCAACCATTGGTTGAGTCAGTGACACCTTCACAGGACCCAGTAGTAATGATCCGTCATCAGGGTGACCTCTGACCCAGCCCAGGTCAATGTCATCCCCCCCCCCCTCCCCACCCACCCACACCCATTCACCCACACACATACACACCCAGCTGGCGGGGGTCGATGCTGTTTTGGACGCACTCTATCATATTGTGTGGTACATACTTCACACAATACTGGGTCAGACACTAGCCCAAACAATTGATTTCATTTTTTACCAGCTTTTCATATAAGATAACTGTACTGTAATTCAAAGTGGGAAAATGGGTCTGGGCTCAAATACAAGAATGGGGGCTTGACACAATGACGTACTAGTACTGTACCGTCTTATTGGCAAACATCTAAGAGACAAGTGCACACAGCAGAGACTTGTCTCATTTGCAAACATTCCTGAGGAGACGTATTGACACAGTGACAGTCTGCAGGGTGAGTAATCATGGGAACTCTTTACTGCACTATGCCCTTTGTCATCATGATGCATGAATGGAGCAATGGCAAGTAACAGATGTCTACCCTATGGGGTTGATACACTCCCGAAGGGTCGCCATGGTGCATGTATGCAGCCCTGGTAAGTAGGCTGGCCATGGCTGCATTCTTGTATCATGTACTATGCGGCCCTTTAAGGGTCCAACCTGTGCCTACTCCACCATGACGCCTCTCCCCCTAGTGGTGAACACAGACACCACCTGGCGGGCGGATTGATCCATCCTATACAACATGCTGAGTTATGGTGACATGTCCACCACATATGGCTTTACACCTCAGACTGTGTGATCCAAACCCTGTGTAGTCAGTGGTCAAATGGAGTTAGTGTTTTCTGAACCCTCAATACCCACATTACATGTCCTATACTAACATAGTGAATTCACATTCAACTTCAATATATAGTAAAAGCAGACGAGGTACAGTTTCTTCTACACAGTGCATGTCCGGTGCTATATATATATGTAGTATTCTTGTCTGATAATATGCATGTATTGCACTAAATGTGCCGTGCACGTTATTTCTACCGGGATGTGTTTAGGGGAAAGACAGTCGGTGCTTATTTTGTTTTAGATGGAGTATATGTCATTCAGATGATATATTTAATCACTGTTAATTCTTTTATTGAAATCTATATCCTCATAAACATGAGGCATATGTGTTCTTCTAGATACCACAGTGCAGTAGAGTCCTATTTGGTGATTCATTTATATCACACTAGACGGTGTGCCGGTCATACCCAAGCTCGCTTCGTGCTTTGCTCCTCCTTTCCCAAGAAACTCAACTTCCCTTGGCACAACATAAAACCACCAACAGTGTAGATTGTTATGATTCCTGGAGGCTTTATTGCATGTCGTAAACTTAAGGAGTCATACCTTTAAAACATTACCGTGTTAACTTCCCTTGCCGTTTACTGAGTGAGTCTTAGAACATAGTATAGCAGCTGTTCCATTTGTAAATTATCTTGTTGAAGAAAGGGGTGGATTCTTGAGTGGAGATTTTTAGCCCCCCGCTCCCACCTCTAGAAGACCATGTTTCTGATCCGTTTTGAACTGTAGTACACTCATTTTTCCACTGGAAAGAGGTAAATTGTGTACCCCGCCCCCCACTCTAAAGGACCCAAATTCGCCCCCCTTCCCTCCACCGAAACCGCCCCCCCCCCCACTTCTTGTGACACCCCTGTTGTAAAGGTATGACCACTCCCATAGTAGTTGTTCGTGCAAGCACACCGTTGCTGGTTATAAACGTACCTATGGCGCCCCCTATCTGTATACAATTACACATCTAACCTTATGCTTTTATACGGTTCTTTTAACTATATATTCCCTCCACCAGTGAATCCTAGCTTCCCCCCCACCTCCCCATTTCCAAGTATCTAGCGCATCAAATAGGCGTTCAGTATTTGCTTACCACAATTGAAACTTGAGAAGATGAGCACACAATGGCATGGTGTTTTTTAACTAGTATTTTTGTGTTTGACAGTCATACAAGTTAATATACACCACACAGACACTATCCTCCCTTTGGATATCCAAACTCCCCGTGGAGATTCCCCATGTTTCCCACGCTATAATATTATGTACCTATGTCCTAAATCAAATGGAGAAAACAGGCAGAGGACGGAGAGAATCCCAGGTCTGGCTTCAGCTGATGCTGGCGGGTCTTTTTACCTTCAGCTACTGCATGTGTGTTGAGACTAAAAGCAAACTCCTTTTTTTCTGTATGGATGTGATACCTGAAACGGCCGGCAGTGGATCCCCTGTAAACGTACTCCATGCATATATCATGGGCTAGCAGGGGAATCACTCAACCTATAAGTATAACTTCTAAGAACAGAGCATTTATCCATTCAAGGGCCGCATATTATTCCAATGAGCTAGGGTCTTTCTCGCCATGATGCGTGTGATATGGTGCAGTGCTGCATTCAAACATCACGCCAATCTTTGGGAGTTGATCACCCCTCATAGGCCTGTATAGCTGGCATGCTGCTTGAATGCAGCACAGGCAATACTCCCCAGGGCTGCATTCATGTATAATGCCAACAGGCATATTGTCTAGCACATGAAACACACTATCCGGCCTTTATAGGGTTAAAACTCTCAGACCAAACTAATTTCTGGATACTTATTTAGTTATAGCAGTTGTGCTTCCCGTAAACCCAGGTATATTTTATATCCCTATGTATTTAACAACACACTTATACCGTATAGTTTAAACTTCAGCTTACCTGTATGTCCTCGAATAGCTGACCGAGCCGCCCCCTCTCGTGCAGCCGCGGAGGTACCTCCTCCATCCGAAACCGGTTAAAATCTGCCAACTGGGACTGGAACACACAATACACGACACGGTGAGGCAGGGGTACAGGTAGTAACAGACAACATAGGGAAACATACCGGTAATCAAAGACAGTGATGGGGCTAGTGAGTCTTACTAAGTCATCTCACAAACATTTATTGACGTGTGTTGAATGTATTGGGAGGAGGATGAACATCATTTCGTTCATGGGGAGATCATGATATTAGTTTATCCTCCAGATAGCCCGAGGGGGTTGCCTTGAAACAGTGCATCTCTTTTATTACTCCTGTTATTGTATTAATTTGGCAGTTCATGTAGTTTTGGCATTTCATGGATTAGCTTCTAGTGGATAGATAGTGGCATTCTTTTGCAGATCTCAAGTATATAAAGATAGAAGTGGCAGTCAGTCGGTGAGTGGGTGGGAGGGTGAGTATGTGTGTGGGTATGTGAGAGATTGTGGATGGCTATAGGTGGCTGGGGGGAGAGGGCTGATGGGGTGAGTATGGTGGGAATGATGAGGTGAAGTCATCTGCCACGTGTGGCATAAATAGGACGCATTCCGATACAACTAAAGAAATACTCCAAGTACACAACTGGGATTGATAAATTCTCCAGACACAAGGTGTGTTTTTGGCATGCCTTTGTGCCCCCACACTTTCCTATGTGACCTAAATTTCTTCCGAATTTTTTGAATGACCCATTTGATTTTACTTTACTTGAACCTCTTCTGTTAAGTCTGTACAGCATGTCGGTATATATCTTGAGATCATCTTTCTTAGGCGTTGATCTGTAACTTAACAAACTACCACGGTTCGCAATGGCTGATTCTTTAGAAAAATATTGGAGCAGGTGGTTTCTACTTTACGAAGCTTGGTTCTTTGTGTCTGGTACAACTTGAGTACGTCTAACCATAGAGTGGTGGACAGGGAGTAGATTACCTTGTCACATTAGACCAGACATCTGTAGGTTTGACTTGGGGCCAGACGCACTCCCCAACCTGACCTGACCTCACCTTAACCCTTTAAGAACAGCGCAGTGTTTTCATTTGTCATATCCTTTGTCCTCGCTATTCATGATCATGCCTATCCTTAGGGAGTGTATCAACCCCTTAGGGTCTGCATGATACATTGGTGTTGCCATGGTGAGAAGATTGTCAAGGTCTGTATGCATGTACATTGTATCATGACGATAAAGGGCATATCACATTAAAACTTTATGCGGCCTATACATAGCTAACCGGAGTCAGAGGTCAGAGATATGACTCACTCTCACAGCACATACTACTGTCATTATGTATGTCTTACAACTAGTGCGGCTATTCTATGCCTCTGCTAGGAGAGTAAGAAGTGACTCAGGTCGGTCTGTGATGTCTGTTTTCTATATGTGGTCTGTGTGGTGATTAGTGAATTGTCGTCTGCCCACACACAGGGCATTGTTTGGGACGCTGTGTTTACTAATCCAACACTTGTTGTTTATGTCACCACCAGGGGAGCCACTGGCACTGTGGTACCGGTAGGTTGGAGAATAGAGGGAGTGGGGGTGAGGTGGAGGAGAGAGGAGGGAGGAGGGAGGAGGGAGGAGGGAGGAGAGAGGAGGGAGGAGGGAGGGGGAGGGGGATGCCCCTGTCTGCGTGCCAATCACTTGAGGTCTTCAGGATTCACCATGTCAAGTGAGGCATAGGCAGAATCTATTTGTAAAGACTCCTCATGGTCCTTCCTAGAAATCGTACTGAGGTGTTGGTTTGTACTACAAGGAATGTAACCAGGATCACTTCAGGCTCTGGCCTATCTCCTCACTTCACCATATTAGAGATCCCTATTATCACTTTATCATTCTGATATCATCACCAACGGCATGATATTGCTTTTCAACAGATTTATTATGTTTGTAATTCTCTTATTTCCCATTATATGACCTACACAGTGCTAAATCCATATGCACCAGAAATGTCATACAATTACCATTAGTATAATATTACATTGTAGAGACTGGACACCCCCCCCCATTCTCTTTTTTACCGCACGACCTCATTTATGGACGGCTCTTCAAAAGGAATGCATTCAAATTGTATGTCATGAATTTTCAGAAATTGTCCAAGACCCCTGTTTTTCAGGTTTATTGGGTGTACACAAATGTACATAATTGTAACTTTATATCGCACACTGCCATATATTTATTAAACTTGAATATTACTCGAAATAGCAAATATGGTATGCAATCTCGGGCATTCAAGCCATCTCAAATGAGAGCATGGTTCATAAAATTAATCAATTTAATAAATTAAATAACTTTATTCAACCATCCTGGAGGCATGAAACTGAAAAAAAGCGCCAGTCCCAGTGTGCGTCCCTGTGGCATTCCTCTCACCTGGGTGCATGTATACCGTATACGGCACCCCGCTGTGGGGTCGGGCCTTGTTGACGTCCTGAGGACGGCCTGGGTGACGTTGTTTTCACTTGGCCGCCCCACCATAAGACATGGCCCCGTTTTGTGCTGCATCCCCACCACAGACAACATGATACACCCCCCCCCCCCCCACACACACACCTGAACACTGTATCCTCACCCAGGTCACAGGTAGAGGGGAGGGGGGGGGGACATGATAGAATGCAGCAGCATGCCAACACCCCAGCATACTGATGTCACTGATGGTGCAGGCTTCCCATAGAATAGCGTCTCTACACCTTTTATAAATACAACAGGATCGTTCTATCATCGACGTGTTTTCACTTTAAATTGTGCTACAGATTCAAAGCCAAATAATGGCAACTGTATCTGATACTTGTTATTTGTACCATCCACATGAGGCCGGAGATGAGGACATTGATGTGTCATTTTCAGTGAAGTCCTGAGCAGGGTGAATCCTGAGTTTGGGCTGAATAGCTCTTTATTATTGCATCTTTGCTGCTGGTTTACTACATAGGGTGTTTGTGTGTAGGATGGGGGATACAGGTGACGTCCTGTGAGGTGTGTGTGTGTGGGGGGGGGGGGGGCACCCATCCATCCCTCCCTGTATACGTGACAAGCATGCTGACTCCCTGACACGGACCTGACCTGCTGCCCCTGGACTTTTTCACGTTTGGTGTCGGGTCTGTGAGCCGGGGGGGGGGGGGGTGTTGTGTGTGGTGGTGCAGGGGCTGTGTGTACACGGAGGGAGAGGGCCACACAAACCTAAAGTTATATTCAAGTAACCCACCGCACCCCCAATATTTTAGCCCGACCCTATTTTATTTAAAACTTTTTTTTAACGATTTTTCCTGGTGTAGGATCACCAGAGGATATTTTGGTAGTCTAAGGACTAGATTAAACATATGTTCGACCCCTCCCGATACAACTTACCATTTATATTTATGTTAAAAAAGACAACACCCGAAATGAGATCTCATTTCATGGTTTCTTTGAAATCCTTTAAAAATCAACTCCATACTGACCACGTTACCTGAACACAATATAACTTTTTTGTTTGGCCTATGGGGCTGGGTTTTTGGATTGGGGCCAGGTGGGAGATTGGAAAAAAGAAAAGCCCCTCCTGCCTGGTTTCCACTACGAACGCTCCGGGTATAACGGTTGACAGGTCGACCTATGTCATATTTGGGACTACAATCGGGATCATCTGGGTCAAATTATGAGCAGTATTGGTGTTTTTGTGTGACAAAATGGAGGGCCCCTGCTCTCTGAACTAACCCCTGGGATGGCTGATGGCTAGGGCTGCAGTGTTATTTAGCTTCACGGATCACTGCTGTGCTTGGTTCTGATATGACAGGGCCATACAACACAGCTACTATACAACACATCTTCTTTGGGGCCGTCCATAAATGATGTCACGCTTTTTTGGCCCCTTTTTGACCCCCCCTCCCCCCCATGTCACGCTTTGTCACGTTTTGCTTGACCCCCCCTCCAGGCGTGACGTCACACAAGCAGCTACCCCCCCCCCCCCCGTCCTTGATCGTAAATTAAAACAGGTACCCGGTCCCATGAGGGAAACCCCAAAATAAGTCTACTTGATATCAACAAACACTTCTAAGGGCTGAGTGACTACTAGTACTAGCTGGGGGGGGGGAGAGGGTATGTGGTTTGGTGGATTTTCCAAACACCACAATTTTTTCCAACCACCTACCACCAATCAACCACAAATAATCTCGACCCTATCCCCATTATGTTTGGATTTGAGAAATGCCCCCCTCCCCCCCCAAAAAAAAGAATTATGTGCACCTAAGGGACCATGCATAGTTGCAACAATTTAAATGTCTACATGTGTATAAAATCAGAGTGTTAAAGGCCCTGTTAAGGCCACCGCAAACAGAGTGTTTGGATCAGATGTCTCGATCAGTAACCAAGGAAAAGCACTGTTTGCGGGACATCCCACTGATCGGATCAGAGCATATCAAACATGTTTGATATGCGCTGATCCGATCAGATGATCGAGACATCTGATCGAAACATTCCGTTTGCGGTGGCCCCTCTCCACCGATTAGAATTTGCTCTCACATTAATTTTTTAATTGTTTTATTTTTGTTCCATTTATCATTAAACCTTGTGAATAAGCTGTGTGTGGCTTATAGGATTATTTATAAGAGCACAGCTCTTATTAATAGCCTATACATGTACCTTAATTACCATTGCCATCATGTGCCTGCTCTTAAAAGAGCACTGGTCTTGAAATTATAAGCACCTGAAGTATAAGGGTCTCCAAATCTTTAGTACTGTAAATTGCCGCATATAACCTGTACTTCCCATATAACTCGCACCCCAAATTTGGGAGAATCCCACAACCTGCACCTGGAGTCTGAAAATTGTGATTTTAGTACTATTCTATACTCTCAAAAACCGTTGTATTACCCGCACCTAGACTTTGAGAAGATTGTAAAACCCGCACTAGAGGTTTGGTTTGTGGGAATTGACAGTGCCAAAACAGGATGAACCAGTAGAAACTTAGATATTTGATTGTATGCAATACAACTTCACATGTTGCAGACATGAAAATGTAATTTTTTTTTCAAACGTGACATCATGCACATGCCAACCCCCCCTCCCCCCCTTGTCACGTTTTGTCACAAATTTCTGACCCCCCCTCCCCCCCTAGGGCGTGACATCATTTATGGACGACCCCTTTAGGACAGGCTGTGAGTGTACCTCTAAGTATGAGTTACAACATTATTGCATTTTTTAATCCCTCAAGTATCTATTAGTGTCAGCGTGATGTGATGTTGTGTAGAAGTCAGACTGATATATGGAGGGTGAAGTGGGCAGCCCTTACAGCCCCAGTGCTACCAGCTCCAGTTGGCATGGCTCCTACCGCCATTCACACCATTACTCATACTTACAGCACAGGGCAAGTAAAGCGACAAAAACACAGCCTGTGTGCTGTAAGTGTGTGCTATATGTGCTGTATATCCTGCTGTATGTATGACAGTGGGCTGACCCCTCCCCACCCCTATCCCTACTACATCTACGTATACATGTGTGTGTGTGTTGGGATAGGGGGGGGGGGGCATCCATATCATGCCCCATCTCCTGTTATTAGGGATATTATCTCGGACAATAGTAGCCTGACCGGCCACCAGACTAGATCCGAATCACGCTGGTCCCTTTTTAACACAGTTAGATTGTGTCGTTTTTATGTACTTGTGGTTAGTGCCTTGTAGAAGACTGTCTGTACAGGCAGTGAGTCAGCAACCACAAGGTGGGAGGTGGACAGGGAATAGGGAAGGTGGCATTGGGATGGTCTGACTTGATGGTGGGCTTGATGGTCGGATTGGGAGCCTGGTGGGCATGATATTTCTTATCTCTAAAATAATCTCCAAATACCGGTATCCATCCAGACGACTATAGGCAAGCCATGGGGTTGGAAACATAACGTGGCCCAATATATCTATTATGTTGGCCTACTAGTAAATTCGGCCATGGGGAAAGTCGGCCAGTCTACTCATATATATGGGCGTATATAAACAATATATCATGCAAGGTCTGCAAATCACAAGTTAATGCTCTGTCCACCCCAGCCTCCCTCCACCCCATACATCTACTCACCCTACATGGAGCTCAGACATACTGCCTCCTGCTTAATTCACTCATGACACTTACCCCTGTTCCATGTCACACATGAACATGTGAGTATTAGTGACATGCAGAGATGATAGCAGGTCAGCAATCTAAACTAAAAGGGTCACCTGTCATACGTCAGGAGAGAAGGCAACACCAACTGGGGATCAGTCATGACTGTCCCACAGGGTGTCATGCCTCACTGACAGACGTCTCAGTGAAGTAGCTACTGAAGTGTGCACGGTGGCCCTTAAAAGAAAACACCACCCTATTTCTAAGATGGCTTAAAAGCATAGTCTTTGTATCAATTAAAAATATTCTAAAACATTTAGTGAACCATGAGCGATTATAAGGGAGCACAGCAGGCTTATCTACTGCAGCCCATGACGTCACCATTGGGGCAAATACATCCCAGTAGTGCCTGTATAACACTGGCAGTCTACAACAACATGCCCCTTGTAGGTTTCCTTTGACACTGCTTGTAGATTTCGCTTGACAAGTAGCACCAAATGACCCAACTGAAGTGCGCTGCATAATATCATGACGTTGTACATTTCAGATATCCAATTAAAACACCACAAAAGTTGTTTGGTTACAGCCTCCAGGCTTAAACAATACAATGCATGGTGTATTTGCCCCAATGGTGACGTCATGGGCTGCAGCAGATAAGCCTGCTGTGCTCCCTTGTAATAGTTCATGGTTCACTAAATGTTTTAGAATATTCTTAATTGATACAAAGACTATCCTTTTAAGCCATCATAAAAATAGGGTGGTGTTTTCTTTTAAGAGGATATGTTTCTTTAAAATATATGTCGATGGTTATCAGAACAGTAGTTCATCCCTTTGATAAGAGCTAAATTATATACTCTATTAAATACTAAGTGGGCTCAAATGGGATGTGTATGATGATACTGTAGCTCTTCAGTCATTGCATTTTGATCAATACTAGTAGGCGCCTTTGTAGGATGGGAGAGTGCATTAGTTTGGTGGATTTATTCTTACCCTTAAGTTATGAGAGTTATCATCCAGTGCACAGCAACAATTAATCCCTACGACAAAGGTAGTAAGGAAAGTAGCTTCTCAGTCTCAGCTAAAATGTAATACTCTGATTACAATCTTAGAATTTATCAGTTGATCTAAAATGTATCTTTATCCAGTGATACTGATGGATATAATTCGTTTTAACTCTCTCAGTTAAGACTATTGGCCATGTTTCTATAGTCTTAAACAGCACGATACATAGTACAGTATCTTCCCATAAATTAGAGTGGAAAAACGGAAATGGACCACTTTTTTCACCAAGCAATAATCTCCCTTTCAGACATCGATAAACATGGAGGGTATGGTGAGGATTTAGGTGAGGTTACTACTAAGTATCTGGGTAGGTATCCACCACAGGGTATGGCTGTCCCTGCTGAGACAGGCCTCAATAGGGACTGAATGGACCCTGCTACTTAGTATGCAGCAGGGGACAGTGCCCACACTGTCAGCGGCACACTGCAGGGCCGCGGCTTATTTCACTTTTTGGGGATTGGGATTTACCTACGTTAACCATTTAAGAGTCGTGTGATACCTCACTATGTAATGTCCTTCATCGTCATGATGCATGAATGCAGCCCTAACGAGTATAATCCACGGCTGCATTCATGCATCATGCCGACCCTTCGGATGGGTCATCATGACACTTGAATACAGCCCTAGTGAATAACTCGCCGGGGTTGAATTCATGCGTCATGGCTACAATTATAGTACAACACACAGCAGAATAAAGCACTATGCAGCCCTTAAAGGGTTCACAATGGCACAACAAGGGTGGCCTGGTTTAGAGCTGCGTTAAATGGCTAAAAGGTGTATGTATGTGTGTCGTGTGTAGGATGAAGGAGCTACCCCCCCCCCCCCTGCGACTACGTGTTTCACAACGTGTGAACACTCACACATCAATATTAAGTTGTTGATGTCAGGAATTCTAACTATTATATGCCCTGATATACATATGCATTCTCATATTCCATCAGAAATACATAACTCATCAGAATTCCATTTGCTTTTGGCATTTACCCTACATCAATATGCATTAGCCTTTCACAGGGGACCGAAAGTGTTATATCTAGTAGTAAGTGAGGCAGCTGTGTATAGTTTGTGATCTAACGGTATATTTCCATCTATAGTTTCAACCTGTCTGGTTTGTCCCCGTTTTATGTGTGTTTATTATGCTTATTCACAATAGCAACTGATAGGTTGGTTTTATGCAATGCTATCTGGTTTCAGCTCTACATAACACACTTTTATCTAGTGGGTGTTTAACCTTTTGAGGCCCGTATAGTGCGTTCATGATCTATGTTCTTTGTCGTCATGATGCATGAATGCAGCAATGCTGAGACTTTTCGCCAGGGCTGTATTCATTTCATGCACCAATACCGGTACTCATCCTTTGGGAGTGCTTCCACCTATGATAGGGTTGGCATGATGTATGAGCCTGTGAGCTTACGTGACGACAAAGGGCATACCACATTAAAGCACTATGTAGTCCTTAAAGCTAGTGTAATAGAGGGTGGGTAGAGTGAGTGACCACACTACAGGGGCCTGGGGAGGACAAGGTGAGCTGAGTCAAGTTTCTAAGAAGTCTCTGTGTGTGGATTTAGAGGGGACACACTCAGTCTGTCTACACTGACTGACAACCAAGGCATTAGTTATCTTCACGGTCAACTTGGTAATCAATTCAGGCACAGTTTATAAAGTAGGGGAGGGGGCCTGGGAAATGTATTAACGGATAGATGACATGAGCCCTCCGTCTGAGGTCAGCAAGAGAAGGAATGTTAGTATGATTTTCATGTCAAGACTCCAGAGCAAATCTTGACGTTTCTGAGGTTCTCGAGGTATTAAAGATGCAATTGCAAACATCAAATTACATTATAAGCAACATGATACATAGTACTTTAATGCATTATGCCCTTCCTCGCCAGGGGGGGCTTCCATAAAGTATGTATGCACATTTTCTCCAGAAATGTATCCCCCCACCCCCTAAAGTTCTTGTACGCATTAAAATAAAGGGTTATGTGCGCAAACATTTTCAGAAAATAGACCCCCCACCCCCACCCCCCCTGGTGCGTACATACTTTATGGAAGCCCCCAGGATGCATGAATGCAGCCCTGATGAGTAACTCGCCATGGCTGCATTTAGGCGTCATGACCACAAAGGACATAGCGCATTAAAGGACTACGCAGCCTGTTAGGTCTGTTAAAGTCCTAGAATAAGATACTTGACATAAACGGTGTGTACGTACCTTCATCTCTATGAGAGTAGCTGGGAAGTTCCTGTCCAGCTGGAGGGCGGTGGCGTCACGCAGCCAGGCGAGCAGGGCCGAGGCCCTCTCCCGGTACTCCTCCCACTTGAGTTGACGCTCCTGTCGGGGCAGAGTGAACACACGGTCCCACTTGTAGTTAGTCACCTGGATATTCATGTTTAACTCGGGGGGAGCTGCTCACTGGGTGTTAGTTATATACAGTCTGTGACAGAGTACCTCAGGTATACTGATATAGTCGTTATATGCTAAGTAAGTTTGGCGTATTCCCCTTTATGTTATAGGGATGTATTATTTAATTATCCTTTCTGATTTGACACTGTGCACTCTGCAGTGCTGGTAGAAAACTCAAGGGATCCACTGCTTAGCTCTGTCTTTTTTTTTTCTCAACTAACTGATTATGGACAGTAGAGCAGCCTAGGTGTCGACGTTACCACCCATTTTGCAAGACATTACTTGGGAAACCGGCGATCTGTCTAAAACACAAGACTTGTGTATCTAAGACTCTAGAGTGTATTTTCTTGCTCTCCTTCAACAAGATGATGTGTAACTACTGGTGATCTACGAGATGTAGCACTGCTTTTCACATCCTATCTAAATGTATCTTATCCAGTCCAACTTCACAGCTTCTGCTCATACCGAAATGTAGCACACGTGTGGGCCTGCTATTCTACACTGTACACAGCCAGAGCTAAATGTTTAGTCATTCCAGACAGCAACCCCAGATAGGTAGCAAATAATTAAAAGTGTATTTTCTTCTGGTTGTATCTGAGTTTGGGACCAGGATCAGTGAACAACTACTTGAATATCAAAAAGACCACTGTTTGTGAAATGTTATTCTGGTGTGTACGTGACCTAGAGGGTCAGGTGGGATGATTCAGAGTCAGGTTGGCTGGCCGATTCTCAGGGAGATGTTTCTCTTTTTTCTCTCCTTTTCTCTCTTTTTTTTCAGCCTTCACTGGCTGAGTTTGTGTTGAGGGTTAGCAGCGAGTTCGCTGACAGCCCGAGGACGCTGTGGGTGTGGGGGAGGGGTCCCTTCCTCCAGGACGTTGTTGTGGTGGTGGTGGTGGTGGAGACCTACAAATACCACCGAGACGTGCTACCTCAGGACGCTGCTACGTCCAAGTCGTATTCCTCTGGATCCTGCAGTCTGCCCACGCGTCGTCGTCTTGCCTCGTCACACAGATGCTGGTGTGGTGGCTGCACAGCCTCGTGCGTACAGATGCTCGTTGTTCCTCACGGCACGTTTGACATAGATTTCTGCACCTTCTTTTTGTGGATGGGCTTGTGTCTACAGTGGGTCTCCTGTCAAACAAGCGTGTGTGTGTGTGTGTGTGTGTGGTGGGGGTGTAGACTAATGATGTCGGTACACACTGGGGTATAACTCCTGTACCTCACTACTGGTACACACAGACCATCTGATGCTAATCCTAAACCTACTGCCACTGACTACTAATGCTCAGCAATAACTTCACTGCAGCTTACCAGCTTGCAATTTTTTCTTAGCGAAATATAGGCGTACATATATTATCTCAGGCCACACTGTAGTATTTCAGGACTGCCCCTGCACATTTGGATTCACTTTGAGAGATGTACGGTTGGCTCCCAGTGTTAAAGGCACTGATGTGAATCAGTTAGTATCAGCATGAAAGCCTATAGGGAGAAGATATCAGAGTGTATAGCTATATGAACCAGTATGCTATATTGCTTTATACTGTATGCACACACAAGGTCAGGGTGATGTGACCTCAGGTCAGCTGTGTGTATTATAATACTGGTCAGTGCTGTGGTCTGGTCAGCGTCCAAACCTTACACAGGGCAGCACAAGACAACACAGTAACTGACCCCACACACTCTCTGCTACAAAGCAAGCTGTCAGCGACAACAATAACATCAAAGTAAGTATCAACACACTCCTCCAGGGTGGGACAATGGGCTGGGGTTTAGACACTCAATGTACTCTCCAATATTGGGGAACTTTCAATGTGTATTTGATTATTCCAAAGTATGGTAAATCCTTGATCTTTCTACTGATGTATAATGGCTTAATCCAAATTCTATGTGATTGTCCAAAGGACTGAACTTCTGGGATAGTTGACACAGTTTCAGATGGATCCTGGGGATAGATCCTTCTAAAACTGAGATGCTCTCCCAGTTGAAGTAATTCAACTGCTAACGATTGGCAAATACACAACTCTTTAAGTTGGATCTCAGAGTTGTACACTTGGTATTCTCCAGGCTGGATGTGTGACAGTAGTGTGGTTTGGTGTCTCCCTGTGTGACTGGTGTGTGTAGAATGTTATCCGGCAACTCACTTTGCAGCAACAAGTGGCGGTGTACAGTGACTGTGTGCGACTGACAGCATCCCCCAGCACGGCCCCCAGTTTTATACCAGGCCCCACCACCACCCGCCTCCTCCTGTACCACTGCCACCATCCACCGCCAACTCTATACTTCGTGCAGCTTAAGGTGGCAGCTAACTGTGTCACCCTACACAGGAACCGTATGGGTTACTTGTACTGCTGGATCCCCAGTGCTGGATCTAATCGTATTCACCTTACTGTGGGTATTCTGTTAAGTTTATATATTTTCTCATCTCTTTTTCTTTTGCTACTCCCTGTTTTTTTTCCACAGTATATAGCCTTTGTTTATAGCCCATCATTCATGGGGCATCACCCATGGGACCAGACAGCAGAATGGTCTCCCGAAGTTAGATGTATAATGATCTAGCTAGCAACCCAATACAATCTTTTAAAAGAAGAAACATGATTGGGCACTATAATATAATACACATATCCCTCAATTTCAAACAGTATATGGGTGCAGTTCCAGTGGATTCGTATGTTGAATACTGGCAATATTCAGGACCCTGTCCCTTCTCCCTGCCAACCCCTGAGAACCCAACTTTGTCATATCCATATATGTATACATATGACAACCCACAGGGCCGGTCAACTAGTTTAACCTTGACTCCTGGGGGTGCGTGTCGACTCCCATATATCATCAGAACTATGGTCACTTTGCTAAGTTTAACTTTTACCAAACAGGTGGAAGTGTTCCTTTAAAATGAAGGTCACTATAGTATGGCCTACAGCTATCTGTTCCTTAGCAGGTACAGATATGATTCATAGTTTGGTATGTAGCGACTTCCCCCAGGCTGCTTTTGATTAAGTTAGGGAGTCTTAACCCCTACTGTGCGGCAGACGTCTATAATATTCATATTTTATTGTTACTACACACCTATATTACCTAAAGCTGTAATAGAATTCACATTTTCACCCTCAGTTGTCAGTGGGTGATGTATAGGGAAGAGTAACATAAGATAGCTAGGGACGGTGGATTACCAAATTGTTAGTTGGTTTTTCTGCATGAAAGAGAAAGAGGGGATCATTCATTCATTTAATTTCTAAATGGTCTCCCCGCCCCTGGCAGGTGGCTAGTCATGTTCGGCAGACCAGAACCCCTGGTCCTGCGTCAGGTAGACACCCCAGGGGGTATAATGGTAAAGGTCCTATACCACACAAAGTGTATAACATCATGACATAGATTCACCTTTATGGGCATGACCCGCTGGTATCCATGCTGGAGATTTAATGCAGCTAATAGCTGTCCTCCTTACCACATTCTGCCCTATCCACTGAGGCCAACATTGGGGTAACACTGTTCCTCAGGTAGCGTAGTATTACCCTTTTTACCTCTTTTCCCTCAGCCATAAGTGTAACCTGTTGCAAATAACTGTGGGGTGTTTTGGCATGTGCATACTAAGGATTCTATGGATGGACATATTGAGCGGATGTGGTTCTGTCTTATATAGAAACGTGGTGGGATCTATATAGGTCTTGAGTACACCTAAGCGGATATTGGTGAAAGGGATATATCATTGGAGATGCAAGATCGCCTTGCATAGGAGAATTAAGAGAGATATCTGCATCTGTCTCTTTCTTTATGATTTACAGATACAAGGGCTCAGAAGAGGCGCAACTACTTGTGTACCCATGTGTTAGGGGGACAGGAGGGATGGCACAGAGGGATCCATGCCTACCTCTGTGGTGCAGAGATAGCCGTGGGTAGAAGGTAACCAGATCTGTACCTGCATCCCTTGTCGTGAGGTACAGAGAGTTTGGATCCTACAGGATACCGCCTAAGGCCCCAGCCTCTGATCTCCATGACCCCTCCCCTCCTGTGGGTGGAGAGTGAGGTGTGGGCATGTAGCACTGTGCTTGGAGAGTGAGGGGACCCAGGAGGGGTCAGCCTGGTGGTCATGTTAGGAGGAGGGAGGCGCAGGGAGGAATGCTGCCCTGTCTCTCTCTCTCTATATATATATGGGGTTCTGTCCTGGTTAGGACATCTCCCTCAACAAACACCACCCACACAGTATAACCCTTTAAGGACCGCAGAGTGATTTAATGTGCTATGCCGCCTATCTTCATGGTGTCAGCTCTTCGCAACTGCATCAACCCTATTGGGTCGTCATGATGCTTGAACCCAGGCCTGCTGGGTTAGTCGCCAGTGCTGCTTTCATGCATCATGACAACAAGGAGATGTTGTATTAAAGCACTCTGCGGCCGTTAAAGGGTTATAACCCTTGACTTCCCCCAACACAAACTGCCCTGTGTGTGTTTACTCTCTAGCCACCCACACACTGTCCTCATAACCTCCAGTCGTCCATCTCCCACTTATCCTGAAGTCCCCTCTCCCGTCCTCTACTGTCCATCATCCTTCCACCAACATGTACCAAACTTCTATTCTGACCACCAGTATTACTTTAAGGTTATTTGCTTAAAATGACTTCTCTCCTGCCCATCATCTAGTGGCAGTCATCATGTACAGTGCAATGCTGCAGATACATACATGGACTTGTGTACAGAGTCCAATCAGAAAGTGCTTGTGTTTGGAGACACATAATGTTAGACATACCGGTAGGTATGGTCGGAACTATGGCTGTACTTGCTCCTGTAGGATTGTTCAATATGACAGGGAGCCCACCCATCCTGGTCGGTGTCTACCAAACAATGACTCCTGTACCAAACACAGGCTCATCTTTTAGTACTTTGTGACGGCATACAACGCCCACCGGCCACTGTGGAAGCTGCCTCTCTGTAAATGGCTATGTAATTGGTCCTCATTCAAAGCAGATCATCATTGTTTAGTGTTGTCCAAACAGAAAGAATGCAGCTCAATGTGAGGAGAGCTAGACATGCCAACAGTACTGTATTGGTATAGCTCTGTGGTATATATTATGGAAATGTATGCACGATGGAGGAACCAATTTCTAATATATTATATTGTTGCATGGATTCTAACTTATATAATGCCGTACATATTAACATATCGGTTATCATCACCGTGTGCTCACATGCAATTCCCGCTGTGTTGGGATGCATATCAGTAACCCTATAGTGGTAGAGGCTGCAATGGTGGTGGGATGGACAGACGGCTAGACTAGAGCTAGACTAGAGCCTTCTGAAGTTTTAGATTAGACCCAAAAAGTGGCCTGCTTTCACACACGGTCCCCAGATCAGACTATTAACATGAAAGGAACACATGTATTGGACTTTTTGAATTTGTTTGAAAAAATTTACAAGACACTGTAACAGGTGCATCTTGATATATTTCTCCTTTCCCTTTTGACAATCCTGGGTATACATATTGGTGGCTAACATGAACCGTCGTGGCAACATGATTATGGGCTAAATGCTCATATCGTCTCATTCAGTGTACACCTCCGGGTACAAACCGGGTATATAAACCACTACTCATGAAGGTAGACTCCCAAGGACCATGGGCATGGTGCAATTGGGGCCATACAAGACACTCATAAGTATATATCACCTATGGAGGTCCCCTAAGTCATCATTCAATCTAATGCAATATTCAGTCAGAGGAACAGGTGTTTGCCCTGAAGATATTGACAATCCCCTTCCTGAACAGTTTTCATAGTTGACAGCATTAGTTGTTGTGTTATCCGCCAGAGGGCAGCACCAGACCCCATCCCACTGTAGAGTCTACACTGTTGGAGGTGTGGGATGAGTAAGGTGTATGGGAGTCTGTAAGGTGTGGTGGTGCCGGGGGTGAATGACGCAGCCCACCACCACAGCACAATACACCGCCCTACTCCCAGTCAGCAGAAAAAACTCACACAAATACAACACTATAAAAACACCCAGACATGAACACAAGCAGAATGGGAGTTTTTTGCAGGTCAAGTTGACTTTTTATGTGTTTAGAGTGGCGGCGGTGGGCTGTAGTGTTGTAGAGGGAGGAGGGTGCCTCACACAGTAACGACCTAGAGGTGTAGAGCTCTATACAACACGGCAGCCTATACACTACTGACTGGTCACACACAGGCTGCATTGTTGTAGCTGTGGACCATGGACCTTTTTATCACCAAAGGTATAATAAAACCAACCCTGTAAGGGCCTTATAGTGCTTAAATGTGCTATGCCCTTTGTCGTTATGATGCATTCATGCAGCCCTGGTGAGTTACTCACCAGGGCTGCATGGCTGCAGTATGATGACATAGGGTATATCCATAAAAGCACCAAGCAACTCTCAAGGGACCATGGTCACTTGAATTCTAACTAGATTTCGCCTGAATCCATGGCTGTCCATTATTTAGACTAACTCTGTCTCTAGCTGCACTGATTACCGTAAAACCCCGGCTTTAAGACGACCCCGGCTTTAAGACGACCCCCCAACTTTGGAAAAAAATCCGTCTTGTACAAAAAACGTTTGAAAATCGATTTCACTATTATCTATGATATAAAAACCCCACCTTTAAGACGACCCCCTAACTCTAGAAAAAAATCCGTCTTGTAGAGAAAAAAAACGCCAAAAAAAATCCGTCTTAAAGCCGGGGTTTTACGGTATGTCCTGAAATTCGTCTGTCATAGACTGTATTAAGGAACCCAGTTTTCATATATAGTAGCAGTATTTAATAGGTAATTAACATTCCAGAATTATCAACTTAAAAGACAAATTCCAAATATGTGTATATCATTTAAGTTAGGATTTCACGTACTCTAAGACGCAAGATTATTCTGTGTTTAGTAGCCTTTTTTTAACATAATTATATTCATATTGTCCATAGGTTAGAGAGTGTATATATAGTAGAATAAGGAGTGTTTACACTAGGACATTAAAGGTGGGTTTCCACTACTCACATTGTCGCGCAGAGACTGTTCCGTGGTGGGGACTTCAGGGAACACGTCGTAGAGCGACGATACGTAAGTGATGAGCGACCTCTCGTCTGGACGCGCCACGTCCACATCTACAATACAATACGGTAATTATATACACAGACAACATCCCAAGGGCACAGAATGCCCATACATGTACTAATATGATCCTATATTACCTGATGGCCTACAGCAGTAGGTTTATCACAGTAACCCTTTGGGGATAGCATAGTGCGTCAATGCGCTATGACCTTTGTCGTCATGATGCATGAATGCAGCGCCGGCGAGTTAATGTGCTGCACTCGTACATCATGCCGACCCTGCAGAGTTGATACTCTCAATAATGGTCGACATGACCCATGATCCATTCGTGCATTCATGCATCATGACGATAAAGGATATATCATATTAAACCACTATGCGGCCCTTACAGGGTTAAACCCACTATTATAGTATATCCTTGCTTGGAGGCAGGATGGAGGAGGAGGAGCAGACAAAGGCTATAGCTGTAGGGGTACCGTATTGTTAGTGCAAAGGTTACTCATAGATTTGTGTCAGCTTTTATTTCCCATTATATTCTGGAGTTGGGTTAGATAGAGTAGACTGGATCATCAATGCTGCTGTCTATCCACACCAAAAATATACAGACAATGTATCCATGTCAACACCCACGCATCTACCGGTCATATAAATGTACCAATACAGATGCTGTTTCCCTCATTCCATATACACAGTTCCGACCCTGACTAGATGTCTACACCATAAAGTATGAAGTAAAAGTAATAGGATTATGCATTGATCCCTTGGTATGGAAAATCAAATGTCCAGCTAGATGCATGGAGTATACGTTTATAACTGAATTCAGTAGTGTTCTGTACTCTTGTTAGACGTGGCATTACCCTGAGATAACACTATTTAACTCTTCTCTCATCCAGCTCAGGTACACGCATAGATGTTATTGTGCAGAGCATTCAGACAGTGAAAGGTAGGTCCATGTACAGGACCGTGATGCCCCCTAGTGGTCCCACACAACACCAGAACCACCTGTCTCAGAGGCGACCCCCTGTGTACACACACAGCAACTCCACACATGTCCAGAGACGGCGTTACGTTTTTAAAATATTTGACTAAACTAAATAATTATACTCTCATGTTTCAAAGTCAGCCCAGTGCTATACAATGTCTAGCCATTTACACGACATTTCATTTTACATTGGGTATTGTGGTGCATTGTTAAGGGATTGATCATGGTGTGTATGTGATACATTATAGTACAATGAGTCAAAAGAATGTTTACCTTCAGGGTCGAGGAGCTTGGTGACACCAAACTCACGTTCGGCGATTGTGAAGGCCATATCGAGGTTCTCTTTCGGCGTCTGTGAGTTCACGCGCCGGAAGTCAACCAAGTCAGGCCTGAAAAACAGCAAAACGATACCGGTAAAATATATATATACAGTATTCACAAAATCAACACGTTAAATACAAATTTAGACACTATGTGATCAACAGAAACCAAAAATATTACGATGTTAGTCTAGTTCTTGCAGGAAATGAACAGAATATAACACAGAAAGTCCAGTGAAGATGAGTAGAATAGCAGGAAAGTGGCATCTATAAACTGTACATTTAACTACTCACTGATTGTGTGAGGATAGGGCTTATCCCATTACAAAGCATTCTGGGCCCTGATGGAGACGGAGGAGGTACAAATCCCGTTGGGGCTCTCCCTCCTGGTGAGAATTCACACTTAATCGCGTCTCAGAGAGGACCAGGACGGGATTTAAGGATTTAGCTAAGTCGGTGCTGGTATGCAGGCCTGGTCAACCCTTACAAGTTGGTTTAGTCAACATTAGAGCCTTGGGGCTAACCCGTGTCTTTAGCCAAACATGGGTGTATAATCTCAGGTTGGACACCACCTTAGCAGATAACCCTGTAAGGACGGCATAACACTGTAATAGTCCATGCACTGTGGTGCATAAATGCAGCATTAGTGAGACAACTCGCCAACGCATTCAAGCATCATGCCGACCGACCATATGTGGTTGATACAACTTTGAATGGTTGGTAAGATGCATGAATGCATCATGACGACAAGGAGCATATCATATTAAATCATTATGCAGCCCTTAAAGTGCTAAACGACCTGTGTGGACTCACAGTCACAGGGCCACGGTGCTACAGAAACTAGGGTCATGTGAGTCAATAGTTAACCTGGGACTGGGTAATGAAAGCACATTGAACGCTTGGTTAACGTAATGCTCGTTACTCTAATCTACATGGTGTAGCCAATACATGGACACGTGTATAATCCCACACTGTCTACACTGGAGTCACTATAGATGGTATATTGTATATACCACGTGCATGGCCAAGGGGTGTACATCATATTGTCCCATGATATAATTATGCATAATTAGATAACTGTAGCAGTACAGGTGTATCGATGTTTTGTGTTAGCGTTTGTGTTGTTAATAACCAGGTCTAAGTTGTGTCCAAACGGGAGACCTGTGAATGACCGGTAGGGTAGACCTAAGTCTACTTCACACATCTCAACACAAGACCTACACACTCAGTACCATAACATGCATGGCATTAGCATGACTTATAAAATGTCCTCTCGTAGGATTTTTCTGACTTTGTAAATCATTATAATCCTTTGTGGAAGGCCTTATGCACGAATGCACTCCACATATCTAATGTTAGTATAAAGCGCATTGTACATGTATCATGGTACTGTCCAGACATGTGCTATAGTCCGGATCGTTCCTGCAGGTGCACACTTCTCCTAGTCAGCCCGAGTTGTCCAATCACCAGAAATATATTTATATTCCTATGGCGAAAAGGAATACCCCTCATTAGGCATGAAACTCACCCCTTGGGGCTATTATCCCTCCATGGTACTCTTCAAGGTATGAGCCTCCAGAAGTTAAGATTCCTCCAGGGTGCCCAGTGTCCACCCTGCAGACACGACAGCTAGGAATGTATAAGGGTTGTGTGCAAGAGGACCTGTTAGGGGCAGAGCTTGCCAACACAAATATCACCCTTCCCTCCCTCCCACCCCCTTAACACACTCAATGCACCACCTTTTTAATCCGTAACCCCTCTCACAAGGGAGTCACAACCAAACATGGCCCCTCCCCTTTGACCCCCCCCCCCCCCATGTCTGAGTGTCTACCTGGGCTGCCACCCTTCCCATATTCATCTATATGTATCAACTTAGCAATATCCCTGGGGGTCAACATATTGGTTTAAGTGTACACTTATGTATCATGGGTTCTGTTAGAAAGATGTCTTTGTGGGTGGTGAGGACGGAGTGTGAGAGAAGTAATGGCAGCTAACTACACTTAAGTATACAGGTTACACACAATACACAAAACAAATTGTTAACAAAAGAGCCCAATTTAACTTTCCTGTTACATGACCAAGCCCTGGGCAAGACTTGTCAAAGGAGTTTGGCAATGTAAAAGCCATATTGTATTAGGTGGTTTAGCCATGCACTTTGGCCATTTGTATAATATGCAATACAGCCCACTACTTGATATCTGATAAAAACTGGATGTCATTTTCATGATTTTGTTATTTCTTATGGAACCAGTCATAATATTCTCAGATGGAAACCACCAGCAAATGAACAATCTAGCTATTGGTTAAAATATTCAGCAACGACCCTTGGCAAGTCTACACAGGGTTCAGTCTGTGAATGCTACCTGTGTTACTGTCGTCACCTGACGTATCGTCACGTCACATGCCCCTCCCACTCTCACAGTAACAACAGGAGTCTGTGTGTTATCCTACCCCAACCTTCTAAGGAGCTCTATTACCCTCACCTGGGAGGTATTTGCCTCCTTTTCACTCTACCACCAATTGTTGGCTACCCCCATGTCCGCACACATTACCTACAATATTGTATTAATGTAGCAAAATGCCCTCAGCATATGGCGTGACAGCCTCCCTAACATGATACCACTGCGCATGCCTAAACACAGCCCCACTTCCGGGCCACTTCTCCCAACATATTCTGATCAAGATTGGCAACATGCTAGAATATCAACATGTTGAGGTATTTAATGTGTTTTCCTTGGCATTTGTAATGATCTGACCATGGTTTGCTGTTTTTAGCAATCAGTGGTTTCAATGGTGCCCCATTCCCGGGGTGAGTTATGTTGTTACACTAAATCCGCAAATCGTCCACAGTGCTGGGTGTGTTTTATTACCATGTTTTATCAACGTAACTGGGTACAGGGTCTCACAGGGGTCCAAGCCTCCCACCCTTTCTGCTACATACACAGAGCTATTTGTCTTGGATCCTGCTGGACGTCTGAAGCACTAAATAGTCCCGTGTTGTGATACACTAGCTGCCCCGACTCATCTGGCTGTAAATGCTCACCTATTCACATGCTTGTTACTTAGGCCACTCAGAAAAGTGGTTTCTTATCACCAAGGTCTGGGAAATCTGACGAGGGAGGCTAAAATGTATAGGATAACCAATATTCACATTTTATTGGTTAAGAATAAAGTGATCTTTAAAATGGTGAAAATGTAAGTTGTATCTATACCACTGCATTGCTACATTTTGTAGCTTTATTATCTTCAAATTGTTACCAAATATGACAATTTTTGTCCATTTTTTATCAAAAATTGCCAACAGAAAAAAAAGGTTTTCCTTAAAACCTGATTTTTATGATGCACGCGGTGATGAGAAACCATTTTATTTCTTTGAGTGGTCTTACAACCACCTGCCTGCAATAGTAGAGTAGCTCACATACTTATTAACAGGTCAATTTGAGTCGTTGTGAGTCGTCCTAACTAAACTCAGAGATGAGCAGTTCGGTATAGGTACTTTCTGCAAGGTGCTTTCTCAACTCTGTGTGGTCGCATGTTCATCATGCTCCAAAATGGCTTACACACACAGAAAAGTGAGAGTCACTTTTCTGAGGGTGTAGTTAATTAAATTATGATGCGGCTCATAAAGGGTTATACTCTAGTAAATATGTATGCCCTTCGGGCTTAGCTTCGGGGTAGGTTCTACATGTCTAAACTGTGGGATCCCCTGCAGGATCGTGTGTGGAGGTGTGGAGGTAGCTATTATTACCCTGGAGATGAGAACTGGCTGTGGGCTACACAGCAGCAAGACATTACCTCGGGGTGTTGTGGCTGTGGAGCCCATGCTTACTTTAACACCAATTCACGTCTATTACTGGTGACGGCAACACGCAATGCCACGCCATGTGATTATTACTTCATGTCGGTCCTCCTCAACACAAACACGGTATTCTGCCTGCCACACACCCATACACACACACATAGCATGTCAAATGGTGCTGGCTTTTATATGGCCGCTGTGTAGGTATTTACATGTGTATGTGCGGTGTATAATAGGGGGTGCAGATGGGTCCCCCCTAAGGCTGGAAAGTCGCAGAAATAAGGGGTCCAGGTCACAAAGTCGCTTTTTGGACCCTTTATTCTATGGTCCTTTTTGACCAAAAGTCGCTAAGTCGTTTTTATTATTGCCTTAGGTCAAAAGTCGCCTCCAAAACGGCCCAGGACACCAGATCGCTTTTGACCCATCTGCAGTCACTATAATGGTAAAGTGAACACGTTCTGGAGAAGGAGCCATATCTATCTCATGACCATACACCAATGCAGCTATAGCTCCCATCCACACTAGACAGCTGCCCTATCTACAATAGATCGACCGTCCATAATAGTTTTATGTCTATTGAGATTCTGGCCATGACAATGCCTCGGGCTATGGTTTCGAGATGGACATGGTCTGAAGCATGCATGGAAGGGTGCCTAAGCCTATACATCTATAAAGTCTCATAATATAAGTAATTCAATGGTTCAATATTCTTAGCCCTTGGTCGCCTCTATATCCATATGATCATATTCAGTGAGGGTAGGATCAGTGGGATGACCAGGGTTCTCTGTGACCACTCTACCTTTCAATCCTCACCTCTGACCGTCTGAGAAGACTCAAGGGTCGGTCCAGGTTTCTGTAGCTAGCTCACCAGAATAATTATTCACCACTTAATTCCTTGGGCTAAGACCGCTCACAACCCCCGATATTCCACCACCAGGTCAGAGTTCAGGGGTGAGGGATCAGCCAGGTCACCTGGGGTCACCTCCAGTACCTGTGAGAGCGGACCCTGGAGAGGGACATGCTGACATGAAAGGCCCCCACCTGTCTGCCTGCCTTGTACGTCACCTGGTGGCTGTGGGTGTCAGGTAGGTTGTGTCAGGTGTGGGGCAGTACAGGCCCCTATTGTATACAGCAAGTAGGCTGTCATACCTAAAGTACCTGTCTCCCATCACCACCACCACCCCTTGTAACCCCCTCCCTAACCCCATACCCTTAGGCTGCATAGTGTTTAATATGCTATGCCCTTCCTGATGCATGAATGCAGCCCTCGAGAATCGAATTGTTAGGGTTTCCTCCATGCATCATGACGACCTTTGGGAGTGTATCTACCTCATACGGTCGTCATGATGCATAACCCGGTGAGCTACTCGACAGGGCTGTGTTCATGATGCTAAGGGCGTCGTGCATTAAATCAGTATGCGGCCCTTACAGGATCAGCATCATGGTGGGTTCCCACGTCCAGTGGTGTGACTGGACTACGGTTAGATTGCCATGGTAACCGGACCACACCAGGGGGAATGGTTGAGAATGCCAATACAGGGGGTGGAGGAGAATTGTGATGTTTGGGGACAGGGCTACTTTCAATGGTCCATTGTGTTATTCCCAACACATTCCCTAAACATTCTCTCACATCGCCTTTAAGGGCCACATAATGCTTTATACACGTGTTGATGCATGAATGCAGTCCTGGTGGGTCGACTCGCCAGCGCTGCATAGTCTGCATTCAGGCACCATGCTGATTTTATGGGGTTATAATGCATAGGCCTCGGCAGGTCAACTCACCATGCATCCGGACGGCATGGGAGCCAGCACTCAAAACACTATGCGGCCCTTAAAGGATTAAGGATGTCAAACGCACGTGACCTGAAAATGGGGGGTATGTCTTAAACGTCAACATGCAGGTAACCATGGTAACTAGTCTAACCTACCTGTGCCTGTGGAGGATACAGAGGAAGGCTTTCCCGTCGCGCCAACTGGAGGAGAAGTCGCGTACTCGTACGGCGGGGTAGCCCTCCACGGTCCGCTGACTCCATAGTAGGAGCGCGTTACGGGCACTCAGGTCGTCCGCCTGCCCCGTCACCACCACATCCGAAATCTGCAAGCAAAGGGGACCAGTGTTATTCATATTGTTTCATTTTATACATTGTCATGTGTTTTTTATACATTCTGGGCTTTATCTGGAGGAGAGAAATTGTTACATGGTACATGAAGAGATTGCAGCATCACATGTAGGGGATATTAACGTGAGCTGTGAGGCATGGTTAGATTTTCCAAAAACCCATTGGCATTTCCAACATCTTTCATTTGTCGTGAATCATTTGGACATTTTCTTTATTCTGTACATCTGATATCTCAGGTCAAGGGCATGTATTACGGTCATGCAACATTTACCCAGTTATTTGGATTTTCTGAAACATCCTTTCTCTGATGGAACGTACATGTCAATACTCTATTAACAGTCTATCAATGCACTAGGCACTCTGTCGTCATGATGCATATTATATGCAGCCTTGCAGTCTCTACTCACCATGAATGCATTCCTGCATCACATGTCAAGCATGAGCATAGAACATGAAAGTATCATGAGACCCTTAAAGGGTTCACTTAACGGTACTCTCAGATACACCCCTCTTTACAACTAACTAGGACTAGGAGAAATTAGGCCAATTCATGGCCCAGAACGCCCTATTTGTTCATGACTTGAATTAGCCACGTGAAGGCCATGTCAGGTCACCAGACCTTGCACAGATATCCCACAGTCATGTATCTTCTACATTAGGTATGCTTATATAGCCTGACAGTAATATGTATCAGTATAAAGGTGTCTACAATGTGCTCTGTCTATAACGTGAAGAATGAGTTGGTAAAGCAGTACATTCAACACTAATGTGATTAATGCTAAACAAGATGGTAATCAACCAATAGGAATGCTAGGTATGGAGGAAACCGACCTTTTCATTCACAAACACTAACTGTTACACCACCAACATTAAATTAGTATCATGGAGGAAACTAGTTCAATTGGTTAGAGGGTATTATATTTTTAAACAGTGATCACACTCTCTAGTCGACATAATGGATGAAATCTGGCGATTTCTGCATGAGATTAACATGATTTGATACAGAAGGTCCTGCGAAATGTAGGAATTCCCGCAAAAGCAGGATAAGTGGGATTGCTTAGGATTCAAGTTATGAATATATATATGCGTCCTAATAGTTGTGTAATATTCTGGTTGGTTCTGGTCATAGGGATTACTGGGAATTCCTCCAGCAGCTCTCCCAGAGCCGCATAAGTATGGCCGTATTAATAACACTTACACTTGGTTTAATATAGTATACGTGTTGTTGCTCCAACAGCCCCCTCCCACCCTGCTTCCACATACAGGCTAAGTCACCTTATATAAATGCTCTATACCATTAGAGTATGTCCGATCTCATTATATCTCACCTGTTTAGTGGCTCTAAAGGATCTTGTACGTTTGATCCTCCTGTAAGAAGGATATCTACCTCCAATCAGACCTGGGGACGAGGTATCCATATTCCGAAACTAGTATTTCTCTCAGATAAACAACCTTATGGATATAACTCCCTGTGGTGTTCCAATAGTACTTCTATATGCTAGAAGTGAATGCTTATGAATACTGCTTGTACTCCCGAATGAACTGTAATTATTGAATGACCTTATATCGATCTGAATGAAATCTTGTAGCTGGTATTTCCTATGCCCTATTATATTCCTCCACGCTGCAAGTATAATTCATATGACCTAGTATGTAGGGCGCTCAATGCCTAATCCTTCAGAAATATGGAACTCCTTTGAAATATGCCTGTGTAAGCAACTCTTGTTTTTCTCTCTGTTATAACTCTTCCTCCTGTTGGTACTCCTGTCCCTGGACACTGTAGGTCCTGCCTGCTTGAGGCACTGTTCCTCCTGTGTCCCTCCTCCTGTGTAATTTCAAACTGCTAAAGACTCCTTCTTCCAGTACCTGAGACCTCTCCAACCACCTCCCCACCACCCGTGTCCCCACCTGGCGAGACGCCCGCTAATCACGCCGTTTTCAGGCCGCTGTAAAACCACTAATACCTGACGTCATTAAACGTGTTAAGACACAAGTTTAAATGCAGAATACCTTGTCATCTCACACAGGTAACTCCCACCCACACGTTTAACTTCAGTGCTTCAAGATTGAATTCTTCATCTCCCACCTGATCCACAGCAGTGCCAATGGTTTTCCACAGGGATCACTGCATGCTTATGCTTTTATCATAACCCATAACCCAACATGAGTACCAATGGTGGGGGTGCAGAGGGGTCCCCCCTCAGGTCGGTCGGAAATTAAGGGCCCCAGGTCACAAAGTCGCTTTTTTAGACCATTATTTCTATACACGTTTTTTTTTTAAGTCGCCAAGTCGCTTAAAGTATTGTACCAGGTCGTCAGGTCGCCTGGAAAAACAGCTCAGGTAGCTCTTTACCCCTCTGGAGCCACATTGGTATAGAGACTGAATATTAGGTTAGGTTGTCTACATGGTGGCAGTAGTGGTGGGTTTATGGTATTGTCTCAGCACGTAAGGCACAAGTCGGTGATTAAGCTGGGATGCCGACCGGGACGGGGCGCCCCATCAAGGGTTGTACTGGGTCAGAGATGTGTGATACCAGGCTGTGTGTGGACACCCTTAATAAGTACTCACACATATAGAACAATACTAATAATGTATACTAATTAAACCTGCCATAAAGCTGCTGTCAAAATTAAAACTGTTACTCTCACTTTGACATTAACTTTGGATTTCAGACCCACGCATGTTGTATATCTCCAGTGTGAGTGCACGCCATCCGGCAGTGGAGTGTGTCCAAACACACAAAACATCCTTTCACACTGACTGGGAATTTGCTTTTTTTTGCCTATCTTGTGATCATCATTATGAACACGCCACGTACATGTTCATGACACACTCACAGGTAAGGTATAAAGGTGGAGCACACCTTTGTGAGGCGGGGAGTCTGCTGTCATGTAGCATGCTCTGCTGGCATGGAGGCAATGTCAACACCAATGCCTGCTCACATGCAGCAACAACACAACCATATATTTCCAGGCATTAAAAACTCACAATTGCCTAGAGCTACATTAAAGTATCCCTCTACTGTCCCAGGTCCATATAGTTATTCAGTTTTTTGTACACTACGCCGGCCCAGATCACATGTTATAACCTCCCATGTGTCTCACTCCTGGCATGAAATCAACCTCAGACATCCAAATTCTACCCATTAACACTTATTTCTATCCCCCCGGTCCTCCCCATGCCCGAGGCCTCCCTCTGCTTTCATGCATTTCACTGGATGTACCGTATATGCCGACATAAAGGCACATCAGGTTAATAGAGGAGTTTACAGTCACATTCATAGGCCCCGGAGAAGCTGGCAGCATAAAGCCCTGGAGGAGATCAAGACCGAGCCTCCGCGGGACATTCAGCTAAATCAGCTTAGTGTTAAACGTGACCGAATGAACCTCATCCAGGTTCTGCATGTTCAACATTTAAGGGCCGCATAGTGCTTTAGTGTGCAATGCACCTTATCGTCATGATATCTGAATGCAACACTTACTGCACTAAGGCATGATGCCAAACTTATAGGGTTGATACACTCCCACAAGTTCGGTATGATGCATTCATGCAGCGTTGGGGAGTAGAGACTTACCAGGGCTGCATGAATGCATCATGTCGACAAAGGGGTACAGCATTATAAAGCACTATGCGACCCTAGCAGGGTTAATGTCAGCTAGGATAATTATAGTCCTCCTTTTTGGTACACATGTACTTAATAATAACATAGTTATGATAGTATTACGTTTGGCTATTAGCATATGGTGTAACTGTTCATTATATTTGTAACTTAATTCATCGGTAACATTCATACTTCTTAACCGCAATGGTTTTACCACTCTTTTTCATAAAGGTCTTGCTGTAGAATGTGGCCAGGGGTGCTAATCCCTCTTCTTCCTGCTGAGAGTTAGCTCAGCTACCCTCGTGGAACTCGAGTGGAAAATCTATTATGGTAAATCCGTTAATATAACAACATATTCGGGTTATTATGAGCTGGACTCCACGATGCTGGCACAATGCCTGAGTACCGGAGAGGACTAGCTACAATGTACCCAAAGTAGATGCCCGAAAGCTGACGTATCCGCGAGAGTGTCGACCTAAACCATGCATAACACCCTAACAGCCCTATCCACACTATTGCTGCACAGCGAAAGGAACACTATACATTTACCATAAATATCAACATTCTAGGTCTGATGCATAGTTTAAGTGCTACTGAAAGAGGCTATGCGTTGAATGAAGCACGAGATTCTCCCCATAATCAGTGACCTTAGTCATGAGGTCAGAGATTCAGATACATGACTAGTTGACATAGCTATGTGTTGTACAGCTTAGCACCCATCACCACTCACATGCCGTCAGCATCAGTTCACAAACAGTGAGTTATGTGTCTACCCCCATCAATCCCTGACTCACCCACCCTATACCTATAGCATCCAACCCTACACCACCCACCCTGCCTCCCCTTCCATTCACCTACCTGACAGGTAGGGCTACCCCCTGCTGCTGCTGCACCCTGACTGTAGTCTAGCTGCTAACGTGCTGACAGGGTAAGATCCAGATACATCTTATACTGGGTCAAACACCTGGTTGGAGATTTCTAATTTGTAGCCTCCAACGTCAGCCAAGTAAGAGGACATGTAGAGCTCTAATGTTGTGTTTAGGAACAACCTCCAGGTAGTGAGGCCAATCACTGGTTACACAGAGCTGCTTAATCTGGTTGCTATGGTAAACAAATGAGTAACTATGGACGGTCAAGCCTTATCCTGGCAACTGAGACATTTGGTAAATATGATCGGAGTCATAATGACCCTTTATTGGGAGGGGAGCAAACATTGCCAGTATAAACACTGAGATAGCCTAGACCGAGGTGAGTAAGGAGTGATAACTGTTAGATATGGGAGGTACCAGGTGATCAGTGCTACAGGTAGGGGAGGATGCTCACCTGGTTTAGGCCCGTTTTAGGCTTCACTGCCTCCTGCCTCCTCCAGGCTACCATGTCTGACAGATGTAGGACATGTTGTACCCAGTGACCTTTGCCCCATTTATACTCCTATACATCATGCCTATTCCTGGCATTTCTCATCCATACTGGCCTCAATCCCGCCCAACCATCCTAGCATATATTCTGGCCAAAGCACATAGCTGTAGAAGAAGCGGAAATATCTAGGGGGGGGGGGGGGGGCTGTATAGCAGGTATATAATAAGGGACCGTACCATTATTGGAGATGCTAACACCCCCTCCTCTCCGGCAGTGACTCATCCAATCATTTCTACAGGAATCATGATTCCCCTCTTAGGCTCTACCATAGCCTTCTCTACGTGTTCACCAACAGCTCATCCCGCCCCGCCTACCCAAGTAACCCCAGGTTACCCCAGGTTACCAATATCATACCTCCTATCCCACCCCGCACCTGCCCTGTCCATCTCGATATGCACATACCGGTATGCCATACAATCTGGCAGCTTTGGATCTGACAGCCCGTTCTGGTTCCCTTACACATCACTAGGGGCCGCCACCAGGCATGTCGGGCTTAGAGGGACCACCAGGAGCCTAACTGAGTTCATAATGGGTGTTTGTATCAGGAGTATAGACACTAGTTTAATAGCACTACCTGGAAGCTCGATGCAGGTATATTGAAGATGGGAGAGAGGTAATACTCTGTGATAGGACCATTGGCTGTTCCAAGAAGAAAAGCTTGTGTGAGGGAATTCGGTCAAAAGTCAGGGGGTGGAGAAGACCTGCAAGGAATGTTAGACTTTGCAGTAAAATAGGGCAGGCCGGTTCTGGCCATCACTCCCCCAGGTGTTTTGAATGTGGTTTATAACAAATACCAGACGTGCCCTCACACCACACACCGCCTCCTTACAGGTGTACTACCTGAGCGGACAGGACCTTACAGGGTCCACTCCCTGAGTCACCCCTAGCACCCTCCCCTGGGGGATACCACTGCTCTATGTGGCTGTATTGTGCAGCTACAGGGGAGGTCAATGTACTAGCAGGGACCTGACCCCTGTAATGACACATCCTATTCAGAACACTCCCGTAAGGGTGTGTGTGAATGGGATACCTTCGTGGGAGATGTGTTTTGCGATTAAGATTCGTCTACCTGGGTAGTGAAAGTGTTTTATGATGTCAGGTAAATGTGCATAATGATATGGCGGAGATGTAAACTAGAGAGAAGGGTTGGACCAGATTAGGGGTGAAATGATTCTGTGTGGCATACCATTTCAATACATTATCAAGTCCCAGATCAATCCTTTCGTACTGAACTCGAGCTAAATTTAAAAAAAATTAATTTAATAATTTGGGGTTACCCTGGTACATACCTTAAAATGTATCAAATTAGACTCATGTTTCCTTTAAGTCATTTTCAATATCAAGAACCCACACAAGACATAACAAGGTCCTGTCTTCTCATGGTTTCTCTCCCATCAACCATATTGAGATGGATAGAGCACTGTATACTCCAGTGTGTTAGCTCCCCCTCTTTCCAACTCCACCAACCTACAATCGTCCGCAGTGCCAATTCGCTAATTAATGGTGTAGGAAGTCATTAGTCAGTTAACAGGGTCATGGCCTGCAGCAATTACTACATTCAGAACGCGATAATTATTGTTTTCATAATCATGCCAGAGGAGAAACATGACCCATGTCCCACAGCTAAGGCTATAGCCTCGAGCATTGGATCTGCGACTGATCCGTAATTTTCAAATAAACTATCTGTGTTTGGAAACGTGTACTGTGTATTGAAAGTATAACTGTCCGACCTATTATCATTCAGCACAGAAATATCCTGATAATACATTATAAAAGTCGTTATTATAAACTTTATCTTCGGTATTCTTATCTGGCATCGAAACCTCTGTAGTGATAATGCCTCATGCACAATTGACAAGGGCAAACACCTAGTTGGGTTAAAGATAGCTAGCCATTGACAAAGAGTGGGAAGACCTGTTGTTAGGTCCGACACCTTCATTTCAGCTTCCCTGGTTTACCAAAGCGGACGACAAAGGCTTCCGGTACCTCAGACCCCAGGGACATGCGCACTGATGCCGTAACATCGTTAAGGGTGCCGTTACCACTGTAGGTGTATTGCATATTTGACAGGGACGTCTGAACTGACTGCCCCAGGGTTGTCACGTGCTGACCAAAGGAGATCAAACAGAGTCACATGAAGTTCATCAATATTCTAATCAGGAAAAAGATGAAGTTGTTGTTTAACATCGTTCTTATACCCTTACGTGGTTGGTCCTGAATGCTAATCTGACGGAACTCGTGCTCTGTTCAGCTATAATATAAACGGGTAAAGGACGGCTCATTATACCTGTATACCTACACTGTAAAACGTTGTTTGCCATTTTCGTAGCAGAACAGTAGATTCTACTGTAGGTGTACAGTTTATTGTAGGTAAACAGTAAAATCTACCGTAAATCTACAGTAGATTCCACTGTAAATCTATTCCACAGTAGATTCTACTGTAGATCTACAGTAGAATCTACTGTGTACCTACACTAACTATTTACAGTGTACAATCTATTCTCATTATTGGGTGTGACAGTTCCAACCCACCTCCAACTGACACCCCCTGTGTAGGTCACCGACCCCCGGGGCGGGTGAGTCACCCCTTTCATCTCTAACAATCTCCTTAACAAATACCAACTGAATTCATCAATTTTAATTCAATTATTTTATCGCCATCATATCTCAAGTGTTTGAACACCAAATATACTATGAATCCTATCGATAATGACCTTTAGTCGCTATACTGACATGGGTAAACAGCCCAGACCCCCCTCCTCTCATTTTCTATTGTGAACACGTTAAGGGTGGTATAGTGCCTTAGTTGCAATGATGCATGCATGCAGCCCTGGCGACTCCACTACTGAGGGTGGTAGGTTCTCATGTGTCGGCATGATGCACCAATGCAGCACTGGCAGCACTGGAACTGCATTAGATGTATTCATGTATCATGCTGACTCTTGGGCGAGTTACTCGAATTCGTACATCATGACGACAAAGGGCATAGCGCATTAAATCACGTAAAGCGTCGATACACTGGTTCCCCCTGCTGCGTACCGAGGACCAGTGTACCACTTAGCTCAGAACGAGGCTATGTACCTGTACTTCCGGTGCCTTGTACCTGGGTGAGTAGAGAGCGTGGTACACCAGCGCCCCCAGGTGGAACATGTCCCTACCCTCCTCCTGTGGGCTGACCAGCAGGTATCCTCATTCCTCCAGGGTGGTGGTATTAGTACTGGATGCCTGCACACCTGACAGTCACCGTGTTATGATGTAGAGTCGGCAGTCCCTCCAGACCATATCATCCTTAATCTAGCTGGTCATGACGTATATCTTGTACAGTGTTCTCCAGGGCAGGTGTTTATCAGGTTACCTGTACCTTGGTCTTCACCCAGGTTAAGGACCTCCCTGACCGATCATCCATGGCATTGTATTGGTTCCTGACTCTCAGTGTAAACTGTACAGGTGAGCGGTAATAGATGAAAGCAGCGATGCATGTGAGCTTGATTGATCACCTCCCCTGATGGTCACTTTCACACCTATGTGAATGGGCGATGATAGGTGTATATTGACACTGCCTCACCTGTATAAGGGCCATCCCCCACCTGGAGCAGTGATTAGTAGGGCTCTGGGTCCTATAGCTAGGGTACACAGGGATCAGCACAGGTCGGCGGGTGGCCCAGTTTACCTGGAGAGGATCAGGATGACCCCATCATTGCCTCTCTGTGTGGGGATCAAAGCCGGCTTAACAGATAACACACACACAGGAGAGGAGGTGGGTGGGGAGGGCTCAATGATCTAAACTGGATGTGGGATGGGCAGAGGAGGGGGAGGAGGAGGAGGCCTTATCAGCTATATCTCTGGTGGAATGGAGGATCCCTCAATGTCTACCTTATCGTTATATCATTGGGTGTCATATAACTGTGCTTAGTGGCTGCTTTGCTTTTTATTCGTTGCATAACTGTTATTATTTCTTTTATCAGTACTATCAACGTGCTCTTCACAGGTTCCTCATAATTATTGTCCCTGTGCCAATAAACCAAGTGTTATGGTTTACCACCATCCTTAGTTGCTCCAAATGTATTGACTACAATCACCATTAGCCCATTGTGTGGGAGTCCTAGGGAGAGTATTATGAAGTATGATCTAATTATTGGCCCTTTTAAGCACACCTCGTTGGCTGTCCTGTTATCTGTGAGCTGGAAATGATGCCACTAAATGGTGCACTCTGTACTTTCTATAGTCAACTCAGCTCCGATATCTGATAACGATTCTCTTTGAGCTGGTACAAGATGCAAGTCCACTGCCAGTCCACCACCAACCATGATCTGACAAAGCACTTTAGGTTAAAAAAACATTGTGTTCAATAGAGTAGTCTGACAATAACTAACACCCTTGGTATGCTTCATCAGAAACATATAGGGCCCCTTGTGGCCCCTGTACCATTTACAGAGGTAGAATTGTGCTTGAATGACTCTACAGACTCTAATCCTGTGTTTAACCCACTCCATGTACATTGCACGATGACGGCTACAATGGACACTTTTTGCAATAACTATATTATGCTCTCCACTTATTCCCATAGCACCTCTGGACTTCAGTTAACCTATGTTAGAGTTAAGAATTACCGGCTATATAAGTAGGGCAGAGTATAAAGGTCAGTTGGATATTAGGGAAGACCCATATTGCACCCCCAATGTGGCACCTCAATGGGTGGTCATCATGGAAACCCGAATCTAATCTACACCGGTACCACATGGGTGGTTCTAGAGAGGGGTTTCCCCTAATCATGTCAGTATGACATCCCCCCCCCCCTGGGTCTAACCGACCCCATTCCATCCTAACCCTGTATATTAGATACCATGCTGACTTGACCCAAAGACCTACATAGAACACTGCTTGACCCATACCATCCGTACCATCCTATTGGGGGCATTGATGGGTATGGATGAGCGATGTTTCACTTATTTGAGGGGAGGCTATATACGATACGGTATCGTGTAGTTACTCTACTAGTAGGGTGTGTTCCGGGGGTGTGTTCCCCATTCCCACAGCATACTACTAAGACATGAAGATGCAGGGTAATGCATCTCCATATGAATTCTGATTACCTGCCATATATTATCAATATACATGTTCAATTCGATAAGCATACTCCATGCAGTCTCTTTGAAGTCATGTGTGAATTCTCCATGTAGTGAGCCCTGCAAGACGCTGCAGTCCACACCAACACGTACACCCCCACACGTACTGCCCTCTTAGCTGCCACCTGGAGGCAGGTCTGGCAACTATCAGTGACCAGCCAACTCACATGCTCACCATCTGACTTCCGGTGTTTGCAATAAAAAATGAATCTGAGGTAGATGTCTGTAAAACAACTTTTGATGACACAGTTCTAGATCTGGCACTCAGAGATGCATTTGTAAGGCTCCACACTACAACCCATGGCCTTGTCTAATAAAGGCCAGCCTACTAAACCAGGTGCTGATATAACTGAGGATATCTGAGTATTACAGTGAAGTCTATGGCAAGCGATATGTTCACCCCCGATATCGGAGTTTTTAACTTTGATATCACAGTTTCTAACTTTGATATCAGTTTCTAATTTTGATATCACAGTTTCTAAATTTGATATCACAGTTTCTAACTCTGATATTACAGTTTTTAACTCTGATATTGGGATTATAACTCTGATATCAGAGTTCCTAACTCCGATATCGATATTTTAAACTCTGATATCAAAGTTTTAAAGCCCGATATCAAAGTTTTAAATGGCTTGCCACAGAGGTCAGTGCCCCATGAGATCAGCTTCTGACACACTACACATCCACGTGTACCTATCAGGAGTTTCTACCATGCACTCTGCTGTTATCTGTCAGATGGCTTCTGTTATGTGAGATATCAGCAGTTGTCTATTATGGAGTAGGTTATATGGTATATAACTCTGACTGTCACATGGCCCCAACTTGTGGAGGCACTTTATTGTAGGCCATACAGGCCCATAGGGCGGTGCTATTGGTCTTAGTATTAGCCTCTTGAACACCCTCAGAAAAGTGAGCGTCACTTTCGCCAAAAACACTCTCACCTGAAAGTCAGGTACTGCCTGGCTTTCAGGTAAGAGTGCTTTCGGCGACAGTGACGCTCACTTTTCTGAGGGTGAACCCTCCATGGGATTAGCATCCTCTTGCAATATACAGATATAAGTCCTGTCGTGTTTTACTGTATTCGTGTAGTCAAAATGTGCACTAGCCATTGTATGTGAACTGAATAGATGGTTGTAGCTGTCATTTTCTGTCTGTATCACTAGCCGATGATTGTACTACCGGTATCCTCAAATTTGATACATGTTATTTCTCATTTGTACAATGTTACAGGTGCTGTGATACATCTAAATGCTATGTTTAATCAGCATCACTATACAATGTCACCAACAAATTACAATTACGGTAATGACACACCGTTGATGTAGTCCTGTTGTTGGTAACTATTTATATGTGGCATGGTCACTCGATCTGGCCATGTCCAGGTAACCCACTATTGCACTGATATATATACGGTATACATATAAACCTCTATTTAGCTTCATGGCTATATGTTATCATTGGTACTGTGTCAATGTGACGTTAGGTCAATACCTCCGGTATCTCTTTAGGATAATGGGTGGATTATGAAGGCATGCCAGCCGTAATACGATAATCCTCTCTGGTCGGATTACCGGTATGACAGTCTAAGTAGGGTGGGGTACCTAGGCAGAAAGGGATAGTCCTCGTCTTTATGTTTCAAACAAACACCCATCCCCATAGTCATTAATATTGACCTATTTTCTCCATTATTGGTGAAATTAAGCTAGAGCTACTAAGGAAAAATATAGGAAATACATTTTTTGAAATCGTTATCATTCACAATACAAATTTAAGGCTGACAGTATAAAGTATCAAGAAATGTGTTGATCAAAGTATCATATACATTACATTTCATCGACCTTAAATGTCTGACAATTGTTCACACAAAATTGAAACACATTTGGTCGATGTATGTACGCATGAAGTGAAATAGTATTGGAGCCAGCCAGGTCAGATATAGTTTTAGACCCCAGGTTCTCTAACTAGTTTAGTCACACCCACGTCACCCATACCAGGTCACCACAGGTCTGTAGCCTCCAGAAATACCCCTCAATGTTATGTTCTACTGGTGGCTACTTAGAGTAGCTTAGACGTCTAATCTGGTCCTACAGATTATACCCCATAGATTTTAACGAGATTGGGACAAACCGGATTTCACGCTGCTTTACCCCTATTAGTGCCCTGTACTGGACTTAGTACAGACACACCTATATTCACTCCTGTACCCCAGACCTGGGTATACATGACCTGATGCGTGCAGTCTAGTATACTGGGGGTACATGGCAGTGTCAGTCCCTACCATGCATGCATGTGTGTATTTATGTATGCAGATATGTATTTATGCGCCCTGACACAGCCTGGTTAGGGTACACATGTTCACCTCTGTATATGTTTGGCGGGGGTGGGCTAAATAAACCACGTGACGTTAGATCCAGACGCTGATAGGTCACGTGACTGAGACCAGACGCCCGATGCGCCCCCTGGTGGGAGTAGACACCGTATGGGGCGCCCCTGGCGGTAGGTGGAGGGGCGGGGGGCATATGGAGGCCCACTTAACACTGATAAACAGTTCTGGATACAGTGAATTTGTGTTGCATACCATGGCAGGCGTTACAACATACACTGGAGATCCAAGGCCAATGCACATCAACCCAATTATACACTAATATATACATGTAAACTTCACTTCCCTCACTAGTATAATATATTGGGGTCTACAGATGACATAGGTCTATGCTTAAATTCCCTTCCTCTCCTAATCTTATGGCTCCACAGCTGAGAGTTCTCAAGGTATATTGGCAGTATTAGTCTACCTGAACATCACCTAGAGCTAAGATTACCCTGCACCATGGAGGTTATCTTCTACTGACCAGTTATTAGGTGTTATGCATCTTGGGTGTGCTGATAACCCGCAGCTAGGTGCCATTAATACTGACGGGTAATATCGCGAATATAGATGTGTACACATGGGGTCCTTCGATTCTTGTGTATACTGTGGTAGAATGGAGGTGGCCCTACCGGTACATAAATAATATATCCCAAATATTCATTCTAACTCTCTGAGGTGAGGGGTTATGAACATAAAATTCATAAAAGTGGACACATATATGATCATGCTGCGGGTCAACATGTTCCTGGTAGACCCCTGGTCAGTCATACATAGGTGTACGTCCACGTTAGTCCACAGGGCTCACGTTTATGTCTAGAATTTACATTTATTATAAACCCCTTAAACATGTAGTACCTCCAGGTATGTCCTTTGTCAACATAATGCATGAATTGAAAGCAGCCTTGGCAAATCTGCATGGGTGTTTGAAGGCAGGTCTGAAGAGCATAACGCATTAAATATGCTGTGGCCCTCAAAGGGTTAGCTGTAACAGGCGGCTGATCTCATACACGTTATACAAAGAAATACAAACATGCCAGGATGGGGAGGGGCACAGGAAATGCTAACCAATTTCCAGTTATGCAGACTATATCATGGACATGTATATGAATCACAGTCTGTGCAACAATGCATGCTGTGGTGAGGCTAGGTCAGAAATAGTGGCCATTGAAAATAATGGTTGTCCATTTGATGGTCTGAGGACCATGCATTAATATAATGAGTTTGTACGCTGAGACCTTGGGCAATGTCACGGTGGTAACCGTGTGCTTTAGGAGTCCATTATGGGGACCAATCATCCTAATGGTGACTAACAGATTATGCCCGTTGCCCTAGCCTTGTTGTATAACGCACCTGGATCTTATTTCTAAGTACGCCCCCAAATGCTTTCCAAAATAGATTATGTTATTTTGGCAACGGTCAACCTATACATAGAGATGCAGTCCAACTTATTTTAATGGATGTCTGACTATTTCCTACTGGTGCCGACATGTACATGTAACCTGTTTTACCTCATGGCCATTGCTCCAACATCTATCAAATGAGCAGGTATACAGGAAACCACTATAAAAAAAACACTTGAAATATTCAAATGGAGGTCCCATTAATATAGCTCTTCTCTGGGTAATTATAGGTCTTTGCAACTTCTTTTTTTTAAAGTGAGGACTTATATCTCTGTCACTTGAGACACATCCCTAGGGACTCTCCATCCCCCTACAACCCCCCTCCCCCCACCCCATCATCTACAGTCCCAGTACTGAGGGGTCCTGGCCCCTGGCGATGACCATATCAACCATTAACGGTTTCTGTTGTATGTGCGGAACCCTCTCATTACACGGCCAATACGCCGATTACTGCGGTGGTAGGGGGTCAGCCCCTCCAGGGGTGACAGACTGGGACCCCGTCACTAAACCTTTAAGGGCCACATAGTCCTTTATGTGACAGTTCCCCAGATTATTTTAAGATTGATAAAATGCTCGGTTGATTGCTCAACCTGATTTAGAGGCTTGATTGTTATCAAACAAAGCAGCACCTAATTCAATGGGACACCACACTTAATTAAATGCAAATACTTGTATACCTTGGTACAGAATGTATACACAAGGGTTATTGGTGTCACTTTGTACACCTACTTCCTCCCACACCAGGCACCATTGATCCTCCCCATATGTTTAGTATGTGCATGTTTATATACACACACGTACATCAAGGGATCTGCTTAATGCTAGACTTAGAACTAGTTAATTAATCAGCTGTAGGGTTTATTTGAGTGCGAGTACCGTTTGTTTTCCTCCTTTCTGATTAGACTTTGGTGTGTAACGGCCCGTGTGATTGGCGTGACTTAATGACGTCCTATTCCCTCACCGTAATAGCTGTAAGGTGTGGAGCAACGGACGGCAGCTGTATAGAGGTACAGGAGACACGGGTAGAGGCATGTCTATATGATGGTGTCTGTATAGGAGTGTGTGTGGGGGGGGGGGGGGGGAGGAGGACATACATATACCTTGTTCCTCTAGTGTCCCCTAGTTACCTTTACAGCTACAGCCCCGCCTCAATAACTTTGTGCCCTGGGGCAAAATACCTGTATGCTCCTCTGGGGTTATATCCCTCAGGTAAGACATACCTGCATACCCCCTCCTACCACCCCTCCTACCCCCTCTAGGGTAATACCTGTATGCAGAGGTAGGGGGACACTTAGTGTACATTAGAGGGAGGCTTGGGAGTGGGGTATGCACTCATCCCCTCTTTGATACCTTTCACTACTCAACCCCTCCCACATCCCCGCACACACATACCCTCCCTCTCCAACACACACCAACCCCATGTAGGTATCTTTACATTGCCTACATCTATAGCCGCCCACCACCCTCCCTTGACCACCCAGGTGTTTGGCAAAGGGTCACTTCCCTCTGTACTCCAGGATACAGCACTTAATCTGACAGAGGTGACACAGCCCAGGTGGGAGGGGTATACCTTTATTGTACCCCTGGCCAGCTAGTGTGGGCGTTTCTCACACTGACAACAGATCATCGCTCACTTAGTCACACTGTCATCCATTGGTCTCACGTTTCAATATGTGAATTAATTGTGAAACAAGCCTAAAGTTGCTGATGCATTCCTTACTTTTTATCCAGAACCCACTGCCTTTACACTGGGTTACAGTGGGCCTGAAGGTGACTTCACCAGTAAGAGCTGGTCGGACGGATGTACAGTCTGTGTGGGAGATGTGGGTGATTCAACACCGGGCTTGTTTTGGTGGCCTTTTGGTCAGGTTGGTGGTGGTGTGTGGTATTTACCCATCCCACTCGTACAACGAGCTGGGATCACCTCCAGCCCCTTAACCACCTAAAACACACGCCCCCATCCTACTCACTGACTCTCCTACCCGGCACTATCACTTTTACAGACCCTGATAACACACCTGAGGTTTATGGCGAGAGAACACAAGGTAACAGGTTCTAAGATGTATGCTGAGACTGCTGGAGGATCGTTCACTAGTTCAAATATACATTACTAGTAACTCTAAGGTGGCAGATCCTGTTCGACTTGCAACATTTTAGGGAACTTTCACAAATGATGTCACCGACAACTAGCATTGCCATTGGGACCTTTGCCACTTTGGGAATAGTGATAGGAAAAGACGTGGGGCAAACACATGTAGAGGGCAATATGTCCCCCAAATCGCGACAGGGGTGGGGAGTCTTGAAAGAGGTCCCAAAATAAGTAACGTCATTTGTGAAAGTTCCCTTAGGTTTAGTGAAGCTAAAACCACAACCATACTATAGTGGGTGGGGATTATACAGGGCTATTAGCTGTCGGCATTGTGACTGGTCTTTATTAGGTAGGCCGACTATGGCTTGATATTATGTGCACAATACAAATATAGCTATGTAGGAACAATGGTATGGGGCTGGGGGAAGGGGGAGTGGCTGGCCATTATTACCCCCCTCTCGACCCCCTCCCTCCTCCAGAGTCCCCCCTACCAGGTGAAGCCAACCTCCAGCAGGGAACAAGCTGGAACAAAGCCCAACCTTCAACACTTGAGGGACCCAACTCCCAACTCCTAAATGCTAATTTAATATTGGTAAATGAAATTTAGGTGAATTAGGGCCTTTTAAGTGGTAGCGGTTAGCACTTATTAGGCCTCCATACCTACCTATAGGGTCTGGAAACAACCCATAGTCTAACACCTAACCCTCTTCTCACCCTGGAGTCTGGGTACTAGAGCTATAGGCCACGTTAGAGAAGCATTACTAACGTGTTTACACTACAAGTCTGACAGGGTTTCTCCTTGGCTATCGGACAGACCAAACACATCCGTTCCCCCCTGATGTTGCTAGAATACACATCACTCTCCCGACTATGTGCATGACTTGATTGGAGGGAAGCTAGATGTAGAACCCAGCATTCTAATGTGGCCAGTCTTAGTATATGTAAATCTACTGGGAACAATTATAATTTATACCCTGTGTGTTGGTTTAGTAGTTTGTGTGGATAGTTTAATATTCATGTTTTGTGTGTAACATGCACTGGGACACATGCAAATGTTACATACATGGGTATGCAGTGCAACAGCCTGCCCAGGGGTAATGTGAACCGTGTATGAATGGGGTGAACCCCCTGTAAACCATCCCCACAGTAAGATGTGAGGGGCATTCAACAACTGGTGGTGCATCTCCAGGTCTACAAGTACATGTAGAATCCAGGTGGTGTAACCCTTTAAGGGCCGCATAGTGTGTTTGTGCCCTTGGTCATCGTGATACATGAATGCAGCCCTGGCGAATAAATCCCCGGTGCTGCATCCATGCATATTGCCGACCCGATGTGGCTGATATACTTCTGAAGAGTCCTCATGATGCATGTATGCAGCCCTGGTGAATAGACTCGCCAGCATGTATGAATGCATCATGACGACAAGGACATGACACATTAATTTAAAGTGATATGCGGCCATTGAAGGCCTAATGTAGCGGGTTACCTGTGCGTAACGGCCAGGTATTGTGATGTGTATTTGACCAGTCACTGGTCTAGTGCACAGACACGTGTACATGCATCATGACTTAATCCATATTATATCATTCTCAACGGGCTGTGAAAATATTATGTTAAGATTTGTGTGGCTGAATACAAGGTATAATACAATGTACATGTACAATACATACACATACATGTAACAATGTTGTACAATTTGTTCATTATAGTGCAGAAAACACACGTTTGAAATTGCTCATCACGTAGTCGTAGGTTGAATCCGCACCTGTTGATATATAATCTGAGAAAACCAATTTACCGTTGTTTTCCTGTAAACCTCCTCCTCCCGGGGGTCCACAGGTCTCTGGTGGTAATCTCCATTCTCCTCCCTCTTCTTCTTTTTCTTCTTCTTCCTGCCGCACCCACATAACATGGACATGGTGGCTACCTCTCAGTGCTGTAGCCACTGACCACTCCTCATACCTCTCCTGGAACTCACTTCCCGGCACCTTCCTGGTGTGTGGGCCGCCTCAGCAGGCTCGGCATACCTCGGTATAACCTCTGTAGGTACAGGAGGAAAGGGGCAGAGGCTGCTGGAGGCTGCTGGAGGAGATGGGGTATGCTCTCTACTCAGCCTCCTGGTAAGACTCCCTAATGTAGAAACTTCCTCCAGAAACCCTCCTCCACGGCCAAGCACAACAGAGGAGCCCACTCACTACTCAGACAAAAGCTAAAACTTGGAAGGAGATCAACACTAAGTATTCCTCCTGTGTGTCTTACTCCTTCAGATGGTGTTCCTCCAGTGTAATGAGCGTACTCCAGTTGGCGTCTATAGATCCTCCTGCTACCCTCACTGTGGACATGTGAGTGTGTTACTGGGTTGAGGGTTGTGACTGGTAGGGTGGTGGTGGCTTCTCTGTGAGTACACAGAGAAGTGTGTGTGAGGAGGAGTCTTGTGCTGCCTGCTGCAGGCTGAGTGTGTCTGTGAGTCAGCTGGTCAGGAGGAGAGAGGCGTGTTAGCACTGGGCAGGCTGCTCCTCACCGCCTGTACCGGGGCCTGGTCTCACACTGTAATACGGCGTGACTGCTTCAGTCACCCCGACCTCACTGCGAGTCCTGGAGCGGGGTTATGGTGGGAGGGAGGGGGCGTCCACCCACAACAAATGTCACCACACTGGTGCACCAGAGGGATAAGCCTGCACTTGGTAAGTCACAGCGACCTGCTGCAGTCTAGCCCGGAGTCAAGCTAGGGTGACTGGGAGGAGGGAGGACTAGTTCTCATGCTGTAGTGTCAGTCCTTCCTCCTGGGTTCCTCCAGTCGTCCCTTTGTCTGCTAGTCCCCTGGATGGCGTGGGTCTGCCACCACTCCAGTGTGGGGTGCGTCCTGGTCTGGAGGTGACTGGGATGGAGGAGGGGCAGTGATAGTGTAGCGGCCCCTACTGACGGTGGGTGGGCGGGGCACGCACCGGACAGGCCGGAGTTAGCCCCCTGTGACGTGGTCAGTGACGTCTCACTGACTCCGGCCGGCGTCCACCAGGTGGGGCGTCACGTCACGACAGGGGCAGTGGTACGTCAAAGGACGTACAGAGTACACCAGACACTGACACTAGACATACCCTAAGTAAAGAGTAATAAGCTGTCACCAGTGACGTCATGCACGTCACGAAGACCATGGGGTATGTGCGACGATAGATCTACGTCATAATTTATGACATAAACACCCGTCATGTCACGAGGACATCACACAAGATACGTCACGGACGCACATATTAGTGTACCATCTAAAAGAAACGATCAAAATCCCTCCATGATAATTTAGGTCACAAATGCCCCTCCTCCAGTGCATGTCCTCCTCCACCCGCCCTGCACGTAGTCCCGGAGTAGCTCCGAGCAGCCCGTCCAGGAAGAGAGCCGGGAAGCGTCTCACCCAGCTGGCCTTCCGCCGGTACCCGACAGGAGGGGTGCGATATGGTAAAGGAGGTCGGCACACGCCGGGTACACTCTGGGAACCAGCGGGGGGCATCTACCCCGACCCCTGGTGGTGGCGCATCCCGGCCTCCCCTGCCAACTTCCGGTCCTGCTAGGGTCTAGTATGTGATGTTTATAGGACTCTTTTCTGGTCTAGGCTAAGATAGCTACTGTTCCATTGTTTAACAGTATTTCCTTTATGTATTTGTCATTCAAGTGAAAAATGAGGAATTACAATTCCAATCTCATTTCACATAGAAAGCGCGTTGACCAGAGAAGACATTGAAGTAAAACAGAATAACAGTTTCACTTTTTAAACATAAAACTGTTATCATGTGGGACTGGTTATTGGTATGATGGATCGTCTCCTGGAGCTAGTACATACTACATGTACTCATATGACCCTTAAATGGTCCCACGCTCCTCCATGTGACTCCCCTTGACCTCCCCATTGTTATTTAAAGGATCCATCCTCCCGGGGTTGAAGGTTGACCGCCTGGAGTTTTTGATGTTTAAAGAGTTGAAATATCACATTGTTCCTTTTCATCAATGGAATCTCTTCAATCCAAAAACAGCCCAGAGACAAGGTCTTTACTATAATATGTGCGTGTCCAAGCAGCTGTCTTCCGTTGACAGCTCAGACCTAGGTGTTGACAGCTGTTGACACCACTTCTTACTGTCAGGGTGATATGCTCCAGTTCCTGACACTTCTTGGCACCCCTTGGTGAGCTGGCAATGTTAGTTCCTGGCTCACATATATTACCCATGAAGTAGATCTCCGTTACCCTTGATACATGTACACCCCCGACACACCTACTACTTAGTAGTAGAGCCGATATCCTCATATAAATGTCCTTGGTGAGAAGATTCGTGGACAGAGTGCAACATGCTCCTTGATAAGGAGTCTATAATATTAGATAGAGTGTAGATAGAGTGTGGGTTATCTTCGGTTATCACAGCCTCTGTCCCGCGCTATGTATACTAAGTATATCGTGTATCCGCTCGCCTGTCTAGTCTTTAACCTCCACCTCACATTCAATCATTCATTATGATATTTCAAGAATTTACTAAAAATCGGACATGAGAATCAATTTGATATCTTCTGGACTTTGCATACAAACGTCTGTGTTTGACTTTGTTTCAATGTTGCCAATGGTATTATGATATATTGTGTCAGCATGTCCCAAGATATAGTCCATCCATATACCACGTGAGTTTCACTGTAGCACTTCACTAGTTCACCAATACTGTACAATACTCAATACATCAGGCAACAACGCGTCATTTGAGAGCAGGTGCTCCTCAAGATGACCTCCATAGGTTATCATAGATCTTTGGAAAACAAAACTTGAAATCCAGGAAAAAACGAAGAACTTTTTATCCCTGTAATCCCCTGGAGACAACCCATCTTCTCATAACCATAAGGCCATCCTGTGCATAGTGTTGACAAGTTGGATGCACCCTTTTTAAGTCTAGGTAGCCTTTGAAGATATTGCCTGTGCAGCGACCAGACGACGACACCAGGCCATCTGGTAACTCTATAGGTGCGCCCCCTACTGGGTCAGATCCATCAACATTCCGGAAGTCAGATGCGCGGGTGGGATCCATCCTTCAGGTCTCACAACCACAAATCTCCCCTCCACAAGCCGTAGCTGCAGACAGCCCTGACCGGCCATGCATGGAGGCTGGGACAGAGGCACAGTGACAGGTTCTATAGGCGTGTAGCTGGTTGAATTATCAACCAATGAGATAATTCCCTGGTCTCCACTGCGGAATTCTTAGGGGGCATTATGAAACAGCTTGTACCCATTGTGATTGCTGCATCAGTGCTTATCTCGCCAGTTACCAGATCAAGCAATGGTGCCCCCTACTAAGGAACCTGCAACCTCGGTATACCCCCTCCAGCAGACAAAGATGTCAGTGTGTGTCCCCTGTGTGCAGGTTTAGTGTCATCTAATCACACAATGCTGTAGTATGGTGCGGAATGTGTGTGGATGTAACAGGGTGCTGGGGTAGTCTGGGAGCTGGATGGAAGGTGTCCAACTCAGGTGTGTCTACCTGTCATGTGGTTACACACCTGTGCTGTGGTGTGGACGGCAGGTCCTGATGGCACCATGCATTATGATATACACCTGTCTACACACCTGGCCATTCAGAAAATGAGAAATTTACCTGCCCTCAACTATATTTTTTTGGCCCTTTTGAATTATTTATGGCCACAAGTGGTGAATCATCTTTTAAAAATGTACACATATTTACAGTATTATTCTAAAGGAAATTGAGAAAAGGGTCGACCTACCTACCCTATTCCCCTTTGTCCATGTTACTTGACAACAAGACCTTTCTTTGGCTTTTTTTACTCTCTATACTTGTGGTATTTTCTTTTATCAACAGCGAGTCTATTAACTGAACATCTAACACTGGGGAACCAGCATGATGCTTCAAGTCAGCCCTTATCATATATCCTATAGATTGCCTAGATTCAATCCCTTTCAAATGTTTCTAAATTAAATTGAGTATTCAACAAAGCATTTCCTGTCCGTGTAGCAATCTCATACATACATGTATAGCATTCCCATGACGTCTCAACATAGGCCCCCCTTATACATCCGCCCTTTACACTGCTTGTGTCTGGCCACCATTGCTTTGTGCCCTGTACCCCAACCCCCCACCTGCCTCCCATCTCCCCAATAACTGTCACACACTGTTAGACCACCTGTAACATTCAAAGGCAGCTTTGTGACTCACGTCCCCAACAGAAATATTTAATTCCAGGCCCATGTAATCTGAATGGATAAGTAACCCCACAGTTCCATTGAAAAAATAAACACAGGTGGCTCCTGTTGTGTGTACCTGCAGAGCGGATTGAGTGTGTGACCAACATGTTAAGGATTTCAGTCAACACACTTTCTAAAGTGAATCTGCCTCTCCATACCAACACATCCATCTTTGACACAGCCTACCCCCACCCTCTCCTTTCTTATTTTTTTAAAGGCTAGTCTGTCAAGTCGTAACCTGACACTACAACCAAACCATACTGCATGGGGGCCCACCAAGTATTATTTTGATTATGATTGCATATCTTTGGCAGTATGGTTTGAAGATGACCTGCTGTATAAGGCCTTAATGAAAATCCCCTTGTCCGTTCTCCTGTGTTGAGTAGAATAGAACTGGCGCTTAGTGATATACACTGTAAAAGTTAATCAGACTAAAGAGCTGCTCATTAGGGGTCCATTCATGCAACATGACGACAAAGAGCATAGCCCCAGGGGTATAGCACATTAAACACTAAGCATCCTTTAAGGGGCTAATTCAAAGTGACATGGATGTGTGTGGTGGTTGGGGAGGGGGGGGGTTATCATAGCTTCCCACGACCTGGAAAGTTAAGGACAGTAAAGTCCTCTCACCTGTACAGGTCACCATTACCACAGGAGGTAAGATACCCCTCACCCTGTACCCCACCCATCTGTGTCAGGTAACTGAGATACCACCATTAACGTGTACTTTACACAGATAGCCTAACACCTCACCATTAATCACCTTTAAGCCGAACCAATAAATCTTAAATGTCTACACAAGATATAATTTGACTTGAGTTCACTTTTTGCCTGAGTAAATGATACAATGGTGTTGCATTACTAAATCTAAAAACAATCTAAAAACATAATACAATGCATCACAAAGGCTTTAATTTTGTGTAGGCCTTAGTCGGCAATAGGGCCATAATACTTTTGCTAGATGTCTCCAGGAAGTCCCCCTATAGGGTCGGTGGTATAAGTATTTAAAGGCAAAGTTCTACTATTTGCGGTGAGCCATATGGACCTTAAGTCACACTTAAATGGGTAAGGAGAAACACGAATTGGTGACATACTTATGTTCCTATGTTCAGCCAGTGAGGAGTTCAATTCCCTCCAATAGTCTCATAATGAATGCTTGTGAGGCTTACGGCTAGGCTACACCTTCAGACCGGGTGGGCTCCATATATATTTGTACGTTATCCCTGAATGTCATTTTCTTTAACAGAGGAGAAACCTCAAAATGCCATAGAGACTTCACCAAAGCAAATGACAAATGTCTTGCACTTATATACGCAGTTCCTTCTGTATACTTCATATTCAGGTCCCTATACCTCCTGTTTATTTTTGTTCTCCGCCAAGAGGCCTAGTTTGCCCACTGTTAAAGCCAGAAGCAGGTTTTGATGTTTGTCCATATACACATCTAATACGTCTAATAACTACAGCAAACCCAGCATTCTCCCTCTATAAACACTTATCACTTTAAGGGCAGCAAGTTCTTTTAATGTCCTTTGTCGTTTTGGCGTATGAACACAGCCCTGGCGAGTCTACTCGTCAGGCCTGCATTTATCCATCAGATCCGGCGGGACCTTGAGGTTCGGCATGGTGTTTTGATGCAGATCTGGCGAATAGACTCATGAATCATGACGATATATGACATCGCACATTAAAGCATTATACTGCCCTTAAATGGTTAATATGTGCAGGAGGAGAGACAGTGGCCGATCTCACACTGTGCACACACAGTCTGCAGGTTGGTGGTTTACACAGGACAGAAGGCCTCCCCTGTACACCTCCAGCCTGGGATGGGTCCCTTACACCTTACAGCTTACTGCTGGTACCCAGACAGGTACCACTGTTTGTGGAGGACTTGTCAGCTTAGTGTGACTGAATCATATTCCACACCACCAATGTAACTCATTCTATCCCTTACCCTTTGTCATAATTCTTACTGTCTATTCTAAAAATCGGAGGCATTTACACATCAAGTTTTCTCTGAAAGGAGGCGGTGCTTACAACACAGATGTATACCGAGGTTGCAGGTTCCTTAGTAGGGAGCACCATTGCTTGATCTGGTAGCTGGCGAGATAAGCACTGATGCAGCAATCACAATGGGTACAAGCTGTTACATAATGCCCCCTAAGAATTCCGCAGTGAAGGCCAGGGAGTTATCTCATTGGTTGATAATGCATCCAGCTACAGGCCTATACCTTACGAATTTGTTGCTCTGGACTCTTGCAAAGCTATTTTTAGAAAGGGATCCGATGTAGTTTCACTCTTTTTCACCAGGCGGAGGCACCTCTCGGGCAGCCATTGGCTCGCCAAGCACTGAACATCGTCTACCATATGAAGGTACTTATACAATGGGCGGGGCAAATCATCCATGATTATCTGATAGATATATATGATCGGATCCCCACCCCCGTTTCCACCCTGTCCTCATCTATCTCGCCACGGTATATACATGGATTCGTTTTCCATTTATGCTGCATGTCCCTAGTTTGTATATGATAATAAAATAATGTGTGCCATGCTTTGTCCAATTGTCCAATTGTTCTGCAACAATATCTGTATTATACTGGTAGAAAATGTTTTCTACAAACATTCTTTGAGGCGTGCCTCCGTCGGAAAAAGCTAAATGATGTACTTCACTTCTCAATGATGACATGTCTGTGTATACTGCTTACATAAAGCTTCCTTGTGATATAGACATGTAATGCACACATCTACATACATATGAGGTGATTATTTTCTTACAATACGTGCACTTCATCTTTGGCCCATCTCACTATACAAATGCCCAGCCTACTGCTCCAACACCCACCACCCGCCTGTCACACTTTTCCCTGCTCCCCAATGTTTATTCTGTCCGAATAAATCTTTTTCAGTTTGCCACTAAGAAAACATGTTCTGCAGCACATGTCTGCCAGGTGAAAAGACCTTCCACTCCTGACATCCACTTTAACATGCCCCAGAAAACTCCACTACGCAGCATCCTGTCAGAGTACACTATACCAGGATTGTCTACACGACTACACCACGTATCAAACTATAGTCAGCTTTCTCTATGTGGCCTGATTCATGTAATTCTATACTTCATACATTGATTATCTACCTACATTATATTTACTAACGATGTGTTGGTCCAAATGTATTTTTCCTTTTCACTTTTAAATAAGTATTGGTTTAGCGTCTGGTCAAAGGCCTGTGTGGAGATCTGAAAGTGGGTGGTCATTAATCAAACTCCTCTTAATGTCCCTTATCTGTACAAGAAACACAATATAGTATCTTGGATATCTCGCTGCTCTTTGATGAAAGTTGTAAGATGGACTTCTTGATACCTAACGATTCAGATATGACAGAGATTATGGATCATGTTCCTACGTGTTATCTCTGAACTGCGCATCGATGCAGATACAAAACACACATTTTAGGGAATATATTCTACACCGATTAAGAGTTGATGCTATAGTCTTTCCGTAATAATATATTTTGAAACACCGTTTGGAAGGCAAATGTATACCCTTGTGAACCACAGTAGATTTTTATTTCAGGCGATCTACTTTCATAATAACCCGAGATATACATTCCAGTCCTCTTTCCAATGACTGGTTACCATACAATGGGCGCTGACATAAGATTGTGTATTTCAATCTTTTATTTATTAATTGGGGTCAAGATGTAAACCTTGATTAAAGCTAAAAATACAAAAGGATCCCCACCTTCTTCTCGGTATCTGAAGGAGGCTTGTCACAATCAACTTGATGATCCTCTTCTTGTACCTGGTGGGGTGAGGGTAGGTTACTGGTAACAGTACCTTGTGTGTGGTGCACCCTGTTCATATTGTCAACCTCCACCTGGTTATCTGTGTGCACGGTACCAGGGTCCTCTGTGAGCACCTCTACCCTTAATATAGAGGGGCCCACTTCTGTGTTATCCTCCTCGTCAGTGAGCACCTCAGGTGGTACATCTAACTTGGGGCTGTCTGTATGCTCTCTAATTACGGGTTCATCTGTTAGTTCAGCAGCAATAGTTAATTCTGGGTGCACCGCTGACAAAGGTTCACTGCTGTGACCTGCTACAAGAGGTTCTTCTAAGTGCACCTCATTATTGGACTGTTCCCCATCCTCTTTACATTGGTCTTTAGGTACTGACACTTCTGATTTTGTTCCAGAAGCACCACTATCATTTTGCACGCTGGTGATGAAATCATTATCTTGTTCTTGTATAACCATGTGCATACCATCCCCATCTGCCTGCACTTCACCCATTTCATCTTCATGGTTCATGCTGATTACCAGCCAGTCTGTGTCATCTTTGTCAAGGAACTCTTTAGTGCTTAACCCTGCATAGTCCATCATCTGTTCTTCTATTAACGATTCTTCTATTTCTTCACTTGTATCGAACACAATTTCTGGTACATCCCTTTTTATATGCACCCCCTCTGCTGTTGGTGGTATCTTAGTATGAAGGCTTTCTGTGTGCACTTGGACAATGGGCTCTTCCATGTGAACTCTATCCTCCACTTCGTGGTCAGCATGATCTATGATCCCTTCCCTGTGCACCTGTGGTAGATGGTCTTCGTGGTTAGGACGAGCTATAACCCCTTCCCTGTGCACCTGAGACAGAAGGTCCTCCTGGTCGGCACGGTCTACGCGCCCTTCTCTGTGCACCTGAGACAGAAGGTCCTCCTGGTCGGCACGGTCTACGCGCCCTTCTCTGTGCACCTGAGACAGAAGGTCCTCCTGGTCGGCACGGTCTACGCGCCCTTCTCTGTGCACCTGAGACAGAAGGTCCTCCTGGTCGGCACGGTCTACGAGCCCTTCTCTGTGCACCTGTGTCAGAAGTTCCCCTGTGTGCAGGTCACTACTAGTGCTGGGTACATCATAGAATGCCCCATCCATCTGGCTGTCCTCATTGTCTCCATTTCTATGTGCATCTGGACTACACTCTCCATGTACTTTAGTTGGGATATACTTTTTACGCAAACTAAAATCTGGCTCATCGTCATCACATTCTTCCCTCGATCCTTCCCCGTGCACCTGGGCATGTAGTCCCTCTGCGTGCACTTGAGCTCTGACCTCCTCCGTTGGTATCTTATTACTTGCATCTCCACCTCCTACCACCAATTTAGAATCATGGGTCTCGTCATTAATTTCCTCTTTTTGCACATGTGCCAACAGTACTTCTGAGTGCACACCATGTTTCATAACCTCATCCATGTGTACTTCAGCAGTCTGTAACCTAGCTCCAAGTTCCTCAGCAACAACCGCTGAGACTCCCTCCCCCTCGAGCTGCTCGAGCTGCTCGGGGAGGTCTTCCTCTGAAGACGACGAGCTGCTCACGGGCCTCTCCCTGGCCCTGAAGTAGATGCGCCTCCTGCCGGGAGGGATGTGCTTGTACATGGGAGGGCTCTTGGCATTGTTGCGACTGAGGAAGTTGGAGAGATTCTCATGGGAGTGACTCATGGTGGCACTGAGCAGAATGAGCAGAAATAGTCAAGGACCAGCTCAAAGCCTCACCTGGGCATGGTGCACATCGTAAGAAGAGGTGCACACGTGCATGGTTGATTGTACGTAGATCTGACTCCATAGAAAACACATTGTATATGCTTAGTGATAAGTCACTTAGTGAATATTGAAAAACTCCCAATGTTAATGCACTAGTATAGTGGGTGGTCCAGTCCTGATATGTTGGTCGTCACGTGAGGAAGAGACGCTACTGGAGGTATCGATCCCACAGGTGATAACCTGATAACAGATTGTCTTCATATTTGTCAATGAGTTTACGAAGGACACTTTCACACACACAGCCCTCTCAGCTCAGGGATACCTGAGATTGTCTATCGTGTGGGACCTTTAACTGTGTTTTCAATCACATGATGAGCTAGTGTCAGCATACGCATAGACTCTATCATGCTACGTCGATAACTACTAGCATGCGTTTATAAATTCAGATTACCATGGTTAAGTATAGGGGATACTTGGGTGCTGGAGGGGGTGTGAATATGGAACTTGTGTTTGGGATGGGGAGGAAAAAACTGATGAGGAATTGGGTGTGATCATGTGGAGGGGTGTGACCAGAGAAAGGGGGCGTGGTCAATTGATAGTATGTAGACAAGGAGACGTATTTGTCAAGGGGTATGATCATGTCAACGTGTGGTGGCATGGGACAAAATGGTGGGGGGGGGGGGGGGTAGTCATTAGAATCCAATGTAACAACAGGTAGTTGGTTGTATCTTGATCCTCTGCAGTCCAAAATACCTATTCACAGCGCCCACGTGACATGGTGAAGGATCATGTGACCAGTCTCTGTCCGTAAGTAAACACAAACTGTGGTTCCAGCATGGAGTAATAGTGTTCCAAACTAAGTCTCCCATTAGTGTCGTTGTCAATGCGTAGATCCTGGTGCCTAGCCCGGCTGTGTTGTGTTCCCATAGAGTGGGACCTTAGACTAAGTTAGAGTGGAGGATCCTATGTACACACACAGGTAACTGCGTCCTGTGACCGGCACACATAGCCCAGTCAGCTGACGGCCAGGTAGGTAGGAGGTGGGGTGGGGCGTACAGCATACACTGCAGGTGTTAGGGGCACAGGTGTAACAGCCATGGAATCTCATGGTGGGGGACAAGTCAATCCAAGCCACCTACTCCAGCATCCATGCCGGCTCCACTCACACACTGATACCACTCACACACTGTCCATGTCAGTCATGCCTGTCAATCAATGTAGGTCTGATCCTGTAATCCAGCCACTGGGTGCACTCCCATATCAGTGAACAAGTCAGCTATACATGTACCATTGACGAGGAGGAACTTTAAATGTCTATAGTCCTATACGAGATCAGTCAATATCACCTTACACCTAGGTTAGGTGTTAAAAATATAGGTCAGATAAAGTTCATTTTCTGTGAATACTGCCTCTTGATCGACCTCTGGGCTGTCCAACCACTGACGTGTCTCTGTGGTACCCACTCTGTACTTAATGAACCGTGACGAGCAGGGCCCAGTGTAGTAGATATCCCATCGCAAACCCCCACCTGTAGGCATGTAGTACAGGTATGGGGCACAGCTCCAGGTGAGGTGTTCCTCGGGTGGCCGAGCACCGTACATGGTGCTTCCCCCTGGTGCTAATCACACAAGTCATCACCTCCACCAACCTTATCAGCCTCCTGATAATGTATCCCTTTAAGGGCCGCATAGTGTTTTACTGGACAACGTCAGTTATCGTCGTTCATAGCCATGGCAAGTACATGTACCTCGGTGGTGCTGCATCCAACCACTATGCAGACCCTATGGGGTTGATACACTCCCGAAGGGCCGGCATGATGCATGGACGCAGCCCTGGCGAGTAGAATGGACAATGCTGCATTCATGCATCACGACGCTGGCGACAGGGCATAGCACAATAAAGCACTATGCGGCCCTTGAAGGGTTAACTGGTTCCCTCTACATCCCCTGAAGTGCCCCTATCTATCTGGTTCAACAGGTAGGATGCCGTCACTTTGAAACGGAGATTAGCAGCTCCATGTTCTGTTATTTTATAACAAACTGCGCTTCAGGCAGGAGTATGTGTGAAGTGTGTGGGTGATAACTCAGCAGTCAGCGGTGTACACCCCCAAATATAGGATCGCGTTAAGGCTGCAAATGGCTGTAAATTACAGTCACTGTCACAGATTATGTAGGCCAGTACAGGAAAAAACTTAAGAATTATTAGTCATTCATTCTTTTCCCTTTTCACTAACAAATGTGTGTTATTGTAATATAGTAATGCCATCATGTCATATGCTAATTTATCCTCGGTATTTCAACTATGGTTCTGGCCCAAAGTATTTTGACCAAATTAGATGACAAATCGCTATTGTTGTTATCATGTCTTATCAAGTCTTCCACTAAATGACAATTCAAAATCCAATACATGTACCATACAATATGGATGTTTGTCACCATGACAGACTGAAAGCGAAACACAAAGCTACCGGTTCAGCAAATGAGCACCACAGCAGTGGCTAACAGTACTGTGCATATATACAGACACTATGGCCATCCCAAGCAGAACATACATGTATGATGTAGAGTATTTGAGTAAACACTGGTGACATATCATCATGACACGTACAAGACAAACAGCATTAATGACAACAACCCAGTTTACAGACCAGCTCCGCCCTGAGACACACCGTGGAGGTAACATGAAGTCTGTGCTGTCTGTCACCCCTCTACATGCAAGGTGTCACCCCCACTGTGTTAAGGTAACGTCCAACATGGAGAGGTAACATGTTCAGCAACGTTAACCCTTTAAGGACCGCATACTGCACATTAAAGCACTATGCGGTCTTCAAAGGGTTAACATGTAGAATTCACATAATATAGAGTTAACATGTATAGTGTGGCATGTGACATGTAAAGCTGACGTGCGGTGTGGGCGGAGCCGGCAAACATACACTGGCGCCCTCTGTACCAAATAAAGGGTACCATACCTCGGGCTGAACCCATGCCCGGAGCGAAGTGCACGAAAACTGTAAAATAAATACATGTACCGGTCAAGACAGCTTAACTCAGTAAAATACATGCAAACTGCACTGAAAGGAAACAAATCAACGTAAGTTACTTGAATTCAAAGCTATGGCGACGGTTATCTTAATCAAAGATAGCAACATGTTAAGTTTTATGTTCATAAAATGGGTCAATATTTCGTTATGCTCATTACAATCCACGCGAAGACAACAACAAAATGCTGAAACACAAATATATTCTAGCATAAATCTTTGCAAAACTTGAACGATATCGGTATCATGGGACAGTCATATGGATCGCATACCGGTAGTTAAATGCATAATGCATGAATGTCAAGTTATTCACCCAGCTGGAGAACTACAGGTACCCCCATCTACAATGGTGATTGGGAATATATAATTGGTATTGAAATGGGTTTGCCTTAGTATATACTATATTATAAACTACCCCCCCCCCCCCCCCACCTTTAACAGTGTACCATAGTTCTTATAGTACATGTATATAAAGTACTGTATGAGCCGCATATACTTTATACAAGTATATCACGGGATTGCTACGACCTGTGGTGCCCCCTGGCCGGGAATGACGGAACTAACCACTGAGCGTGCATTATAGTAAAGAGGGGATGACTCCCCAAGATTGCTCTGGACTGTGGTTGACTGATGAGAACGATAAGAACACATTTCTCCTCGTTCTATTTCATCCATTGTTATTCAGTTGATAGGCGGATAAACTTATACACTCTAGACGTCAGGGGATACCACCTATTATTTTAGCAGGTACTTCTTTGGCTGTAGATATATGGCTACAACTGCCGCTAACACTTCTAACATATGTATATACCCTGTGTGGCAGCCTATTCATCCACCCTAACGTCCATGAATCATTCTACGTGCATAAAGAATATGTTAAACCTATGCCAAAAGCAGGCCAAGTTAAAGTTCTTTCTTTTATAACAGTTTTCTCCCTTTATCCTTGTCCTCTCATGGATCGTTATCAACCTCTGTCCTCTACACACCCCAACAATATCCACCATTTGTCAACGTCTAATTCGACAAAACACCAAAGCTAACACAACCTCGATACTTTTTCCTTCATACATTTTTGAAGGATTAAAAGGGAGGCGGTAGACCAGATTTCAATCTACAAGAGAAGAGAACCATGTTGATTCAACTGGATCTTCTTCTAAGGCGTATTTGATGGGAGCCTTAGACAGTAAGTCATAAAGGGATACCCAGCGTGGGACACCAATGCTGTATACTGTTGACAATGTGAGACCACCTGAACAACTTCTCGGATCTGGTCCCCTCCAGGTGTGACTTGGTATTTGTTTCAAATGTTATTTACTGTCTCAAATGTTAGTGACACGCCTATAAGACTATATATACCAATGTTATTAAAAGACCCTGTTCCCTTTGGGGATAGTTAAGTGCTGACTTTCCTGGGAGGCTTTAAAGGGCTCCAGTCACTGGAAGAATTCCCCACTTTATATCTGTATATGATGGAAAACAAACCTCACTGACCTATTCTTACATATCATATATCAAGAATAACTTCGCATTAATCAGTGACTTACCAATACCCTGCACTTTGAATGTCGTCTCCCCACTGATGACGTCACAATCGGAGAACGCTGGTGGTGACCCCCGCGGCCACAGCAGCAACTAACGGGAGCCCCACAGTGTGGACAGGGGTCAGTGGCGGACAGAACTGTGGACAGAGCTGGGGAGACAGTCAGAGACGGCCGGAGACTGGGGCTATACTTTGTTGTCAATACCCCATCCTCCCGGCCAGTGTTCAGAGAGTGAGTAGGGGAGCTGGCAGGTCTCATAGGACTGGGCGACCTTGATCGAAGTAAGGATTGCAGAAATCGGCGCGACATGGACGTTTTGTTAGGTCAACTTCTCCCAGTCTACCTGTCTGTCCAGCTCATGTCTGGGCGATTCCTCCTGACAAAATGCTTTGGGCATTTTTGTTTGGATATTTTTAACGTCCCGTTCTGGCCTTTCTGGGTGTCACATATGGGTTAAGCTTTTCATAAGTCATATTGGCAGACCGCAGACTTTAGCATTGCGGTTACAAATGTATTATGAGGTAACCTAATCTCACACGTATACCGATTCTGTCTATGGATCTATCCCTCCTAGATCAAGAATATGACAAAATTATTCGTCCGATTGATGAGTCAGTATTCCAAAGATACATCTGGTTCTATCAAACTTCTAGAATGTTGTACTCCAATATGAAAGTCATTATTATCATATTTAGATGATACAGGGCGAGGGTCGTATGAATCATAAATATAGGTTCTTTCGTGTGTGGTCACAACACACCAATTACCATCTCAAAACCTCAGACATCAGTAAGTGAAATATAGGCCTAGATAGGATCCAGGAGTGACCTCACCCTGTTGATCCAACCCTACATTCCTCCAGACTCAACACCAGTCCTCCAGCAGCTGCAGCTCACCCCTCACCACCTCCAGCAGCTGGTTAGCCGCTCACCTCCTGTGTTGGTCAGCATGTCTCAGCTTATTTGTGGATGGCCGGAAATCCGATCTGGGCTTCTGAATCTGCTAATTACTATCTGGATTGCTTGGCAACACTAACCTGGGACTCTACCATCAGCCACAGCCACACAGGGGTGTCTACTGGCCACGTCCTGGTCCTGCTACAGTGAAAGTGACGCACGAGGTCAGTGTGTAGCCGTCTGACTGACCATGGGTATATTTATATAGCTATTGACTACACACATAGATGCCATGTGCTGTTACATATGTCAAGGAGGCGCTATTAGCACACCTCTGGGTCAATGTGAGGGCAGGGTCAGACACGGATCTGTTGACGTTGACCCACTACATTCACAACTATAATTTTACACCTGACTACCTCATTGCCTCTATAGAGTTGGTGACCAGTGAGGCCTATTTGCCACAATCCATTGAGATGTTTTAACTGTTATAACTGGGTACATGTGTTTATATCATGTCTCAGTCACAGGGACATCTCCAATGTGGTATCTCCCAGGGAAGCATGTCCCATAGTGATATGGTGGTTATAGTCTCCAGGTACGCACGTGTACGCACGTTTATGAAGGTACCATGGTCGGTGTCCATGCATAATCTCACATCCACTTGCTATAAAAGTCAGTGTTGTAGCTGAACCCCCATAGAGGTGCATACTAGAGTGGTCCAGGTGTACCTGTGGTGGTCCACATGGTGCACGTCCAGCTGTACCTTTTACATGGGGCCCTCAGCTGATCAACAGTTGGTATGTCGTGTGGCCGGCCATCCCCGACTACTGGCTGTACAGTCCCGTCCCAGTTCAATACACATCAATCAATAGCCGGCCATTAACTCAGCCAACCACCACACACCATCCCCAACAAATCACTCACAGCCCTATTGGTATTACCCTCTATAAAGGTTCCCTGCGTGCTTACCACCCGGCATTGTGTTTGCTGTGTAATCACGATTAGGGCATTTCAATACGGATTTTCTCCTATCATACCATCGCTCAAATCCTAGAACAAGGATGTCCAAATGGGGTTCCCCCTGTTATCGCTAATGTCAATCAGGACTGTGGGGTTTGGGGCTGAGGTTTGCCTCCAATAGATAACTATAGCCATAAACACTTGGGTTATCATGATACAGTTAATAACTGATAGGAATGTGTAAGCCCTATACCAGTTTACTCATCCTGTGTTATAGTGCATTATGTGCAGTGAGGTAGACATGAGTGGTGTGTAAATAGTGGGACTATTTGCCTGGCGGTGCAGTCAAAGCTTCTTAGTGCTGTGTCGGGGAGAGAGAACTGCACAACACCTTTTAATTGGGGCTGGTGAGAGCTGTCATTGACGCTTAGCCACAGAACCAATATTAGGACATGGGATCTGGGAGGTGGGAGGTTAACGTCTACAGCCCTACACATCCTGCTTCCCTGTGTACAAACTACATACCCCAGACCTCAAACTATTAACGTCTTTTATCACATTAAGGTCTACCATATTAAGGTTGACTTTAATCACTGGCAGTATAATGCTGACATCCTACATAGATACAACTAACATAAGGCTAATTTCTAATGTCGATTTCTCAGATGTAGCATTCTAAAATATGTACCTTGGGGTATGTACTTCTTTCTTTTTAACCCTTTTTTTCTGTATGGCTATATGGGTACAGGTAGAGTTGCTCACAGTGACCTGTTTAACCCCTTGTACAACCGTGATCTGCAGTAGCTAACGTGATCTGCAGTAGTGCAGATAACGGTAGACCATCCAACCGTGATCTGCATCAAATAAACGTGATCTGCATCAAACTGATTTGATCTGCTATAACCTCCAACTAGTGTCTGCATAGTTTTGTCAATTTCGGACAGTTTTCTACCCAACTTGAACCATTTTTAGAAAAATTGACCTTAAATTTGTAATTTCCAATACTTTTCTCGCCATGATGGCTATTTTTTAGGAAAATTGATCATTTGGCGATTTTTAGGAAAGAAAGAAACAATCACAGGTCCTTACTTCCTAGGTTGACCCTAGGCAATGTGAAACAATCACAGGTCCTTCCTTCCTAGGTCCCCCAGGCCGCCCCTAGGTAATGTGACCCAACCCCAAAATACTTCCTAGATGCCCCATATGTCCTTCTGCATAAATAACATTATGTACTTCTAGATACCCAAAGGCAAACACCACATAAAAGGCCTACATGTCTTCATACTGATAGAGGATGCATTATTTTGATGCAGAACACAGATTTTTGAATCACATGAATTGGTGCAGATCACGTTTATTTGATGCAGATCACGGTTGGATGGTCTGCCGTTATCTGCACTACAGCAGATCACGTCAGTTACTGCAGATCACGGTTGTACACCCCTCCCTCACACAGTGAGCAGCTCCCCACCTGCTCCCCACCTGTGGGTGGTGTGGGCCACATACCTGTAGTCTGTGTCAGGTCAGCCACCTGTTGCCGCTCTGTGAACGGTGTGTGCCCTCTCTCCTCACCAATATGTGGGTCTGCATAGTGTCTACAATAGTGATGCCCTACTTATTTGTATTTTACTCTGTTCATCAGCAAACATTTACCTGGTAACCATCTGTGCTACACTTCACAGGTAGGTATAGTTTGGCAGCTCTTGAGTTGGACAATGTGAGTGACATATCATGGCGACACATCCATCACATGGGCTCCTGTGTGTACGTTATTGTCACACTATAGTATTGTAACAGCTGCCCACTGCCGTATGGCCAAGTATTCTACAAGCATGGACTTGGTATATATAACAAGTAGATTCAGTGCAAACTGTAGCACATGAACATCTAGGCAGCAACCCTAGCAGACTTGAGTAGTTACTAGAGGCAGCTGACACAGCAAATACAGCATGTTAAAATTGTTCAAGATGTAGAATTATGTGGTGCCTATTTTTGCCCTAGGCGCTATGTTCTTGTGTTTGTGGGTAGGGGTGGGGGGGGGGGGTTCTAACCACAAACAGGTGTGTATAGGGAGGTATAGGTGGCAGCACTGTCAGACCCCTGAGCAGCTCTGAGCAGCTCCCACAGTCACAGGCAGTCTTCACTTGCCCCACATCACTTTTTGTCGCCATGACTTAACTACCTGCAGCCACCCTTAGCACCACCTTCTACTCACATAAATGTTACTGTGTTGGGTAGAACAGCCCACAGGGAACACGCCCATTCACTACCTGTCTTACCTGGAAACTTGAGCAGTCAACCTCCTAAATATAAAAGCACAAGTCATACATATGGATGCCTAAGGATATTTACTTCATATACCCCTCCCGTTAACATAGCTGAGGAATCCTGATTCAGTTTGGTTTTGGAGGCCAAAAGAATCTTGCCAATTCATTGTCTTATGTGCCACGGTGCAAGACTCTACTAATTAGAGAGCATAATTAAGGATTTGGCTAAGAACTGCCCAATGAGCTGCTCTTGTTGGCCTAGTATCCTAAGCTGGTAGGCGTAGAGCAGCTGTGAGTGGGTTGGTGTTTAGTCTAATCTGGCATAATGACAAGTCCCCCCTTGTACATATAGCATAGGACAGTGTATTGTGGTAGGGACCTTACTACAGCATACCGCCGTGTGTTTAGAGAAGCAGACAAAAACCAGGTAAACATCAGGTACTTTTTGGCGGCTCCTTTACACCATCCTACCCACCTGACGGCGTATAGACAAGGTGCTATAAGCTGGTAAATAATGGACCTCAACAACAGACCCCTCCCCAGCCGTACCCTCTCCTCCCCCTCCCTGTCAGACCATACCCCAGCGGTAGCCTCCCCTACCCCTCGCTCGTACAACCAACACGGCCAAGTCGAGTGACCAATGGACCCTATGACAGCTCGTTGTCATAGGGGGACCTAACCCTAGCCCTTACCCTAACCCGCCTAACCCTAACCATAAAAAAAAGTAACTGTCACAATAGCGGAAACACTACAAATAACGTGATTCTCCTATGACAGAAGCTTGGTCATAGGGCCAATGGGTCACTCGACTCTGTAGTGTTGTACTAAATTGCCTACCTCTCCCCTGTCAGACCATACCCTTAGAAGTCTCAGAGAAGGAAAGGCTTCTACTATATACTTTAATATAGCGGAAAACCCGATTCACTGATTCCCAATCTAGCCTTTGAAAAAAATGGAAACTCACTGAGAATCCCTTTCCTATTATTTGATTGAAATTGGCAGACATTCAGCAGCATGTGTGTAGGTTTTCATAATATTGGCATCATTTCCAAAGTATTTATGGACCATTCAGTGCTCCCGCAGTATTCACCTCTGACCAGAATCGTATATTACTCTCAGTTTTCTGCGGGATTACCCTCTATGAGACCTAGACCATACCCCTAGACCACCCCACTAGTCCCTTGACAGACCCCGCCCCTAGACAACCCCACTGGTCCCCTCCCTACACCAGGCACCAGTCCCCTCCTCCACCCCTGATCCATATACTGCTTCAGTATTGAGACGTATCGGTGCCGTACAGCAGACAACAACTGGAGAGAGTTGGGGTAGTAATTTACCGCTGCACTGACAACCGTTTATTTGCTGATCTCCATCCTAAGTCTGCTTTGCTTACTCGGCAGCTCTGGGCGCCAGCTGCCATTGTATGCACACCCGTCTTGTAAAGCCAGACTTAGGAAAAACTACTGGAGATAGAAAGAGATAGAATAGAATTGAAACAGCTTTAGCAAGGAGTGCCTGTGCTCCACTGGGCACTTAACTCCTCATACCTGTATATACCTGCAAACAGACCCAACAGAGTTCTATCTTACCAATCTCACCCCTTAACCATTTTATGACTGCATAGTGATTACATTACCTTTTATGCATTATGGCGATGAATGGCATAACACACATTGCGGCCCTTAAAGGGCTTACTCCAATGAGAACACAGCATACACAACTACTTCAACATCAAAACATCAACATAATAGATACAGGAGGGCTGAGGATAGAGCCTCTTTGTACCACTGCTATGACATGTCCAATCCGAACCGCCATGGTAGGCTATTTATAGTCCTATGGTGTGCACCTGAATATTGGTGATCAAGACAAAACCCAGCGGGCTCTAGGACCTCTGTTGGAAAATGTCATAATATTGCACAGCTTTCCTTCTTCCTCTGCTAGATCTGACAGCGGCATGGATTCATGTGTTAGCATCACTATTTGCTCCCTACTGCTCGGTAATGTGTGATTCCACTGACCCCAACCAGGGGGAGCCACATGGTAGGGTACCAGGGGCGGAGAGCAGCTCAGACAGGGTGAGTGGTGTTTATGAGCTGCTCACCTGACACTGGATCTCCGAGCAGCTCACTGCATGGGGTTAGGGTAAGCAGCTACACCTTTATAAACTATAGCTGATTGTCATTAAAAAGGATTATCGACAGTCCAACATTACCAGCTCGTTCAGTAGATGCATGTAAGGCAATACATTTGGTGGTTGTTTTGCAAAATGCGCCCCTGTTATTGCATGGTGTGATCTGTTTTTGGAGAAAATAGTCCTTAGTTATGCTTATGATAATACTCTTGCTTTTATCCTATTTTCTTAGAGCCAAGACCTGCAAAGCCGAAAACAACAAAGATTTGAGGCTTACATCCGGTGACCCCTTTACATGTACATGTACTAATGATTGAGGAACTGCAATTGGCGCTATTTTCTTCCACAGTCTATTTAAATGTGGATCTTCGTCGATTATTATTGTGAATGGTATTTGTCCATCAAAAATATTTTTATTTGTATACTGTTTTAACCCCCACCCTCTAAACTAGTAGGACTCATCCTGGGGCTCCCGGTTACTTATGTGCTAAAGGACTAAGGCCCAACACGTGGCCGTGAGGGTACACCCGCTAGCCTCTATTTACTCTGCAGCTTCTGGGCACAGGACGGAACCTCAATCGTCTCCAATCGCCGACCGGAAGGTCTCCGCCTCAGCTCAAGGTCAGACAGAGAAGTGCCACTAGGCAGGCTTCCCGGGGCAGGCCTCCAGACAGCACTGTACAGCACTAGCTGCCAGATTAGATCACGTTCTATACGGTATATTCCAGCGCTCTGATACCCGGTGTGCTAGTCTGCTTATTGATTTATTGGCTGTTCTCAATGTCGTCTGCTGGCTTTTGCTATTTAGAGCAGCCTTGTATCTCGACAACAAATGACGTCGCACTTATACAGACAGTACACGTGCAACTTCCAATGGTCACAAATCTCAACAGGATATAGATGTAATAATCGAATGAGTAACATGTCATTCATTGAGAAAGCATGTGTGTGTGAAAGTCAACAGCTTTTCATTCTGAATGTGCGATAATAAACAACGTCAACATGATGGCCCCCATACCGTGACTTGCTACAATTGACAATGGCGTCCCCCTTGACAGAAAAATACAAAAACACTCCGCTGGCTGTCAGCCAGGCTGTTGGTTGGGTTGGGCCTCAAGAAATCCCACTTGGCTAGCGGCCATGATAAAAGAAAATACATAAACCATCGCCGCATACAACATCACAACGCCAAGCTGACAAATACAGATTGGTCGCGAAGGAAACAATAACAAAAATAACACACCCAGTATGTTCTCACAGCCATAACTGATAGAAAAATCTGGGACGGAAAATGAGCAGTCCTTGACGTATCTGCATGACGTGCTAATACCACCTTGACGTTTTTACCTGGACTGATCATTTTGTACTTGTCAACATGTGGCTTTTTATACTCACTATTCACTAAGACATCTGCACATCACCTCATCCTAAACTCCCAGTCTTACAGACCTGAGTACCGCCAGACCAACCTTATCATCATATCTCATGGGGCAATGAATACTAGGACCATCCTCTGATTTATACACATGCTGATATACAGCTGGCGCTAGAGTAGGTTTTTAAAGGAGAGAGTGACAGTTTGTCCTGGGCAGTGTAAAACAACTGCCATGTTCGGCGTTTAGTCCCCTGCTGTGCTAGGGATGAGTCATGGAGAATACTTTTACATTTCCCGATAAGCTGTCTCATTCATATGAAGACGTTTGTGTATGGGATCAAGCATGTCGGGAAATGGTGAGTAGGGCATATTCCTTGTATATTGCATAATATTTGTGTGTCAGTGTGAAGATGCCTGCACTGACATGGGTCAATAGGGTGCACACTCATGAATGACTCCTACTCATGCAACATTATATTATCCAGGGTCAGTGGCGTATGTGCCAAGCATAAATAAACCCAGAGATGCCACTCCCTGCATGGTCAACACGAAGTAGGAACTCTGCTCATTTTATATAGGATATTGATATAAATCAATACGGATTCTGTCGGAAAAGTGTAGGGTTTGCTATACATATTACAAGTAGGAAGATCGGCATCATTATGTGTACCCTTGATTACAAATCTCTACAGTGAGAGATTGTGCCAAGCTGAACCTAAGTCAGAAGGGTGTGTCTACCTAGCCCTATATAGTTGTTTGTGTCAAGCTTATAGGTCCTTATATGAGAGGGATTTGTGTCATAAGGGTTTGTGTTAGGCTGCTCCTATGACAGATGGGCATGTGTCTAGCTATGTTAGAAGGGCCTTTTTGTTCTGTGTCAACCTGACCCGATATAAGAAGGGTCTGCTTCAAGCTGACTACTAGTAGATGACCATGTGCCAACTTGATCACATCTGGGGAGGGCAGCCAGAAGGAGTCATGTAGGCATTCCAATCTGACCTTTATGTGTCAGAAGGACATTCCAATCTGACCTTTATTGTGTCAGATGGGACTGTACCAAGGGGGAACTGATATAAAAGAGCTTGTGTCCAGCTGACTACATGTCAGAAGCGCTTCTGTCAATTCCAACACTTACTCAAAAAAATCATAGTAAATCGCAATGTAGTAAACTAGAACAAGCATTAGCCCACAGACATAGCCCAGTACTCACATAGGACGACTGAGGACTGGTGAACTTCCTTGTCGTGGTGGTGGTGCTGGTGATGGTAGACCGGAAGTCCTTGGTCACAGGACTAGCAAAGGGGCTGGTTCTGCGCGGTGACAGCGACCTGGCGGGGCTGGGGCTCTGGGAACGCACCTCGTAACTAAGGACGCGCTCCGGCGTGTAGCGCGTGACGACGCGCAGAGGGCGTGACAACTGGTCGTACGCAAACTGCTCCTGTCGGGGCCGCTCCCGGAAACGGGAGGTGAGGAACTCCCGCGGCTCGGCGATCACCTGTCCGCTAGAACAACGTGACTTACCGGAAATGATCGGCTTTGGCATGATTGTAATGTGACGTGACGTCAAGGAGAGACTTAGGTGCCTTGTGCTGTCAGTGCAGATATGCCAATACCCTGTATTGGAATTTTAATGGTTTGCTTAATCCTGGTGAATACTGATAGGTATCCCGGTATTAACAGATGGCGATCACAGCTGTTACGTCAATGACGTGACATAAACAAACAAGGTACAAACAACAGTACAATACGCCAATGGTTGGTAATCCGAATGTGCACCTTGTTTGCCTTGACACTGCAGTTTTTGGTAATTATTTTACCATTACGTCAATGACGACACGTCACAAGTTCTTCTATCAGTCTACCTTCCGCTCAAAGTTAATCCAGAGATGTACTGGCTGACACTGCCAGAAGTTGCGTTGTACAGGTAGACTCAACTCTCTAGAAGGATCAAAACACGCCTAGCGGTATGAGGTGTCTGCCCACCTGGGGAGGAGGAACTGCTCAGGGCTGCTCAGTGACGGCTGGACGGGGAGCAGCTCACGGTCAGGGCTGTCTGTCTGAGTGCCTCATACAGAGATAACCCTGTCAGTATAGGTGAGTCAGTGCTGGACAGGTGAGCTGCGTCTATCAGTATGACCCGGATGTGACCTGTGCTGAGTTGACCTCTGGTCAGCATATGGAGGAGTGTGAGGAGATGGAGGAGGAGCTGGAGGAGGCTGCTCCTGTGTCTGCTGCTGCTACTGGTAGTGGTCGTGCTACTGTCAGACTCCAGTCTACTGGAGGAGGAGGAGGCGGGGACCCTGCATACAGGGGGGTCTAACACCAGCATCAGCTGCCGGGGGCGGTAGGAGGAGGGGGAGGCGGTGGTCGGGGATCCTACAGTAGTAGTCTACCCGCTCCTCCACGGTGGGTGCTGGGTGGGTGGGTCCTCCCCCGGCGCCGCCCGGAGGAACCCGGCGCCGGCCGGGACCTCCAGGTGGGGGCCTGGGTGGGAGGGGCTCAGGGTCGGGAGGAGGAGGGGTAGGAATATATAGAAAGGTATGCTACAGGCAGGTCGAGGCTGGGGGAGTATGTAGGATGTTAGGGAGCTCAGTCACTCAGGCTACCGCAGGTAGGTTTGACTCCTGGAGTATAGTAGAGTACACTGGAGGAGGGAGGGTAGTACCCCTCCTTACTAGCCCGGCTCCTGTAGGTGCATCCTTCTCCCTCAGGACACGGCACAGGTCTGAACCAGACACACCAGCACACACAGGGCATCAGCACTCACTCAACCGGAACCGGAACTCACCTGCCCCCTCTCACTGGGTGCTGGCGACCAGAGACAGCCACCCTCAGATGTGGGGTGCTTCTCTAGTCAACAATCCGTAATAACAATCTCACTGGTGAAAAACAAGCATTATGTGTGTAAAAAAAGACAAAAGGAGACGACGCCGGAGTGATTTGTCTACGTCTCGGTCAGTAGCCCCTGCATCTATCATTTACCTCAAGGCGGCGCGGGGGTCGGACCGAGCCAATGAATGGTGGATGACTGCCATGAATGGCCCTATCATTGATCACCGTTTTTGTTGACATTCTGTTCCTTTCTCACTGACTCCCTACCTGAAATTCGCTCAGTCACTAATTTATCTTCCCTATTCTCGCATAGCAGTGTTTGATCTACGCAATCTTTCGTGCTATCAAATACACTGAACAGGAAAATGTTCTGTCCATTTATCAATAACTCCTCAATTGGATTCAATTGAGCTACCACTGACATTCACCCATTCACCAATCTATCTTTCCCATTCTAGGAAAATAGTATATGATCCGCACTTGTAATCTTTCGTGCTATCAAATACGCCGAACAGGAAAACATATCAATTTATAGAAGGATGTACGACTGGGATGTGATTTCAGGGCACAATAATGACCACCCAGGCACCTTGGCCTTAAATCAACTTAACCTGGAGTCAAGGCTGCTTTACGAAGAGGGGCAGATGTATGATTTTGTACTATCATTTGTAGAGACGTCAGGACGGTTGTCTGATCTTATGGGCTAGAATATCGATGGTGTATTTTCTCAAGACTCCACTAGGCGGCGGGGTGGTGGTGGGGTGGTGCCTGTGAAAATTCCCACTTGTTAACATCTGTTCTTACGTTATTTGCAAATGACACAATTTTCCGATATTTTACTTGTGGCATGGACAGATCAAATTGCAACACGGGTTCTATGTACATCTAAAGATACTGGTTGTTGGTAGATGCAGTCCCTGGTACATGTAACTGCCAGTTTCTTCTCTAAGGTGTTCTAGCATTGGAGCGGTATAGCTTACCGGTATGCATAACTACATGTCCAATACGTTATATTGTATATCCATATGCCGCAAATCATAAAACATATGTATTTACACCATCACATACCTATCTATTTATACCAGGAATTCAAACAAATACCGACTCAATAGCTTACATACAATGTACTTTGCTATTAATATTGATCTAACGCTATAAGTGTTTACTCAAAGCCTTGCAGAGGTGCCTCTCCACTGTCCGCCGTCCATGACATACTCCTACATGATACTTGTATGTATGTACTTTGATACCGTCCTGAGGTGTGTTCAACGACATACATTCTGATATACTTAACTCAATGCACTGATTACATACTGGTTACATGCAGGCTGATCCATGGCTGATATCATGGATATTCTATCTGTTAGTACAGCCGACCATATTGGCATACCTAAAAGTAGGGTACCTAACAACCTGATCTCTACACTTCCTTTAAACGGAACCTAAATGTCCCTCAAAATTTGTGTTAAGATAATGTTAAACAGTTGCCCCGTTATCAGGTAAAAGTCAACAATGGGTGTACCCAGATGGTGAAGGTGGACAGAAGTGAAGAACTCACCTGGTGATTGGCAGGTATGTGAGACTCTCACAGGTGTGTTAACTCCCTGTAGATGATCCCTGTGGGTGAGTCAGGTTAACTCCAGGTAAATCCTCCAGTACTAATATTACACTGTAGAACCTCCCTGTGAGACCTGCAGTACTCTATACTACATATACACGGTGCAGCCTGACACGTAATATTAATAGGCTAATATTAACAAGTACCTGCTAGGTAAGGCGGTACCAGAGACCACAGCACACAGGTCCCTTACCGCCCAGTACACAGGTAGCACTGGTGTAGGAGGGGGAGGGACAGGGCTTTATCAGCTGGATCCATGTCTGACCAGGTCTCACTAGTGACCAGTGGTCAGCAGTGGGTGATACCAACGATGGATGACACTCAGCACAGCCCGCCACTAACCAGGTGTGGTGGACACTGCTGGAATGGGGCTTAGCCCCTTCAGGGGAGCATACTGCTTTTTAATACACTATGGTATTTTGTGCCATGGTCCATGAATGCCGTCCTGGTGAGTCTACTCGCTATGTAATGCATTAATAATTGCCGATCATACAGGTTTAAGACACTCCCGAAAGGTCGGCATGACGCATGCATGTACTGGTGAGTAACCCACCAGGGTTGAATTCAAACATTATGTCCACAAAGGGCATATTGCATCAAAGCATTATGCGGCCCTTAAAGGGGTATATTGTCCACAGCCCCCCCCCCTTTGGGGTCACCTCTAACCTCTGACCCAGTCACACCCAGCCCTGGCACAGCTCCGACTTCACCCATCCTGATCTAAAACATTCACAACTCATTAAACCGTCTACAATAATATTGCACCCTATCTAACTCACATGTAATCATGACACGTGTTCTAATTACCATTCTGAATGTTGTTGTGTCTAATACACAGGCGTCATTAAAGGTCCATAGGCATGTGAGTTTAATGGTCCATCAATAATTAAACCACGATTTTACCACACCTGGGGGCGCCTTGCCTGTTGGCAGTCCACTCAGCCAAACACACCACTATCATAATTAACCCTTTAAGGGCCGCATCGTGCTTTGATGTCCTCCAGTTATGACCATTACCTTTATCGTCATAATGCATGAATGAAGTCCTTGTGAGTGACCCGCCAGGGCCGCATTCAAGCATCATGTCTACCCTACGGGGTTGATACATTCCCAAAGGATCAGCATCATGCAGGAATTTAGCCCTGCCAAGAGTACTCGTGCATCGTGACGACAAAGGGCATAGTGAATTAAAGTACTATGCGATCTTTCGTTTAAAGGGTTGATTGTCAAAACCGGCGCAGTGGATCCTATTTTATGACGTTACGTCTGTTTGATGTCACGTGCACGTGACGTTACAGATCTGTGATGTCACGTCGTGATGTTATTCAACTCCCATGTCAGACTGTCTGGGTGTACAGTGTGCTTGTTTTCACATGTACATGTTTCACGATCATATATGCATATCTAAAAGTATAAATCTATCTCCGCTAAAAACTTGTTTATCCTTGCCTTCAGTCCCCCAGCTCTGTTAATCACTGTTTGGGGACTACTCCATTAGAGATATTCTTATCTCTCCCATAAGACAATAAGTTTGCTAATATACAATTCCCTATCTAAGGGTTTGTTTCTGATAATGGCCCTATATGGTGGATGAGCCCTATCCGAGATTACCGTACGACTTCATACATCGAGGTAATAACTAATCCCTGATATCACAAATAACCCTTTACGGTAGTATTTGAGGTATGGTAATTGTCAATTTTATGTCATCAACAGGAGAAAATACTTTTGGTTGCAATCTACAAAATCCATATTTTTATCAATGTAAATCCAATAGGTTGCTAATCCCCCATCTCAGCTATATCAAAACAGAATGTAGTTATCCAACATCAGGAAACTGGAGTATACTGTAAGCACTTTTCCTGCATGGGTATCTGAAAGCTGGACACGAAGGAGGCAAGAACATCATGTATTGTATGCCGGGATTGTCTATGCCTGATGCGGGGGTATCAAGGAGCATAAGACTGACCTGGAAGTGGAGAATGATGGTCCATATGAGGCCAAGCGTCAACTTGGGGTTTCCGTCCACGATCTCATCCGGACGGATGTTCACCAGCCGGATCTACAAAACAACATTAGTCAAGTGTCAGTTGAATAGTCCATTATATTCAATTTATTATATCGGATATATCAAAAATGCATTGGATCCTGACACTGTCGGTGTTGTATAATTTGTACATTTGTCATTATTTTAATCAATAGAATGTGCCGGTTCTACTATGGTGTGGGTGTTAGCAGGCTCAGGGTCAGTGAGCATGGCCGGTGCCACCACCTAGCGGCACTACTTAGAACCAGAATAGGTTCACATCTTATAATATACATGTATAATGTGTTCATCTAAATCTGTGCAACTTCAAGTTATCTAAAATAGTACACATTTCCCTTCTCTCTTCTTCCATATTCTTTTATTTTCTGTTTGCCAGCCTATATAGACAAATGCCAACGCCCATTGATACTGTGTCTGTTGTATTTCACGAGTGGGGGCTGGGGCCATATCCCACGAAGCCGTAGGCTGAGTGGGATATGCCCCAGCCTCCACAAGTGAAATACATCAGAGACAGTATACATGTAGTTGGCATTTGTGTTTATCTTTTATTTGAAGCTATTTAATGAAGAAAAGAAATATTTTCCCAACCTATTGAATACGGCCACATTATATTCAATGGGGGCATTGAATACGGCCCTTCAGTGCTAAAGCATAGGAGATCTTGTATTTCCAAAAAATAAGTGTAAGTAGTTCCAATTCTAAAGTGCGGTATTTGCAACATCAGAATAGCATTACTTGTCTCACTGTGACCAATGGAACAACCAAATATTGATAACCTTTAACCAATATGTCACAAGACAGACCTCCTTATCTGTTATCGAGACACTCTCTCAGCGGCTACCACTGTAGTCTTTGAAGCAGTGATAAGACACGTAGCATACAGGTGATAATCGTCTCTGACATGAGTCCCTCATGTCTGACTGTTATCTGTGTTAGGCCATACACCTTATACAGACACCTGTAGGACGTCTAACATGGGACAGATAAGGACACACTTGTCGTATTGATTGATATTGATTAATCCTTTAAGGGCCGCATAGTGCTTTAATGTGTTATGCCCTTTGTCGTCATGATGCATGAATACAGCCCTGGTGAGTCTTCTCATCAGGGCTGTATTCCCGCTTCGTACTACATGTATTAAACCCATCTGGAGTGTATCAATCCCGTAGTGTTAGAGTAATTCGCCAATGTTGCATTAATGCAGAAAAGGCATGTTGCATTAATGCAGAAAAGGCATGACGCATTAAAGCACTATGTCGTACCTAAAGGGCTAATAAATAGACTGGTATTCATATCTCACCATTGATAAAAACAGTTCTTTGTACTCATTGATATATTTTTTTCGGGAGTCTATTAATCTTATTATGAATCGACATGATAATTCTTTGTACACGTGCTTGACTATCTTCTAGCATACCATGCATATCTTTCCTGTTTTGTTATTTTGAGCTACTGGACCTAGATATGAAAAGTCTAACTACCCGGTAGTTGTTTATGCTTATCAGCAATTTCACCAGTTGTTTGGAAGAAATTGGATGGAAAGTAGCCAAACTCTTTACAAAACGGCCCATCTACTGTATATCAAATTGGGAATGGCTGAGATTGTCTGAGTGATAGAGGCTAACTTTGACATACATATAATATATCACATGTATCTTGACAATACGCCGTCAATATGTCTTCTTGTTGTACAATGTATGTACCATTGACAATGATAGAACCACAATCCACCACATAATAGGTATCAAGGTTCACTGTATTCTGGACAGATTTATGAGTTTCACGGTAGTTACTACACCTAATACCATTACAAAGTCTCATATATAAATTACACTCCTGCTGCTTTTACATCCCACCACATACCATCAACCTTTTTTGACGGCTTAATGTATAGAAATCACCGTGAGATGCGGCAACATTATGGTGTCCCTTTGTCGTTCTGGTATCGGGTTATTCCCACCACAGCACACACTGTTGGGCCGCTGACAGTAAGTAGGGCTTCACAGGGCCCTGTGTGCCATGGTTGAAGAGGCACTGCTACTTTAACCCTCCACTGCTTTACTGTGATATCCCCTTAACTTAAGCGTCATTATACATGAGGGCAGCCCTGCCGGGTAACTCTCCATTGCTTCATTCAAGTATCACCCCAATCCTATGGGGCTGATACACTCCCACAGTCTCGACATGATGCAGTATTGCAGCCCATGCGAATAGACTTGCCAGGGCCGCATTGATGTAGCATACCGACCAAGGACACATTACAGCAGTATGCAGACCTTAGAGGGTACAGGGTTATACAGGTGAGTCTAATGACAGATGATGTGGAGTCTCATAATGTACACATATATGACAGCAGCCAGTGCACAGGGCAGTCTGTCATCTCATTAAGCCGTATTTACATGATGTGTGAAGGCATGTTTTACACACATGAGGGACATATGGACATGTTGGATGGTAAATAATGTTGTTAACGTACACCAGATGGCGCCAAACACCCTGATCATAGTGAACAGTCGTGTGCATGTGCAGTCCATAGCTAGATTAATAGTATTAATGTTAAGCGGTTGCTTCTCAGTAGTCGTTATCAAAATGGCAGGTGTGGCCATCTATCAATATGAGTTATGGGAGTTTAGACAGAACAATATTTTTAATAAAAAGTCTATAATGTACTCACCCCTTTGTGCTTGAGGAAATCTAACGCTATCTGAACATTCTGCAACTTGTGGAAGCGCATATGGCCCCTCTCCCGCGGCTGGAAGGAACATGTCATAGTTTTAGAGGACATGGGGAAACGTGTAGAACTATGCTATGCTTATTTGTTTGGTTGAATTAAATGTCAATGGTACCATTGCCTTTACTTTTTCGAGGGGTCAAATTAATATTTTAGACTTTTATTCAATCTTGTTTTATCGTTTTTCAGTATATAATCAGTAGATCAGGAGTTGTCAGAGATACTTACTAGTGGATCCTGGGAGAGGACCTCCAGGAGGGAGAGGAGGTTGTGGCCATCGCGCAGATCTTCGAAGAGGTCCGTTACACTCCGATGTACCTGCAGATTGAAAGACGAAACAGGAATTAGATATGTTATCGCATCTACCGTATTAAATTCGATGGATCGTGATTATAGTTTTATCATGGACAACATGTTCGCTACACCCATATTCATTGTAATATTATAATTCCTTGTACAGATACCATACTTGGTCGGTATGTAATGGTAGATTTGGCATACATTCGGTTCCATTGTTCGGTGGTAATTGCAGGACTTGAATACATCCTGATTGTCAATGTCTCCCACTACTCTATACAGGACAATTACTGATGGTGCTTGCCTCATTGAAGAATGTTAACTCTTTTTTTGTATAGATCTTAACATTCTATAGGCAAAGCTTAAGGCTAATTCTTAGATTTATTTTGCACGGGATACACATGAGAGAGATGAGTCTGGAACGTATAGATGTATCTAACAGCATCAGTACATCATAAAGTATACCAGATGAGCGATTTGACACAACTAAAGAGAAGTAGTAGAGTTCCTAGTATTGAACATCACAATCTTAATACAAGTTGTACTGAATATCGAACTCTTATTTCAAATAGCAGGACATATACATAGGATATTCACATGCTAAAGCATTTATCCACAGAACACTCAATTCAAAAAAGTCCACAATGGAAATAAGAACACTGATAGCATAGTATACTGATGTTATTTTCGCCTTTGTATTTACAAAACAGTCATGTATTATATTCGCTAGCAATACAATAAATCATAACCTCATTTTAAACAAATTTAATCATGGCAAATAACCCTCGTAGCGTGCCACGGAGTAAAGGAAATACGCAAAATGAGTGTCTCAATGCTATGAACGTAATACTCAAAGGTCATGTCCAACAAAGCCGTAACGTAACGTAGGCATGGTACCCCTGCTTGCATGGCGAAAGTAAATGTAACTTAAAGGTGACATTTGTATATTGTATGAAATAATCACTCTTTGTCCAGTCCTTGCATTCATTCATATCGTGGAACGAGAGAGTAGGGACTCAGGGGGTACAGGCAGGGCTCCAGCAGTTGTCTATACTAAGTGGGGAAGGGTTGGTTGTGGGGAGTGTCTAGGTCTCTATATCTAAAAGGACCTTTATCATAGGAATGAGGACATTCCCGGGACATTTGTTAGTTCGAACAATTTATGTTATATTAGGACATATTCTTGGTCATCGCATCAACCATTTAAGGACCGCATAGTGCTTTGATATAGTATGCACATTGTCGACTTCTTATCGGGAGTGTAACCCCTCGTAGGGCCTGATGCCTGAATGCAGCCCTGGCGAGTCACTCACAAGTGCTGCTTTCATGCATCGCGATGATGAAGGGCATAATTCAATAAAGCGCTGTGCGATCCTTAAAGGGATGTTTTGTAGGTAAGCCCTATGTTCAGGGAATGGCAGTCAGATATACTACACATCAAGAAAACTAAAGTAATTTAAAGTAGATATTAATTGAGTTTATGGTCACTAAGGTATAGATGAGGTAGGGGTATTGTTAGTCTGGTGATTAACTCTAGGTCGGGGTTTCAGATATACACGTGACCATAGCACACGTGATCAGACTAGCCAATCACACAGCGAGGTGAGTAATGACGTCACAAACCTTGTGGAACCTCCAGTGCTGCCAGGGTGGGAAGAAAAAGGACGTTAAACTAACATGTATACGTCAGATGTATAGGGAATGACGTTACAACAACGTATACATAGTGGGGATACATGTTGAGATTGCACAAACAATTAGGCATGGCGCATACCTGTATCATATAATTACATGCGCGTATTTATCCATTTTTATTTAAACGAGTTACGTTAAATAGTATTTACATGTATTTTATTTCATGATCAACTGACAAAAATGTAGGCCTCCTTCGCCTGATTGTGATTGCAATGGGTTGTTATTTTAAGTCACCTTTTGTATCAAATTTAAAACTTCAATCATTAAAAAAATATCGATATCTTATTTTATTTCTAAATCTATATCTAAGCTACACCACCTTCAGAATGCAGTGGATAATGCAAGTCCCATGCATGTGTCATGCCAACAATTATTACTTCCTTAAGAACTTCTTATCTTTTCTTTGTTATTCTCCGACAAACACATTTCTACACATATTTATTTTATCAATGCCTACAATGCTTGAGTAGGAAACATTCGGCATCATTTGATTATTAGAGATATTACCTCTAGACGCTATAATCTTGGATATATTTTTCAAGATACCCTCCTCTTGTAGTCCCACACCTATTAACTCCCAGGCACAGATCCCGCTGTGACGTCACAACGTGCAGGTGTGACGTCCACATGTTACCATGGTAACTAGGTGTGACGTCAGAGCTGCAGCTGGTACCCGTTGGTGGGCTGGTACCGCATGTTTAATTAAATGTCGTCTGGTCCTGCTCTGGTCCGTCCCTCTGTACCAACACTGTGCCAACTACATGTAGACAGGTGGTCAGTACCTAACAGTACATGTACACGTACTGTATAGACTACTGACGTTATTCTACTAAAATAACTCCCCATGTCTTGTTCAAAGGGCACTCGGTTACCCTGAAAACTGCTATTTCGAGAGCAGGGGGCGTTTTAAATACCTATTGTCAGGTAAATCCCGACCCCTTGCAACTATTCTTACATCGTTGAATGTTGATGACGTCTCCACATATTTAATGTAGCCTCAAACACAGCTATATGTCTACACTAGATTCACCAGAACACAGCTCTATATGAATTTGATGTGAAAATCTGTTTGTTACATTTAGAATTTGTCCTTGGTAATATGCAAGCCTTACTGTCCCCTATTCTATAGATCTGCCTCCAACTGAGTGGACCCACAGCCACTCTGAGGCAGAGCTACAACGTAATGTGCTTAAACCATGAACTGTAAGTTAGACATACAAGTACATTTTACATTCTATATCCAATTGGATCAATATTCTATTAACCTGTTTAGTACTTTTACTCTGGTCCATCACAAGCAATTATTTTCTGCATTGCTCCGACCTACCTACCCTAGATTTTTAGACCATGTAACCTGAAACACACCTTTTATTGGCCTGGGCAATATGTTGACCATACCACACCAGTGGTGACCAGTGCATGGTAGTAGTGTAGCCTACATGAGTGTGGTAGCGGTCTCTGAGGTGGTTATATCAGCCTCCACAGAGGAACTGAGTCAATACTGAGTCTGATACCGTCTTCACACAGACAGCCTTAATGCCCTTAACCCTCCCCTCCCCACAGTCTGTGATATTCTTAAACCACGCCTCTGCAGCACGCCCCAGTCCCATGCCCCTCACCTCTCACTGATTAGGCCTATGTACATTCTCTGATCTCCCACTTCTATATATTCAGTTCGGCTCCGTCTATTTCACACATACTGTTTCCATATTCTAGCACACGATTGTCACGAGCACATCGAGATATGTGACAGTATGCATATTATACACTGTATTGGTGTGATATATGTGTGCTTGGACCCTCCTGGCCTTCATCACCCACTGTGCCAGACCAACACCCCCGCATGTACTAGCACATTCCCACTGACCTGCTTTGGCCTCACTGCCCCCCCCCCCCCCGACCCTCATTACTTGTCAGTGCTGTATCATGCCTCTAATAATTATAGTATCTCTCCCCTGCACCCATGGCACACCCAATTCTGACAACAACACATGTATTAACCCCTCATCTCCCACTCCCCGGCCCCACCCTCCCTGACTGCTGAGTCACTCACTAGACCCGCACCACACTAGGGCGCCGTCTGGTGAGTCGGCTTGGTACTACCGCTACTACTCCTCCAGCAGCCTCGTGACATGGCTACTTGAGGTAGAGTGCTAATATCACTCATACAGAGTCTCCTGAGCAGATGTACACCTACTCACATGTAGATGTAGCATCATGAGCAGCTCCATATGTTTGTTTCATCGTTGGATTAATGATTGACTCAAAGTAGAAGTATAGCATTAACTACCCTGTAAGCAATGTACATGATACAGGTTGAACTATGGGAAGGCGATGTGAGATCATACTGCTGTGTCGTGAATGTCCCTTGTTTAATGTGTCAACACATTCAACATGATGTCGACACACCATATTATTATATTGCCATGTCGGGAATATTGTTCTAGTGTATAGATGTCGCCCATTACTCCATTCTCCCTGAGACTATTTTATGGTTATCTGCTCAGTCATGATGCTGTGGCACACATCTCAACGGGTCAGAGAAGTTATGTTTTACCAGCCACATGAGTCGTGTAATGGATTCTCTGTGGGGTTACTCTGGAGTGAAACAACCAATCATAGATGTCTTTACAGAGAGCCATGGCGGCCTGGTTCGTGTTTGAGAATCCAAAAAACTGGAACACGTCTCCTCCAACCCAATCTCTCCCCCAGTGAGTTATTTGTAGTGTATAGAGGTGGAGGAGTGGGAGTCTCCTCCAGCTCATTCATCGAGGTGTGTGTAGAGTGGGTGCTGTCAGGTGGGGAGTGGCATGGGCTGGGTACTTCATCCAGTACAGAGTGACAGGCATGTACTCCTGTACCCCTATACTCTACTACCACTTGGCAATCCCTCCTTAGTCCTATGGTATATCCAGATTCATCCATTCTACCTACAGGTACCGGTACAACACTTCAGACGTTCACCTATACACGACCTATAGTTTATTGGTGTTCAGCTTGCTTCCCCCCATGTCACTCACACTATTCATTAAATCCTTATAAGTCTTCCTGTTTTAAGTTTAGCCTGGGCATCTACCCACTAGCCACATACATATATACATATATGTGTTTTATATACCACTCCCATCTCATCCCCATATGAAACACAGTAGATTGGTTGATTTCCGAATTTCCAAATTTGTTGCACCATCCCCCCCCCCCTCTGTTTTTAACAAATGACCACTCCCTTAGAATGACTTCTGTTGGCGGTACGTCTATCCCCCATATCTCTTCTTACCGGTAGTCCCACTTAAGTTGACTACGGACCCTCAGGTGCAGTAATACACATATCTGTGGATCCCCGGTGACACCCGGGGTGTTAATGAGCTGATTAATCGTCAGATCTGGCCGATCTGCTTACAGTCCACCCGCTAATCCTACCCGATAATCCCCTAATCCCCACCTGATGTGTTAATCTTATCTTAAAACCCTTTAAGGGCCGCATAGTGCTTAAATGTCCTTTGTCGTCACTCCAGCATACATCATTCCGACCCCCCGGGAGTGTATCCACCTGTAGGGTGGGCATGATGCACTCATGGGGGCGAGAAGTCAAGGGCGCATTCAAGACGTTCATGACGACAAAGGGCACAATATATCAAAACACTATGTGGCCATTAATGGGTTAAACTAGGTGAAGATGTACCTTGGTATAGAGATATGGTGTCCTGACAGTGGTGGGGGGGGGGGGGGGCAGCCCAATTGTACCCACTTGACTTAGACCGGTCTGCTCTGCAGGATTATCCTGGGCACCATTGTTGTGCTCTCCCAAAGTATTTCTAATCGTCCTGAAGAAGGCTCGAGAGAGCTGAAACGTCGACCACTATACCTCTATATGTTGTCTCTGTGATTCTTCATTTACTTTACAAAAAAACTGAAGAGGGTTTTGGGAATAATTTCTGTCATCTTTCATATTTCTAATTGTGTCGGCCGTTTTTGGGACACTCTACTCATTACTTCCCTAATATTAGATCTATTATATTATATTATATTAAAATTCACGATTAATCTAAATTGAGTGTAGATTCTAATCTATTTGTAACTATGGCCAAGAATCCCTAATAGGCTAATGGTAAAGTATAACATACATGGCGTTCACCAGTGTGTGGCACGGCAACTACAGGAACAGTTCACAATCCATAACACACAACGAGTTAATTGCTCTCTCAGATACCATCCCAGACTAACTTTAGTTAATTATGCAGGTCTACCACCGGGTGCTCATGTCAACCGTGTACCGGTATAATTCGTAATGTGCTCAGGTGGAGTCTGTGTCAGACGTTTGGGCTGTGTCAGCATCCAGCGTTGTTAACCCTTTAAGGGCCGCATAGTGCTTTCCTGTACCTATGTAGTCATGATACATCAATGCTGGGGCGTAACTCGTATTTTTTACATGTAGTGTAATTCTCACTGAACGGTGATGTCTTGATGTTAATACACGTTATAAGTATGGCATATTCACACAGTAGCAGCATTACTGTAGCCTCTGGAGGCTAGGACGACCTGTACTAGGATGTAGGTAAGGTGTCAGGATGGCAGGGTGGGGAGGGGTACAGGGGTATGGAGGTAGGGGTAGGTAAACAGACATGTTGCTGGCGGGCTGTAGAGGTGGGGGGGGGGGGCTCACCTGCCACCAACTCAGCTCCCTGTCAATGACCTACTTCCACTACCTTACTACCTGTACCTATCACATGATGTAGCACATACACATTATATACATCCGCCATTATGAAGGGATGGGGAATGAGAGATTCCGATCTGAAAGGCGACTATGAATTGTGTTTTTCCTCTCCTTTCTATCATTTTTTTCTCGGGGGCGGGGGCATTTCTGTCAGATAAACCGATTTTCTAATATCTTGAATACCACCACTAGATCATGTGTCTCAGTATTGCCTCTCTGACAGCATTCTATTCTATAACTCTATTACAAGCTGGTACAAAATGTAGATTGACCACACTTATGTCAATCGACATACCAACATGACTAACAACTAGTACCAGTGTGGTAACCGTTAGACACATGTCACAATATGAGTGTAATAAATGTCATGTACACTGTAAGTAGGGCTATAACAGTACCACATAAACAGACACTGTGACCTGAATCCTGCTGTCACTTTGTCTGTCTCTGGCACCAGTCACATCTGCACCCAACCGTTTAAGGGCCGCGTAGTGCTTCATTTAGTAACGTCGTTTATCATCTTGATGCATGAATGCAGCCCTGGCGAGTCTGCACGCAAAAGCTGTATCCTTACACCATATGGAGCATGCATGAGTCAATCCCGTAGGGTCAGCATGATGCATGAGCACCAGGGCTGCATTAGTGCATCATGCCGACCCATTAAAGCACCATACGGCCCTTAAAGGGTTACGTACTGACAGTGGGGTCGGTGGGTGCACAGGTATAGGTGTCAGGGTGTCCTACTAGGGGGGGGGGGGGTGACCGGGGAAGTCTTCCTCCTGCCCGTGTGGTCCTGTCTGTTGCCAGGTGTTGTCGGTAACCATGGCAGCCAGGTGGAAACCCTGACCTGGTCCCTCCTGGGGTGTACATGACACGGTTAGGGTGAGGCTTGACAAGAGCCAAGTCGCCGCTGCTACACGCGGCTATTAAATGGGGCACATAGAGGATATCACTTTAATAGATATTCTAATCTAGATTTGTCATAGAGAGTCATGTGTATACATGTACTCATTTAATAGCATTCAGTATAAGGTATGGTGAGGATACTGTATAAGGCAACTGGACCGTCGCCTGATTTGTAGGTGTTATTCTATACTACTGACGTGATCAGTGAAAGTTACTAAAGGTGTACGGTACCGTATACTATACAGAGATTGATTTTGTATTGTATTGCATTGGATGTGAATTGTAGACCTACAAGCTGTCATGGTTTAACTGAGTAATTAATCTTGACATTGTTTTATAATCCTTTTATCTGTCTACATTTAACTAATAAGGGGCCTATTTAGTGATATTGGCAAGGCGATGGCCCTGTCCAATCCGGTGCCTCTCCATGGTTAAAATCGACACGGCCGACACGGCGACACGGCCCTTTTAGGCCATTTTAAAAATCGACGGACACAGGAAAATTAGGATAAAAATTGACCCACAGCGATTTTTCTCTAAGTTCTTATATACCTAAAAATCGACACGATGAGATGGCCCTGTAGCTAAAAATCGACACGGCGACACGGTCAAAATTCTGGGGACCCATGTAGAGGCACAATCCGACATGACTTCTTTCCGTATCATAACTATACAGTTAGCTTGTATAAGTATGTTTACATAAAGCAGTAAATGTCCCACCTATTCCCGCCCAGTGTGATCACCTGTTGAGGGGCGGGCCTGGACGTTACGATCTGAGTGCAGGTGGCATCCATTGATGTATTGTGTAGAGGCATGCCCATCTACCGAAATGTCCTCTTGTGTAGAGGTATGCCAGTACATCTACCGCCATGCCCTATGGTGTAGAGGCATGCCAGCACATCTACCGCCATGTCCTATGGTGTAGAGGCATGCCAGCACATCTACGGCCATGCCCTATGGTGTAGAGGCATGACAGCACATCTACTGCCATATGTCAGTAGTATTGTATGTATCGGAACGGGACTATAGTTAAGTACTGTTTATTACTCAATCGACCTGCAGCCAATCAGAGGCCTCCCTTTTGGCGGGAAATTCAAAAGCAGCCAATGAGAGGCCTCCCTTTTGGCGGGAAATTCAAATAGGTCACGTGACCGGAAGTGACCTACTTCCGGTCACGTGACCTTTGGGCGGGAAATTCAAATAGGTCACGTGACCGGAAGTGACCTACTTAAGAGGGTCACGTGACCACCATGTTGGCGGGAAATTCAAATAGGTCACGTGACGGGAAGTGACCTACTTAAGGGGGTCACGTGACTACTAGGTTGGCTTTTCAAAATAAGTCACTTGAGATTTTGATGGATAAATAAATTTAAAAAAAGAAAAAAAAAGCAAGCTGAAAAAAGCTTGCTAAAAAATAATTTAAAAATGTGGCTCTTTTTTTCTAGGGGGAGAGGGGCACTCTGGGGGGCACTCTTTAAGATGCATGGGGGGGGAGGGGGGGAGGGGGGGGGGGGAGGGGCAGGGTTTTTTAAGAGTGAGACTCGCTTCTCTGCCCTCTCTAAAAGAGAGGGCAGAGAGGCGAGTCTACTTACTATGAAAGGTATCATGATCGCGTTTATGATGATGTGCATCTCTTGCTGGCTAGACTTTCAAGCAAATTTGCCAAAGTCTAGCCCGTTATTGAATGTCCGGCCTAGCCTGACCCATCTATTATAGTCTAGCAGCGCCTGACCTTTGTATGAGAGTAGTATTGGCGACATTGGCTGACTCTGATATTTACCTGTGTGTACGGAGAGAGGAGAGAGTTCACAGCCACAGCTCTCTTAAGGCAAAGCTTGCGCTTATAGAGCGCTACTAGTGGAGGTCTGGATAAGAAAGCTATGGCGGTTGTCTTCAAAAAAAATAAAAAATAGTCATGGCGCATGTCGATGTCGCTTAATTATGCTCATATCTCATGTCGATTTTAAGAATTGCTCATGTCACCTGTCACTATGTTTTTCAAGCTTCATGTCAAATGTCACTAGACCTCATGTCGAATGTCGATTCTAAGAAACAGATATGTCACCATCTCGAATTTAGCGGTCCACATTGCCGCTGCTGCTGCTGCTGCTGCTGCTGCTGCTGTTGCTGCTGCTGATTTGCTGTTGCTGCTGCTGTCGGTGCTGCTGCTTGTGCTGCTCGTGCAGCTGCTGCAGCTGCTGACAGCTGCTGCAGTTGCTGACGATGTCACGGATGCTGTTGACAGATGCTGCTGCTTGTGCTACTCGTGCAGCTGCTGCTGCTGCTGCTGCTGCTGCTGCTGACGATGTCACGGATGCTGCTGACAGATGCTGCTGCTTGTGCTGCTTGTGCAGCTGCTGCAGCAGCTGCTGCTTGTGCTGATCGTGCTGCTGCTGCAGCAGCTGCTGCTGACAGATGCTGCTGCTTGTGCTGCACGAGACTGAGTAGCCGCTATTACTAATGCCACTAATACTAGTATGAGAAAATACATTTAGTCAGTCGACTAAATCAAGGATGTTTTCTGACTTCAGTGGATCGTTTAGCCATCGGCCACAGGCAAAACTTGAAACCATTTTATACATGGGACAATTGGCAGAGTCGAAACATGTTGGTACGACGGGGTCGATCATGTTCATCATCAGTTCAGGCAAAGGAAGTGTGTCGACAGCCCGCGAAAACTTCATGTCCGGATGTTTCAACACAACACTTTTTATCACACTCACACAGCTGCTTTGAAGAGTGAATCCTTGACCAAACTTGAGCTTTTCCAACACAGCTTTGGCCTCCTTCTGTGCAGTAAGGGATCTCTCTTTCGGGGTCATCGCAGTGCTGGCTAGCATGTCCTCAAAGTCTTTAACATAATGTTCCAACGGGCTACAAATGATGTACTCCAGATCATCGTCCGCATATGTCGTCTCCTCGCACCATACTTCTTTTGTTTCGAATTCCGTCATTTTCTGAACAATCTCCTCGTGAGTGCGTTGCATATATCGAAGCTTCTTCAAAGACCAGATAACTTGTATGCCGAACGCTGAAAAACCTGAAGGAATTTCACCACTACAGTCACACCAACTATACGGAGCTAAGAAAAATAGCTCCAACAAAATTTTCTCCCTCTGTCCAAATGAAACTACTTCCGTTCCGATGAAGTTGAAGCATGCTTCTATCCATTGCTCCTTGGTGACGTCCTTCCAATGTTTCTTTACCTCACATGCATCATAGGGCACTGTTTCTCTTCTTGCTTCTAGTGGGAGTTGCTTTTTCTTTCTTGGACTCATTTGGAGAGTTTCGATGCTCTGTAGCGTCGACACTTCGATAAGAAAAGAAGCTGTAAAAGTAGAAATAACCCTCATAACATGCTGAGCGAGCGTGGAGTGGACAATGCTACGATGAGTGAGAGCAGCGTTTCACTCCTTATGTACCCTGTCCTAGATAATCCTCTTAAACAGCTGAAAAGACTCTCTCAGTACAGAGTCTCTACTCAATTAAGTGATCTGTTAAGTAAGTTTTCACATGCTACTTGACTACTGCAGGAGGGTTTAGACTTAAGCAGCTTAGTGCACACACGTGTCTGTTAGAAAGCTACCTGCACACCTGTCTTCCTTTTTCACTAGTATTTACCCCTTGCCGACTAATAAGGCACCTATACACGTGTCAGCCTCCTTATATACGTCATTCTTCCTCTCGAGAGGAAGAAGTGTGTCTCTTCGTTTTTTTGTTTAAGAAGTGAGGGTCTTTAAGATCACGTGCCTGGAAGCGACTTGATGAAGCAAGTGACTAGAAGCGACGACGTCACATGCTTTTTAATGAGGTGATCAGCTGTGACTGGCGGCGGCGGCGGCGGTGGCAGCGACGGTGGTGCTGGTGGTGGTGGTAGTAGACGTTACTGTGGTCAAAGGTGCTATGGTTTTTTTTCCAACAGAAATCAGAGCTTTTATACAGAGGGAGTTTAATCCTATTTCCAACAGCACCCCAGCTGTCCAGCAGCCGCTCCGCTCCGTAAGAGCTTCTTAAGAGCTTAGATGACGAGGAGCGTGTCATCATCATCTTTGGTGGCCAGCTGAAAATGGTGTTTTTTCTTTATCCATTAGCCTTACCTCCTACCCCCTACCTGAGGACGACTCTCTCCCCCTTTAGCATTCATTGTAACAAACGTCAGAGGTCAGGTGAAAATCTGATTTTCATGCACAGCCTTAGTCAGCTGTCACTCCTATTGAACTAGCTAGCCGCCGCCGACCTGTCTACTCACCCCAGCTGTCCAGCAGCCGCTCCGCTCCGTGAGAGCTTCTTAAGAGCTTAGATGCCGAGGGGTATGTCATCGCCGTCTGTGGTGGCCAGCTGAAAATGGTGTTTTTTTTCCTTAGCCATTAGCCTTACCTCCTACCCCCTACCTGAGGACAACTCTCTCCCCCTTTGGCATTCATTGTAACAAACGTCAGAGGTCAGGTGAAAATCGGATTTTCATGCACAGCCTTAGTCAGCTGTCACCCCTATTGAACTAGCCGGCCGCCGCCGGCCAGTCTACTCACCACGGCAGGAGGCGGTGATTTTTTTTGTTTTACACTTAAGTCGCTCACCACATGCACACGACTCTACTCACAGACAGACACTCCCGTCTTAGGGGGTCTTGCTTCACACTACACGCCTCCTGTAGTTTTTTGTATACACACTCTAAGCTCATGACTGCTTAATCCTTTATACAGCTAATGCGCGTTGAATTAGTACAGTCGGTACACCGCCCGCTCATGGCAGTCCATCTCTCAAAAAAAGAGGGAGGGGGGAAAGAGATCCAGCTGAAAACGTCATGACTTATGTCTTTTGTTTCTCTTTGGGAATGTCCGCCGGTCAGCTGGCGGCAGCAACTGCTTAATCCTTTATACAGCTAACTCACGTTGAATTGCTGAACAAGGTAGTAAGTAGCTTAGCTCGTGTCAGTCGATCTCTCAAAGGGGAGGGGGAAAGGGGTCCAGCTGAAAACGTCATGCCTTATGACTTTTTGTTTCTCTTTGTGAATGGTCACCGGTCAGCCGGCGGGCAGCTGAAGAGAGCTGTAAGTAGCTTAGCTCTAGAAGCGAGAAGGAGTATATAAGAGGCCTGGAAACACCCGTTCAATCACTCAGTCTTTTGCTGCTCTCTACAAGCACCACCATGAGCAAAACACAACAACTACTGTCGTCCAAGGATCTAATCGAGTTCAAGAACAAGAAGAATACGCAGAACGGTGATCGTTTACTGTCAGCGTCTCCTCTTGCTACTGAAATTGAGACTACCGCCGCAACCGCTTGGGCTTATCACCCTCCCGCTGTAGCGAGCGCACACAGCAGTAGTAGCGACGTTGTTACACTCGCGACGGTTGTTGCTGCTGAGCACACTGCTGCCGCTACTGCTGCGCTTGCTGCGGCTGCTAGTGATCCTCGTGCTGCTAGTGCTGCTGCTACTGCTGCTGCTGCTGCTGTTGCTGCTGCTGCGCTTGTTACTGCTGTGCCTGCTGCTGCTGCTGCTGCTGCTGCTGCTACGCCTGTTACTGCTGCGCTTGCTGAGGCGGCTGTGCCTGCTGCTGCTGTGCCTGCTACTGCTGCGCCTGCTACTGCTGCACTTGCTAGCGCTGCGCTTGCTCCTGCTGCTACTGCTGCTGCTGCTGCTGCTGCTGCTGCTGCTACTACTGCTGCTGCTGCTACACCTCTTGCTGCGACTACCGCTACTAGTACTGACACGCAGTACGTTGCACAGAACTTCTCCACCGCTTCATCAACCGACGCCATCAACGCTGCTCGCGCTGAGACTTACAGCTATTCGGACACTCAGCCTCAGCAGCGCGTAGTAGACATACATGTCCTAAAGCAACAGGGTGAAACAGAGAACGACGCTGACGACGAGGCGTACGAGGAACCCGAAGGGTCACGGGCGCACAGTCCGTTTTTCGACCTCATTTCCACTGGTAGTGCGTCCGGTCCGTGTCGCCTGCCCTCACCAATACCTTACGAAGTCATGTGGTTGCCCTGTTCCGACAACGAGTCGTCTGATACCAGCGCAGACGCTGCTCCTGTTATTGGTTCTGCTGCAGCGGTACCTGTATCATCATACTTCAAAGCAGAGCCGTTAGGATACTTGTCAGACGCTATGCTACTGAAAATAAGCGGTAAGTTGCCGACATCAGATTACATACGGTTAGGTTCATTCCTTGAAGTGAACTTGAAGGATATGGGATATCTCAGTTGTGAGACAAGTGTCATAACTCAAGCTAGAGAAATGTTCACTACTTGGTACCAGAAAAGTTGTACTAGTAGGTGGAAGGACCTAGCCACCGCCTTGGAAGAATCTTACCGTATGGACCTCATCAAATTCTCACGTGAGTACATGGACAAGCATGACATGTGGGATGGCTTAGAGAGTGGAGACATGGAGTGGAAAGTGCAGAAATATTTCTCTCTTTTAGCTGAGCTCTGCCCTAGAGACTGGAAGACCATAGGGATCTACTTAGGGTTGACTTCTCATGAAGTAACTTCCATCTCTCAACCTGTGCCTTCTGACAGGACTGTGAAGAACCCTGTGTATGAAGTGCTGAAAGCTTGGAAGTACAACGAGACGTCTGAGCCTATGGCTCTGATGAAAGTGTTGGAAGACTACATGGGACGCGGCGACGTCGCAATGTATGTTCAAGGGTTGTATGCAGCTGTACCCAAAGAAATAAAAGTGAGCTGTGACACTCCAGTGTTGACGACTCTCGTCTGATCCCTGCAGTAAGATGGACATCTGTTGAAATCGATCCTACACTACAGACGTCTTTCACTATGCTAATAGCATCGTGTGGTAAGAGGCGTCTAGTATTCGAAGTGATAAACAACGTTTATTTTTTTAATATTTGGTAAATAAGTGAAAAAACAAAAAAAAGAAAAACATGCCGCAGGACGTTTGCGAAAAGTGTTTCAAAATTTTTAAAAGACCGTACAATCACGAGTGACCCGTAGAAAAATTAAGAACGATACCTAAGTTTTGCCCTCTATGCAGCGATGTCGGCTAGCGTCGCATACGACTTTCCGGGGTAGGAGGGGCAGCGTACGTCAGAGAATCCGACGCAGATTCCGACCCCTTGTTAGACCGAGTTTAAAAATCACATAAACGAGAACGTCAAAGTCATCGAGAAAGCTGTGCTAGAAGTTTACCGACTAACCTTAGCGAAGTTACATGTAGCGATAGGTGAAGCTCTCCTGCTAGAGGAAGCGACATTCACCCCTTCTCCAGGCGGCTTCGCTGCAGCTCACACCAGACAACCGTTAGTTCAACTGAAGAAGCGGCTTCTGAGATACATCCGTCAAGCTCCAGTCGTACGCTTCAACTCGGAGAGTTACGACTTGAACCTGATCAAAAAATACGCCTTCACTCGTTATTTGCCTCCGGAGACCGAAGAAACCAACAATTCAGCGTCATAAAGAGAAGCAATCAATAGTTGACGTAGTAGTCAACTTTTTTAGCACTTGGTTACAGCTACGCGAATTATTTGCGAGCTTTCACTACAAACGAAGAGAAAGGTTGCTTTACTTACGAATGGATGACGTATACCAAGAAACTAGTAAACAAAAAACCCCTGCCACCGAGATCGACTTTTTGACAGCGACCTGACGGGCGTCAAAATGGCCGAAATCCGACTACGTCACATGTCAGAAAGTTTAGTATGACAAGAAGAAGCAAACTATGACAGATTACTCGATCCACTACAACAACGAAGACGTCAAATCTTTCATAGAAGCTTTTTGAAAAAATCACGCTATTTTTTTCCAACATAGCAGCATTGTCATTGTCATGTTGAAAGACGCCATCTCTCTCGCCAGTTTGACTTTACAAGACCTCTTCCAAAAAACCTATAAGCTGTGTTCACAACGTTCCCTCCGTTCGACGCCGTCCTCCACGCTCTGATCAAAGAAAATGTAGTCAGTGGTCCTTCCATCATCTTCCATAGATTTCACGAGAAAGAGTGTATAGGTGTCTTATAAGTCGGCAGAAAGTGAATACTAGTGAAAAAAAAAAAAAAGCGCGTGTGCAAGTAGCTTTTTCTAACAGACACGTGTGTGAACTAAGCTGCTTAAGTCTAAACCCACCTGCGGTAGAAGCTCTGTACTTAGAGAGTCTTTTCAGCCGTTTAAGAGGCTTATCTAGGACAGGGTACATAAGGAGTGAAACACCCCTGTCACCAGTCACACTTTCTCCACCCGCCCTTCATCTTCGTAGCATCGTCCACTCTACGCTCGCTCAGCACGTTACGATGGTTAGTTCTGCTATTTTCTTTGTTTATGAAAGTGTTGACGCTACAGAGCATCGAAACCCTCTCGAAATGAGTCCAAGAAAGAAAAAGCAACTCCCAGTTGAAGCAAGAAGAGAAACGGTGCCCTATGATGCCTGTGAGGTAAAGAAACATTGGAAGGACGTCACCAAGGAGCAATGGATAGAAGCATGCTTCAACTTCATCGGAACAGTAGTTTCATTTGGACAGAGGGAGAAGATTTTGTTGGAGCTATTTTTCTTAGCTCCGTATACTTGGCCTGACTGTGGTGAAATTCCTTCAAGTTTGTCAGTCTTCGCCATACAAGTTATCAACTCCTTGAAGGAGCTTCGATATATGCAAGGCACTCAGGAGGAGATTGTCAAGAAAATGACGGAATTCGAAACAGGCGAAGACACAATATGGTGCGAGGAGACGACATATGCGGACGATGATCTGGAGTCCATCATTTGTAGTCCGTTGGAACATTATGTTAAAGACTTTGAGGACATGCTAGACAGCACTGAGATGAACCCGAAAGAGAGATCCCTTACTGCACAGAAAGAGGCCAAAGCTGTGTTGGAAAAGCACAAGTTTGGTCAAGGATTCACTCTTCAAAGCAGCTGTGTGAGTGTGATAAAAAGTCTTGTGTTGAAACATTCAGACATGAAGTTTTCGCGTGCTGTCGACACACTTCCTTTGCCTGAACTGATGATGAACATGATCGACCCTATGGTACCAACACGTTTCGAGTCTGCCAATTGTCCCATGTATAAAATGGTTTCAAGTTTTGCCCGTGGCCGATGGCTAAACGATCCACTGAAGTCAGAAAACCTCCTTGATTTAATCAATTGACTAAATGTATTTTCTCATACTAGTATTAGTAGCATTAGTAATAGCGGCTACTCAGTCTCGTGCAGCACAAGCAGCAGTATCTGTCAGCGGCATCCGTGACATCGTCAGCAGCAGCAGCAGCAGCAGCTGCACAAGCAAAAGACAAACACCGTAGTCTCCTCATCCAGACCTCCGCTAGTAGCGCTCTATAAGCGCAAGCAGTGGCTGTGAACCCCCTCCTCCCGCCGTACACACGGGTAAATATCAGAGTCGGCCAATGTCGCCAATACTACTCTCATACAAGGGTCAGGCGCTGCTGACCTATAATAGATGAGTCAAGGACTATTCTACTGAGGGTCAGGCTACGCCGGAAATTCAATAACAAGCTGGACTTTGGCAAATTTGCTTGAAAGTCTGGCCAGCAAGAGTCCGGCATACTCTCCCAAGAGTTCAGCATTGCCAGACTATGGCATGAGGATCCCGCATGGTCAGACTTTCAAAAGCAAGTTTGCCAAACTCCAGCTTTTTATTGAATGTCCTGCGTAGCCTGACCCTCACTAGAATAGCCCTTGACCCGTCTATTATAGGCCAGCCGTGCCTGACCTTTGTCTGAAGGTAGAATTAGCGCTATTGGGTGCCTCTGATGTTTGCCTGTGTGTAGTCAAACCTCGCCTGAGAGAGACATACTTCAGAAAGAAAAGAAAAAGCAGCGTGAGAAGGTGACGGGATCCCAAGTGTCAACCCTAAGACTTACATTTGCTACGATCAAATCAGCGGAACCGGTGAAAGAAAATCTTAAAAAAAAGTGTACAGAAGTAGTCGTCTTCTTAAATGTTTTCGAAAACGAAAAACTCTCCTTGCGGTAAATATAAATTTCAAAAGTAGTACGAACCAAAAATGGCCACTTACACCATAGAGAAAGATGACGTGCGCTACTTGTATTATAAGCGTCGCGTGCATTCTAACGGTGTGACAACGAGTCCTTTAAAATATGAAAAAAGTGTGTTATTGATTGATTGAGCGCATCTTTTCAAAAATAGAGTGTTATTAGAATTGAAAAAAAGAAAATAAAAAAATAAAATAAAATTATTGTTGTGTTTATTTTCATACGTCTTCTTTTATTAGTAAGTAAAACAATTATAACAATTAACTAGCGTGTCCTCTTAAAGTGACACTTCCTCCGGTCGCTGCTGAATCGTCTAATTAAGGTATGTGTCGTCGTCACTTCTAGTCACGTGACTCATCAGGTCACTTCCGGTCGCGTGATCCTAAAATCGATCCCTTCCTAAACAAAATTAAATTAAGAGACACATTTCTTCATGACCCAACCAATCAGAGGTCTCCATTTGACCAGAAGTAGGCCCCTCATTTGCATAAATGGGTCACTTCCGGTGTACCAGCCAATCAGAAGCCTCTAACTAAGTCAAGGTCGCTTGACGTCACTTCCGGTATGCCCTTATATGTACATGTGAAGGTCACATGACGTCACTTCCGGTATGCCCTTATATGGGCGTGTGACGTCACATGACGTCACTTCCGGTATGCCCTTATATGGGCGTGTGACATCACTTCCGGGCAAATGGAAGCCTCTGATTGGCTGAGTCATGACCTTGACCTCTAACTAGGTCAAGGTCACGTGACGTCACTTCCGGTATGCCCTTATATGGGCATGTGACGTCACTTCCGGTCAAATGGAGGCCTCTGATTGGCTGCATGTCGATTGAGTAATAAACAGTACTTAACTATAGTCCCGTTCCGATACATACTATACTACTTATGTCCCTTAAATCTACCGCTGTTCTTTAAGCTGCCTTATAGTCCATCCCCTTAACGATCCCTCTGTAACATTAACTTTCTTCCCCCTCACTGTAAAGTCCTTCCTCACTTTACCCGGGACTTTACCATTCCACGACCCCTTCCTTTCCCTCTTTCCCTCGGGTTTAAAAACCCTCAGAAATGAAACAGGTAATTTTGACATTTTGGTCGTATTTCTCTAAATACCAGCGAAAACGCAGGATTTCCTACACAAGTAGAAACAGTGGCATCTCTGAATCACCTTCACATTTATACCCTCTGCTCGGCCACTATTTGATGTACAGGAATGTACATACTATACATATCGATTGGTTTGTGCGTGTGTGGGTATGTATATATGGTGTGTGTGTGGGTCCAGCTGTGTACCTATACTGCTAAAATCGGGCACAATGATATACGTGCTTATTGAAACAAAGCCTGGATTAATTCTACCACTATATATAGATCATTCCGCCAAAATGTTGGTTATTTCTATTTGATATCTAGATTTCTGCTCCTTTTCTTCATTCTCCTATATAGTTTACATATAAAGATATACATAAATGTATGCTTGATTGTTTATTAGAACGACCAAGGATGGAAATGGAACGACGTATAATTTCGGCCTACATTTCTATGACCTCGGTTTTTTATCTCTAGGTAATGAGTTAAAATGTAGATACTTTAAGTTCGTCTTTTTGTCATTGAGTTGGGAACTAATGACATGAATGCATGTCTGCCTCCGACCTGCCAACGTCTAATGACAGGTAACTACCAATCAGTTCTGCACCAGTAACTATAGCTGCTCTACTGACTGCCAAACTCTCCCCACTAAACTAGTAACTTGTACACGAATTCCAACAGTTTCCCATGGTGGATACATACTTATTATATCATGCACATAGCTCTGTTAACCTATGCTATGCCATCGATAACATGGACATGTCGCAAGCACCCATATACAGTTTGATGTGTTTATTGGGTTGAATGATATGATGAAATTGAAAAAGAAAAATACCTGAACTAACCAAACTTGTGCGCATCGTTTTGCTCTTGTTAAGACCTAACTACCAATTGTCAACCGTGAACAATAATTAAACTGACTTGGACCATGTTGTTTGGCTCATAACCTGGTATACATGAGACATTTATATTACCGGTATATTACTACATTTTCAAGTTATTTGCATTTCAATGCTGTGATATCGTGTAATGTTTCTTTTTAAATTACATTGTAACCTGGAATCTTATACTTAAAATCTGTTAAGATGCAAAGGCGTGCTACTTTTTAACCAAGCTATCATTAGTACAAGCACACCTCCTCCCATGTGTAAACCCGTATTGTTAGTGCAAATATAAAAGTTGATGTGAGTGAGCATAAGTATAGTTCCCAGTTTAGTGTTCAGGCGGCAGCACCGCATCAGTTAGTGCTTCACTATGAATTGGTACCCTGTAGTGTAAACGCGCAGACAGGGCTTGGGTCCAACAGCATTTAACCCTCTTAAGGCCGCGTGATGATTTAATCTACTTGCGTGGAGCCAGCTCTGGGGACTAACTCACCAGGGCTGAATTCATGCATCATAATGACCAAGGGCATATATCATTAAACACCATGCGGCCCTTAAATGGTTAATAGTTAGTTCAATATATCCATCCACAACCTCATGCTTTTAATTTATCTCATATCACTACTTGCTACTCATAACATCAAGAACAAGAACAAGAGTGTTATAGATCGACCTAACGGTGCTTCCTCGTATGGTGTTATTCATTTAAGCAAAATGCATTATGCAATATTTAAAGTTTATTTGGAAGTATTAGAGAGTTGGTGAGCAAGTCTTAGAGTCATATGTCTTACCTTGTAGTAGCGATGCTGTACGGAGCAATGATAACAATAGCAGTTCATTAGACATAGCGTCAGTTTAATAATTTAAAAAAAATAGTGTTCTAATCATTCTAGGTGCATGTACTGCTTTATTTAGTGCATTTTGTGGATTCGCCGTACTGGTATATGCATAACTCTATATAGAAAGTATATTCCCTTTTAATAACTGATCACTGTTGATATCGCATTACCTGGTAGTACCATAATCGGTTTACAGAAAAGAATATCACATAAACGGATCACAAAGTCACCTCTTATTATACCAATAAGCATAACCCGTATTACCAGTACGTTAGGGTTAGTGACTAGACCAACGATGCCTCCGTGCCTAAATGTTTAACTTTCTACATGTATATATACATGTATATATACATGTATATATATATATATATGCATGTTTATCGTGTCGTGCCAAATGATGATATTTTCAAAGGGAATACTGCCACTTAGTGTAGAACCCTCTATACTGCACTAAGTGGCAGTTACACAATAGTTTAACACACACGAACCCCCAAGTCAAAACCAAAGATCCACTTCCCGTGCTAGGGTGGTGTAGGGGGTTAACGCGTCTCCCCAGCGTCTGCCGGCAGGCCCCGGATGTAAACAGACAGAGGCTCCCCCTGGTGGAGGCCTCCCTCTGTAGGGGCTGTTAGTTTCCGGTTCCGCCGACTGTTTACTGCCCACAAGATGGCGTGTCAACAACAAAACCCTTCTAGCAGCTTCTTGGCCATGATTAAAGCTAGGTTAATGGATCCGTCTGACTTAAAGCCTCCCTTCATGCAACCATGACGGTGCTCATATCCAGGGAAAAAGTCATGAAAGTCATGATACCAAAGGACGGAATGAACTATTTTGTTTTACTTCGTCAGAAGGAGGATTAAATGGTATGTTGCTGCTGTGCCATGCGAGAAAAAAAAAGATGTCCCAGTATAGAGTAGCCCTTCCCTTACAGACGTATCTCCCTTAAGATACAATGTCATGTTTTGAGGAGAACTATGTGTTTAAATCCTATCAGTATGTTGGCCATGCAGGCATGGGATGCACTATGTTCTAATCCCATCAAAGTGGATTTGAAGAAATATCAAACAAAAACAGGAATATAGCAGTAGGGCTAGTCCATTTGCGATACTGCCTAGTCACAGGGCGAATACACGAGGAACTGGTCCCCGGAACTGGTCGAGAAACCCGCTTGGGCCTCACATTGGTCATTATTCAATTTATTTAATTCGACAACTCTGCTCCTCTATCACAAACGTTGGCGAGTTGTCTCTCTTGAGGCCCGAGTGGAGTGTGAATTAGCGTTTCCTGCCCCGTCCCCCGCCCCTTTCAACCTGCCAGCCTCCCTAGCACTAGATGCTGCTCCCAGACGACATTTGGACAGACAGGGAGGCTGGTGAGGCTGTGGGAGGGTTAACTGCTGCAAGTGTGGGTTAATATCACATGACCCACTCGTGTATACTACTACCCCCTCCCCACTACAGTAAGTCACTACTCCAATACCACTCTTCCTTCTGCCTCTTATCACGAGATATATGTCCATATAGTCTGCATATCTGTTTCTATTCTTTACTAGATAGCAATAGAGTTTCACACACTTTGATGGGACATTCGTGTATCAATGCACTGAAATGCCCGCCATGATTAATTGGTAATCTGGTATGAAGTTTTCTCATTTCCTTAGATGAGGTTGTTAGTACATGTAGTACGCAGCTGGAAAGGGAGGGATAGCAGACCCACAATAACCCCAAAATAACCCAAACTGTCTGTAACACACACCTCCTCCCATGTAACGTAAACGGTCCATTGATGACAGCGGAAGACGGGGTGGTCCCGTCGTGTATAGAGATGGTTAATCCCCCTAACAGCCGTCTCGGTAATCTCTGTATTGAGCCCTAGTCTGTCACAAAAGGCAGTACTGAGGGGTATTGAGGACGGTGTTTATTTTTACCTGTGGTGAGTAACTGAGCCCCACCCCATCCTTCTCACCAGGCATCCTACACCTCACACCCCATACCTGTATAAGCCTCACACCTTACTTTTACATCTGTTGTTGTATATATGGATACAGAGAGTGTACAAGTCTCTGATCTATATTCAGATGTAACCCCTGAATATAAAGGTCACCGCCCAAAATATGGGACATTGTGAAATATATGGAGTCACGAATAGTATTGTGTGGCGTTTTGTAATGGTCGCTTTTATCTAATTCATTTTAGGATAAAAAGTCCGAAATTTGTGTCTTTATTTGGTAATTGGGAGTGAATAAAATGTTGGCGCTTAGACTGGTGCTGGGGTGTGCGACATGGCCACTACTAGGGGACACAAGTGGTCCAGGAGGGGCCTCATTGCCATGTGAATTAAGGGTGTGTAGAGGGGTTGTCTGAAGGGGTGGAGGGGGTGGAGGACACACCTGGAGTGGGCCTGGAGGAGACATGAGGTGGGGTAATTAACCCTTTAAGTGCCGCATTGTGCTTTAACGTGTATGAACTTTGTCATACAAACCAATACACATGGATACAGCCCTGGCGAGTTACTCGCCAGAGCCCACTAAGGGTCGGCATGATGCACCAATGCATAACTCGCTTGCACTGTGTTGAAGGATCATGAAGAAATATGTCACTTGTCATATGGCAACATGTCGTCCATAAAGGGTTAATGTGCTCGTATTTCAGGCAACAATGTCAACCTATAAATACAACACAATACATCGTGGGGAGCATCCATTAAGAACCCACTTACAGGGCCCCGGTGGTAACCGAGACAGTTCACATGCATTATTGGCAACTTTATAATGCATCTTGTTTAACTGCTCATTTTAGAGAATAATTATTATATCAATACAACTTGGAATCCTGTTGAATTACTAATCAGTATAGAATTGATGGACCAGGGTTGTAGGCATACTATGCATACATATATAGTAGGCCCATTAAAGCCTCTATGTACCGGTATAGGCTATTGGTTGTCCGCATGTAATTTATATATAGAGCTGCTAAGGTAATTAAACTAATTTGCAGATCAGGTGTAGATTAACCTCTCACCTACATTATACTGTCCTCTGTGTGACAGTAATTGGCCCTTCTAGCCTATCAGACAGTCTAAGACATCCAACTCCTGGCAATAATGGAGAGTAGGGCTGCATTCATGCATCATGACGATTAAAAACATTCTGCATTAAAACTATGCGGCACATAAAGAGTACCTGTAACACTTGACCTGTGTGACATGCCCGGTTCTGATAACCACGTTTAACTAGTACAGACACTGGGATCCTACGTTTTCATCAATGTATGGGCGGGGGGGGGGGGGGTCACACTCATTATTTTAATTGAACACCAGTTATGAAGACTCCTTAATTGCAAATTACTAAACATCTTGCATACATTTATAAATAGTTGGTGTGACCTCTCGCCCTGACTAAATGTAGGCATGCTTGCCTGTACACCAAGGTATTTGTTTAAAGTTACCCCGTATTCCTTACTACAGTGACTGGGGTAAAATGTATGGCTCCTAACACTCTCATCCACTGACCTCTGGTTGTACACTTCCGAGGCTGGCAAATAGAGATTATCCCATCACTATTGATTGAATATTGATTTTCTATATATAAATGTTGGGCAAGTCTATGGTTGTTTATCAGTCTCCGGCATGAATGGGACGAGATGATATAGTAGAGCATGTCTCAGCTGTCAATGTACAGACAAAAGGTGTCAGGAGTTATCTCTGGTATCAGTTAAGGTAGGGTCCATTGGGACAACAGTCAATGCTTATTGACCAGTATGAGGAGTATAGAGTGCATCTTTTATCATGTTATACTGGTATCTATAAACGTTCTGTGCTGATAGCCATCAAGGTCATCGCTCTACCTCCTCTAACCCTTTAAGAACGGCAGGTAGCCCTTTAAGCAATGCCATCATGCACCAACGCAGTTATACGCCTGTACTACATTGGAACATGATGCCGACACTTTATTAAGATCTTAAGGTGTGTGAATGGTTGCTTGAATATTGCACCACTATGCCGTCCTTACAGGGTTAGCGGCTTCCTCCTGTATGTTTTATCTCTGCTGTGACAGCACCTCATTTAACCATCAAAGGTTCCCAAGGAACAGGAGGAGACGGCCCTGAGCGGTATCACCATAACAAAGTACTCCCCTAAGGCATAAAATCTATATCATCTTTGTGGTAATCTGATAATGAGAGATGAATCAGATGCTACCCAGATATTCCAATAGTGCTTAAGGGGTTCATATCCAATGAGTATTTCATGTGAGCACTAAACACAAAGAGCATGTAGCTGGTACATTGGGAACGAGTTATTCATTATATTGAATACCGTAGTTACCAGTTATTACAACTGCTATCGCCTGAAATGCTAATTGAGTGTAATTGCCATTTTCAACGTGACAACAAGAAGATACTTTATAGAATAGTGACCCATGTCTTCTATGACGGGTGCCTCAGTGGGGGTGTATAGGAATGGTGTAAAAGAGCATCTACAGCTTCTTCAATCGTTTCCTTCTTTGAGACGTCCCTTCTGGTTCTCCCGGTGTTTAAATAGGGATGTGTGTGTACCAGATGGGGGAAGGTACAAGGCCTGGAGGAGGGAGGACCGGCTCCGTGCTCTTATTGAAGTTTGGCGTGGTGCCAATTAACAATTACCGTTTGACCTCGTCTAATTACCAGGCACCACGCTATGACACCTGACAACACGTGGCCATCAGTTATAGCGGGCTGCACCACCATTAAAGCAGCACTCTCATCACTACCATGCTACTCGCTATCTGACTAGACCAGTGCTAGAGAACAGCTTTATGTAGACCCTTGATGAGAATGCCGTTTTAACAGGACCTCCTAATTTGTACTTTTATCACAGCTAGCTACAGCTGTCAGAATGATGTCTGTTTATCTATAAATGTCACAACACGTATCGTGTGGCATAAGAACAAGACGGTATTCTATGAAAGAATGCATGCATTACCTACTTCGCTTTCAATTCAATTCCCAAGAGTAAACTTGGGTTAATAACATTATGGCCCTGTGTTTATTCAGGTATAGAAAGTATAGAATACACACATAGTTTGGCAACAGGTGGTTTGCAGAGAGTATGTGGTTCTGTGTGTACTGGTATGCGCATGGCTGATTTAATAGCTGCATGGGTCTGTATACTTGTGAACCGTTTGTTTGACAAATGGTATCACACATCCTGGCGTATAGGCCACGGCTTGAACGCGAATCAGACTCATGCTTTCTTTTGGCACCAAACCCGCACCAAACGTGCCTATATAGGGTGCGGCTTATATGAGAGTTGTTATAAGTATAGTACAGTACCAAATAAGTAATTTTCAGAACCCCTCTGCGGCTTATATGATTTGACAAAGTTAAGGGTGCGGCTTATACGCGAGTATGGCTTATACGCGAGGTTTTACGATACTGATACCTAGTTGACTTATCAAGCTATAAGGGACCCTCATATCAAAACATCCATATATCACGATTCAGTTTTCTGTGACCTTAACATCCGTGTACCCCCTACTCATGTGGACAAAACAGAGCCTGATAACCTCAAAATCTGGGGTTCTGCGTGTGACATTCATGTCCAAGGAATAGAGATAATATTATATCAAAGGATTATCTCGACATTCAACCTTTGCAGCAAGGAGAGCTTTGTGTTCATTTTGAGGCCTAAGTATACACTCATAGGCTTTGTAGATTCCAGGGATATACCCTTTGTAGATCGATCATCCTTCTTACTATGTCTAGAATACATTTATATATTTGGACCTTCACATGGAAAGAGCTTAAAATTGTCATAAACCTCTATGAACTCGCTCAATAAACCGTAAAATAGCTGTATACTAATGGCTTGGTAGTCACTCCTTTCAGTAAATATACAGCTTGGATGGCTATACATTTTGGTCATATGAGCATCGATTTGCTGGTCGGTTGGAAAAGCTCCAAGGGTGTCTCATAGTTCCACTATTATGGGCGACATTCCACTGCCCCCACATCATCCTTACCCTACCCCCTCTCACCACAATACTCCCATGCTATGCCGTTGGTACAACTCATACCCAGAGTCTACGATCGAACCTGGCCCTGGTTCAATCCCACCTCTAGTTTGGCACCGCCTGTCTACACTTAACCCCACATCCACCCCCCCCCCCCCCACCCCCTACACCCCCCACTCCCCGATCATAGTGGTTCCAGAGGAAATGGGTCAAGGCAATGTCTTGCTCAATTGATAACTTGAGTTGGCCTTTACGTGTAAGGAGGTGAGGATGTTGCAGTGGTCAGCACGTCGGGTTAGGAGGCTGCCATACAGTACTGTCTGGGGACTGTATGTGGTAAATATTAACCCTTTAAGGTCTGCATACTGGTGGTGCGTTGATTGCGTTGATTGCGGTTATGTCCTTTTGTCGTCATGATACATGGAGGCAGCACTGGAGAGTCTACTCACCTGGGCTGCGTCCATGCATCATGTCGGGACAACAGGCATGGTACATGACGGTATGCATCATGCGTCCCTTAACCAAGGGTTAAACGTATAAGATGTTTTTATCAATTATCTTCTTTTGGCAAAGAGCTGTGAGAATTACAGGTGTTTATCACTGATTTTCGTTTGGCAAGGAGCTGGAAAAATGTCTGTCACAGTAGTAGTACGTCAATTACAGAATATAGGCTCCAGATAAACCGAATAGACCGACATGTGTGGTAGGAAAATCAATCCGACACCTAACGGGCTGGAAGGCAGCATGCATACTGAACAAACAGAGCATTCTATTTGACGGCCTGTCATGTTGGATATCAGTTGGCCCGGTGTCACACGGCAATAGTTATTGGCTTTTCTACTCCCCCGGCCACTGCTTTACTATGCATCTATCAAAACGCACACAGTGTACGCCCGAATCATTTCTGGTGCTGCAAAGGGGGTGTCGAGATAGAAGAACGTTTACAAACGACGTCACATTTTTGGGGATTTTTTTCAAGACCCAAGCCCTACCCCATGTCACTATTTTGTATGAATTGTCCTATACAAATGTATTGCCACCAGGCCCAAGCCGGGAACGTCGTTTGTGAACGTCTCCTTGTTCAAAGATTGAATAGAGGCCTGGCCACCCTCTGGAGGCATTCCTCCTGAGGAGGGGCGTGGGGGCGTGTGATGTGGGGTAATGGTCGTAGGTGGGGGGGGGGGGGGGGGGGCACTGGGTGCTAGAAAAGGGAAGGAACTGTGAGTGGGAAGATTGGGATGATGAGATTTCCGCACCCAAAATGCAGTTAGCATGGATCGGAAAACGCTGGGTATTGCGCTGCCAACCGGAAGTGTGTTACTGCGCATGTGCTGCAGTGTGTCACTTTCCCTGTACTACTGATTGTGCACCCAGATTCTGCCGCGTGTTAAACAAGACGCTAGACCCGGTTCTAATGCTGCACAGCCACTACAAGGAAACTGACGTGACTTGAAGAATCCGAGGGATATCGTTATCTTCATATTAAACCACAGCAGAGGGCTGAGACAAAGGAGTTCACACCATGGTTATTTCTGTGTAGACTCACACTGGCTGGCACCCAATAAGGTGCCTCTACATGTGTTCCCACAGTTTTGACCATGTCGCCGTGTCGATTTTTAGCCAAATAGCCGTGTCACTGTGTCGATTTTTATCTATACATGTATAAGAACTTAGAGAAAAATCCCTGTGTGTCGATTTTTACCACCAACTTTCCTGTGTCTGTTGATTTTTAAAAGGACCTAAAACGGCCGTGTCGCCGTGTCGCCCGTGTCAATTTTTACCCATGTAGAGGCACTATAAGGGTGCCAGCCAGTTTACAGTGGTTATTATGAGTTAGCTTCTCATAACCATAGTCTATCTATTACATCTTCATTAACAATGTCATCCTTGGTCCTCTACATATGCTTTCTCTGGAGGATAGTCAGTGAGTTTGTACCCAGGTGAATAAAAACAATTAATCAGTACAATAGCCACAGCCCACAGGATGCCCATGTAGATAGCCCCACAGGTGAGCAGTGCCCTATGAGGCGGCCCTACACGAGGCTTGTTAATATCAGCGTCCTGCACACCCTGACCTTCATGTAACCACGTCTGTGGTCTGCGTAGTGTCCCCACGTGCCGTCAGTCTACACAACCCAACTCAGTGTACAGTGTGGACAAATCGCCTCGCTGTTAATATTGTTATTGTGGGAATACCCCATCGTATAACCACAAGACCACCTTGACCACAAGACCACCCTGTGGGGGCGCCATTTAATGTTAAATTAACGTGTCTGTTACATCTAACATACTGAATCGGGATACCCGCAGATAATAAGGTACCCCTGAATGGAATAGGGGTTCGGCGGGTGCTGGTACATGTACCAAGAATGTACAGGTACAGCCTGCATTCTGTGTTAATGAATTACGATAACTGCTGCCAGGTTTTCCTTCTTTCTAGATTAGGCCAAAAAAAGGTGTTTCAGGTCACCCGACCGACCCTATCAAAACAGGGCCGACCCTACTTTTTTATAAAATTTAAATTTTTTTCCCCCGTATTTTTACCTTTTGGTCAATTTTAGGGTCTTCGGAGAGGCTGGCTAGTACTTTCATGTTTAAAAGAAAGTTTTTAAAAAATCCGACCTACCGACCCTACATTTTCTTGCCAGGTTACCTGAAACATACCTTCTTTTTGTACACCTTATTGTATTACTGTACTATCTTCATTCAACCGCTTTGCAACTCTCATATAGCAGAGCTTTTATATCCGCCTACAGTACAAACTGTATAAGATGTGATTACGGCGGTAGATATTGATAGCTGTCTACTTATTTCACAGCGGACCCATCTCTCCGTGGCCATGTTATTTCTTTCTGCAAGCATCACAATAAATTGTCTTTCACAGGTGTCGCCTGTCATACCATCCGCCATATTGAGATGCGCGCGCACGTGTGCCGGATCCAGATTGGCAGCCATCTTGTTCACAATCACGCCTAAAGCGGGACCACACATTCAGACGAGCCCAAGGTCAAGCACAAGGTCAATCAGAGGTCAGAGAACAAGTGGTGAGGGTCAGAGAGGTCAGACAGGGTCAGAACGTTTGCATGATCTACTGGATGCCATAAACAATAGTACAAGTAGATGTAGCAGCGGCCGTAGGGGCAATCAGACCCGTCACCAGGTGGACAAAAGGTAGACCTCCACCCAGCGCTAGGTGGCGTCCTGAGACTAAAGCCCCCAGCCCCTCCCCAACACACACACTCCTTGTGGATTACAGCTTGATATGTTTTCTATATAGTAGGGCACGTCTATAATTTACATTTAGTTATGCTTCAACATGTATTCCTTTAACAATTTATGGGATTGAACTATCGTACTCAAACAAATACCAAACAACCGCTTTTCTGCTAATAAAATCGTCACGGTTGGTGGTACTTGGCTGCAGTGGTGTGTATGTGGGTAAGGGGTATCTCCTCGTGCTGCTTCCCGTTACAGCAGCCACCCTGGGCAGTAGCAGCCGGGGGTCGGCTGGCAGAGGGACCAGTTTGTGTCCTGTATACTGCTACGGGCAGCCAAGTGGTCACACCGCAATGTGTTTAACCCTTTAAGGGCCGCATAATGCATTAGTGTGCTATTGGCCATTATGGTCATGATGCATGAATATAGTCCTTCCAAATCGACTCACCAGTTGACTCGCCAGGTATGCGTTCATGCATCATGCTGACCGTGCAGGAGAGTATCAGGCCCTTAGCTTAGGGTCGGCTTGGTGCATGGGGACACTCCTGGGTAGTAGACTCACCAGGGCTGCGTTCATGCGGCCCTTAAAGGGATATGATATGTACACAAACATGTCATGTATACATGAACATGGCTAGACATAATGTAGTCAGACAGACACGTGTATATGACCGATGTTACACATACCATTTATGTGCATCATGTAGTGTACATAACCAGATATATGTTACTACCACCAGGCAGCTTACTTCTTACATCCCCCATACCCTCTCCTTAAATGTCCCATCACCACTGAGAACGATACCACCAGTTACTACTGAAGCTAGATCATTCAGAATCAACATTGACTATTCTGTTGCCAATGTTATGCGTGTGGGTATAATTTGGTAAACAAATTAGGGTTTCATATGAGGTATTCTGTATGTTGGCTCGGTCTACTTCAGTATACGTGTATAGGCCTAAGGCCAGGTCACTACAGTTATATAGAAGTGAGAAATGTTCCTGTATCTAGCTATTGCCCTGCTCTGTATGGGGGAGGGAAGGTGGCAGGGTCTCTTTCATCAGTGGCTGGTGGATTTAGCCATCTCTGGTGAGGTGTAATCGTGTGTGAAAGAGTCTTTCGTCAACTTAAGAAGTTCTGTGATAAGCTTGCCAAATGTTTACATACCACCTATTTGGTACTGTATGGCATCATATGGTATAGCAGGTAATCTATTATGGTAATATGCGTATCAGACCTGGGGCTTGTGTGAAGCAAGGTCCATACACCATTATGTATGGAGTGTTGCAAGAGGCAGCTAAACAGAGATTGCAGTTTCGGTTATTTATATTTAACAGTATTGGCCAACTTACAAGCATGCCATACAGCAGTATTGTCTCTATACAACATGCCCCAAAGGCCGTGTACCGTGAAGACATGATACTAGGTGGCATATACACAGTGTAGTATGTTTTAACACCCAAATTACATGGTGAATTACCACACTACTCATGGTATTTAATCCAGGGTATTTCAATATTCAGAAGCACCTGCTTTCCACACACTACCCCTCCCTACCCTGGGACAGACGGATCAATATAATACACATGGCAGTTCGATATGTGTACATGCTTATAGCATACCCCTTTCAGTACCGCATAGTGCATTATGCTATCTTTTTCAGGATACATCAATGCAGCTCTATGGGATCCTACAGGGTTGGTGCACTTCCGAAGGGTCAGTAGTGAGCCCTGGCGAATAACCTCGCCAGGGCAACACTCATGTAACGTGAGAGCAAAAGACATTTGCACATTAAATCCCGTTGCGGCCCTTAAAGGTATAATTGTATACCTTGACGTATACATGTATGGATCTAAACACCGCACACTGGGGACTGACTGCCCAGACATGCATCAATGTTATGTGACATTTTGTCACAGCCACGCGTGGTCGTAAAAAGAAGTCACAGTTGTGTGTGAGGCAAACCTTACAGCACCCAAACCCACGCTCCCATACACACCACCACTCGCCGCATGCCCAACTACACACACTATGGGCCTTGTGCCCTAATGGAAATTCCTTGTCATTCCAACCCAATCTCACTAATACCTTTGAAAATGCCGCCCTAAGCACACTTGTTTTCTCGACCGCGTTTAAAAGCTTATTGTCGGCAAGTACACGAAGACGAAGGATCTTTGTTATTGGAAACAAAGGGGACAATTTGTGAAGTATTTAAAGCATTTGGGTCTAAAAATACAATACGTAAAATTTGTATATATAATAAAAGATCTAAAGCGACTTGGACATTCAAAACATTTAAGAGTAGTGCATGATAATTTACCAAATGTCCATATAGAACGTTTGATATCGATTTATGAATGGGATTCTGTTTTTGAATATAGTTAGCAACTATAATATACCACATGTCCTCACATAAATAGCATGCTCTACACCTTGACTAAACTTTCTAAGGACGATTGTTGAAAACGTTTGGACCGGTTAAAATGGTGTTTTAAACACGACCACCGACTTTCCCTACATACATTGCCTTGTGTGCCCCGGGGGTTACAGTTCTCACACCAGGCCTGCTGGGTGTCGGTGGTCGTTAGGTTAAACTTACACCTTGCAACAAGATGGCAACGTCTGACACTGATAGATTTTGCCCTTGAAACGTTAATACTTTCAACCTAAAATATTCCCAACCCTTCTATGTACTTTTATAATATATCCAACTTTACCACAGTGTATCCCCATGACTACGTGACAACTGCTTGGTAGGGTAAGATGGTTCTGATAGTAAAGGAGAACAAGCAATGTTATACAGGCGCTATCACACATGTGTTTTCTTTGATTTCTTGTTACAAGTACATGTATATGCCAGTTTTCTGCTATAAGTTGGCAATCAGAATCCTCCTGTGACACATGTTTTGGTATAGTACAAGACGTTCACCCCTCTCTGTGCCTGCCTACACCTGCCCCCCCCCCCCCCCTGTCTGACACCCTTTGTACAGTGAGACAGCCTCCAGGAGGTAGGGGAGCACCATTCATGCTGCCCCTGTAGAACTGTAGCAGGTTGACTCGGGACCCGGCTGGTGGCCGTGTGGCCCCGGGTTGTGTTGTACTGGGTGGGATCGGAATGGGAATGTTAGTATACAAATACACAACACGTAAAAGCAGTCTAAAACTGACCCTTTTTACTCCAGTAACCATCAAAGGGTTACTTCTCAGTATACATGATATATACATGTAAGTCTCTACATTTAGGGGGTCCTGAATTGGCTGTGTTATATTCAGCTCCGGCAAGATTGCTCCTGACGTTACCCATATCTACAAATCAGTCATTTAAAGTTAACATATATATTCACTATGACAAAAGAGAGAATCATGTAAATTCATACATTTAACCCCAATTTTCCAGAATAAGGGAGAGGTCATTTTATAATGCATTTTGCTCAGCTGCGGATAATTAAAACACCCCTGGTATCATACTAATGACTACTCCCAATAAATACTGCTATCTATCTAGCTAGTTCGTGCTGGGAGGGATATAACTGAATGGGGCATATCACTCCTCACGATGTATTGATTACCCCTGTGTCTAATATATGGGGCCTCATATCAGTATTGTCAACATGTGGGATTTGCTGTATCAGTTTATCTGACACGAGGTGGTCTAGACACCATGCCCCATCTAGTCAGTCAGGATGATATTTTCATCTAATTTCCCTCTATTATTGGATCCAGTATAATCTCCAGATACAGACAAAATGGGTACCAGGTAATTGCATGTTATCTTCCTATTATGGAAAAACAGTGGCTTACATCAACTCACCCTCTACAATAATTGAATAATGCATTTCATTGATTGGCTTTAAGGGTCTGATACCTGGTTGGAATAGTTTTCTACCTGGCGCTTCCCAGACCTAGTTAACGCAATCCGTTCTGTTATTTATGATCACGCCCTAACACCGGTTCAGGCGTACCCACTGTCAACAACTCCTGGAGTACAGTCACACCTTGTGTAGGGAAGTGGGTATCCAGGTACGACATCTGGTACTGGGTGCACCTGGTATATAGGAGGCTGCTCCTTCCCTTCCCTCCTGTATCGTTAAGTTAACCATTTACTGGCCGCATAGTGCTTTAATCTAATATGCCAAATATGTCTTCCTGATCCATGAGTGCAGCAACTCGCCAGTGCTGCGTTCAAGCACCATGCCGACCCTAAGGGGTTGAAACACCCCAGAATGGTCGACATTGTGCATGATTGCAGTCGTGCATTATGACGACCAATGCATGAAATATGAAAGCGCTATGTCACCCTAAAAGGGTTAGGACCACGCCCCAGCAGCCACCCTACATCAAAGTGCCGCGGCTACCTGTGAGTAGAGGGGAGTAGGGCTGGGTGGGGGTAGGGGGTGTAGGCCGCACATTAGAGGTTAGACCCCACACAATAACACGACTCAGTGCAGGTTAGACCAGTACAATGAGGGCTTGTTGGGAACCAGCCGCTCAATAACTGTATGATTAAGGCTACAGATGGTGCTTGTAGTACAACTCGGCTATCATACACCATCTCCACAACGTTTACAGACCTGCTTATTATACCTCGGTGGTTAAGATGGTTCTTGACAAGACCCTCAGCTGTATTAAGCGCCATGATTGATTTCTATTCTTAAGACACCGAGCTTCTGATCCTAGTTGTCCCTATACTACATAGCCTTATTAAAGGCACACACTCAAACGTTCTCTTTTAATACATTATACAATAACATTTTATTATAACCTTGAGTCATTCCTAGTAATAGGATACTGGAAAGGACTTAACAGTTCACGTGTCCTATATTCATATTTTGGCATGAAAGCAGCATTCATGAATGCTAGTAGCTAGCAATAACCACGCCTACAAGTTTAAAAAAACCCAGTTAACTATAGAGTTATATATAAAAGGTAACTCAGTTCTGTATATATTTAGATTGAATTTATGCTTTTTATCGTCATACCTGACCGCGTCAGCTTTAGTCCGACTCATCGCTATACATACCTGTAACAAGAAAGGGGACAGGTAAGTAACAAGTCAACACGTCCTCACCAAGTCAACAACATTAGTATATTCTGTGATTAATCATATACATATGGAGATATCTAAAACTAAATAACATTCTGTGTCATCTAATTTAGGACATCAAACGATGTAAGGACAGCACATCATAATAGAACAATGAATCTTTTCCCAGAGTGCTAGAAATCCCCCATGCGATACCTTCATAGACAATGGTGGAATGCCATATCACCCCGATAGATGCCAATGTGTTAGTCTGGGATAAAATAAAGCTGTTATTCAAGAACTGATTTATAACAGGTAAGATTTCATGCATCTGAGTCCAAGTAGTATACTGAAACCTGCAATGTAATATATCAGGAAATAAACATGTAATCATGAAGTTACAGCTGTATCCGAAAGGACAACCATATTCTATTGTATTTGGCAAAACAGTCAAGTGCTTGTTGACTAGGGTGCTATGAGGTTAAATGCCATCATTATGACTGCCTGTGTAAAGAATTGTCCAAGGAATCTTTTTGTTCTATTCTAGAGCTAATCTCTTGGCAATGCAGAAAGAATGACTCTTTCTACAGTGACATTCCTATCAGGGAGCGTTGATGAATGGCATTATATTTATACCAGAAATAAAGCTAGTGTGTCTCTTGTTGCTGACATCATCCTGGGCAGCGTTAAGACAGGAGCTAGTGTGTTAACCCGTTATGTCTGTTATCGTCATGATGCATGCATGCAACCCTGCCGAAGCTACTACTAGCAAGTGCTGCATTTATGCATCATGACGACCAATGCATCATGCCAACCCTGCATGTACGGGGCGTCGTCATGATGCATGACTGCAGCCCCGGTGATTAGATAGCCAGCGCTGCATCCATGCATCATGACGAAAATGTGTATGCAGCATTAAAGCACTGGTTCCTCCGTAAAGGGTTAGTTTATGGGCTGCACCTCGATCCGTCACCAACAGTATTCCCGGCCAATAGCAGACAACATGGTGGAGAACACAGTGTCAGTGCTGGCAGAGGTGCAACGGGGAAGCATCAATGGATTAGCGGTTTTGATAGCATCACAGTCATCATTATAATTTCTTCTTGTATATGGATTAACCCTATAAGAGCTGTATATGGTTTAACCCTTTTAGGGCTACATAGTGCTTTTAAGTGCTATGACACAAGTCGGCATTACCCATCAATACAGCCCTGGCGAGTCTGCTCGTCACGACTGCATTTATCAGTCCACAGTTTTCGAACCCTTCAGGAGTACAACATGCAGTCAGCATGATGCATGATTGCGGAATTGCAAGTACTGCATTCATGCATCATGCCGACCAATGTATAACGTCAACCCTGCATGTAGGGTCGTCATGATACATGAATGCATCCCTGGTGAGCAGGGTATCCTGCATTATAGCAGTATGTGGCATCAAAGGGTTAAAAGGGTTATTTTGGATTATTCAGGAGATGTGGCAGCAAGTTGGCCTGACTCCAGATGAGGAGCCTACAATGAGCACTTATTGGGCTCACAGGTCAAGGACCTGGCATGCTGATACACGGGTCGGCAGTTCATGTCCTGCACGGAGGAGGACTGATGCATAGAATGGGCGTTTTATTCAGCACACTGTGCAAACAACATGTCTTTATGGCACCCATTGGACACACAATGTTATCAACATTCTGAGCGATGCTAATGATGACTATTTTTCGGTATTTCATTAACTCTTAAAGGGTAACATCATGTTTTAATTCGCAATGCCATTCGTCGTCATGATGCATGACTGCAGTCTGGGTGAGTAACTCTCCCGGGCTGCATTCGTGCAATATGTTGACCCTAAAGCGTTGATACACTCCCAAAGGGTCGCCTTGGCGCAAGAATGCAGCTCACAAGACTTACCAGGGCTGCATTCTTGGATCATGATGACAAAGGGCACAACACATTGATGCACTATGCAGCCTTTAAAGGGTTTACAGCACCATGATTAAACTGTGGTTCATGATAGTGGTAATATGATACAAGTACCCCACTTTATATGATACAGTTACTGCCCACTGTACAACACAGTTCCACTTGGCACTCAGTGTGGCCCTTGTAGCCCTCTGTCACCATTACCACTTGACACACGATAGTGATATGTGACTTACACTGATCATATTCCACTTAGCACCCTATATCGGCGCTCTAACTCCTCTATGTCCCGGCAGGTGGCATGGACAGGTGAAAGGACACCTTGGTTTCCTCCACATTCTCATGAAGACAGTAACTATCTCAAGTGTGTGCTTTTTATGGCTCACAATAAATCCCAATCCCCTAAACCACAGGGAGGCACATGTAGATCATTTTTTATGTGAGGACCAAACAAAAAGTGGGGATTTCCTTATATATGAAATATGTCCTGTTGAAACTTTGGGATGGCGGGGTGGGGTGAAGGGAATATACAAATCATGTATTTAATGTACAGCCACCCTGTGTAGATGTGGGGTGGGGGAGGACTGGGGTCTAACCTCAATGGGATATCCTCATACATCTTGACTACCTGTCACCACCTTCCCACCCCGTTAACACACCTACAGTATCCAATATCGTTTAATTTGATGTGTACACTTGAAAAGCTTATCCGGGGTGGGACGGACCCCTTTCCATAATTTTTTCAACCATGTCCTGATCCTCAAATGACTAAAATGAATGCTCGTTCTGACCCATTAATTGTAACAGCAGGTATAGGCAGGCCTTGTTATTCCCTGGCCAGGTGACCTTACTGTGTGCCCCGTGGGTGCGGCCACAGAACATAACACAGCTTAAGGTGGGTCAATGCCTTGGTGTAAAAGTAGCTAGATTTTCATCAGGTTTTCAGCATAAGACCATAATAGCATACACTTTCCAACAAAGCTGAGAAAATAGGAGGGTCCCGGGCTGTTTTCTGAGATATTCAAGCCTTAAGTTAATGTTTCATATAATAGGAGTATATAGTGGTTTGCCACATATGTACATAAAATAGTATTGAAAAGTAGCTAAATATCTATACAACTCTCTTAAGATATAGTTTTCAATGTTCTCTCTATAGAGAATCCCTTTTGAACATATGGTCCCGGGCATATTTCTTGAGTTTTTGTTCATTGAAAAGAAAAAGTTGAAAGGAAGTAGAAATATACTAGGGGCGAGTTATGTATGACTTCTAAATGGAGGCGAGCAGCACAGACTCCATAGCACAGTGGTAGAATGCATGCCTTCATATCCAAAGGTTGATGGTTCTAGCCCCGGACGGGCAACAGCTTTGTCCATTTTAAGACAATTTGATATAACTTGTTCCAATATGACACAAAGATCCCCTGGTGATCTATGGTTAAACTAGACAATGTACCTGCGCAGAAAACTGCGCAGTGAACGGAAATGACATCACATTGACCCACCTTAATAGCCGTATATTACTTAACCCTTTAAGGACCGCAAAGTGCTTTAATGCGCTGTACAATTTGTCGTCATCTTGTACATATGCAACCCTGATGAGTCTTCTCCTCGGGGCTGCATCATGCCACCCTTCGGGGTATCAGCAGCATATGGCCGGCATGATGCTTAAATGAAGTCCTTGCGAGTTAGTCCCCAGAGCTACATTCATGCATCATTAAGACAGAGGGCATAGCACAATACAACACTATAAGCGGTCCAGGGTTAACGCATTTAGACTGGAGTGCCGCTCCCAGGGTGCTAATTCCCAATCCTGCAAATATTTGCACCTAATCAGCCCAGGCCGTGCTGCAATGGGGATCCGCCAGGGGGCGGAAGTATGACGTGAACTCGTCCGGTCAGGACGTTACGTCGTCAATGTATACCTCCTCACACAAGCACTACACACCTAGGGTATACCTGCTGTACTGCACTGCATTTAGTCTGTTTTTATAGCTTATTTCAGGACATAAACACTGTATATACATATGCACCTTGAGTCACAACTAGTATCATACTGCATATTATGTTAATCCCTATATCACATCTTCCCTTTGTCCGAATATACAATATGTCAGCAATGATTAGATAGACAACCATTCCAGCATTCATTCAGGCTATCAGTAGAGGATTAGAGAGAATCCTACAGAAACCGCCAGAGGATGGGCTGATAATCATTCTACAGTCAGATAGTGAGTGTATGACCTGGGTCTATCAGTAGTATCAGTGGCAAACACACTCATGTGGCCTGGTTTCCTGTACTCAAGTACTCATATATTACTGTGTAGGCAATTCGGCTTTACTTTGTTCAAGGTTCAATCAGTATCTCGCGATATGAGTCTACTAAAGGGCAAGTTTTTATTTTTAAATACGTATGTGTATCTATGCATTGTACATCACTTGTTACGATAGTGCTTGTCTTGATTCAAACGCTGACTGATATTCTTTACATAGACGTCCGAGACATTTACGGAGAATGCAAACCACACTGCAATCATGATCCTTTTCCAATACAACCCCATTATAGGGCATTATAGGATTATAGATTTCCCCGATGTACATATCCTTCCCTCTGTAGCAGTGATTACTATAAACTCACTACGGTGGCAATACGGAGACTCACACAAAGAGGGATGGTGGCTCGTGAGCAATTATAGCATTGGTTCTAGCCAAGGGCTTCTTTGGTTATATCTCCCAACCTAACACACCCCAAGGACCAGGCTGTTTGGAGATACTTTGTTCTCATTGGCAGACTGTCAACAAAATCCGCCCATGGTTCCTGTATACGCTCGTCCCAATCGATACTGGACGAGGACGTGGATTGCGCGGGAACCAGCGCAGCGGTTAGGCCACAAATGTCGTCTGGTTCTCAAGCAGCCGATTTACGCTGATACATAATTGGAGACCTCCTCCAGTAGGGCCGTGTGTAATCTGTAGTATACGGCCATTACAGGGGCCACTTTGGCGAGACCCCCATACGACAGATGGTGCTAGCCAAAGGGGACAAGACCGAGTGACCAGGGAGCTATACTCAAATGCATGAAGTACAATTAAAGTTATTGAAGTTCTTTCCCAACTATATCTTGTGAGAACATACATTTTTCGAATCAAAATTTCAAAGAGTGATTTCAATATGTATGCATTATTCTCAAAGGTAGCATATCAAACTCAAACTCAAAAACAAAATAATTATGATTGAAAGGACTTTTCAAATCAAAATTACAAGTAGTTATTTCAATATGTATGCATCATTCTCAAAGGTAGCACTTCAAATTCAAAATCACAAGCAAAGGCAGCAATGGGAATATTGGTGGGGAATGGGAGCAGGTCCAAGGTGATCTGAGTAATCCGAAAAGACATTCCACGAACTCAGTTCTGCTCTAGCACTTGAATTGGATATTGAGTGAAATCAGGGTAAAACGCAGGATCTTCTTTATCTGAAGGCAAAGTGAGTTAGTCAATGAAGGAGGGTGGGTTTGGGGTATGGACGTCGTTAACCCTTTAAGGACCGCATATCACTTTAATACACTATGCCCTTTGACGTAATGATACATGAATGCAGCCGTGGCGAGTTACTCGCTAGGTCTACATTCATGTATCATGGCGGCAAATGTGTATAATGCATTGAAACAGCACTCGGCCCTTAAAGGGTTAAATGATGATCATGGTCATCACAAGGCCAACATGTCATGCCGGCCTACCTGGCGGGGCGGGCGGCGGTCCCCCGTGTCGTCCCTGTCCTCGTGGTAGTACCTGTACACCTCAAACCCCCCACCCCCAGCTCCGGGCGGCCCCCACACCTCGGCTGTAGGTGGGGTGAAGGGGCCCTGGTAGGGGCTGCCCTGGAGGAGGCTACTGTTGCTGCTGCTGCTGGGGGTGCAGGGGATGGGCCTGCTGCTGCTCTCACCTAGTGGTGTGAACCGCTGCTGCTCCACTCTCAGGTCAGTGTCTCCTAACCAGCTACACTCTGGTGCCTAAAGGACAAAAAAGTTGCAAAACCAATGTCAGAAAAAATATCTACACGACCACTATAAAATTACAAATTCAATTACACCTGGTACAAAGTGTGGATGACAAGGAGGAAAAGAGGATAAATGAATTGCAAAATGACATGACGTTCAGTGAAGAGTCCATTAATTGAAATGAAGTTTGAAAAATCTGTCATTTTGTGGCCGAGGTCCACTCACTACTCTTTTGTTGCGGTGGCTTCCAATTTGTCTGCTATGGCTCCACATGTGGCTTCCCTCACATACGCCCTAAGCAACCGCTACCTCCCCATCCTGAACATGAAATACCTCTTGATATATTGGTAAGTGAATTTGGATGTAGCTTCGATTATTCATCTTATACGCAGTGGCTTCCCATGTGACTTCAAATTATTTTCAAAATATCTCTGCAGATTCCTAATCTGCCTGATAGCAAATAAGACATAATTATATAATGGAAACATCTGTTCAACCACCAGAACCAATTTAGCATTATTGTGAAGCTATATCGTGTGCACGTTACAATCGTTATACCAGAGCACTTACCAGATTTACTCTGTCGTATGTCAATTACAGCACTGTACAACTCCATTATGGGCCATATTTACATACATCCCCACTGAGGCCTATCTTTACCTATTATGGCCTTATGGCTTTGCCTTGGGCATTACGTGATCCATAGATGGTGCACTTATCAGATCTTACAGAGTTAATAGGCCAGTGTTAGTCATGGAGATAAATCTCTGGTCTAGAGCTGCCCTGGTCCGATGGGCAGTCAGCCATGGCCTACCCACCGAGCATAAATCAAGCCTGGGCTAAGTCCCTATAGTGGAGTTATAATATTATACACATTCTATACAACAATTGATTTGACTAATCACCCTTCTGCATCTACCCTTAATATACTAGATTAATCATACATATTTCCACACATATTTCAACCATCTAGGCATTGATTTATTGAGAATATATCAGTCAATCTGAAGTATATAGTGTATAAACAGATGCGTTCAGACATAACATTGGATATTTGATACAACACCTCCCGTTCACTGCAAAACGATTAGTGAATATGAAATCAAATTTCTTTTAAATTTCTAATTACATTATAGAAGCTAGCTTTTAAACCTCAAGAGTCTTCTCCAAAATCTTATCTACAATGGTTGAGGTGGGCTGAGGATAAAAGCCCCACTCCAGGGGGTCCTTATCTTCAAGCCCAAGGCTATTCCTGAACCAGTCCATCCAGAAACCTACAATGCATTTACAGAATTCAATTGCCACTTTGCCATGAAGGCAAAACTATATTTGTCCTGGTTACAGAATAGATACATTCTGCTGTGTTAATGCATCTTTTCACACCTGTACACAGGTGAGTAGGGTGATACCTGGGAGTCAGGTGTAGCTTCAGCCGACAGGTGTGAGCGGGATGACCCTTTTAGGGCCGCACCCTCTGTCGTCATGATGCATGAATGCAGCCCTGACCAGTCTACTCACTGGGACTACATTCAATCATTTTGCTGACCCTATGGATTGGGCAACACCCGAAGGGTTAGCATGATGTATGAATGTAGCCCTGACTCGTCAGAGTGCATCGTTACAACACAGGACATAGGAATTAAAGCACTATCCGGCCCTTAAAGGGTTAAGGACTGGAGAGGAGCCAGGAGCTATCTGTGCTCTCCAGGGGGTCCCCTCTTCAGTCAGATTCTCTTCTAAATGCCCTAAAAGCGGCCAGCTTGTGTCAACTCCAACGTAAGGTCTAGGTGGATGTACACATTGGGGCTGGGCACGGAAAGGTGGGCAGGGAAGGGGGATGGCAAGCCCTAAGGGTAAGGTGTCAATTTAATTTTAGCCATGTCACTAAGGACTAAGAACCACCTCTGACACCCGCTGTCAAACAACCGTCACGTACACCTCAAAGTCAAAACATGAAGTCAGTTCCTGCATAAAGGAGGATGAGTTCAGCTTAAGGTATTTGTTGTGCTGTAGAGATAGGCTGGTGTCTCACTGCTATATTGTATATACATGTAGATGGTCGCCTTGCTGTATCAATGCCTATCTTATCCCAAAGCTACCCAGTTTGGCTTACCTCAAATGTCCCCCATGTTACTATTGAACACTGGTTACCTGTGGTAACTCTTAAATGGCAGGATAGTGCATTAATGCACATGATGCATGGATCACTGAATGCAACCCTGGTGATTGTACTCGCCATGGCTGCATTCATGCATCATGTAAATCCTTCGTGACTGTATCAACCCCGTGTCAGCAAAATTGAGTGAATGCAGCTGCGACAAGTAGACTCGCCAGGGATGCATTAATTTACATGTATCATGACGACTAAGGCATAACACTGAAATCATGATGCGGCCCTTAAATGGTTTAAAGGATCTGATTCCCCTGTTATTATAAAGCCCCATCAGTAAGCAGTGCACGTCTGGGCTCCACTTCATGTCACACACCCATCACAAAGAGCCATTTCTAATCCACTCAATTTGGACACGTTTATGTTCAGGTGTTTTCCTTCTTGATTGCAACCTTAAAGGGTTTCAATAGCCATTATGTAGGTCTATGACTTTATAAGATCTAAGAACGTTCCCTCCCTCCGTCATCAGCCCTCTCATCTCGGCTTGGGCCATAAAGCAAAGTGCAGACTCAAATTCGCACAATAAGTCGAAGCCTACGAGTGAGATACAATGTCAAAGGCCTCATATTTAGCCCAGACAGCTTCTTCACTTTATCAGTGACAGTAAACATTCTCTCTCTAACATTTATTTCACAACCTGCACATTTACTATTCTTATGCATTTACATTGTACACACATGCAACACCCAAAATCAAATGGGTTATCAATTGATTTGATCTAAATCTCTGACATAAATATCTGTGAGAAAAACATCCTCCGGCTATCTCAAACAGGACCCTACACACAATTGCGTGAGTTGGTGACTTTAATCCGGGTGGGTGACCTCCAGGGTGAAGCCGTCTTAAGACCGTTACCCACCACCCCCTGGTCCCATCCTGAGTAGGATCCAGGCAGCCCTGGGCTCCGGCCAACCCAAACACCCCCCACCCCCACACAGACACAACCCCACAGGAGCACACACAGGACGGCACTCCACGGCACCCTGACTATTGTACTGGTGGCACCTGAGAGGACCCTGTGTGGGGAGGGGTGTGCAGCAAGAAAGGCCTCACGGTGGGGTTTATTTGTAATTATCTCACCTTCTGCCACAGGTATGTGTGTCAAGCACCCTACAAACACAACCCAAGGTGCAAGTGTAATATTATTCCACTTTCTTGAATTAACCTGCTGTAGTTTGATCAACCAGCAGCAAGGCTGTTATTGGAGCAGGTGCCCTTTTTAACTATATGTGTGGAGATGTTAGAGGAGTGTTCTTGTTGGATAAGACAGCAATACTACATCATGGAATGGTCCTGAATATACTGTGGTGGCCGTATATATGTATAGTATATCATTGCTAGAGTGTCCGCCCATAGCTAAAAGGAATCCCTGTATGGTAGGGGATGGGGGTAAAGACAATAGCAATTATGAGAAGAGAACAGTACTTATTATTATAATATCATGTGAGTCACATGTGTCTAAAGTTACATGACTGAAGACGACCCCCTAAGTAGGGTAATTGTCAGCTCGTCTCAACACCAACCCTCAGTGACCTTGACCCGCGAGGTCATCTGGGGTGAAGGCCGGACGGCGGCGCGTGCCGCTGGACGCTGGTTATCACGTCACCACGTCACGTACTTGGTTCAGAGGTGACGTGACGTCTAGGGCCACGGTCAAGCTGGGCGTTGTTCGACAGTACCCAGACTTGAGGAACATGGCGGTCTATAATTGGTAGGGGATACACTCTAACTTCCAAGTGTGTCAAAATCCAGGGCTGAAATTAACCACTTGTATAAGACTTTGAAATGTTCAAATAAAAAACCCTAAATCGAGGGCATTTGTGTGTAATGATAGACGGTAATAAACCCCTTGAAACTAATTAAAAAATGTGAGGACCTCCCTTCCTGCACACCCTACATGATCGCAGCCTCCCCTATATAACTATAATCATATCGTGTCTTGGCATGTATGCCAATTCTCGATCATAATCATTGCGTCGACACATTTAAAGACGAGTACATGGCACTTGGTGTTTATGTAGGAGGCCTGTGTCATTAAGATGTCAGTCATTGCCGAACACACATATACATGTACTTACAGCTTTCCTCCTTGTCACAATGACAGATGTAGGGGGAGAGGTGTGGTGGTGGTGGAGAGGGGGTGTTAATGCAGTAGTCAGGAAGGCAGAGGGGAACATATCAAACTACCATAGACCACAGGGACGTGGCTTCATTAGCTACCCCTCGCCCATGCAGAGACCACTAAACATGATTATATACATGTAGTGACTCAGATGAGTAACTTGGTTATTTTTCTTACTTTTTCCGTCTACAACAACAGGGACAATGCCTCACGTCTGATACTCATGATTGATGGCAATACGGCGTTATGAAATAGATTATACTGTACGTGCTGGTATCTGTAGTACACAGATCGATGTATAATATAGAGATGGACATTCACCATAATGCTTAACTTCCCATCGGCTCTATCGGATCAACTCTCAGACCGAATGCATTGTCCTCTATCTGATAAATGAAATATTAATTTCGTAATACCATAACCAATGTGTTTTTTTTTTATGAACCGTATAACTATTGGTTATATGGTGGTATATGAAGTAGCATGTGCAGGCATATTGTACAGACTTAATGGGGATACATAGTCGGTACCAAATACTGGTAGAAGACTGGAGGGCAGGAACTAAACCAGACGATAGTCTTATATATAGGACACACGCTATGTCGCTGCTTCCTATTGATCGACGTATTGCTCAGCACAAATCTAGGTCAAGATGGAGAGCAGCTCACTCCTCAGGACAGCAGCCATAGAGGCCTCATCACAGACAGGATATTGGCCCTGACCACTGCAAGGGTTGCACTAGAAATCAAAGTGTGCACAAGGAAGGGTTGAGATGTATTAGAACAGGGAGGAAAGGGATTAATCCCAGCCCCTGCACTCTCAGACAGAAATGACATCATGCTCGTTCCCCCTCCTCAAAAATACCCCCTTTTCCACGGAATTCGGGTCAGAAATGACCCCTTTTTGTGGAAAAACACGGATATTTCATGGTAAAAAAGGACCCCTTTTTCTACAAAACGCTGACATAATTTTCACCACCCTCTTCTTCTGAAATTTCAAGAAAATTCTCTTCCCTCTCTGGTTCTACATTCCCCTTGTGCTTTGACTTTAGACCACACATTGGGAATCCTCCTACATCCTTTAATCAAAGTGGCAGTTAAATACCCCATTTTTGATAGATCCCAAGAACTTGGCCTCTGAATATACCCCCCTTTCTCTTAAAAACAAGAAGTTTTCTTGCGAAAAATACCCCTTTATCTTAATTTCGGGGACATTGGAAGAGGGTGAAAAAAACACCTTATTTCTCGTTTTTGGGAACGAGCATAGGTGTCACTTTTGTCTGAGAGTGCGGGGGCCGGGGGATTAATACTCATCAGAACACAGTTCGTGCATTGAAAAATAGCTGTACCTAGGTTGCATGAGTGAGTGTGCCTTTTTGTCATCAAGGAAACCGGCCTCACTATATCCATCAGAATAAAGTTTCTAGTTTGAGCTATTGGCACCACTTCTGAGGGGAGCAGCTATGGCACTGAGTATAACTGATGCTTTATTGTCTATTTTGATCTCAGTTGAGCACCTAGGGGTACCATGGTTCCTGCCATTAGGCGTGTTCTCCGTGCCCAGTTAACCCTTTAAGGACGGCATGTCGCTAAAATATTACATTTGTCGCCATGATACACCAATAACTCGCCGGGGCTACATTGGTGCATCATGCCGGCTCTTCAGGAGTGTCTCAACGCGGTGCTTGAATGGAGCACTGGCGAGTTAATCCACATGGCTGCATGCATGTATCAGGACGACCACGGGTATGATGCATTAATGCATTATGCCGTCCTTAAAGTGTTCATACCTGGCCCTGCCCCTACCATTCCTGCACGAGTACAGCTCCCAGTAATGGACGGCTCTCACTGTTCCAGGGTTCCCACTGCCCTGTCAGCATTCTGCTAATACTGACGTAATAGGAGATTGCCTTGGCCACGCGAGGACGTTTTACCAGCTCAAACCCCACTGACCAGGTTCGTCCCTGGCCTCCTCCCATATAGGGGGGCCGTGTGGCTTCTAGCCTGGCTTCTCCCAGAGGCCGTGTGGCTTCCGTGTTGGCGCGTCCCATGCGGCCCCGGACACGGAGCCACACGCAGCCTGCAAACTCCCTGACTACATGCAGACCTCCAACACTACCCTCTGTCCCCCTCCTCCTGACTATAGCGTTAGCCGACATACTGACGCAGTATTTGTCAAAGAGTAGACTCTCTTGTTACTTAGAGCCGCTTGCTACCATTCTGAATCTAAGGTTCCAACGATTTCAGTATAGGCTACTGTGCAAGATATCAAAGTGGGTAATTTAATTATATCTTAGAGTGAAATGTGCCCTTTCTTCCAGGCTATGTACAATCACTTTGTGAAAATACTTGCTGATGGTGGCAGTCTAGACGTTGACTAATACTCCACAGCTCTAGGAGGAGGATATCTGCCCGGGATATCTGTCTACGAAAACCATTACCTGGCTCAGAGCCAGTGTTTCTGAGAGGCTGAGCTCAGTGGGCGGCAGGGAGGGGGGGGCAGGGTGGCAATCATGGAAGGCTTCGGCCAATAACAAATCCGCAGTATACATGTGGCTTCCGTTCAATACATGTGTGTACTGACAATACCCTGGGGGCTATAACACCGTTTTATCAATACCGGTGTATAGAATGGTTGTGTGATTTCATGTAGATCTATAATTAGTAGCTAAGATTATAGCGCTGTGCCAACTCGTTCTCATAAATCCCAATTTAAATATATCATTGAAGGAGGTGCGACAGTATGATACAAGAATAAATGCTATTTCAATTTTCCCAGCAGCTTCATTGAATCCAACTCTACTACCATTTTCATTAGTTTCTTTAATAGATCCAGACCGTCCCTAACCCCAGTTGAGCAGTAAACACCAGTGTTGTATTATTCGGGTTACCTCCCAGTGAAAGTCCCTTTGTCCAACCAGATAAAGGGATGGAAATGGGTCTTTGAAAAGGCAGGGACAAGGTCATGACAAGGTCAAACTGGTCCATGCCCTAGAGGGATCTTTGACCTTCTTCTCGGCTCCCTCCGATTAAAGCTCGCCGTTCTGCTTCACTGAGCTTCAATATAGACCTATGACTACTACTACCCCCCCCCACCCCGCCCTAGGCCCCTGCCATATGCGCACCTGTAATTCCATCCTATTCACCTCCACATTCCACACACAGGTGTAAATGACCTTCAGCCCAACACTGACCTTATAGGGTCAGGGGTCACAAGGTGGGTCATGGTCTAATGGAGCGTGGCATGAGGCGTAACCAATGACATTTGTATAGAGGCGTCACGTGATGTCCCAGCCCTTTACCTGGGATACCCCGTGTTACTGTGAAGACCAGATATATAGCACAATATAGCATTATAGAAGTTTCATCATAAAAAGCCAAACGATTTTGTGCATGGTTTGGATTTTAGGATGAAACGGTTGTCCCGTCCACCAGGTAAAACAGGTGAACAGGTGGGCGGAGACGGAAATGCATTGTGTTGGCTATTATCAAAACTCAAGGCTAACTCACATGTCAAAGCCCATATTCTTAAACCTCCCAAATACCGCGTCTACCCCCCTACCTATCACGTCTCACGTCAGCGGGACGTGTCATGTAACACAAGGGGACAAATTCAAGGATTTTACGGCAAAGCCGTAGTGGCTTTGGGTTTTTATAGGATTGTTATGAACTATAGGTGAGAAAACGAAGGGGCATAGATTTATGCTTTTTGGCGTGTCTAGGGTTCTAATGCAATTCATATCTGATGGTTTGCAGCAATACTGCATGGTCAGTTAACTTACATGCACTTAGCTAAATCTTTTTGATTTTTATTGGCTTTACTGCTGCTGGTATAGTTTTTGGAGGCCATCTTGGCAGCCATCTTGGAAATTTCCCGGATTGAAAATCTAAGCCTGAAAATGGATTCAACATCCTAGAAAACCCTATTATCCATGTATCACACAAGGAAATCAGACAATCTTGAGTTTTTGGCGGCCATCTTGGCAACCATCTTGGAAATTTCCCGGCTTGAAAATCTGAGCATGAAAATGGATTCTGCATCCCAGAAAACCCTACTATCCATGTATCACACAAGGAAATCAGACAATTTTGAGTTTTTGGTGGCCATCTTGGCAGCCATCTTGGAAATTTCCCGGACTGAAAATCTAAGCCTGAAAATGGATTCTACATCCTAGAAAACCCTATTATCCATTTATCACACAAGGAAATCAGACAATCTTGAGTTTTCGACCGCCATCTTGGCAGCCAGAGGGAGGGGCAGAGGGAGAAGGGAAGGCAGAGGGAGGAGGAGGGGGCAGAGGGGGAGTAGGTAATAGGAAGGAGGAAAATGGGGTAGAGGGGGGAGGAGGGGAAAGATGGGGTGGTAGGAGAGGGCAGAGGAAGGAGGAGAGGACAGAGGGAGGAGAGGGCAGAGGGAGCAGGAGGAGGAGAGGGCAGAGGGAGGAGGAGGGTGCACAGGGAGGAGAAGGAGGGGGCATAAGGAGGACTTGTGTTGGCAACATATTATTTTAGGTTTGTTGCATGTGGTTTCTTGCATAGCCCAGGCGATATGTGAATAAATCGTGCAAAGGGTCGTAGAAGCATGAAATCTGACACACTTGAAGTCCATGTGAATATGATGAACTTCAAAATTAGAGCCAGCAGAAAAATGCATTATCATAGGCAGGGCAGCCATTTTGTTTTGGCATCACTAAATAACACATTTTCTACAATAATCCAAAATGTAAGTGCATTACCAGATGAAATAGTTTAAAAGGACATGTCCTGCTTAAAGTCCATGTGTATATAACAACACTCAGACTTGAAGCCACCTGATAAACTAATTATTAGGGCCATGGCAGCCATTTTAATCTGCCATCAACAAAAGAGAATAATATAATCATCACCTTCAATTGGCCTGAAAAAAGGTGTATAACTGCCAGAAATAGGTCAGTCAGTCATGTCAAGCTTCAAGTCAATGTCTATATGACGAATCTCAGAAATGGAGCCAGTTGGAAAACTCAATATTTCAGCCATGTCAGCCATTTTGTCCTGCCATTAACAAAAACATATTTTTGGTCACTTTCCCTTCATTTGACATCTAAATAGGTTTATAATTATAACAACTATGTCAATCAATCATATCATGCCCAAAGTCAATGTCCATATGACAAATCTCTGAAATGGAGCCAGTCGGAAAACTCAATATTTCAGCCATGGCAGCCATTTTGTCCTGCCATTAACAAAAACATATTTTTGGTCACTTTCCCTTCATTTGACATCTAAAAAGGTATTAAATTACAACAAATATGTCAATCAATCATGTCATGCCCAAAGTCAATGTCCATATGACAAATCTCTGAAATGGAGCCAGTCAGAAAACTCAATATTTCAGCCATAGCAGCCGTTTTATCATGCCATTGCCAATAAAAACGGTTATATACACATCACCTCCAATTGACCTCCAAAATGGTACATAATTACGACAAATATGTCAATTGGTCATGTCATGCTCAAAGTGCATGTCTATATGATCAATCTCAGAAATGGAGCCACTTGGAAAAAGCTATATTTCAGCCATGTCAGCCATTTTGCCATTAACAAAAGCAAGTTTAAGGTTATGTGTATATTGGAGTGTTTTTTGGTGAAGGGAGAAGAAAATGGCTGCCATGGACCAGAAAAATTCAGAAACTTGTCACGAGGACATGGACTTTAAGCATCACATGACTATTTGAACTTTTTGTCACAGTAATACACCTAAATGTTGGGTTATTCCAAGAAATGTGTGATTATGGAATGCTGAATCAAAATGGCTGCCATAACTGTAATAATAAATCTGTCAGGTCCCAACAAGACTAAGATTCATCCTGCTGCTATGGACCTTAAGCATGGTATGTCAAATTAACCTATTTGTCCTAATGATAGTCCTAGAAGTTGCTGTCAATTAAGATTAAATGTGTTTTGGTAATAGCAGAAGAAAATGGCTGCCATGGCTGAAATATTGAGATTTCTGACTGGCTCCATTTCTGAGATTCATCATATGGACATGGACTTTGAGCATGAAATGACTGACTGACCTGATTTGGACAATTGTACACCATTTTGTAGGTAGGTTAAAGGACATAAGCTTATTCCTCTGTTTTGCTAATATCAAAATAAAATGGTTGCCATGGCTCAAATAATGGGGTTTCCCAGCGACTCCAAGTCAGAGATTCATCATATGGACATGGACTTTAAGCAGGACATGACTGACTGACCTATTTCACCCAGTAATACATCTAAAACTGTTTTTTTTACAGGAAATGTGTGATTTTGCGTTCCTTAAACAAAATGGCCGCCCTGCATGTAATAATCCATATTTTTGCTGGCTCCAACCCTGAAATTCATCCCATGAACATGTCCTTCAAGCGTACCAACTTTTATGCTTTCACAACAATTTGCACGATTCACCCCATATCTGGCGCATAACGCCTGGGCTAAGGCCACTCAAAAAAAAAAAGTTGTTTCTCATCACCGCGCGCATCATGAAAATCATGATTTGGGGAAAACTTTTTTTTTTTTTATATACATTTTTTATGAAAAATATGTTAAAATTGCCAAAATATTGGCAAATTTGGTATCAAATTAAAGCTTATGCTGTCAGCAATGCAATTAGCTAGGTGTAACTTGCATTCTTACAACTTTTGCTGATCAATAATCTCCAAATCACTAAAATTTTAAAATTGATCGCGAAATGTCCAAATTTCCCTATGTAAATTGCCCCGAGTAAAAAAAAAAAAAAAGTTAAATAAAAAAACGCCCTCGTCATATTTTTCATTGCTTGGTGATGAGAAACAATTTTTTTTTTTTAAGTGGCCTAATGTGTGTGTGGGGTGGGGAGGGGTAATGAAGTTGGACTTCACAGTTTGTCTTTGGGCGGGCTTGAGCGATTTCAAGAGCCACCCTGGACCACTCAACTTCTAGTACAGGTCCTGTATGTGCATAGTATGGGAATTGGCATTGACATTGACAGCTTGGCTTGACATAGGAGTCAATAGTTATTAGGCTGGTACCTATCCTTGCCATTGACAGCAACATTAGAGAACTCAAAATATGGCTGTTCACAAGATGTCTAGGCCTTACCACAAGGTACACTGGTACTACATGCAGTAACTGAAAACCAGATCTAGGTTAAATTAGTCTTGCACACACCTGCAAGGACACATGGGGACACCAGTCCTAGGCAATGTTTAAGGGCCAGCTAGGGCTTAATTTAACAATGAACAAGGGGACCTATGCTAGTCATTTCTTGCTACTTTTTCCAACTCTCTGTGTGTGGTGTCAATGGCTTTGGGGACAAGGTCCCAAAGCCAATAATAGGCGTACCCCAAGATATGGTATCTCTAGATCTCATTGCTCTCTGTTCACAAAGCACAAAGATGTCTCATCCAAAAACTCTCAAACTAGTAGACCTATTTATTCTGCTGCCTTTTCATTTTCCAATCCACATAGTTCACTCATACACTTTGACACAAGTACAGGCCATGTAATGATGTATCGAAAGGAGAATAGTTCACACCTTGAATGCCTCAAATCGATACACATGCTGTCACTACAAATAGGTCATAGTATATTGGATGTAATTCCCTAACACATGCCCCGTATGGGCCACAATACAAGGCCGTGTCCATGTATGGCTATACATGATGTGGGTGGGGGGGGGGGTCCACCACGCCCCAGCTGGTCCCACATGATAGTGGCTTATCGATCCTGCGGTAATTCACTGGTGGCTCGCATTCAATACACACCCAGTCATGTCTACACCCTATAGCCCTGAGTCTACCCTTCATTTACTATTATAGCTTGCCATGTTTTCGTGTTATATATGAATTGCTTGTGTTATACGATATTTGAGAACATTGCCATATCCAATCTCACACAGATCAGTGAGGGTTGAGATACCTCCTTTTGGAACATGAGCGGAACAGGGTCACATAGACCACACCCGACATGCTAGTGGTGTACGCGCTGTGGTTGCTATACATGCAAGGTATGCATATACATGTACCCAACGTATACATGTACATTTGTATAGGTGTAGGTATGAGCTATGAGTATACTCATTGGTATGAGCTAGCAAGGACATCCCTTGTATATTCATATATCCGTACCTATTTTATTTTTTTCTCCAGAATAATGAAATTATCTGATAAAACAGTGATAGCTTCATAGCATGGCACACATAGTTAAAGTTGTCTATATGCCACCTGTGTATACCAATAAACGCCGGCATCAAAGGTTGGCCTGTTAGATTATTTTGGTAGCTAACCTTTGGTCAAACCTCTGACCTCACACCCAATGTACAACTCAGTTAGTCCAGCATATGGTGTAGGGTGGTTTACTGGTTAGAGGGCCCAGGGCTGATTCCCCTGATTCGCATGTATGTATGTTCCTGCAAGGTCTAGATACTACATCAGTCATCTTTGAACTTATGACCCTCGAGCGACCTGTGAGGTCATGCCCCAGGGATCCAATGGTTAGACACTTGCTGGGGCTGGTGAGCGTCTGGATGTATGGTGTGTATCGGGTAGGCAGCGGGGCTATATCATGGTGCATGGAGCCCAGACTGACAGACTAGATGGACCACTGAGTCACATTGGGTCCTGGTGAGGGAGGGGCTGCTAAGTGATATATGCTGTCAGTGTCAGTGTGGGGCGCTCAAAGAGATGTTTACTTTTTCAGTTGATGATACAAAAGGATGGGTCTATCTGTCTGAGACATGAGAACCATGCTGATTTCCCACTAGCCGGTTGAGAGTTCAAAATACGCTTATTAGTATACTATAGACTTGCTCTTATGTGTATTTTGGGTCCATATTACGTATAGGCAAAGTACAACATGTAACGTTGAGGTTCAGTCTTGGTTACAAAACTATTTCCATACAATATCAGGTTCAATGTACCCCGGAATGTCCCTGTAGGCCTACACTGACGTACACAAAGAGTAACTCATTAATTGTGTCATCAGAGTGAGTCACCAGGGCTGAGTGACATCTATGGACAATATCAACTTCATCATAAGCCACCACCAATAATCCAAGTCAAGAAGAGAACCCTTGGTACTTGTATAACACCCACCTCTAGGAGCAACTCGGAGCTGCTCATATATCCCACCTACTGAGCTACTCCACCAACCGGTAGCTCACACCGCCCCAGAGCCCACAATACGCCATAACAACTTACCCCAACCACCCTAAACACCGGCCATGCTGCTAGCGGTGACAGGCCGGCACCACCACGTGTTTAGAAACATGAGGATTCAGCAGGCAGGAAGCGGAAGCCGACGTACCGTCATAATGTAAACGTGACGTAGAATGTGTTTTCTATCTGTGTACCATAGTATTTATCTGTATCATTATTGTGTTGTCTTAGACTCTCGGTGCTACAAAAGGATATGATATGGCGCTGAGTTTCACCTTAAAATCAGCACAGGCTACTTTTTCTAACTTTTCTTTTTCCTACAGGCTACGTTCACAAATGACGTCAGCGGTCTATAGAGGACGGGGGTCACTAGGTTTAGTGGCAAACATGACCCGAGCCACACTTGTTGTTTACCCAGTTTTGCCCAAAAGAATGACAAGGGGTGGGGTCTTGAAATGATCCCAAACTAGGTGATGTCATTTGTGATCGTTCCCTGACTGAGCAGTCAACTTTTAGTCTTTCAAACATGTACACCTCTTACACTGCTATTCATCTCCCACCTGGACATAACGCTGCTGCTTTGGAAAGCTCAGATCTCTTTGGGTAGCTCTGCATGTTTGTATCCTGACAACAGAAGCCTCAGAAGTGTACTAACAGAACATCAGCAGGGCCTCTCTCACTTTACTGCTATCGACATCAAAGTGTTTCTCACACAGTTAAATGAATAATTATATACTCTTCACGGCAACTAAAAGTGTATATGTGCCATGTGGTTAAGCAGCTTCTATTTTTTTTTAAATACTTCAATACAAGGATAAGATTGATGTCATGCATAAAGATGGCTTATGTATTAAGTGTATTTAGAGCTATTTAGTATATACACATCCCATCTAATATTTCCCACAGAATAATCAGAAAGACTATATTCTAAAAGAAACGTCAAATGTTCAACTAGTGACTATCTGTATATAAGTATAGGCCTTTGGAACATTTTAAATACGGGAAAAACTTCAGGACTTTCATCCCTTGTTGAATAAGGTGTTATCAGGTAAAATCGGTTACAATAAATGGGAAAAAACATGGATTTACCTAGACGTGCATTGTTCACCTTTAAGTATCTCTCAAGTGGTTGTAACTGATTGACTCCTCTGGTCTCAAGGAGTGTACATGTAGTGCAAAAAAGGCTCTGGTTCGTCTACCATGATAAGGACATGTCTGTGTGGACACATCACTGCAGGAATGCCAGGTGCAAAAAGTACAGAACTGCTGATAACAGGCTGGGGTGAGCCTACCTGGGGGTCACTGATCGTCAGGTAAACTAACACAAATATAGCACTGAATGTTAACCCTTTAAGGACCGTATAGTGTTTTAATGTTCTATGCCTATTGTCGTCATGATGCATATATATAGCCCTGGCCATCAGTTTACTGTCTATTGACTGATTATGAGGAGGTGATGTAGCCATATGGGAGATAGTGTAGCCTGTACTCATATATGTCATGACATTCCAACCTATACTTAGCACGTTGTCAATGAAGACAGTCCATTTACAATATGCCATATTGGACTCCTGCTGGGACCTGAGCACTTTGATCCTTTACTGGTCTAGGTGGACACCCCCCCCCCCCCCCCATAGCCATTCCCCTCCAGTGTATGCATGACCCCCCCCCCCCCCCCACACACACACAGGGTACTCTAGGGAGGCCAGCAGGACACGAGTGGTATCCTCGGGCTAACTTTTCCCTCGGGCGTCACAAATTCTCACAACAAAAGTTGATCCTGTGCCAAGTCTTGTTGTCGGCCACAGCAATGAACATTACGACCGTGGAGGTGTGTGGGTGTGGGTGTGTGGGTGTGGGGGAGGGCTGTGTACACTTAAGGCTTTGTACAAGTTGTTGTCCTTCAATAAACTGATCGTAAACCTGAAATATATGCTGGGCCAATATCCACAAACAGCTCTTGGGTTAATGTCCTTACGCCAATTCAAACTGGTAAATGGGTGGGTACATGTACATGGCCTGCGGACCTGGAGCTTTTAACATGCTGTCAATGTGTATGTTACGCATATTATGGTAACTATATGATGCCAGATTCAAACTATTAAGATAGGTATATCCAATGATTCTTACCGTTCTATTCCCCTCCATTAACATTGGTATAGATTTGAGACTAATTACAAGAGGCACATACCTGAATTCCTTTCTTTCTTTTCTATCACATACCCCGTCACATACCACTTGAGGTGTTACGATAAGCTAACAGCATATGTTAAGAGTCACACTCCTTATGTAGAACCACTACTCTAGAGACTGCTATGTGTATTTAACTACGTTGGATCAAGAGATATGTGGTGAAGTAATTTATCACTCTGAAACCACTCAATTTCCATGAAACATATTCATCTTATTAGCATTCCACATCAAGTACCAGAAGGGGATATTCTTTATAGTTAAAATCAGTGAGTGTGCTACATATTTATATTTTGTATGGTTGATCAGAATCCACACGCCAGTGATCAGGTTTGAGCAATGTTTACACACTTCCCAGCGCCTGAACCCCTTTTTAAATCCCTCACTAACTGTGCAATGTTTGCACTGACTGCAGTGTTCCCCACGAGCAAATGGTCAGGAGTCCTCCATGTCATAGGTTGACTTCTGGGAGACTAGCCAAGCCAATACTATTTGACACTTAACATGAATTTAGAAAGACTTAACAAAATTATACACAATTTCTTCATATATACGTCCCAGTTTACTAATTAGTAGCTCTGTACGCAAATTATTTTTCGCCTGTTAAATCAATTTTATGCACATTCTAAGTGCATAGAAACAGTCCACTATACAATATCAATACGTTAGAGGTGTATGGGTATTTTCGCTGAGTCTGAGCTATAAAAGTCGTCAATAATCATATCGCATTAAGTCAATAGTGTCCGCAGGGATGAGGTGTGGTTTATGAACCTGTTGAGCCATCCACACCTGTCTATCACACTGACAGTTTATAACTGTATTATTAGGTGTCACAGCTGTGACAGTGGTGGCCCTGACAGTGGGTCATACATCAGGTCTTCACTGAGGATACCTCCTCCTGAGTCGACCCTCACATCATCCATCATTTTCCCCACCAGTGACGATCTGTTTACAGCCAGGTCAGTCAGATCAGACAAGAAAATGGAGAAGGGGAAAGATATATATTAAATGTGAAAAATGTAGGTAAATCAGGACACCCGGCGTATAGCCCCATTCATCAAAGGTTCTCCACATTCCCAGCCACTGGAAATGTGCAACAAGTGTGCAGAGCTAAAGCTGGAGTCGGTGAGGAATTCTTGGCCAGGTTCCAGGATGCTAAATGAACAGGAGTGTCTTTTTAAATGGCAGTTAATTAGGTGTGTGCTGCCAGTCACGTGAACACCCCACCTGACCCCACAGCAGGTCAGGCACTGTGCATGCACTATGAGCTACTATGGCTTAATCACACGATGCTGGTTCAGAATTCATCATTCTGTAAGTCTTGGTAAAATATCTTGTACATAATCCAGTTCATACTGGTTGGGGATATAATGTGAATTTATCTTTGATATTGCAGCTACAGCCTACTGTCAGATCTGGACATATTTTGGCATTCATGATAAAGCCTCTGATTTAATACAGTCAGCACTATGGACACGGGTTTGACGTTGGTGATGCCTTTGAACATGGCATGACTTGACTAGAATTTGGATCATTTGATGCTTTCACTTCCTCTCTCCCTCTTCATGCTACATGCCGGGGGTATAATTATGTAGATGTGCTATGATATGTGTACCCGTCAGGAAAGGGTTGAGATGTGCAGGACTGTGTGTCACAGATGACCGACCACAGTCCTCAAGGACGTACCTCACGTCACCGTCAGAGGGTGACGACATTCCGGCGGATATTTTGTCATGAGACACAGATCACAAGACGTTGGTCCGCCTTAGATCAGTCACTCACATACCTAGTATATTGGCAGGGGTTTGAACTGAACGAATGTATGGATATCAATAGACTACCCGGTAGTCATCAATCCAGATCTATTGATATTATACAGGGATGAATGGTAGCATTCGCAAAGAAACACTTGGGAGGTTCAAATGGTAACCACCCTGAAAGAAAGTCTTCTATTGGAAATTATCAATCTTTGGAAGTTCAATATCCTTAGAATACAGATAGAAATATAGTAAACCTGTCATCGCTAATTCTGTTACATGGCACTGCAGAACCAGAGATAAGGGGTTAACGGTGCTGATGACGTTATCCCATTGCCACCCCATGCAGCTAAATAGGAATACTGGTGGTTTGGGCATCGTTTATGGTTCACAGAAATGTCTTCTCTCACACACCTCCACCCTGGCCAGTGTCCAACCTCAGCAGGCGGCGCTTTGATCGGTTACTCACCCCAGCGCATGCGCACCGAGCATGCCGGGACAGGTGGGTGGGATACCCGGTCTGTGTTTTTTGTGTGTGAGGGGGGGGGGGGGGGGGGTGAGTGTGATGGTTACCATGGTGAAGCAGACACTGAGACTGGGACGATCCCCACACGTCTGGATGGGCGGCGTGATATCTGGCCATGGGGCCGAGTGGGGTCAGGGAGTGATCATTCATTAACAACATGGGAGTAGTGATTTTTTTCAAGAAATGGAGGGGAGAGGGGGCACTATTGAGATTGGGGGCTTAGAAGTTCCACCGTCTTCATAAAACACAAGTGAAAATACAGTCCACATCTTTGCCCTAATTACATGTTAGCTCTTTCTTGTTTACATATTTTGATATCCAATATTTGGGAACCGTATTGCACTATTGAAGGATATTTCATTATTGTATTGTTCTAAGGATATTGTGTGCAACAACACATCATGTATCTGGTAAGGTTACAACTTATCCCTATTGATTTGGGCGTGCCATGATGTGGGTCTATACGGGAGGAGCATCTAATGAGTCAATATGAGTCAATGTGTCTGTCTGGTGGAGGCAGCAGGCACCGGTGGGTGGTGTCTGGAGGAGCCTGCAGGGTGTGAGTCACCTGGAGGCAGGCTACTGGAGGCTCTGCGAAATACCAACCTGCTCAGGGCACCATTAACATAGACTTATACATAGCAATATACCTGTATGTATCAGCCACCCACCTCCCTATGCTGAACACGGGACACGGTTATCTCTTTGTTTCTCACTGACCCTGACGTTCTCACCTATACGTTTCTCACCTGTTGCTTCGACCTTCTCAGACCTCGACCTGCCTCTTGGTATCAGTCATTTCCAACCACCGGGCAAGCGTGTTATACATGTATGATGAAAACTAATAAAACAGTTTCATCAAATATGTGGAATATATTCATGTCCATGCCTATAGCTCGTATATATTGTCAACTCTTTGAGGACCGCATTGTGCTTCAATGCATCATGCCCTTTGTCGGCATGGTGAATTCAAGCATCATGCCGACGTGGTGATACCAGAATGCAGCCTTGAGTGTTGCATTCATTATGTCAACAAAGGTCATGTTATAGCGCAGTAAACTACTGCGGCCCTTAGCGGGTAAACTAGCTCAGGTAGGTGCATATAAAGGCGGGTATTACTCAGTGGGTGTGGATAACCTGGCGCGGCTCCAACCTCCTCCTGCGGCTAGAGGCCGTGAGCCGTGCACCACCAGGTCCTCACCGGGCTTAGTCATAGTCTGATCCCCTCCAGGCCCCTGCTCTACCAGCACTCCTCCTGGGCCTCCTTGGACATTATCCCCCTCCCTAGTTAGCACTGTCCTCCTGTGTTGTAAGGCTACTGTGTCACCTCTCCTCTACATGAGGATTCCTTTACAATTTTACCTGTCCCTTACACTTCTACTCACTCTCTTTCCACGCCTATGTTCACCTATCCCTTTCATCCCCCACTTGTTGCTCTTCTTTTGTTCCCACGGTTTGAGATATTGCAAGGTTATACTTATAGTCCTCACCCGACATGTGTTGCTGTGTATTCTTATCCTATTGTACGCCCGAGTTGACTGATCAGGTGTGACTGGGTCAGGAGTGACATGTGTTAATGCGCCTACCTGTAGGATCTAACATGGGATCAGGTATGGCACACTACCTGGGAGAATTACCCAGGACTGACTTCATCTGGCCCAACATAATACTCACACAAAATACCAAACTCTTTCAATATTTGCCGCGCGTGGTTGGCCAATATTTACACGCACGCAGAGTATATACGGTCTATGTGTGCTCTTCCTCTCTGAGGTGCAGGATAGAAATCATGTCTGTCCCCTTCCCCCTTCACATGATACCTGAAGTGATATTTCCTTCAACCTCTGCATACATGTAGAGGAGTATAGTTACATTGTATTATATATTAGGTATGTCTACATACAATATACAGTTCTACCTCTGTACCACTAAGTTGCAGGAGGTGAAGGCTAAATTAGTGCTCCAGGTGGTACGTGAAGAGGTGATTAGACCATCAGGCGATTAGCCCTTTAAGGACCGCATAATGTTCCAATGCAATATTCCCATTTTGCTGTCATGATGCATGAACGCAGCAGCCTTGCCAGGGCTGCATCCAATGATTCATGCATCATACCGACCCAACGGGAATGATACACTCCTAGGTGTCGTCATGGTCATGATGCATCACGGTGACAAAGGCATACAATAGTAAAGCACTATGAAAGGGTTAGACTTGTAGCGAGTGCAGGGGTGAGAAAATGGCCCCTGGTGAGGAGCAGAGGATAAGCAACCCCAGCTCCCGCTAATCCCGTCATAATGCTACCCTACATGTTCCCTAACTACTGCTTAATTGGTGCTCCTGGGTGCCGGGTCCCGCCTCCACACCAAGACACCTATAATTACCACTCAATTACTCCAGGTCCTGACTAAACAAAAACGTCAACCTCCCCCCTCCCTTGGGATTAGGCCTATTCTTGACAAGAGTGAACAGAGAGTGGCGTTGAGTGCTATGGGTGCTGGCTGCTGCTATAGAGGAGTGTAGGATTTATCGTCTGTGTGTGTCTTTAAAGCCGATCATGCCGACAAGCCCCACTCTGTTGTACGCAGTAACGTGATACTCTCTCCTCCTGTCTCATTTTCTATTTACCTGTAAAAAGAGTAACCCTCTATTTTGAAGCAAAGAAAGTTCCACTATGTGTTTAGATGTCACCTTACCTACCTTGTTAATAGCCTTACCTTTGTATGATAAATGCATTAATGTCATGGGAACAGCAGTAGGGTCATTTGGAGCCATGGACGTATAATTCATATAGAAACTACCAACCTCGGGTAACCTAGAGCGGATATCATGATTGATATGGGCTGGTGAGGCTGACCCGGTAAGGACAGTATAACATGATTGATATAGGCTAACTACCGGTAGGTATTATAAGGACAGTAGTCCTGTTGTGGTACCCGATATGGGCGTTCATCATCTAGACTGAATTTGAGGTCCTGCTGTTCAGATACAGGAACCATTAAAGGCAGAGTAGATACACTGTAACCTTAAACTGATAAGTTGATCTACAACTTGGCCGTAGATACACAACTTGAGGAAGAAGAGATTTATGTTTGCAGGTCAGGGACAGCGTTGTATGTCCTGACGTAAGGTGAGGCTTGCTGCTGTTTGTATGTGTGTACTGGGGACTGGGGGTACAGCCAATTTAATCCCCAAACCACCAAATTGAAGCCCATCGAGCTGCAGTCTCTTGGTGGCAGATGACACACTTACTGTTCGACCTTCTTTCTTTACACTAGTAACATTGATTTATGTCTTACTGGTGATTCTAATCTACCAGAAGATTACCAGAACGTGGGTGAATGTCGCCGTATATATACAATTGTGTAAACATATTTCTTTTGGTTTTTATTTCATTAGTTGGGAGATGTGATGGATGACACTGGCCTTTTTACAGCCCCAAGGTCTCAACATGGTCTTTTAACCCAACACCCAGACCCTGTGATCTCATCACGACACAGGCCATACTCTACACCAAAGCCCAATCCAGTTAACTACCTCCCAACATCTGGCCGTATATTTCACATAAATACATGTCTGAGTTAGCTTTGACGAGTTACCATGGTTACCACATGGAGATGACGTACAGTTGACATGCTGACGTAAATATCTGACACCAGATCTGAGTCATCTGACATTATGGGTGGCCCCACTAAGCTCTGTTATTGAAAGACGGTTTCAATGATACCCGACCTGTACATGTATATAGCTGCTGGGCCACTGTAAGAGATCCATTTATAACACTACAGACAAGCAGTAACCCACATTTTCTGTATAATCATACCTTTAAGATGTGAAGGCAGGCTACAAGTGTCCTATGTCCTATTCTGCCCGTGTTGACACCCCGCACCCACTGACAGGATGTACAATGGATCCGTCCCCACACACCTGTCCTATTGAGGCACTGACCAGGCCCCAGACCGCGGCCTGACAGGTGGGTGGGGGATGGGGGTGTGTGCTCGTCCAATACTCCAGTACTGTAGGGTCAGGGGGTGAGGGCTGGGTGTAACAAGTGAAGTACCCGCCCTGGTGTCCCCCTCCTGTCCGCCCCATAAAGGGGGATGTAGAAAGGCCTATCAGGACACACACACAATACGTGCACAAGGAGCCCCTCCTGCTCCTACCCCAGCAGGAATGTAGGCTGTGGTATTACAGTCTTAACTAACCCTTTAAGGACCGCGTGCTGCATTAAGGTGCATGTCCATTTGTCGGTATGATGCATCAATCATGCTGACCCTTCGGGAGGGTCGGCATGATGCTTGAATGTTGCATTTACTCTGGTGAGTTACTCGCCATGGATGAATGAATGCATCATGACGACAAAGGACACAGTGTATTAAAGCATTGTGGCCCTTAAAGGGTTAAGCCCACGGCATGGTTATGGAAGTATCATCCCCCAGCCACCCACCCCACCGTGAGAACAGGGCAGGACAATTCCAGTCTCTACTACACCTATTTGTGGGTGTAGGAACCCCCACCTGGGGATGGACGTATACCTTATAAATGTAAGCCCTTGAGACGCTGGATAGTACTGTGTTAGTCACCCTTGTGTGTACCTATCCTAATGGAAATTCAACAAGTCTAAGTGAAGTGAGACGGATTTAGCCGTGCTGTGTGAGGGGTGGATCCACACAGGGGTGAGAGGTGGGGGAGGGGCGGGGGAGGTGTCTTTGTGGGGGTGGAGGGGATTACAATGACCATAGTCCCACCATCACCCTCACACACCTCTACAAACTGACAGCACCTAGGTGACAAGACTATGCAAATCCTCTACTAAATTACAATTCACTCACACGGAAAGATATAGAGTATACACCATACATCTCTATCTCTTACTCTTAATATGCATATACCGGTACGTAGATGTAGCTGCGTCCAGTTATTACATGTATTACCACGCTATAATAAACATATTAAAGCTTGCAGCACTATGTATGCTATAACCCATGTAATTTCCTTGGTAATTTATGAAGCCCTACATAGCCTATGTGATGAACATGTAAGTGGTGGAGCAGATGGGTGCCAGGTGACAGGGCCTTACTGTGTAAAGTACGTTAGCTGATATAGCTTGTAGATGTTTTCATACTTTGTGTTTAACCTGGGGCGGCCCTGTGATATAATGATGCACACCTGGTAGCAACCCCTTCTCCTAACCGTCCTAAACCACCCACCAGGTCTCCAGGTGTGCCGCCTGGAGGACATAGTTGGGGGACGAGCAGGAGGAGGTCAGGGGGAGAGGGGGGGTCTCCCACCTGGCTTGTAATTTACCCTCGTGACCCTCCCCTGCCTGTGGCGACAGCAGGAGTCCACACCCCAAGCCCTAACACACATCACTCTATTAAACACCCTCCCATGGCGCATCATCATCATTAGCATCATCACTATAGCTACAGCCCTCGCCTACATGTATAAATGTGTCTCATTGTATATGTGCATGCACATGTGCCATGAGGTACATATAATGTACATAGCATTAGTACATGGCTTGATTAATGTCATTAATGAATTGATTACAATATCAGAGAGATCGCCATGATGCCGGTTATATTATAAGGTATTGTATCGACATTTATAGTTGCCAGGCCTATAATAATGGTATGGTATCCCCTTGGAATTCATAATAGCATCCCAGCTAAATTATGGCTGAAACCTTACCCCTTGTATATCCCAAATATGTCACGACCCCGCACCACGACCTACGGCTATGTGTGAGGAATGCTCTAGGAGCTGCTCAGCGTGCTCAACCTGCCGGAATAACTCATACCACGTGACACATGGAGACCAATCATGTGACACCCTGAGTGTAACCACGTGACCTATGAGAGAAACCATTCACGGCCCTCCATAGGGCACCGCACCCCTTATATACACACACACCACCCTGCCCGCCCCACAGGAGGCCTCCAGGCACTCCCTGCCTCCACGGTCAGTGACCATACATAGACATATGGCCTTCCTTATCATTCTCCCATGTTTAGTGGTTGAGATGTATCACAGGAGTGGATGTGAACGTTCAGTGACACCAATATAGCCCAGGTTGTTATAACCCTTCAAGGGTCACATAGTTGCCTTACTGCTTTTAATAGAGTATGCCCTAGGGTCAACCCCATAAGGTCGGGGGTCGGCATGGTGCTTGAATCCAGGGCTTGAATGCAGTACTGGCGAGTTACTCGCCAGGGCTACGTTCATCCATAATAACGATATATACGATAAAGGGCACAGTGAATGGATGTGAAGGTTCAGTACACATGGCAGGCTGAGGTTGTGTTAAACCCCCAGCGCCCCTATATATATGGCTGAGTACCTGTCATGACTGCACTCCGACTGTTACTGGAGGGGCAGCAAGATTTGCGCCTTTAAGGGTGTCAGTGACCAGGTTGACGTAGTGTAGGACTAACACGTGGGTTCATCTGGCTATCAGCACGCCTCCTCCGGGGTCTGAGTGCATGTGGACGACCCTTGAGCCACTCGGCACGTCTGGGTGTCCTGGTTTACAAAGACAAGTGGAGGCTTGCCAAGTCAGAACCTCCAGGCTGACCCGGCTGTTAAACCCTCCATGGCCTATAGTGCTTTAATCATGTGTTGTATCTTTTGTCGGCATGATGCATTCATGCAGCCCTGGTGGGTCTACTTACTGGTTGCATTGCATCATGCCGAGCCTTCGGGGTGGGTCAATGCCGACCACGGTATGGTCAGCATTTGATAACAAAGAATAAAGCACATTATTGCACTGTGCGGCCCTTACAGGGTTAAACTGAGGTACACCTACCGCCGGGCCTACCACATTCAGATATTGGTAGGGTAGGTTCACCACCTAAACATATTATATATGTAGATAAGTCGGAGATATGTATTCCAGGTAGTTTGTTTGACCTGAGTCAGAGACGACCTCAGACCTCAGCAGCTATCTATACAGTGACCTCATGACTAATCAGGGTGACCTCTTGACGGTGACACCGTTTGGCACATATCTAAGATTAATCCTCTCATAAAGATATGGGCCGATCGCTGCCCAATGACCCCCCCCCCCCCCCCCCGGCCACCAACAGCCCATACTCTCTCCGCACCTACCCGGTCCTTAGGGCGGGATGATCCTCCTGCCCCTGGGCTCTCACAGAGATAAGATAACACAGGTGACTGCTGGGAGGTCTCACCCAACCTTACCTGTCACTGGGTGTCAGCGTCCTAATTATACACCACTTAGCACCCAGATACCACCCCACGCCGTATACATCATCCAGCCCATGCACTGCTGGGTACTGCCACTTTCCACTTGGTATCAATAGATTATATGTACCATCATCCATGTACAAATCATAATAAGTCCTACTTTTAAAACCATTACAATGACAATTTAGTATATGTTCGAGATCAATTTCTACACACACTCCCCACCCCTCCCCCCTTTTTTTGCTACCTGAAGCATAACGTAGTTGTGGACAATATGCTGAAATCCAATATAAAACGGTGGCTTGAGTTGATTCTGTTGCCTATTCCAAAGCTATTAGGTACATGTATTCGCAGGTGTATATACCGGTGCCATGTTAAAGTAAACGCGTTGTATTTGTCCACATGGTCACTATTTGGTGTCGAGCCTGTGTTAATGAGTAACTGAAACTCACCTTTAATAAGTGTTTGTTGATCCATTTGGTAAAGGTTTTCTTCTGAACAGAGTCTCGTTCGTCTGAAAAAAGACCATAATGAACATGTCACATTGGTAAGCACCAAACTCATTATACCAAACGTTAAGCGGGTAGGTAAATACATTTAGCTACTTTATTCAGTGCTAGACCTACTTACTGGTCATATATGTGCTTAGGGGTAAACATTGACATGTACCATGTCATTTACAATCTACAAAAACCAAAGCCTGAGGCAATAGACTGAATAGTGGGAAATACTAATAACGATATTCATACCAAGAATTCCTCCCTTTTATTGATATATCATACAGTAGTAAGAAACAAAACAAGAATATGGAAATGTAAAAACACTGATATCATTATGAGATAGGGTCATGGCTGGTTGTCGCGGCTACCATAGATCATTGTTGGGGAGGAGGTATCTGCGAACATGACAGTGTGATCAGAGTAAAGTCTAAACTGGATTGTGAACTGATCCAGTGACACTATAGTATGGGCTGGGTTATGTCTAACCTCATTCTGACTTGGTATTGTTTTAAACTAAACCGTTATGTCACGTGCCTAAACCACATGATCAGACAGAAGACCCTGGGGTGCAGATGGGTCCAGTCTGAGTCAGTACAGTGCCTCTTTGTATACAGTGTACATGATATGTGCACAATTTTCGGCTGTGATTATTTAACCATACTATATCGCTTCTACAGAGTTATAGTGTCTATATGAATAGTCCGTGAAAGAGGTTCATTTATCATCTCGAAGCTTTTTGTATATTATATATTTTTCAACGTGGGTTTTTGGAAGGTCAGTGCAGCCCCGGAGTGCAACATACATTCAAAGGGGAAGGGTTTATTCCAGGTGTCACCCCTCATCCTGCAGGCCACACCTCACACCTCACACCTCCAGTGTCAACAGCTGCTTTTCTCTACCTGTTACCTGTCCCTATGTACAGGAGGATCAGGCCCTGTACACCTGTAAGAAGGCACACCTGGTGGGTGCTGGGCTGGTGGAGGGGCGATGCCCACAGCACCACCACTCACATGCACCGGAGGTACTGGAGGAGGGCTGGCAGCACCCCTACTACTCCCCGACTCACCTGTCTCCTTACGCCGGTTGTCCTCATACCTGTTGACCACGTCGGGTGGCCTGCCAGGCTCCAGGTCGGGGGGACGACCCCCGCCGTCCGCCATCCTCTACCCCTACACCACTGCCCCTGCCGACATGCCCGGAGGTCTAGCCGTAACTCCTCCTACTGCCCCGGTACTCCTGGGTGGTAGGCTGTAGGGTGTGGGAGGTGTGGTAGACAGCTGTGTCTTGTACACTAGTATTAACGCCTGTATTATAAGACACCTGTACGATACTCCTGTAGGTGAGCTGCTACTACTGCACCAGCAGACTGCTTGACGGGTAGTGATGAGGCCGCCTGGGTTTCCGTTATCCCACTGATCACCACCTACCACTGATAACACCACACTAGCAGGACACCGTGCCCCCGGATCCTGCACACTGGAGCACTGATAACACCTGATAACGGCCCCCACACACCGGGGGGACCTCTTTTTGCTGCAGCTTTTTGGTGAGTGGAGGTAAGGCTGAGGTTTTTAGAGGTGGTAAACCTCTGCTGGTGGTGATACGAATGCCAGTAGTACTGCAGCGTCACAGTGTAGGTAGGACTACTCCTTGGCTGCACCTTGCTAACTGAGTTAAGATCCAACCCGCCGCACACGTCCCCTTTAGTTAGTGCTCCAGTACGTGTTGTGTATGCTCTGTGTGCACAGGCCGAGACCGGCGGCACAGGGACAGGCTTAAAGCCGTGGAGGACCAGCTGGTCAGGAGGGGAGGAGGGCGGGGCGACACACTGACTGAGTGACCACCGGTCAGCTGCGCGCCTCTCGATCTGCGCGTCTGGTCCAGCCGCGCGCCGTCCGTCCGCGCGTTCTCAGTGTGTGCGTGCGTGTGTCGGTGCGTGTGTGGGGGAGGCGTGTGTATTGGACGAGGAGGGGGGAGGGGGGGGGTTACTGAAATAGCGGCGACGTGCCCCGCGGCGCCCGTGTTATACACACTGGTATAAACCTCCAGACCACTGAGCCAAGGCCCGGCCTCCAGTGTTAAAGGTGGGGGATCCAATCCCCCTGGAGCACCCCCCCCCCCTCCATACTCCAATACTGCCTCTGCGCGTGGGAAACCAAGTGTGACGTGTTGACAATACCTCACCCCCTCCCCTACACCGAAGCAACCCTCATCATCTTGTGGGGGGGGGGGGGGGGGGGGGGACATCGTACATATGTCTGTGAGGGCCGGGGGGGACTAATGGAGGGAGACATAGAAACGGTAATGGTCGTAACGTCATTAGATTAAATCGGAATGGTGTAGCTGTCATTTAGGAAATGGTATATCATTAGGGCTACCAGGTATAAAGATACAGAGCCCAGATTGCAGCACAGATTGAGAACCCATAGGGGCAGGCTGCCAAGTTCAACTTTTATGGTACGGTATTTGTTACAAGTGACCCACAACCCTGAATCAGCATAGGCGAGGTAGATATAGGGTATAGGTCGGTTCTCCTCATGAATACAATATTTGTATGCCATACTGTTTCTGTGCATCTAAGTCCCTAAACAAGTCGGGTATTACAAGAATACGCAAAGAGCTATTCTATTACTCTGACAATCCCTATTTTGAGAGCTATTGTAAAGAGGGGAAGACTTGGGAAATCATGACGACTTCATATTGTCCCCATATTGATAGATTATGATGGTAGTAGCTAGTATCAGCGTAACTGGGGTACGGGGGTGTACTGGGGATGTGTGGGCACGGGAGGAGAACCTGCCGATTCTCTAGCGTATCTTCCAGTGTCTCATACGGGTCCCATACCACTCCTCCAGTGTTTCAGGAGGGTTTAACAGCCATTGATTGATTGTTTGGGGAGACCATTCTCGGCAATCCAAACTGTTACATGGTATAGAAAAAAATCACTTGTTTGGTGAAATAAGGAAGACAGACCACTGTCCTTAATTTCATCTCCGATGTGATTCACTGAGCAGCGGTTTTGTGGAAAAACCACGAACGTGCGTGAGACATTGACCAACGTATCTCATTCATATCTTCCATCCCACCTCTACAGATTCCCCTCCATCGGACTTCGAGTCTCCCACGCCCCTCCAGGGTCACCCACCCCTTCCCCTGTCGGCTGATTCCGGTGGTTGATGATCCGGTTGATGATGGTATGAGAATAATTCCACTTTTGCCCTTCCATGTGCCTGGTCCCATAGCCAGGGATAGACAAGCTACAATTGTCTATCAGTTGGTAACAGACATTGATTGTTGGTTGGTTGGGCTAACGTGCGATTGGCCCATGATAGGGGATCAAGACTGCCTCAAGGTTGAGCTTTTCTGGTAAATCTGCCTGAGGATGATCCTATTTCGGGATGATCGCATCTATTAAATGAGCTGAAGATAGAAATCCTACAGATCACATTTACCGAAGCAGGGGTTCTTCAACCCCTCACACAGCAGACACATGATGTGAGAGGGACAGGCATACTCTGCCATAGCCTACTGCATGTGAGAGAGTTGTTGGCTTTATGCCTTAATTAACAGCTATGGTCATTTCAAGGGCGGTGATGGTGATCGGATCTATGAGGTGACTGAAGGTAGAAACCACGTCTCTACAATTTCACTGAGACAACCCTACATAGGCACAGTGTGAGATGGACATGCCTTTGATATGCTGTATGTCTACCACAGGGGGAAGGTCGCAGCTGCATGTGAGAGGTCTTGGGCCTGAGAACATGGGGATGCTCTTCCATATTTACTTGCAAGAGGACGCAATGACCCCCCTATTGGTTCACGTTCTATTGACTGCATTTAATGACAGACCCTTGGCTCGAGGCTGGGCTTGATAGAATGTTGTGTTTTTGTAACGCAGTCTATAAGTCACAGAACACTGCCCTTTTTTAACATGTGCATGTCATGATTAAAATAAGTGATACAATCACAAATCTGTTGGTCTTCGTCCTAAGGCACTGGCAGTATGATGCTTTAATGCAGCACTGATTGGTTGATTCATTTTTTTAGTGTCCAGGCAAACATAGTACCCCACCATACTGCCTCATGTTAGCGAGGAGTTATCCACAATTAGTGGTAGCCTGCCTCGCAGTCGGACAGTTACTTAAACATTGCTGCCGCTAGCATGAGCAGTGACCGCATCTAAGTACATCTAAGGATGATGGCATTTATGAGATGAGTGATTTGTTCTATGAGGTGAGGGAGAAAACCGCTGCAGGGCACGTCCCCTACTCTTTTTTAAGAATAGAAAGTGCTCTTTCATTTGCCTGGTCCTACATACCTGGCCAGACAAACCAACGCCTTTGATATACTACAGTAGGCCTACATGTATCTCAGACGTCGTTCACAGCGGAGATATCATGAAGCAGACCACTATTCATGCATCATGACGAAAAAGAGTAATGTAGCACCATAGCATTATATATGAAAATACTTAAATCAGACAAAAAGGGTAGACTACAGATTTAAGAGAATCCTTAAAATCTATCCTATACGGGACTAGCGCATCCTGGTATCTCAGGTAGTCGGGGGCTAAACCCCTATCTCTTATCAGGCTAATCCCCTCTCCTCACACCTTGAACAAAGGGGCTGATAAGAAATTCACCCATGATGCACTGCTCTGGAGTCGGAGGCCTAACCACAATGCATTGCTCTGTGCCAAGATGGCGGCCCCCATAGCCTAATGCGCTAGTCCCGTATATGAAATAGACTAGATTAAGTGTGGGGTTTAGAACCATAACATATTTCAGGGGTATTTATTTTACTGGACAACAATTTTTGATGTCTGCATGGTCCCAATAGTTTGGATGCAATGGGGGAATAATGTATTTTACTTCAAAGAAGGTATTGAGCTACCGGTATCTAGCGGTAGGCCTATACATCAAGGCTGTATTATCAGCTGTCATGGGCTGGAGGAATCCGCCGTTGCTACGAACGCTACTCGGACGCGCCATCTGGTGGTTTGTGCGTTTACTACGAAAAATAAACAAGCTCCAGTCCAAGAACTATGTCAGTATTTGGACGGACCACAACCTGTGAGTCATATGTCATGCCCTGCCTTCCTAGATGATTACCCTCCTTACCTGTGCTCTGACATACTCCCCAACCCTGACACCACCTCGTGGTACCATAGGCAGGGTGTAGGGGTCAGTGGTTGAGTTAGTGATGGCTGCATTCAGGGTAGGAGTGTACACTTACCTGCAATGCGGAGAACGGCCCTGTCTGCTGGATCAAGCTGCAGGATGCTGAGGGGAAGCGGAGAGTCCCTGTTGGGGTAATACCACCAGTCCCAGAGGTCCGGCGCCTCGGCCATAGCCGTGCCGGGCCGTGCCGAGGGGCCGTCAGGAGGCCTGCAATGAGAGGACAAGGAATGTCAGTGACAGGGCATCCTGATGATGCAGACAGCACCCCTCCTCCAGTACTGTAGCATCTGTACTGTAGTACAAGGTATAACACAAGGTCGGGTAGGAGGAAGGCAGGAGGCAGAGCTCTACGCACCTCCAACACTGACTGACAGCAACTCGCTGTCACCCGACAGGGGGAAACAAAATAACATTGAGGCGGTCCTACCCCACTGACAGCCTCCAAGCTTCACACACTGGAGGACGAGATGTTTATGATGAGTCGGACGGAAGCTTACCGGTTTATGTTGGGACGAGACAGGGGAACGGGGTGATTCCAGGCATGAACGGCGAAAATACGGACTGATGGCCGTTCTGTCGTCTTTGTCAGTGGTGCTGGTGACGCAAGCGCCGCCACCCCCGCCTCTCCAGCGCCGGCGCCGCCCGCCTACCCCAGTCTCTGACTCACTCTCACATATATTTATAGGCACTCCCCAGCAGCATTAACATATCATAACATTCCCAGACCGGTCTGACAATTCCAGATTTTTTCTTATCGTTTTAGATATTTTTATTTTGAAATGATATTATGGCTGTTGGATTATCAGGAGGGGGTGATGGCAGTTCTCGGAACAGTGAGGCTGATGCTGAACCCTTGATGTAAGGCGCGCGTTGATTGGCGCGCGAGGTGCATCCAATAAGTGTGCCTAGAAATGAGCTAATGCCTCTCGGTGGCAGGTGCCCGCGCCGCTACCCCCAAACAATACAGGCCTGGCATTGAATACCAGCCACTGACAGATGTCATCACAATCATGTAGACCTATATGCATTGTGCCCGGGGCATTGTGTTCTGCTCTCAGTGTGGAGAAGGGATTATACTCCATGTCTGTGGGGCATTGGGTTAGAATCATAAACTGTTTTATATTATCCAAGAAATACATTTCTAGGGAGAAAAAAAATCAAGTATCATTACCGGCTCACAATGGAGCTTCTCACAAGTCAGATTTAAACATGATTATAGTAGCTCATAGAAGGGGGACCTACCTGAAAGTGACATCTTCTAATTGAAACCTGACAAACCTGTGTCTGGTCATTTTTATTTTACTATTAAACATACTGGCTGGTGTTTCTCCACAAATTTGCAGAGCTCCGCAAATTTGTGGAGCTCCGCAAATTTGCTTCCATAAATTTGCGGAGCTCCGCAAATATATATGGAGCTCCGTATTTGTATGCTTAAGTACTAAAAAAACATTTCCATATATATTTGCGGACCTCCATAAATATATGGAAAGTGTATTTACGGACCTCCGCAAATTTGCGGACCTCCGCAAATTTGTGGAGAAACACCATCCAGGTAGAGCAAATCTGCTTAGAAGCTGAACACTTTTTCAGTTCTATGCATATAACTATGACAACTATATATACCCATACTTTCAACTAGAAAAAGTCAATGTACAACATACCATTAGGGTAATGATGAAATGAAATGGCATTCTTCCCAATGTCTTATTAAAATATTTACTCATTTGAACATTAGGCACAGTGGCGTGGTTATATAATGTGTATTGGCAGCGACAATGCCGTTCAGCCATATGTTCGGCCACATAGTGCTCTAGTGCACTACGTTTTTGTTGTACATTTGTACATGTACATGACCTATTACGACGTCGGTATCACAACAGCAACTCGCCACTGCTGCATTCATACATCATGACAGCCATATATAGAGTTACTTTAGTGTTGATACACTCCAAAGAGTATTACTGCATAGGGGCAGACCTGACGAGTAGACTCACTAGGGCTGCATTCATGCATCGTGACTACAACGGACAAAGCACCATAAAGCACTGTGCGACCCTTAAAGGGTTAGGGGGGGGGGGGTATATAGGCATTTGTACTATTCAGGTATGTACTTAGCAAATTCCAAAACTACATCCTCCTTACACGTGTGCCTATGGTAAAAGGTTGGATATAATTATAAAAAGACACGCATTCCGGTTATTCTAGTATGACTAGAATAAAAAATGTTGAATCTGTCGGATTACTGAAGCGTGTACAAATATATAGAACTTCCCCTGCCAAAAGTAGCCGGATTATCGAGGATGCCTAGTTATTGAAGGTCTCATAGTAGTAATGCAGTGATCTTGAAGTAACTATTACTGTTGCACATGTTGCAGGTAATTTAATTCATCGGCATTCATCCATCATGCCGAGTTCATTGAAGTAATATGCGACCTTTGAAGGTTAGTAGACATTTTGAAGCTGAAGTTCGACATTTCATTACATTGTGATTTTTATAACTCATTATAATCACAATATAGTGGGGGCCGGGTACAATTAAATAGCTGTACTTTAGCGACAACAGTGGACACAACACATTTTCAGAGTGTTAATCACTGGTCGCGGATTGACCCTGAGAGTCACCTCATCTTTATCCACTCTCTGAGATAGAGATCTTTATCCATTCTCCTAGGTACAGAGGTGTGAATTCCTTAATCTCTGGTATCAGACGAAACAATTACCATTTAGGATGGTCTATGTACTGGTTACCTTTTATATACGGTTATGGTATATAGGCGGGGCCATAAATCAATTCTCCATATTTCTGCAGGAATTTAACAATACAGTACCAAATCATTTCTAAAAATCATGTTCCATTTACCCCATTTGCATGACGTTTATATCATGAGTTAGACAAGCCTAACAATGTTTTGATATAACCCATGTTGTGTGCTCCATGTAGGCCTACTTACAGAATTTGGTTCAGTCATAAATGGAATATGCATCATTTATTTAAGTATTGAAATTCTGTTGACACATACAGATATTGATTGTGGATAAAATGAAGAGGAAACCTCTTTCCCCAAATTATCTGGACCATGGTTAAACAGCTCTACCCTGGTATGGTGCTGCCACCTGTTACAGAGCAGGTGCACCAGTCAGCCTGGAGGGGCGTGGTCATTCTGAGGCAGAGCTCAACAAAGAAATCCCTCTCTGAAGGGTCCTAATCGAAAGTAGAAGTGTCTGTCTCCCAACACATGGTTGGTCTAGGCTCAGAATCAGTTGTATAAATCATCATACATTAGCCGTCAGTGGTTAATGATGGCCGTATCCATACAGAGGGGTAATTGTCTCAAGTGGCACCATCTATCTCCACAAAATGCGAGCTACTGGGAACCTTGCTTGCAATGTGTTCAGGGCAGGCTGCACCTTATATTGGCAGTTACAAAATAAGTCCATGCATTCTAAAATAAAAGTATATAATGGTTTTTGTAAAGCTGATATAGTGTTAATTATACTGTTTTCCAATACAAATTGCGGGACTTAAATTGAGATGATAAAAAACATACTACGTGTAGTATTAAACAAATAGATGTCTGGGGAATATACAGTTTGAGAATTATAATCAACCATTCCTGAGCTATACGTTGTTCTTATTTTTCTTTTTTTCAAAATCGGATCCATGGAGTTTTGAAACAAACCCTTTCAATTGTTTATAGATTGTGATTAGGTGCATATGCATCTATCTTCTTGCTAGTGACCATCCTTCCATTTTTCATAGCTATTAACTCTTATGGATTAGTAGAAAGTGCTCCTTTGCATGATTAAATTTCTATAAATTAACAACAATTTAAGTCCATAGTCTTAAGTATGCCCCTTAGGGAGTGGTCATTTTTTTAACAACGGGCGGGGGGGGGTTGGTGAATTTGGGGGGACCAAAAAAAGTTGGACCCCTTGAAGGGGGGGACCAAAAAATTGCGCTCCTTTCTAGTGAAAAAGCCAGAGCATTACCATGGCTCAAAGGGCTCTGCCGCGCTAAAGTTCAACTTGCCTGAGGGGGGGGGGGGGGGCAGAAAAATTTCGACCCCTCCCGTGGGGAGACCGAAAAAATTTCAACCCGCTCGCGCAAAAATCCCCCCCCCCCCCCCCCTGTTGTTAAAAAATGACCACTCCCTTACGTGATTCTAGTGTTCTGTTACATTGAGGACATCATTCATGTGAAAGAAGATGGATAAGTGACGTAATGCAGAGCCTTAGGTGACACCGAACATAACTTTGTATTACAGCAAGGAGACTTTTAATAGTATAGGTGTGTATTCGATACTATTTGGCAGATAGTCCATAAACTATTGAAGAATACATCGCTTAGAAATTTGGATATTTTCAGCGACATTCTGTGATGTATACAATCGAAAGCTTTATCAATATCTGAAATTGTAAGTTTTTCCTTATACTGATTGCATTTTAAAAGAGATCAAGGCATATTTTCTCCATCACTGTCCATTCTTTCTTTAGCCATCTTGCTTTTCTTGAATTGACATATATTATTTTGTTGGTTGATACTCATGTCATGATGCTTGGCAATCATTGCTTAATACATAGTGTTATTCTAATACATGGGAGCATTCAATCATCTCAGTGGCAGTGGTCAGTTTGGTGGTATGATATTAATATACTGTATCTATGACCATGTTACCTAACGGTAGCAGATATCAATAGCTACCCACATCTAGCCGAGTATGCAGCCATTAAACACTTGACCTATGATAATACTAGTTATCAGTATAGTCAGTGACCACTCTGTATGCCACAACCAGTAGCCGCCCTGTAACCTTATCTAATTTAGACCACCTTTATAGGGAGTGGTCCTAATTACATACTCAACAGGCAGTGGTGGGTTTAGTGGGAGAGAATAACATTGGGCCTGAGGGATGTTGCCCCTTTTTTAATTATAAAGACAGTGCTTTTATAAAATTCAAAGAAGGGGCAGGACTTCACCGCCTCTAGCATAAAGGGCGCCAAAATCGTTGCCCTAGAGAGGAATGGGTGGAACGTTATTCACCCTCACCCCCGGGGGGGCCACTCCCTCAGCTGTACTGACTATGTGTGAACATGATTCCAAGGGAAAGGGTCTGTTTTTGGGCCCTAGGCACGGACCCGCGAGGGTCCTTGATAAGGGGTGCCTTTTAAGCAAATTTGGGGAGAAAGGGGAACATTTTCAGACCTTCATGACTTTTTCTAAGGTATTTTTTACTTTATTTTTCTACAATATTTCTTGATCACCCTATTTTCTCAGGGTCACCCTGTGATTAGGGTATATTTTTCAGGGTCATTTGTGATTAGGGTCCGTTTTTCTGGTAAGTTTACCTTGAAAAGGGTATGCTTTTAAAAAATATTTGCCCCTTGATAAGGGTGCCAAATTTAGGGTGATGTTCGCACATAGTGACTATAGAAAAGACAGGGAGTGGCCCCCCCCCGGGCCCTCACCACACCATCTTGTTAAAAACATGAGCCCTTATATAGAAACATGCCATTACACTTGTTGCATGGGGAAGCTGTGTTTATGTGCATGTCTGTGGGGTTCAAGCAGACCCTATTGATCCTTTTCTGTGCAGGCTACGTCCACCTGCATGTCAGCCGTTCTGGTCATAGATCTACTTGTGGCTGCTTAGACTAGTTAGAGTGGTTGGGTGGATGAGGAGGGGGTGGTTGGTGTGTGTCAGACACATATATTATACATAGCCATACCCCATGCAATGGGGCATTATCGAAAATATATGTTGACCTTTCATGAATCACCTGATTCAATGTGTAGCATGTAAATATACACAGGCAACCTGGACTGAAATATATTGACTATATGCAAAATTGATACTTATATATGGACATCTAGGTATATGCTTACAGCGAGGAGCATGTATCACTCTGTGCACATGTGTGTTTGTGGGTCTCATAAAACGCATACATTATATGGGACAGCTTATTATCTTCTATCCACACTATCATAGGGAACGTTCACAAAGGACATCACTTACTATTTTCAATACCCCCATAACATTGTCTCTATTCTGGACTATGCAATGACGTTTCACCACTGAACCTCAAACCCCCTCCCCTATTCCCTATACAGGGTTCCCACGTGTCATGGAAAGTCATGGAATGTCATGGAATTTGAAAGCTGTCTGGAATGTCATGGAATGTCATGGAATTTGAGAATTACAGAATTAATATTACAAAATCTCTGAGAATGTACCATATGCTTTCTAGATTTTAGAAATTTTCTCAGGGGTCAAGCCCCATGACCCCACACAATAATTTTATAAATGTCATGGAAAATTGAGATTTTTGTCATGGAATGTCATGGAAATGTCATGGAATTTTGATCTGAGATTTTTGTGGGAACCCTGCTATAGCCTGTAGCGTCATTTGTGAACGTTCCCATACATGTCATGCTACCAGTGGTCTCTGTGAGGTATACTAGTAGTGGATGGAGATGTGTAAATGGCATAGCCATGGCCAGCATTGTGTGGTTAGGGCCACATCAGTGCCATATGTCAGTGCTAGCGTGCAGCCATACGTTCTGGACGTTTTTGTATACGGATCTGGTGTATCGCGTGGCACACGGCCATTATCACGCATTAAAAACAAGTTTAAATACCTTGAACATGGTCGTATTCTTTTCTATAATCTACGAGACAAATTAGTGTTACCATCAGTATGTGGCCCTGCCCTCATCTCAACCAACCCCATACCTTCGAGTCTGTCCGCCTGTTTGTTTTTCTATTATGTTTGACTGTCTGTCTGTCTGTCTCTGTCTATCTTTCCCTTGCACCCCCCCCCCCCATTCTGCCTTTGAGTCTAATCTAGACAAGCCCATTGGGGGACAGCATATATACATATATAAATGCAAAAGTGGAGTGATATACATAGGCTGACCCAGTGCTCTGACGGAGCCTATGTGTACATATAATCACCACCCTCTCCCGCCGGCCCCTAACCCCTAACCTCACCCCACCCAGAGATTATTATTATTATACCCCTGTCCCATTTCTCAGTCCCCATCTCACCTTCCACGTGACCACTGCAGTAACACCTCGGACATTGCTACTAGTCAGTTAGCCTATACTTTATGACTGAATTACTTCTACAACAGAAGCAGATCTACATGTGCATAGATTATAAATTAATATATAAGTCCTTTTCCAGTCATATGATACAGAACACATGTATACATATATGATAGAACATGTTATAGCATGTGTAAACACTCACCTGCCGGAGCCATAGATGGCCCAGTGTCCGACGGGCCTGTTGCTCATGTTGGTGTGTTAACGGTCACCTCCTTGACTCCTCCATGGTACACTCCATGTGGTGGGGGAGGGATCCAGATCCGGCGGTATGGATCAATGATCTAAGTCTCCTTCATGTTCCAGACAGCAGTAGTGACTGGGAGCTGGAGGGGCTGTCACAGCCGCCGGTGCTGTATGGGGGTGGATGTAGTGTGTACACACTATTAATGTACTGCTCCTCCTGTGGGTATAATGTCCTGTACCCTGACCTGGTGATGAGGGGCAGCTAAGTGTGTGTAGGGTACAGACGGAGTAGAGTGAGAGGCCGGGGTCGGCCTGACGTTCAGTTTGTCAGTAATAACTCTGTATACTGCACTCCATCCATCTGTGAGCTGCTCTGAGTAGTTGTGCCGAGCGGGGCCAGGGGGCGCCACCGGTGGCCAGACGCTACATCATCAGTCGGGGCAGCAGCAGCAACAGGCGGGGGGAGTGTTAGTGTTGGAGGTCGTCCTATAGAAGGACTAGGGGGGCAGGTGGGGGAGGGGTCCTGGGGGGTCAAACTGCCCCTCTAGACCACACAGAGCCAAACACTGGAGCCAGGACTACTCCAGGGCTGAGACTCCAGGGTAGGCCTCATTCACAAACAAAGACGGAAGATGGTTCCCCAGGAAGTAATCCGGTATGGTACAGGTTCTGCTGTGCTCTGGTCTATTGTTGTAAATCATCAGGGCTCATCATATAGTGTGTCACCTACAATAGAGACAAAGCCATGCTATAAGTTCATTTAAAACAGACATAGACCAGTTAATATACTCGTTCTTCTGATCTAACGTTGAATCCGGAGAGGAGGTAGGGACTGATAGTGGTAAATAGTAAATACATACACTCATAAAAGTATCATCGAAGGTTTTCTATTGAATTGAATTGAATTGAAAATTCGTTTATTTATACTGTATGGCAGGTAGGTTAGCAACCTGTATTCTCCTCTATACAGTCAATGGAGTGGTTGTCTCAAATGAACAAATAACAGTACGTAGTGTATGTATATCCATATAAAAATAAAGAAATGAGGCATAGGCTTAGAGCCATGACTTAGTATAATAGTAAAGGTGGTTAGTATATCAAATAGTGTATAAGGGCTGTTGTTATTGCCCTGGATGGGATGATGTTGTTTCCCATATGGACTGATGTAAATGTCCAGGTTGGATGATGGTCAGTCATACAACGGTAGTCATGGTAGGTTCCAGTGTCAAAATATTACATACGGTTTGTAGTAGATATACATGTAATACTTGAATATTACACATATGTAGAAATGAGATCAAAATGGTGCTTCTTGTTCCATGAGGTAAATTTGTTGCTCTCTCTAATGGCCCTGTCTTCCACTGTAAGGGCATTCCATGCCCCAGCCAGTCTATATCTCAGACTCCTTGCATAAGCAGGATTTTTAGCTCTTTTTTGCAAAAGCAGTCTTTGGTCCCTTCTTCTTGTGGCTATATTAATTATGTGTAATTCTTCTTCTATAAGAGATTTTTTAAATGATTGTTCCAGGATATGCATATGTCTTCTATCTTTTAATTTGTTTAATTTGGCTTTTCTGTGAAGGGCTGCTGTATTTAAAATTCCTGTTCTTCTATATGCAATTCTGAGGCTTCTATTGATTAATCTCTGAATATTTTCCAGGCTAGTTTTTGAGGCAACATCATAAAATACATCGCAGTAATCAACGATAGGTAGAACCATGGTCTTAACTATTTTAACAGCTGCGGTTTCAGGCAAATCAAATTTTACATAATTGAACATAAAAACTTTATGTCTTACGCTATGTACGACAGTGGGGATGTGATGGTTATAATTTAGCATCGGATCTAAGGTAACACCTAGATATCTATAAGAGGGTGCATAACTAATGATATCAGTGCCAATACTTAGGTTGGGCCTAAGGAGCCTTCTCCTGAGTGCTTTATTGGCAAAAATCATGTACTTTGTTTTCTTATTATTAAGGGACAGCTTGTTAGCATTACACCATTTGGAGATATTTAGTAGGTCTTCATTTATTTGGTTAGATGTGTTATGTTCAGGCAGGTGCTCAATATATACAACGGTGTCGTCTGCGTAATGCTGACATTGCAAATTTGTTAGTGAGGAGTGCATGTCGTTTATGTATGTTAAAAACAGGAGGGGGCCTAGTACAGACCCCTGTGGGACTCCACAGGAGATGTTATGGTAATCAGATAGGATGCCATTGGCTTTGGTTCTTTGTCTTCTGTCTGAAAGATAGTTAATTATTAGGGAATTTGCACAATTTTTGAGGCCTAAATTTTTTAGTTTAATTTGCATTATATTATGATTTAGAGTGTCAAAAGCTTTGGAGAAATCTAGGAAGATGGCAGTGGTACAATATTGCTTATTTAGTGATTCAAATATGTTGTTAGTGAGTTTTTCAATACTATGGAAAGTTGATCTATTGGGTCTGAAACCATCTTGGTTTTCATATAATATGTTGTTAGTCATTAGGTAGGTCAGTAATTGTTTATGTAAAACTTTTTCCATTATTTTTGCAGGTAGGGGTAGAATAGAAATAGGCCTTAGATTATTTACATCAGCTCTGTCTCCACCTTTGGGGAGGGGCGTTACAATAGCTTCTTTCCAGGCATGTGGAAATATTGAAGTTCTTATCACTAGGTTAATCAGGTGCAGTAAGTGATAGGGTAGGGTAGTGAATGTATCCTTAAAGACTTGCGTTGAAATGTTTAGAATTCCTGAAGATTTATTAAGATTAATTTTTTTGATTAATTTATTTATTTCATCTATTGTGCAGGCATTGAACTGAAAGATGCTAGGTAAGGGAGGTACATTACTTTGGAAGGGTAAATTTAAATTTTGAGCTAATTTATCTCCTATTGTTGCGAAATAGTTATTTATGTAATTGGCAGTATCTTCCGAGCTAATTTGTAATTTATTAGCTTTATCTAGTAAACTGTAGACAGGTGATCTGTTTTTAGGGTTCATAAGGTTATTAATAGCTTTCCAATATTCTTTAGGCTTATTATGATATTTAACAAATTGCTGTTTATTATATCTGTTACGAGCAAGTCTTTTTTCTTCATTCGCAAGGTTTCTTAGGAATATGGCTATGTTATGGTCATCATCATCTAATGTGCGCCTATATTTTTTCATTGCATTGTCTCTATCCTTGAAGAGGGTTAGTAAGTTGTTAGTGACCCATTCCTTCTTTTTCTGAGTGCAATTAAAAGTTTTGATGGGGCAAGTGAAATCTAATAGAAAATGGATTTTGTCAAGTAGGATATTCCAAGCTATGTTAGGGTCTGGTGCATCCCAAAAGGTATTCCAATTTATATTTTTTAGGCCGGTTGTATAGTTATCTGCTATGTAATTTTTATATGTACGGCCAGTAAATGTCACAGGGACCTTTTCAGTTGCAGAGAATTTTCTAGTAACAAAGATGGGGTAGTGATCTGTAACGGTGATATGTGAAACTCCTGAATTGTTAATTTGTGTAGAATTAGTTAAAATTAGGTCAATAATGGTATTTTCGCCTTGTGGATTCTTATGTGTAAACTGTGATATTAGTTGTGTTAAGCTAAAGGTAGACATGAAGTTTTTGAGTTTTTCATGGTCTCCATATTTCTTTTTCACATTTATGTTGAAGTCACCCAAAAGGAAAAATTCTTTTCCTGGGGTGCTATTCACCTCTGTTAGTAGTGTTGTTAGTTTCTTAAAAAATACTTTTATATCTCCATCTGGTGGTCTATAGACGTTGAACAGGTGTAATGTCTTGCTATTACCCTTGTTCATAATTATGTATTGTATTTCCATGTTAATATCACATATATTTTTGTCTTTCTGCTCAACATATGAAATATCTTCGGCAATATAAGTGACCACTCCCCCCCCACAGGTTTTAGCTCCAGGAAGGGTAAGGTCTCTGTCCAGTCTGCAGAAATTATAACCATCCAGTACAAAAGTATCATCTCCATGCATATGTGTGAGCCAGCTTTCCGTCAACCCTATGCAGTCTGCTTGCGAGCTGCCAAGCATGATTCTAACATCGTCAATCTTACCGGGTAGTGTTCTTATATTGTAATTAATCATATGAATGCCTCTTAGCCTATCAAAATTCAGATTATGAGACATGGAAGGTGGACCTACAAACCCTCAGAGAGAGCATCCCCCCAGGAACAGTAGCACATACCGACAAGGAACCTAATATTAGTATATTTGTGAAAACTGTATTAAAGTAATCAAAGGTGCAGGGGCATGTGCAATAGAATGCTGCCCGAGCGTGAGAAGGTAATTTTTCTAATATCATGAGTAGTGTGAGCCTAAGGGCTCCGTGTATATGAATGTGTTCTAATCGAACAATGTATAGGCATATTAAATTAGTAGAGATTTGATTAGTATGTGTTTCACCGTTATGACTTGTGTCATTCTGGATTACACTTAATATATGTGACCATTGCTGGAAATGTTCATATGTGAGTTCATCACGGTAGAATTGGTCTGGTTAGTTTGTTAGTATTAAGCAACATGTAGAATATATTATTTCAAAATATCATTCAAGTTCTTGTACCTCCGGCGAGCAGGGAGCCAGGTTTGTGGCAGTTCATGGTATCTATTTTACCGGTATGATTCCATATAAGGAGAGCAATATAATATAAAGTGTGTAAACCTGTAGTGGACTTAGTGTCATTGTTCAGCATATACGTTTCACGTGCTCTATACCTACTTGTAGGTAATAGTATTTACATGTCTAACATAGCATATGGAGGTCCCATGTCTAATGTACAATGAGGCAACATACGTATAGCTAGCAGGCCCTAGATAAGTGCATAGGTCTATTAATGTTGGTTTTAGTTCATCAATAACAAAAACACAGTAGTATATCTTAACTGACATTGCTATTAACATAACAGGTATCATTGTACAATTAAATAACGAAGAGACAAGTTATATTTCTATAAGGCTATATGATAGGTGATTATATGTAAGGCATTGGCAGGGACGTGGGGGTGAGTTTTGGCTCAGCGCGCCCGTGCACAGCTTTGCTTACACTCAAATCTGGCGGGTAAGGTTTCAAGGGTATTCAAATGAGGGTATTTCAAACTAACCGTGGTTGGCGCGCCCGTGCACAGCCAGTGGGTTATTCAAAGTGGCCAGGGTATTTGGGGGATATATGGGGGGGGGGGGGGGGGGGGGGGCAAGGTAGCCTTATAGTATGAAGACAAATGCACTTTTATATTGTAGTGTAATTTGGAATAGGTTATTGAGTATTATTTTAAACGGTGTATATAGGGTGGGTGGGGTGCATACTACCTATCCTAGTGTAGTTATCCAAGCTGCTCGTACGTCCAATGAGGCATCTTCCTACAGCTTATACATTGCCTGCCTGGTGGAGGATTGCATAGTTCTTTTTCAGGCATTTTACAAAGATAGCTGCCCACTCCTGTACTGTGTCATCAGTTGGGTGAAGGCCGTCAGGAGCTAGTTTCTTATACTTGTGGGTATATTTTCCCTTATTACCACAGTGTATGGACGTAGCTAATCTGGGGCCAAAATAGAGCGTTTCCCTATTCATCTCCATTAGTGTTTGGTTGACCAGCAACACCCCTTGATTGATCACAGACTGTTGTGTAGGATACCTTTCAATTTCTTCTTCGTTGTACATCGCCATCTTCATGCCTATAAGTGGTGCAAAGGCCATACGCTGACCCAGGTCCTGCACAACTTGCTTCAGTTTCATATATAGTGTGACCAAATGGTCCACCATGCAGCCAGTTTCGGGCCATACTGGGGTCACCTTCCATTTTGGGTCAATTCTGTGTAAATTAGTGAGATTATTGACCCCAATCATGACTAGAGCAAGGTCATAATTATTACTTGACAGGTGATTAGACAGCTCAGTAGTGAGGCTTTCAATGGTGGCACCAGGGATAGGGAGTACCGAGACATTGAAGTTAGTGATATCCTCCTCTTCCAATAATCCATTGATGGCAGGTTCAAGGTTCTTGCCTCGACTGTCTGTAGCTATTAGCACATTGAACATGGTCGGTGAATTAGTAAAATTAGTTGGTTTTGAATGTGTGACGACCGAGTAATGTGATCCCGCTTGTGCTGTGGGTAGTACTGTGCCAGTAGGGTGAGGGTAAATGGGACGATGTATACGTTAGGCATATACTATATGTCTGGTTGGGGGGGGGGGGGGGGGGGGTAGTATTGGCATTGTTAGTTGCGAGGACTGAGTGGCGCGCCCGTGCACGGCCATGTAGGGGGGTTAGGGTGGGAGGGGGGGGGGGGGCAAGGTAGATTAGTATTAGCATTGTTAGTTGCGAGAGTTGTTTGGCGCGCCCGTGCACTGCCAAGTGTGAGGGTTAGACGAGTGGGGGGGGGGGGGGGTATAAGTCTAATTAGTGTAGCAATTGTCCAGGGGCATCAGCCGGGTCAGCGGAATACATATACCTAGTAGGCTAGACTTGCACTAGACTATGCATGTGTTGATTCTTTTTCTTTTCGGGCTTCACAGCGGATGAAGATTGCTCTTATTTCCTCTAAAGATTTACCACAACGATTTTGTCCTTTGGGGGAGCAGTTTTTTTGGCCATCTTTGAGTGTGTATCCAGTGGCCCAAGTCAAATCTCGAGTCCCCTCAAATAATGGCTTTTTTTGAGTGGCCATTAGCCTGACGAGGAGAGGAGGATTTTGCCTGAATTTCAAGAGATGTAGTTTCTTCATCAATTTGAAGCGCCCGGAGTCATACCACTGTTTGTCCCTGGGTAGTTTTTTGAGGAGTTTTTTAACCTCATAAGGGTCACTTTCACGTAGGGCTTCAACAGCCACTCCAGGGGCACCACATTCTAGTGCTGATTGGTGCACGTATCCCTGTTCTACGGATGTGTAATGGTACAGGCCCCATTTGATGCTGCAGGGATACATGTTTGACAGGAAGCTATGCTTCGATTGGAATACTATTCCATCGTCATATTCCAGTGTCTTGGCAGCAGAGAGTGAGAGTGCATCAGGGAGGAGTTCCAAGTTGTCCCAGACATAAACAGTTCCATCTATAATGACAGATCTGCCTTTAAGCTCAACCTTATGTTTTAAGCTCTTGGCATGCTGGGCCACAATTCTTAAGTCCCTGACACGGTCTTGTTCTGTTTTGGTTAGGTCATCACCAATAGACACCTTCCATTGGGGCATATTGCCCAGTTTCTTGACGTTAGAATAGACCGCACCTTTAGACCTCCCTTCTTTAAACTGTATCATGATTGGTCTATTTCTGTTGGCATCATACCTGCCTAGCCTAAACACATTCGTGCAATCTGCAGTGGATAGCCCTGTACCTAGATCAGTGAAGAGCTTGTCAACCACTTCATGGGCATTGGGGTGTTCTTGCTCCGAGAGACCTCGAAAAATCATATTATTCTTTCTGGAAGAACTGTCAATCCTCTCCTTTTGAGCTATTATCTCATCAATGATTGACCCCTGGTTAGCAACTTTTATCTCAAGAGATTCCACTTTTCTCTCAAGTTCCCTTATTCTGGAGCCTTGTTTTGTGACAGTTTCCGTGAGCTGCTTGATCTGTCTGTTGTTGTCCCGGATCTGGACAGCATTGGCCGTGATGGTATCATTAAGCTTAATGAACTTATGCAAGAATTTTTTCTCAAGTTCCTCCAGGGACTCAGCTGGTTCGTCAATTGGTAATTCTTCCTCTCCCGAGTTGTTATCTTCCTCATAACTTTCCTCTTCATCAGTGAGGGTGGGGCGTCCATCATCAGGTTCTTTCTTTTCATCATAATCTTCATCATGATCACTCCCAACATTATCATCATCATTATCATCATCTTCATCATCATCATCATCTTTCCCCGACTGGTGACCGTCTCCCTTGCTCCCTGTCCCTGTCTCCTCTCTGCTATCCTGAAGTAACCCTTCTAGAGTGTCTTCATCGCTGTATGTGCCATTTTGCACTTTGAGGTTTTTCTCCTGTGTGGAGCTACCAGGTACACTGTGTGTGCTCCCTGCGTCAGGAATTACCTCTGTAGGGCTGGTGGCAATACTACTCACTGCGCCTTGGGGTGGAGGAGGGGGGGGGGATCGTGCCGACGACCTATTATTTATGGACTCATTTCCCGTCTCTGACATGCTAGATTTATTCTCCAAGCTAGATTTGTTCTCAATATTATCTGTGTAGGTGAGAATGTGTGATGCATCAGAGGGTAGCTTTTTCTTATTCACCTTAGATTGGGATGACTTTGAATGGCCAGGCCTTGGAGTGGAGGCCGCTGTTGGTTGGTTGTCAATTGCCTTGTTGTCGGTCTTTCCAGCCTTAGGGCCCCGCTGAGGTAGGGGCTTAGTGTCACCGGTAAGTCCTCCATTGTCGCCCTGTTTCTGAAGGTTTCTTTTCGAGGATCTTTTGGGTTCCTTATTAGGATCTCCAGGCATGATGTGGTCTTTTTGGTGAGACCTCACAGTGCCCAATAATCTCCCGTGAAGTTATATCTGCGTAAATATTCTCCAATTTGTAGTAATAAGCCTATTGATAGGAAATTCCACGGAGCCGAGGTGGCGAGCGACCTGCTACTCTTGGACCATGACTAACTCTCTCTACATTTGGGATATAAAGAGAACTGAAGGTCTAATGTACGACTTGGACATAAGTATATATGATAGCTCCCACTGCATACAACTTCCACTAACATAGTTAACAGCACTTGACTGCCCCAGTGAGGGACTTGGCAGCGGGTTAGTCATCCCGGCCTATACTGGACGCTGGAGGGTGGTTTATGGAATGTAGAGCAATGCCAGCAACTTCCAGAAGGTTTTACTTTAAGGGCCGCATGGCTACAGCATCCAGCAAGGAAATCGCCAGTGCTGCAATGAAGCATCATTCTGACCATATGGGGGGTGATACTCTCTCCGTGTTCCACTATGATGCATTAATGCAGCACTGCAGAGTAAACTTGCTATAAGGTTGCATGTATGCATCATGAGAAAAAGAGGCATAGCATCTTAAATCACTATGTGACCCTTAAACTCCCATCCCGACTAGTACTGGAGGGGTACCAACATGTAGGTTAGTCTACCCGCTCCCTCCCCCCCCCCACGCCCATGCACACACTGAGGGCCAGTATTGTAGACTGAGTATTGTCGGACCGGTCAATAGTCGGGGACGCTGCTATGTGAACACATGTCAGCAGTAAGTAGTATAGCAAATTCGGATTGGGAGCGGGCGCCCGAGACCTTTAAAGTGACAGCTTAGTGATGAGGTAGACCTAGAGGGGGCTCATAGAACTACCAAATGTGTTGTTCATGGAATACACACCAGGGGGCACAGTAGTAGGCTACAGTAGCAATACCTGGTGCCAAAAGTCAACAGAGTGATTTAAGTGACCTCACGCTACCTATAGCTTGGACTGCTTATAGATAGGGAACTTATTAATTCATCATGGATATTACAGAGAGACAATAGGAATTTTCTACCAACAAACAAACTTAGATATCAGCACTTGCATAAAATTAAACTATTAGATTTTGGTAAAATCCTGTGTGGACTACAATGTTATATATGATATTTGTCACATTATTTTTGAAATATAGTATAAATTTATATATACAGATATAGATATACATATATATATATACAGATATAGATATATATATATATATATATATATATATATATATATATATATATATATATATATATGGGCAAACACAGTAGGCCCCTATATGATTGGTATATGGCTATAGTATGTATAGAATATGTGTAATGAATATAGGATTATATATCATAATTAACCTAGTAAACAAAAGGAAACACAACTCAGATTTCAGTTCAAATATTTATTTACTGAAAATCCACTGAAAGTCACACATTGCTGTAGTCATCAAATATCTGCACATCTAACACAATTGCACATTTGCATTCAGACCAAAGAGGAACTATAGGATTCATGGGTGTTACCAAAGCGCACCTATTTTTAGTCAGGCAGCAGGGTGAAGAAGCGTCAGTTCCCATATACCTAAAAACTCGGGTATAAGCCGCACCCCCACTTGGGGTCAATCCTATAAGGTGCACTGGCAATCTGACTTGCATACCAGCTGCGGTCTGTCTATGAGGTTTTAGGGTAAGCTCATATACCCAGGAGAGTGTTATTACCCCTTTTTACTTGACCTTTTTGGTTTGACCTTTTTTGGGGTTGGTCAAAAGTGGGGGGGGACATGTCCCCCATCCCCCCGGTTGCCACGCCCCTGTTTTTTTTGTCATTTTTTTTTTGGAAAACCAAAAGCAGCCCTTTTTTAGGGTCTAACATTCCCGAAATATGCAAAATTTGTAAAAGTGGTAGTTATTCCTAGGTTACTGCATTGCTGCCAGTATATGCTTTGATTTGATAGCAAATATGCCTCTATTTGTTTATTTTTTGTCATAGTTTTCATTATAAAAAGCATTTAAAAAAGAATTAGGGTGAAAAAATAAGGGTATGTCCTGTTTAGCTAGGTAGGGTCGGTGACCGGAAACACAACTTCTTTTTTGTTGGCCTAAGTACCACCCCTAATAGCCCCCTCCACTTTCTCAGTGAGTCTCTTCTTGGATTAGAAAAGGTCCAAATTCTCATAATCTAGGAGGTAATTTAACTCGCTCTAGAAAAAATGCCATTTGTTATTGCCCCAGTGTCGGATAATGTTGCATGGAGTGCTCTGAACTCAATGGGATAATTTCACTATTTTCCAAAAAAAATAAGGCTGATCATCACAATGCTGTTTTCTTGCCATTGTATGATTAATTGTGTACACAATATCAGGGTACCCTCATTAAGCTATTTTGGCTTATCATTCAAAGGTAAATTTTGAAATTAGGCAATTGGGGATTTTCTTGGCAATGCAAACCCATGATATTACGCAGTAATACTTGTCAAAAAGAATTTTGTTGTACATCCTACTTTTTTTAATGTATTTTTGTAGGTCTACAAAGTTAAATTCACCTTTTAAAAACATGCATAGCATTATTTCAATTTGCCGAGTCATTTTTCGAGGATAGATAATGAAATGAAATGACAGCACAAGACAATTCTTTATTCAACAAGCTGCATCATCACCAAAAGTTCTTTGGATAGAACATTTATATCAGACTATATTATATAAAGAGTTAGGTTTAAACTGCCAAAAATCCATCTGAGAATTTAACATGTATTGTCTTTTGTAAAGATATCCAGCGTATATAGCATTTTGGAAGCAGGCAAGCCAATATGACATGAGAAAAAACTCCTATTATATGCAAAAACAGATTTGGTGCATTATGGTGTATACGTCTGTTGTCCATCCTGTTGTCATCTTCCTTCATTGACACAGCCAAAGCTGATTCCTGCCTAGATCTTGAGGTCGCTTCTGTAAACTGTAATCGATAAATAGTAGTTACAAGCTAGAATTTTGAACAAGCAGCATTTTTTTGTTTAGTAAAGCATACAGTTAAAACATAGAGGGAATCTAAACACATAATTTGATTACCTCCACCCAATAATTTATAGAAAGATCTTCTCCACTTGATTCTGAATTTGTATAATATGAAATAACACTGATTTCTCCTCCTCCTACCTACCTCCCCCATCTGGGTCTCCCAGTAGGGGGAACAGCATACTCCCCATCAGTGTATCAATTCTGTGCATTCCTGGTAGCTAATCACTAGGGGTTGATGATATGCATAGATCATCGTGCCAACCCCTCCCCCTAAAACAATAACAATCAACTTGCCCTCCAACCTATCCCCAATACCTTGTACATATTTACAGGTTGTGAATAGCCACTACACTTAACTCTGCCCTGCCCCCACCATATTCACTGGGCTGTATCACTGAGTACTACTCTGAAATGGAAGGCTTGTGCTATTTCAGGCCTCATCTCCTTCTGCTCAATGCACCCTCCCCTCCCACAAAATTTATTGCCCGTCAAAATTCAAGGCACTACATTCAGGTGTCTACCAATTATGCATAAAGTGGTTTGACAGTGTGGGGTGAACAGGACACAGTGGCGGATCCAGGAATTTTGGAAAGGGGAGGCACTGCAATACCTACAGCATTGGGTGTGTTGGACTATCTAAATTAAAATGTACAGAAAAATAGGGGGCGCGCGCTGGGACAGAACTTACACAGTGCCCTACTCTAAATGCATAACACTGGCAGTAAACAGCATACATGGTTTCTTTCTCTTCTTCCTCCCAAAATATCTCCCAGTTTAGGGACACATGATCTGTCTCATCCCCTTCATCCCTCATGTCTCTTAGTGTAAAGTGAGCCGGGAATACCCAAAGAAGACCCCCAAACCAAATACATAACACTGGCTGTAAGCAGTACACATGATCAGCCCCCCCCCCCCCACCTTCCCCATCCTGAGACTCCCAGTATAGGGTAAACAGGATTATAAATGCAACAGAAACAGGACAAAAGCAATCACATAACTGGCCGCAAACACAACTAGACCCACCTGAATGCCCCCTCCCTCCCTCCCTCCCTCCCCATGTCTCCAGTACAGGGGGAACACAACCTAACCCAACTGAATGCCCCCTCCCTCCCTCCCTCCCCATGTCTCCCAGTACAGGGGGAACACAACCTAACCCAACTGAATGCCCCCTCCCTCCCCATGTCTCCCAGTACAGGGGTAACACAACTAAACCCACTTGAATGCCCCCTCCCTCCCTCCCTGCCCTATGTCTCCCAGTACAGGGGGAACACAGCTAAACCCACCTGAATTACTCCTCCCTCCCTCCCCATGTCTCCCAGTGCAGGGGGAACACAACTAAATCCACCTGAATGCCCCCTCCCTCCCTCCCTCCCTCCCCATGTCTCCAGTACAGGGGGAACACAACTAGACCCACCCAGTCTCCCATTAGATGGGGAACACAACTAAACCCACCTGAATTACCCCTCCCTCCCTCCCTCCCTCCCTCCCTCCCCATTGCTCCCAGTACAGGGGGAACACAACTAAACCCACCTGAATTACCCCTCCCTCCCTGCACTATGTCTCCCAGTAGAGGGGGAACACAACTAAACCCACCCAGTCTCCCATTAGATGGGGAACACAACTAAACCCACCTGAATTACCCCTCCCTCCCTCCCTCCCCATGTCTCCCAGTACAGGGGGAACACAACTAAATCCACCTGAATGCCCCCTCCCTCCCTCCCTCCCTCCCTCCCTCCCTCCCTCCCCATGTCTCCCAGTACAGGGAGAACACAACTAAATCCACCTGAATTACCCCTCCCTCCCTCCCTGCCCTATGTCTCCCAGTAGAGGGGGAACACAACTAAACCCACCCAGTCCTCCCAGTACAGGGGGAACACAACTAAACCCACCTGAATTATCCCTCCCTCCCTCCCTCCCCATGTCTCCCAGTACAGGGGGAACACAACTAAACCCACCTGAATTACCCCTCCCTCCCTCCCCATGTCTCCCAGTGCAGGGGGAACACAACTAAATCCACCTAAATGCCCCCTCCCTCCCTCCCTCCCTCCCTCCCTCCCTCCCTCCCTCCCTCCCTCCCTCCCTCCCTCCCTCCCTCCCTCCCCATGTCTCCCAGTACAGGGGGAACACAACTAAACCCACACGAATGCCCCCTCCCTCCCCATGTCTCCCAGTATAGGGGGACAGGGCTAAACCCAACTGCAAACTGTACACCTAAATGCCCCCCACCATGTCTCCCAGTACAGGGGGACAGCACTAAATCCAACTATGTAACACTGGCTGTTAGGAATGTCATTGACAACCAATTTATTCAATTTTGATTATCACTATTTTAATTTTGATTTTACCGATTTATTTCCATATTGCAAACACATTATATATTTGCTTGATAAAACGGTATTTATATCTGTGTATTTCCTTTTTTATAATAGAGTCTATAAAGAAAAATACTTGGTAATAATTTGAGTAAATAATCCTGTTTTTAACGAATTTTTTCCAATGTAGATTTGTTTATAACAACATCTTTTAGGCTGTGTTTTGATTTAATTTCTCATTCCGAGGGGTTGGGAGGGGTTCAACACAACTCTTCCCGCCCCCAGGGTTTCCTGAGCCGGCAGGAGGGGCTGTGTAAAAGGCGCCATATAGATTTTTTTTAAATTCCCATGTACCCATGTCACTATCTATTTATAAATTCCTCCATGTCACATGTCACTAATTCCTAATCTGAGTACAGAAGCAACCTTTGATCCCACCCACCCAACCCCAACCCTATCCCAACCTTACCCCCATCTCCACGGCCCATTACCTGACCTATTATCTATAATTTCACTTTTCAGTACCATGAAGTTTTTAAGTATATTGTATATAATGTTTTTACTTTTGTTAATTTTGTTATTGATATGATATGGAGTAAATGACGCATTTCCCAATAGTATTACAGTCTCAAAATATTCAACTTGGATACTACGAAATTCGTTCATAACGAATTTCATTGCTGGCCACTTCGTTATGACGGAATTTTACTGTAATGCTTTGCTCTATGCTATAATCGCAATTCTCAAAAATGTTGCTATATGGATTCTGGGGGTTTCCCTCCTCCAGATCCCATATGACACACATGTACTCGACTATGCCACTGAACACTGCACCACTCACCTGTCCAGTCTGTCGCCCTCTTCCAGGTACTTTATTACACACCTGTAGCCGATTATAACCAACTACATTGCACCACCTCACTTGTCCAGTCTGTCTCCCTCCTCCAGGTACACAATACACACCTGTAGCCGACTATAACAATCCACACTGCACCACCTCATCTGTCCAGTCTGTCTCCCTCTTCCAGGTACACAATACACACCTGTAGCCGACTATAACAATCCACACTGCACCACTCACCTGTCCAGTCTGTCTCCCTCCTCCAGGTACACAATACACACCTGTAGCCGACTATAACAATCCACACTGCACCACTCACCTGTCCAGTCTGTCTCCCTCCTCCAGGTACACAATACACACCTGTAGCCGACTATAACAATCCACACTGCACCACTCACCTGTCAAGTCTGTCTCCCTCCTCCAGGTACACAATACACACCTGTAGCTGATTATAACCATCTACACTGCACCCCCTCACCTGTCCAGTCTGTCTCCCTCCTCCAGGTTCACAATAGCCGACTATAACCATCCACACTGCACCACCTCACCTGTCCAGTCCGTCTCCCTCCACTAGGCAACCAATACACTGCACTGAACTACTCAGAAGTAGGAGGGAAAGTCGTCCTGTACAGACCACAGAGCCCAAAATACCACTCTTATTATAGATTGGTGTGTGTGTGTATGTACCTGTATGTGAGGGAGGAGGGGGGGGTATAAGGGTAACCAGTCGGTTCTACTTATGGGTGATTGGGGATCAAACAAACCCACTGCCCTGTGCTGGGAGCAGGCAACAGGGTCAGTCCAGGTAAAACCAGCCAGTGGGGATCAGCCAGTGCTATATATGTGCCTCTACATGGGTACCTACATATTTGACCAGCAAAAGGGCCGTGTAGCCATTTCGATTTTTATCCACATAGAATATACCAGGGCCTAATGAAAAAGGTCTGTGCCCATCCATTTTTAAAAGGCCTGTGTCGCTGCGTCGCCCGTGTCGATTTTTAGGCATGTAGAGGCACATATATATGGGTGATGGGGGTCAGTATAGGGATGAAAACACAGCTGTACTCAGTATTCATACATGCTCTACAGAGCACCTGCTCATGGATGCACCTTCAGTTAGATAATTCATGTCTCTGGTACATGAGCTTAATGGAGGTGGTAGAGGTAACTGACCCCAGTCTACAGTAACCTTATCCTTAATAACTTCCTCCCTATCTTCTGTCAGCCCATCTGGGTCTATACTCAGTCCTATTGCTGCAGCAGCCTTACACAACTCTATGAGGGGAGCCTTTGTAAGTTTAGATACAGTCACACCATGTCGCAGCTAACAAAAACGTTTCTAGAATGTTTTAAAACGTTTGTATTTGGTTTGGAAACAAACATTTGTGTTATCTAGAACGTTTTAAAACTTTTGTATATGGTTGGGAAACAAACATCTCAGACTTTGCGATGTTTAGTAAGATGGTAGTCACAACATTGGACTGCTTGTTGAATTGCTAACCATGTGTAGGCTATGGCTGTGAACTTTCATCATTGAGGCTGGTGGTAGCGTTTTAAAAAGCCATGTAGTAGATATGGTACAAGATACCTCCCCCCCCCCCCCCACCAAAGAAACTATACTATTTTTGAGAAAAGGTCATGGCACCTTCTGGGATCGAACTGCGGATCCTCTGTTTACAAAGCAGGCATCACTACACTATAGATTCTGGTGGAGATCTGGAACTGGTGTGCTATAAGCACCTTTAGCAAACCCGACGTAGCTCATTTAACCACACGTGTCCTATCCTTTCAGCACTGCTACGTCTGCGTTTTATGAGCTTTTATGTGGTTGCTAAAGGTCCCTAATATTCCATACATCTCTTATCGACATATGCTACAAGAAGGCAGCACTAGCTACATAGTACAATGTCGTTTCTCAATGATATAAACACAGACTCGCTCAACCCGTACCTTTTTCCATCACAATAGAGACCTTTAGCAAACCCGCCGTAGCCAATTAAACGTAGACGTATCCTAGACTTTCAGCACTGCTACGTCTGTGTTTTAAAAGCTTTTACATGGTTGCTAAAGGTCCCTACTTAAGGGCTGCAAATGGGGCTGGTGGAACTGCTATATTTAGATTGTTATTTCCTGTCAGGCTGTGCACAGGAGTTGGTGTACAGGATTTGATTGGTCAATTTCAATTGGTCAAGTTCACAGGGCCCATATGGACCAAACCCGGGAGGCTATGGTCTTATTGTCATGATAAAAATCCCTTCAGGCTTATATAGTCACTCAGTCATCAGCCTCGTTAGCTCACAAAGGGGAGCCTGGGACTCGCAATCTATAGTTCCTGGGTTCGGTTCTTTGTCTGGCTTTTAGATGGTCATACAAAGTCGTCTGCAAAAGTTTACAACCTTTTGCAAACCTTTTGCAAACCTTTATAAAACTCTTTTTTGCAAACTTTTTTTTTGTCAATGTTTTAATGTATTATAAATGTTTTGTATAGATAATTTCCAAACGTTACAAAACGGTATAAAACGTTCTAAAAAACGTTTGTTTCTGTCAACGTATAAAAAACGCTTTTTTAAATGTTTTTTCCAAACGTTTGTAAACCTCCAGCAAACTTTTTCCAACCGTTAGGAAAACATTTTATTGTTAGCTGGGGTGCCTTAAGATGTGCCTGTAACTTTTTCACAGAGTGAGAGCTCCAGATTCTGTCCAGTTCTACCATGGTTTATAAGACTTAGTGATCCCCACTGGCTGATTTTACCTGGACTGACCCTACTGACTGCACCCAGCACAGGGCACTGCGTTTGTTTGATCCCCAATCAACTATAAGTAGCACAACTGGACAACTCTATTCCATTGCAGTAGAAATATTGAGCATGCCCTCACTCCAGCTTCCCTTTAGAGTATGCAAAACCAATAGAATACTATAGTAGATCAATATAGAATGTGGTCCTAATGCAGACCATGATATAATTATATGAAGGAATAGAATGCAAATTCATTTAAGCATACTTACTCAGGTAGTTAGTTCTCTGCTGCCTCCTTTCAAATGTGGATCCTTTTAGGCACTGCTGCTCCCACTGCACTGCCAGTGAGTGAGGGGTCAAGTGGCCACGCATGGGTGGACAAGAATATCAGACCTCAGTTTCCTGGTCCAATAGGTGTTGACCTAAATGGTACTCCCTAGAACTAACACTGGCATATGGATATCGCTCACCCCTTTGTGAACTGTATATGTAATTATCAATAAAAAGAAGTATCTCACAGTTATAAGGGCAATCAGATATTTAGCCATACTGGTGTCTACAAGTATTCTAATAGTAGAAAGGAATCCACTGACTGGTTTGGTGGTTGCCTGAGCTATCATGTAGGCAGCTACAGGGATACAGTGTGAGAGGGACAGCAGAAAAGGTGTTCTACTCTACTGGGGCCTGTTGCAGAATAAACTCTTCACAGACAGGCGACATACCTGAAACCCTCCCCACCCTCCCCCCCATGTCCTTGATGCTCTGTGTGTCTTTAACAGGTAGGGGACCACAGGGAGATGGGTGTTTAGAGTGACCTGATGCCCTGGGCAGGTGCAGGGGATGGAGGACAGCATGTGGGGGGGGGGGGGAGTGGTGTAAGGCGACTGCCCTAATATAACCTAGCTGATGCCCTGGGTGGCTCCTGCAGGGAGTGGAAGGTGTTAGGGTGCATGCTCCGACTTCCCTGATGCCCTGGGTGGCTCCTATACATGTACTATACTATACTACTATAGAAAAGATAGGGAGTGCCCCCCCCCCTTCCTAGGTGCAAGTTTATCTGATTTAACCATTTACAAATGCTGAATTTGGTTACTACGGAATTTGTTCATAATGAATTAATCTTGCTCATAACAAGGTTTTACATTTTACTGTAATATCGCACTAGCAAAACCTCTGGGAAAGAAATTGTGGAACACCCCCCTGCTATTGTAGATTATACCAGTGGAGTTGGGTGGTGGAAAAATATTGGGCACTACTATGGAGGACCAGGTCATGCAGGTCGTTTCTGCTTTAGCTCTACTACAGACACCTTGTGTGTTGGACATGAAGTAAGTCACACAGGCAAGTTTTGAGGCAGATTCTTAGCGACTTGAGTGCCTCTTTAAGGGCCGCATAGTGCTTCAGTACCATTGGTCTTCATGGTGCATGGATACATCCCTGGCGAGTAAATCGCCAGTGCCACATTCATAGACCAGGCAGAGCATACGGGTTGATATACTCCCGACTAGTCGGTATTGTGTATGGCTATAACTCTGGTTAGTAATGTCACGGCCACAAATGTTGCTTTAATACATGTTGCCGTCCTTTGTGGACAACAGGCAATGTACGAGTCATGCGATAAGGTTCTTGGGGAGCAAGGCAATATTAACCCAGTGTACAGGGGTCTGGGGGAATGCATGATATATTGATGTCTGGGGTGAGAAAAGGCGCAGCCCTCATTGAAGACCAGGCTAAATAGAAGTGATGTCTTAGGGATTAAACCAGGGTGGTGGGGTAGAACAATAGATTTCACAACTTGGTTATATTGCATACCATGGTTTAAAACAGTTAAACCACAGCGGAGGGCTAAGACAAAGCATTTCACACCTTGGTTATTTTCACTTAACCGAAGGTTACGTCAGATAGACAATGGTTATGAAAAGGGTATTAGAATTAACCACAGCTTGCTGGTAGGGCGACTTGGGCATCGCCCTCGTTTGGCCCCAACCAGCCAGCTGTGGTTAATTCTACATACCTTTTCATAACCATAGTCTATCTATTACTTAGACAATGATTATAAACAGGTAAGTAGGATTAACCACAGCTTTCTGGTAGGGCGACTTGGGCCTCGCCCTCGTCTGGCCCCACCAGAAAGATGTGGTTAATTCTGTATACATTTTCATAACCATAGTCTATCTATTACAAATCATAGAAGAGAACAACATTGACCTTTAATATGCAGAGGTCATAATGACTCAGTTAAAACTTGAATAGACCCTACAGTTATTCTATCGACCTTAACATCGTCTCAGGGTTACAGCAGGTCGGGTCACTGTTATTGAAACAGTGACGTAATACCGGTGAACTGGGGTGACATTTGAGGTGACGGAATGCCATATGGCTATGTAGTAACTGGACATACAGAATAACCCAATAGAGGCTAATACCTCTGTTGCTCATCATGATTGCCAAATGAAACTATGCAAAGTTATTCATAATATTAAAAGAAGGGTAGCCTGTGTGGAGGTATGGGAAATAATGCAAGGGGCTAATTCAGAATTACAAAGATGTACAGGGGAAGCCATGTAGTTCAAGCCATAGCTGAAGCCACTGTGTGATTCTCTCTGATTCTCATGATTGCGCCACGTCAGTTTATATTTGATGTCGGAGTGTCGTCATGCCACAATTCATCATGTAACGTTTTTCTTTTTCTCTTTTTTTTTTAACCAACTGTGCAGTATTGCAACGAGCGTGTAGCCAATTCCCCTTTTATCATGCTAGATGGAGCTTCAGTTAGCAACAAGTGTGATTTATACAGAATGGCATTGTCATGGGACCAGACATTGTAACACCATCTGGTCCCATGACAACCATTACCCGTGGGGTACCTGGGGAGAGGGGGGGGGGGGGGCTGGGACCAACGCATGCAGCATAATATTGACTTTAGAACTCTAAGTTCATACAATTTCACAGGCATTCATACATGAACATTACCAAATACATGTCCTTGATATTAGGTCATCCAGACATGTGTTGTCAGGTATTTAAACAGCTGGTAAAGGGTTTACAGGGTGAAGGCACACGTGGGGTCAACATGCTACTTCATAACTAGAACCCGCCCAATACCAGGCATTGCCCACCCACCTTTAATAAATCACGCCTGTCCCCACTTATGGACCCACTCCACAGCTATTTGTCGTCATGATGCTCCAATACAGTGCCGCTGAGTTACTCGCCGCACTGCTTTTGTGCATGCTGCAGACCCTACACAGAGGAAAATGTGAGAGTCACCTGGACTCACATGCCATAGTCATACCTATGTCGCCAAAAGCACTCTCATGTGATAGTCAGACTGACTTTGACAGAAGAGAGGGTCCAGCACTGCCTGACTCAGGGTGGTATGACAATCAGGCAGTGCTGGACCCTTTCTACTGTCAAAGTCAGGTAATGCTGGACCCTCCTGTATGAGAGTTCAACACTGCCTGACTTTCATGCTCAAGGGTAGTCTGGCAATGCTGGACTGTATCTGGAGCAAGAGTACAGCAATGCCAGACTCTGGCCATTGAGAGTCTAGCCAAGCTGGACTCACATGTGGATGTGACTCTAGTAATGCTGGACTTTGACCTCAATGAAAGTCAGGCATAGCTGGAATCTCTCCTTTACAGTAAGACTAGTTGCTTATTTGTATTGGGAGGTGGTGTTTTTAAATATATATATATATATGGCCTCCCTGACACTTGTAAAAATCCTATATAAAATAGTTCTGTTGTCCTGGATAAGAAAGGGTGTGCTATCACAGACCACCAGTCATTTAGGTATGTCAGAGGTGATCACAGAATCTCAATGTATATAATTCCCAAATCCACAAGAATGGTGTCTTATACCTTACTATTAATCTCAATACTGTATTGTGTCCCCACCTGGTAGAAAACAAAGAAGGCGCAGGCTAATTGACCCTCATTCCAGAGTCAGACAATGCCTGACTGTGGAACGAAAGTCAGCCTGACTCTGGTCTGAAGAATTGTCTTGCCTGACTGTCATTCAAGGATCAGGCTTACTCTCGAAAGAGAGTAACTTTCTGGGACTATCAAAGGAGGCTCAGTCTGACTGTTGTGAAAGTCCAACTGACTATCTCACCAGGCAGTGTCTGACCCTGGGGAGAGTCCAGCTGATGCTCACATTTTTCTCTGTGTACTGACCAGCGTATACTCGCTATGCATCGTGCACCATGCCAACCCTTCGGGGGCACAACGATCAGTATGATGCATGCATGTAACACCGACGAGTTACTAACAAAAGAGTATCGTCCTGAGACTCACCTTACAGAGTCCTTTGGAAAGATAGCCCAGCATTGCCTGACTCCCTCTCAAAGAGTGAGTCAGACAAAGAGTGACCCCCGCCAAAGCACAGCATTACCTGTCCATGAAAGAGTCAGACTGACCCTCGTGTTTTCTTAGTAGGGATATGCTATCACACTTAGAGATGTAAGGTTTCGGTGCTGGTGCTACCGGAGCTATACTGTAGTTGGGGCTGTAACGTTGTGGTGTAGGGTTCTAGTGCTGGGGCTAGTTAGGTGGAGGAAGTGGAATTTAACCCAAGACCGATGGCCGGAAATAACATGCCCCAGCTGCAGCCCAGCAGTGCCACCTCTGGGATAAGCAGGGAACCTCTGCCACATGTGAGAGCAATACCTCTGATCCAACATTATGGACATGTGGGATGTTTACTGTGTTACTCGTAGACCAACATACCTTGAACCCAGAATCTGCATTCTGCAAAAGCAGAGAGCATAAATAATGTCTAAATCTAATGTCTTCGTTTTGCAAGTATATACCCGCTCAGGATTATTCAATGTAACCACTATCCACTGGTTAGAATGTCGGTGTGTCAGGTATTTCTTGACATTGTGGGCAGTGGTTATACACCATAACCCTAAAGAGGTATAGATTATAGTACACATATACATTGGGTGCCAGCCAGTTTACTGTGGTTATTTTGAGTTAGCCTCTCATAACCATAGTCTATCTATTACTTAAAATATGATAATATTCAAATTACATGATTCTGATATAACCACTGATCTAGATTCAAGTGGATACTGGCTTTCTGCAACAGCGAGCATGACTAAAATACTATACACGTATACACTGCAGATGTTCCATGATCAGTGTTGAGTGGCAGGTGTAACCAAACCATGTCTGACGTCTTAGTTATAGACTGTTCCATGCCAGAAATGTATCTTAAATATTGCTCATGTCAGACAATCCATTCACGCAGAATATACATGTTTGTGTGTGTATATCTGTAGCATATGTGCATACCTATATTTAGACAGATCTTAACAATTTCAGAACCAACAAGACTCTGGACTCAAGATCCAATACTATAAATGAATATCCAATCATCGATTTATGTTGTGCTCTTTCTCCACACGTGGGAATAATATCCAAGCTTTTTTTCAAATTTATCAATGAATCGTATTTAAGGATACGTGCAGTATAGTATGCCAATGTAACATTCAGCCGGACACAGAGTCATGTATTGCTGTGCATAAAAACTGCCCAAGGATATAAACTAGTACAACAACCTGTAAGTTCCTAAAATGATACAGCCATCTATATTCTTCAATGACAGATGTGTGTAAAATTATAATTCCAGTGCACTACCCATTGTCCCCTACCTAGACTATATAAGTCTATTGCAAAGATAAGTTAATCCCGAATAGTCCGAAAAACTGTTGTTACATGTCACTGGGTTTTAGTGTCGGTAATCGTTTATTGATAGTGAGCTATCTCACTGATTTGATGACCCTAGTTATGCGACTAGTCCACCCGAGAGGTGGGGAATAGGTGCATATCACCACCACAAGAACACGAGAGTAGCTCTCCCCCTCTCCCTCTCTCTCTCTCTCTCTCTCTCTCTCTCTCTCTCTCTCTCTCTCTCTCCCCCCCCCTCTCTCTCCCTGTTGCTCACCAAAGGATCTAGGAGTTTATATATAACGAGTGATATTTTGGCAAAAACATAGATCCCATAGCTATGGATGAGTGTGTATAATACACTTTGGGCGAAGAATACTACCAGTGCCATGTCATGCTAGACCTGTCACAAATACGTATAGGCTGCACACTATATCTGGGACCTCGTATCACATATCGATCAAGCCTACACCACACAGTGGGTCATTTGTTCAGAGACAACTTGTTGATGTGTGAATGTAAGTGGCCTCTAACCTCCCTATGGCTCACCTGGTTCCTGTATATAGTAGTGTGATGGTGTGTTGTAATCCCATGGTACTGTACACTAACGTAGGTACTCCTCATAACATGGTGTGTTTCCATGTGTATCCACGGTGGTGTGTATAACAAGTAGTGAGTGTAACAGAGACACAGTCTGTGAGCTGAGGCCACGTGAGGAGGGGCAGGACACACAGGAACAAGTTCAACATCTAGCCTGCACCTACCCCGGTCCCTGTGCGGCACCTGTGACTGACCCTGGACCATGCTCCCCGACCACCATGGAGCACAGATAGCAGGCTATCAGGGGTGTATGATGAGGGAGATATAGCGGGGTCGGTGAGTCATGATCCTGGAGTTAACATAGGCTAATCTCCCTCCATTATAGAGCTGAGTGGGATTTATTAATAGGTTATGTACAGGAGGAGATCAGCTGTATATGACCAATTACCCACACTGTTAGTGCATTAATGGATCAGGGAATAGCTCTGGTGCCAAGGAACAATACCTCTGGGAATCCAAGTGTATCCATTATGCCTTATGGATGAGTAAACATGTAAACATTTTGGGATAATGGGCAGTCACCGCAAAGAGAGGATAGTGATGTAGATATTGATTATTAAGTTATAATCTCCGAGGGGTCATTTTAGTATAAGTCATCTACATGAATATACGTGGTGCTATATGGGACTATCGCCATAGTATACCCCATTAGATGATTAGCTATAAGACGGCTATAGATCAGGCCAACGTGTATACACCTATATAATGTATAGGTGTAAATTACAAATTATGCGATTATGACTCAAGGGTTCTTCCTCACACTTCTGGTATCGCCGATGTTAAAATTGCGACCGGTGTTGGGTTTTAAAAAATACCCTCATTGGATCAGAAGTTATGAATTATTTCAGCAAAAAGCATATCTAAAAGTCAGAAAGTTATGGCATCAATATTCAACTTTAAATCTTAAACTAGAAACTAACCTCTTACAAAATATTATATCGATGCCGTCACAATTTCGGAAGCCCGGTCTTGTTAGATGAGAGTTGAGAGGCCTCCACCATGGCACACCTGTGTAATGTAGGTAGACGGGGGGACAGGTCAGCATATCTATTTCCCACTTCCACAAACGTAAGTCAAATACTTCAGGCCCTTTTGATGACCCTTTGTGATAGTAACCCCTCATTTTACAAGTACTTTCTCACATAGCCCTACTACTTTACAATATTATTCTTATCTTTCAAAGCTTAGATATCTTGACATTTATATATTGCCATCGGATATATGTCAATGATGTTAGAAAGCACAATGTAACTTTCTATATGGGCCTACATGTGTAGTCAGCAGTGTAAAATACTATATATTGTTGTTTTTTATGCCGAAGTGGTGGCGTAGCCACCTGGTGGTGCCGCCAGGCACCACCAGAACGAGGTATATGATGTTTGCACTTTGCCAGAAGTCAGAACGGGCGCCGCCATGGATTGTGCCGCCATCTTGGATTAAGGTGTCACAACACAAATTTATGCTATGTGATAACAGGCTCACTCTCACCAGATCGATGCAACTTTTATTTGGCCGTACATGATCGGCGGACGTACATGATCGGCGGACGTACATGATCGGTGACGTACATGATCGGTGACGTACATGATCGGTGACGTACATGATCGGGGATTATTGACTGCCCTGACCAGGATAAACCATAGATAAACCTTACCAAGGTGTTCATATAATGTCTGTATTGGTATTTAAAATGGTTTAAATGTGTAAATGATTCTAGTAAGAGTATTTTACATGACATTTCAATGCCGATCATGTACGTCATGTGACGTACATGATCGGTGACGTACATGATCGGTGATTATTGACTGCCCTACTCTTTCTGACCATAATAAAACATTTATAAACCTTACCAAGGTGTACATATAATGTCTGTCTTGGTATTTCAAATGGTTTAAATGTGTAGATGAGTCTAGTAAGAGTATTTTACATGACATTTCAATACCGATCATGTACGTCATGTGACGTACATGATCGGCCATTATTTATTGACTGCTTTAATTACCTTTTCTGACCATATTTAAAACATAAATCAATCATAGTGAGGTGTACATATGATGTAGGTCTAAATATGTGTAATCATAGACAAGTCAAGCAGTGGGTAAATAGGAAATTTTACATGACATTCCAAGCCGATCATGTACGTCACATGACGTACATGATCGGTTACACATTGAGCCCCCCCCCCTCCGGCCCCTATAAATATTTTGGGAGTTGTTTTTTTCTAATTAACTCCCCAAAGATACATTACAGCCTGTAGGTATGGTTGGGAGAGTTAAACATCGTAGTGCAGGGGGTAAAAGATGGATTTTGTCCTCTGCCGATCATGTACGTCCACTTTTTCACTTGCACTGATTTGGTGAGAGTGAGCCAACAATAATATAAATCAACCTTTGATAGTTCCTGAGGTTGATTTTAATCATACCTACCCCCCCTGATATGGACCCAAGGAATTCAATGGTTCTATAGGTATGTTGCTAATACAGCTGGTTGCCTAGCAACAGCTATTCTTATTGTTTATCTGCCTAGCAACACACATTTCCATGGTCCTGAAGTTGATTATAATCATACCTACCCCCCCTAATATGGATGCAAGGAATTCAACGGTTCTATCGGTTTGTTGCTAATCCAGCTGGTTGCCTAGCAACAACTATTTTAATTGTTTATCTGCCTAGCAACACACATTTCCTTACCCCCTAACATGGACCCAAGGAATTCATAGGAAATGCCATATTTGAAGTAATATCATCCTTCCCCCTGATAACCCCTTCCCGGCCCTGCTTTTTTGGTGTCTTGAATGGGTTCCCTTCAAACATACCAACCATGTAGACATTATGTTTCTTCGAATGCAAGAATTGCGGTTGTTGCCGCGTATAAAAATGCCTGAGGCATTTTTTTACGCGGCAACAACCGCAATTCTTGTTATAGAACAGAATATATTCCTCACACACCACACCCCCGATAACCGAGTGTAACATGCATTTACACTACATGTACATGCTTACTAAGACTGTCACGCCACATACCTTTAACTCTTTAAGGGCAGCATGTTGTTTCAATGTTAATCATGCATTTTATCTGCATGATGCATGAGTACACTCCTGATGAGTAACTCATCACAGCTGCATTCATGCATCATGCCGACCCTATGAAATTGATACAGTTAATGCACTTCATACAAGTCAGCCATTGGATATGAAGGTCTTGAGTACCTGGTCTCTCATATTTCAAAGAGTTGAATATGCAGAACCCATTGTATCTCCTATATGCTAAGATACCTGGGTGTATCCCCTCTTGCTAGAGGTCGTCTTGTTGTGGAGTGAGATTCAATATTGGTGAGTTTGGCACAGCCATGCCGTGGAGGTGAGTCGTCAGTGTACCACTACAGCAAACACTCCTCCATTGTATGCAAACAGACTTATTGAGTAGAGAAACAATCAAACGGTTCCTGCCCGGAGGCATCCCGCACCGCCCGCCTGGACCCGTGTCACAGGTGAGGGGGGGGGGGGGGGGGTGGTAGAAAGGTAGGGACTGGTCATGTGCCCTTCTGACTCTGTACACTACACAGATGTAAATACTAGTACATGTGTATATTGTATTCAAAATAATATTCAAGTTTGCAGCTGTAAAGTAGGCCCATGGGTATGATAACACATGAAATAACTCTATAGAGGCAGAAGTCTATGCTTCTGCAATACTATAAGGCCACCTTATTTTGATAACTTGGATTACGGGCTTTTGGCTCCAATTTTTTTGGAAGGGCAGAGGGGGAAAAAAAAAAAGCTGCCCTACGGGGGCAGCTGGATCAAAAAATTCCCCGAAGGGCAGAGGGAAAAAAAAAAAAAAAAAAAAGGCATGGAAAACCTTATTTTTGGGTAATCTAAGGAAGATATGTTGAGAAATATCCCCAATCTGAAAGGCCTCATTCTATCTTTTGCTGGTCAGCATGTACTTTTTTCTTTTTTTAGGAAAATTTTCAAAAAAGAATCTCGGAGGGGAAAGGTAAAAAAATAAAATAAAACTTTTTTTTTTTTTGCAAAATGCCAAAAATCTCGGAGGCGGATCCGTAATCCAAGTTATCGGAATAAAACGGCCTAAGGGGAGAGAAATTCCAAGCCAGAACAGGCCAAGTACAATACAATACATTGACTGATTGAGCATGGAAATGATAAACGTTGTACCGACCATGTCAATGGTTCAGTGGAGTAGGTCAGCAAGTAATTGCGTGAGAAAGGTAAGATCAAACCCAGGAATTTGTAAGGGGTGCCCAAACCCCGCCTCTCCCCTTCAGTTTAGTCACATGGAGAGTGAGGCGGCAGTGGGGCAAGGAAATAGGGGCTAGAAGTGGACTTAGTTGAAGCGGTGACTTGTTGGCTATGATTAAGCGACCTGTTCTGGCGTCACCACCACTAAGTTAGTTTTTATGCAATAAGCTAAAACAGCTGGGACCACTTGAGGGGATCGAGTCAAAGTTGTAAGGTGTTTGTTGTGGTGGTCCTTGTGTAGAGTAAGTGGGATAAAGTTGTATTGTGTTGGGTCATGGAGGGTGTGAAATGGTTACCTTAATCCCACTGCTGCCAGAAAATATAATAGGTTTTAACCTTTAAGGGCCGCATGGTGCTTTAATGTAACGCAACTCTGGCGAGCCTGTTTGCCAAAAGGGAGTACATTGTGTATCATGTGCATCATGCCGACAATACTGGGCTTTATGCACTGACGAAGAGTCGACATGATGCAGGAATGCAGCACTGGCGAGTAGACCTGCTGGGCTGCATTAATGCAGCGCGCCGATCAATGCAACAGTGTTTTAGAACAATGTGCTGACCTTAGAGGGTTAGGTACAGTTCCTGTATATGTGTTGAGCTTACATTGATGGTGTAACACCCTACACAAAGAGGAATTGGGGCGTGCTCGAACCGATCAAAACAATTCACAATTAAGTCCTAACCATTACAAGCTAACTGCCCTGAAACCAACTCCACTTTACAACAGATCCCTCTACAAGGCTCATAGGCCTACCACAGTGCGAGGTGCTGCACATACCAACAGTCTAGCCAGAGATTATAGGGAGCTGGAGGGTCCTGTGACCATAATAAGTATACAACTATACTGCCCTTGCTAGGATGAGTGTTGGAAAGAGAAAGTGATGTCAGAAACGGATGATGTCATTAGCTGGTCAACGAATGATTCACCTGTAGGGCATTGCATAGTCCAGAGACATGGTCCTGTAGCATTACACGCCCTTTAATAATAGTGTGATGTAGCAATGACTCTCAACTCGTTAGGTGTAGTAAGTAACCGATTATAACATCATGGTAGAAGGCCTATTAGAGCTGTTATGTCGTGATCTTTCATGACTATCAAACTAAATTGATTCAACTACGCCACATGTTACATGTGCATGCACTGGCTGCATTCATGCATGGTGTCAAAGAGACGCTACACAGGTAGGCCTACCTGTCTGAGGGGTCTGTCTGCTGAGCTGATGTCCACGAGTCCAGATAAATGTGGTAAGCTGCCCTCCACCTGTCAACCACCACGTCTCCCTATCACAGATTTAGACTGGGTGACGGTTCCTCTCGTGAGAACCCGTAAGATGCCACGAGACTGTGGGTTCACCTCATAGTTAGAACGTCCGGTTGCCCAGGTGAGGTGGGGCCGTACTGACAGTGGGGCTATATGTGACAATAGGGGTAGGATGTTTGCAGGGGGTCAGTGCAGAGGGGGCTGGGGTATGGTGAGAGTGGGCGGGGCTCAAGGAGGTCCTTGAGGTTACCCTTGTCCAACGTCACCCCTGGCTAATATACTGCACAAAATGGAACGGTCAAGAGCCCAATTACATGCCCCACTGAACATGGGCAGGAAAGGGGTTTGCTCGTAAAGAGTCAAAGGGGAACAAGGGGAGTTCTGGAGCTTCCATTATAAAAGGACGTTATCTAAATATATGTGTGTGTCTGACTGTGTTTCACGTTAAGACAATCTAAATACAGCCACATGTGTCTAGCTCGATGTAGCACAATGGGAAATGTAATCACAGCTGACACCTGGCCGGGTGATTGTCATGTGAAGAATACATGTCTCACAAGTCACCGTGTCTACTCTCTGTGTATAGTGTGTTTTATCACTTTCCTGCCAATAATAACTTCTCATTTCCGCCCGTTTTTGTTCAGATAGGTTGGAAGGGCACAGGTCTATACATAAACATGATTCACCCCCCAAGCCCCTCCCCCACCCTGTCTATAAAGGAAGGGCTGGGTAGATCATGGATCTGAAAGATATCTGGGACCCTGAGCCACACACACGTGGACTGGGTGGACTGACACTCTATATTGAATTCAAATATTGTATAAATAGACCATTGATATTTCTTGATGAAGAAATGGTTGTTTCATACACGAGAAAACGTGCCAGTACTTATGCCACTTATTCGCCTGTCTAATATTGACACTAGGAATGGCTATCCAGTCGCCTCAGGGAATCTTATACAAACGGGAGAAAAGGTAGCAGACAAAACAAATTTCCAATGAAAACTCCTGTGTTAGGAGGAGAGCAATATTTATCAAACCACCCCGTCCCAGGTTGTTTTTGCCGAAACCGCCATAATCAAAGCTATAGCTAACACGGCCTATGCTATTCTCACTTTATTTCAAGATGCATCTCCCATCATAATCCTGTACACAGGGAACCTAAATGGCGTGTAAACATCAGTATATACAGAAGGATGCCAGATTAAGGTATTGGCCTTCCTTGACACAGGATTAAATTTGGTTGAAGAGGCAGCATCCTGCTTTGTATTGCACGGCTGACCTGTTAGCTCTTTAAGGGCCGCATAGTCCTTAGATAAGTGTTGCCCTTTGTCATCAGGATACCTGAATGCAGCCATGGCGAATCTATCTGCCAGCGCTGGAAATGTAGCATCCTACAGGGCTGATACACTCCCAAAGGTCGGAATGATGCATGAATGCAGCCATGGCGAGTAAACCCTCGAGCAATGCATCTATGCATCATGACGATAAAGACATTGAACATTAAAACACTGTGTGGTACTTAAAGGGTTAGGGGTTGAATGGTGGTCAGCGTGGTAACCTGTAAGGTAACCCTTCATCTTAGCAGAATACAACACTTGAGGGGAGGAGAGGGCCTCCACTCCCACCTCCTCCCCCTCACCATGCCTTTATTTCCTGATAGAACAAACACAAAGCTGCACGGCACCTTACAAGGGGTTGACGCCACCACACATGGAATACGTAACACTGCTTTAATCATGCACACACGAATCTCACGCACACACACACATAGCCCCAACCCTCTAATCCTATAACACATACACATCCCTGATCGGTGTATATCCAAGACGAAATTGATTAAAAAAACAATTAGAAATGCCTTTGCTATTAGCTAATATATAATGGATGGATTTTATTTTTAGTAGTGTATATATTTGTACTTTTAAGTGGATGATTGTGCATCCATTGTGTGGTAATTACCAGGAATATACTGACTAATAGATATGCTATAAAGGTTTTTAAATGTAGGGCATACATATATTAGTATATGTTTACCACAATATGACTAGACTGTTGCCGAGAAACAACGTAATTGTGGCAATGAGGTTCGTGTCCAGGCTTTGACATTATCATTCTTGTGTAAGAGTTCTTTGATGTGTGGCTGTTTTATGGGTTAACGAGAATTGGGCTGGTGTGAAATGTTGCCTTGTTGGTTCGGTTGACACGACCCCCAACAAGGCACCATTGTACGTGTGGGCATGGGACGTGCTACGTGCACGTGAAACGCGGTAACACCACAACGTGCATAGTCATGCAACCAACCCTTTAAGGGCCGCATCGTGCTCTAATATGATATATCCTATGTAGGTTGTCGCATGATCAATGAACGCAGGCATCCCCATGGCGGTCTTCCTTCATGCTGACCCTTCGGGGGTATATTAACCCCGTAGGGTTGTCATGAGTCTCGAATACAGCACTGGTAAGTAACTCGCCATGGCTACATTCATGCACCATGGTGATCAAAGGGCAGAATTCATTAATGCGATGCGTGGCCCTTACTAGTTACAGGGTCCAAGTATCACCTTCTCACTCACACCTAATTAACTGGGTATACATCATGTGATGATTCAGACATATCGTTGCCTTCCCTACTGTATCGGGACTGGCTTGGTCGAACGAAAAATTGTGTACGGAAAACGATACACCGTAAACTGTTACAATTTTTTTTAGAAAGGAACCTAAGGAATGTATTGTGAAATAATCATGAAATAACAGGCATGTACATACAAAATAATGAAGGCTCGTCCAGAACTGTTCAGTTTCAGATATCTGCCACCTGTATGAAAGTAGATATGGTCTCGAAGAACCCTTGCTTTATGGTCTTAAACAACCCTTGCTTCGGTAAATGTGAAGGAGCGGAATTTCTGTCTACACAAACAAACAAACAAACATGATTGTATACATGGGCTCCTATAATACCAAGGCCATGGGTGTATAAAGTCAATATGTGTTTGTATTCATGTACGTGAATACATCTCACTCGGACTCCACCTCACCCTTTTTTCTAGGTGTGGGACCTGGGCCAGATTTTAAAAAAAATTGTTTATTCATAACATCAGTTTGATTTTCAGTTACAAATATCCTTGAAGTAATGCGTACATATGATCATGTCAGCTTCAGTATTATCACTGGGTGTAACCTTTGGCATAAATGATGCTTAGTACAATTTTATACAAGTATGTACACATGGAATGTTCACAATATGAATATCACAGTTTTAACATGAAGAAGTAAGGAGTTAAGTTTGTACATCAATATCACACAAATAATAACTTTTCTGACTGGTTTAGTGCAAAACGACTAACCCCTAGTTATGCTTGATCTACCGGGGGTAGTCAGAAAATAGATAACGATGTTCTTCATGTTTCGAAGTTTAAAGGCATACGAAAGCTTCCGATTATCGTCGGTAATAGACCAACCGTCAAAACCATTATTTAAAAAAACTCAATAGGAAAGCCTCAGAAAGCCTCAGAAAGCCTCAGAAGTTACCGTCTACACCGTATATAGTGGCATTATTATATATTGGTGTTTGGAGTGGCTGTTGAGTAGTACTGACAGTGTTGTACATCCATTACTTACCAACCAAGTAATCGACCCTACATTTAGCAATCATAATTATGTCTAGACCAGTGCACTGTAATTATTGCACTTTATAATATGGGTCTCGACATGGATCCTGTGTATAATCTATGCAGTGATATTCCTGGGACAGAGGCATTTCTTAAAATCAACCGGGGACATGGTACTCTTCTGTCCATGCCCCTTCAAAGGTACACATCTTGCCACCCCTACAACAAGAGTCCGAGTGGAACGAGGAGCAGTCAGCTACCTCTTATATAAGCAAGCTGCGACAACCATGTAGCAGACGAGTACAGAAATGTGAAATAATACAACGTGTTCATTTGTTGTCGTTTGGTGAGCTGCCAAGATGCCCTGCGGGGTGGTGAGTATAACAAACATTGTTTGTATAACAACACCCTGTGTGTTTCACTAAATGTCAGTACACCCCCGTTATATGCCCACTATACCACAACATTACATGTCGGTGCATCCCCATTATATACCCATCATATATCACATCCCCATCATACCACAACCTGGTCAGGCCATGGACTCACATCACTTCTTATCAACCTACACATAAGTTTTTTACTTCTAAGGGAGTGATCATTTTTTGACAACAGGGAAGATTTGGACCCCTTGACCGGGGGGCGGCAAAAAAATTTGGACCCCTCTTGGGGCGTGGTCAAAAAGATTTAGCCTGTTTCGAGCCAAAAAGCCCGCGCGTTACTATGCTTCAAAGGACCCGCGCGCGAGCCGATTTTCGACCCTATAAGGGGGGGGGGGGTAAACAATTTTGACCCCTTGACCAGGGGGTGGTGTAAAAAAAAATGCACACTCCGCGCAGAACCCCCCCCCCCCCGCCCCTGTTGTTGAAAAATGATCACTCCCTAAAGAGTAGGACTTGTCATGACGCAACGGAGTGCCAGAAAGTATCGCACCAGCACTGTGTTGGTGCATCAGGCCGACTTGTTGCAATCTAGGAGGGTCGCTCTGACATAGGAATGCAGACCTGGAGAGTTACTGTATGCCAGTTACATTCTTACAGCATCACAATAGAGGGCATATGTATATGTAATGCATATATAAAGCAATATGTTCACCTTAAAGGGTTAAACATGTTTCCCATCGTATAGTCAATTAACAATTTTGTTGCATTCTCAATCTTCCCAACATATAACAGTTGAGCCAACATCAGGCTATATTTCGAAATATAAAGGCATATTATATTGAGATTACCAATGGATACACTCTCGATGAGCTATTGTTTTTCTTCAAGTTACTACCGGTATGTATCCAATAACATAGAAATTCGCCCCAAATATATGTCATGACCTAATTGGAATGGGAATATTCAATGGTTACCACATTGCAGGGAAAATAAGATATGCCACCAATTTGTGATATCAAAAGCATACATTATCCATTCCTAGTGAACTGGATAATGCACAGGCCTGAGTGTCAAAAATGGCTAACTTATTCTGTTGTGACAGAGTGGTAGGTTTGCTGCATGGAGCTGTTACAGTACCGTTAGTAATATGCTAATCTGAACTCACTTATCTACTACAACCAGGCATATATCACAGCGCGAAGACGGAGCACCGGAAGGAGGTGTTTGCTCCTTAGGTTAATGGACGCGCATATACCTATACATGGATATGTATAAGCCATACATCAATAGACCCCCTATAGAGAGATAGGTGGAGGCCTATAGCAAAGAGAGTCAAGTGTATAAGAAATCGTATACTCCCCTACCTGTTGTTTAAGATAATCAGTATACATACAATGGATAACTCTTAACCCATCTTTAACATCATAGCTCGATGGATATTATATGTTGACCCTATAGCGTATGTCCAATGGCAGAGCACTGCAGGCTATAAATGTGCACCGTTTATAACATACCAAATAGACAGACCACACACAGTCTCTAATATATGGGACTTAATATATCTATTCAACCCGCCTGAGTATTGTTGTGGGACGATTTATGTGCATATATCATAGGTCATCTGTTACACTTGCAGGCTACAGCTCAATCATCGCCATGCAGTCCCAAATTATGAGGTCAAAGATCACGCCTATCAAATCATAGTCACCCAGAATACATATACGCATTTGTCTATGTACATAATAGTAGATGGGGAATGCATGGACATTGTATCATTGGAAATCTAGGGTTTATTGTTAATCCTCTAAGTATAGACTAATGTAGTAATTTTATGTGCTATGCCCTTTGTCGTCATGATGCATGAAGCCTACATGGTGAGTCTACTTCCCAGGATTGCATTCATACACCAGTAAGAGGTTGATTGGTATATATGCCGACTATAGTGACCTTCTAACTCTTCAAGGGCTTCATGCCCTATAATGAGGACCTATGTGTATATCCGCTCAGTATATATAGGATGACATTTGTGCTGAGTCATTAGAGGGTTGGCATTAACCCTATACTGACCTACAGCCCAGTGTGTCACCCTGAACCTTTGCCATGCCCCTAGTATATCATAACAATTTGTACCCGTTCCGTGGCCTGCAGGATTATTAGCACGCACACATATACATGCAGGGTATTCTTCTAAAAGGTGCAGCTAAGTGTGTGTGTGTGAGGGGGGGGGGGTGACTCTCTCAGTCGACCAGGGCAAACATTCAAAAATTAGAATATACTCTAGTTTGGATGTTACTTGTCAAGTAGTTTGTCCTGTCATGCTTGGACATACACATGAAGCTCATGGTTCTACCTTTCCCACAGAGCGCGGTGGGTTTCCAGCTTTGAGTTCCCCTCATTATCATATGTAAATTGAGAATTAGTACTGTTTAATCATTCATGAAAGGGCAGTATATGGTGTTATATCCTTTTTTGTCATGATGCATGAATGCAGCCCCGAGTCTACGCCCAGTGCTGCATTCATGCATCATGACGACGTTACAAGTTGATACACTCTCGAATTAAGGGGCGGCATGATGACCTATGTCGTCATGCACGATTAAAGCACAGTCCGACATAAAGCACTGTGCAGACCGTAAATGGTTAAAAATAACATGGGTGCATAATGGCTTCATGCATACATGTATTTGTATATTCGTTTTAAATCAGAAGGTCTAGGCCCTAATGCTATTTCTTCTATTTAATTGGGGGTATACTGATCTATATGCCATAATGATAACCATACCAATTGCCCCCTATGTAAGTAATTTCATGTTGGGTGACCTAAGTCTTTTTCATCCGATTGAAGAGTATTTTGCAAAGGTTAACAGTGGTGACGTGCTTGCCTCCTTGGGATTCCTTGATGGTGTTATAGCTAATGAATCCCTGACCCTTGATCCCCCGACCCGCTTGACGTGTGCACAATGGTCTCAGACGACTTAAGGACAAAGGCAGACGGTCAACAGGTTAACAAGGGGACTAGCAGTGAGTCTGACATAACGTGTTCTTCAAACATGTACAAAGGGTTTTGATGTGGGTACTTGCTTGCTAGATCTTGGGAGATGGTCATTAAGACCAGTTCATCCCCATGCATGCATCTTCATCCTCAGCAAGGCCCTTCTAGCTCATCCCCTTATTGCATAACCATCCTGTCTATTGTAACTGAAAGAAGGAAATAAGGTTCCCCTTATACAGAGAGTGAGGTCCTTGTTAGGTGACAAGACCATGTCCAATCCCATATTCTAGCATCAAGGGTGGGATTTCCTTGGGCATTGTGAGTAAAAGGGGAAGTTCCTGAAGCGCCGTTTTAAGACTTGAACGTTTTGGTAGTAGCCAGGGAAAAGAAGTGTTTCCGTCTCTCCCTGAGGCTTGGAAAGTACATATATAAATACTGTGAGACCTCTTATATTGGCCTACTCTTCCAAATGATATTCTTCTTATGAATACGCATGGTTTGAATATACATGCAGACATTCATATAAACAGGCCTAGCTGTACCTAGCTCCCCTGCTCAATTCCCATAGTAAGCAATGCTGGCCTACTATATATTGTCCAAAGGTGGGCTGGTGTTAAGTTGATAAAACCTAGTCATCTGCCCTAGCCACATGCACGTATCTACACCAGCTATTACATCTATATTACTTAGCAAAGACAATGGGTTTATGAAGGCCTACATGCCATACCTACCTGGACATAGATCCTGGGTGAGTAAAATAAGAGTGTCTAGGCCTCCATGTGTCCGGCCAGGTGTAGGTCCGACTGTATAGACCTATCAGTTAGGTCCTATTGGATCCTGTGTGGGCAGTTCCTCCACGTCCTACCAACACGTGTCTACACGGCTGTACATGTAGGCTATAAGCGTGCACCGTGTGTGGGTGTGTACTGGAGGACGGACTGCTGCTGGAGGGCTGAGCTGAGAGACCGTCCTGCCCACCGCCATGCACCCATAGGCTAGTGGCGGGATCCAAAAGGTGCGCGCCTTTAATATATATCAGACAGTTCAGACGGTGGATCCAGCGTGTGCAGTCACGCGTGACTGAGATATTAGTGTGGCAGGCCAAATGACCTGCCTTAATTGGTATTAATGTTTTGATATTTAGGTATTGAACTTCGAAACTTAGATCTCAGTTTGTCAATGATTAAGATCGAGGGTTTCAATATGAGATAACAACATTTGAATATTCAATATCCACGTTGCAATATCAACATCAGAGTTTCAACATTAAATATATAACTTTCAATGTAAAGACAAATGGGGGTTTGGGGCAGAGCCCCCCCCCCATGACATATAACTTAAAGGTGCAAATCTTGGTACCCCTCCAGCGGCAGTCGGAGTGGGGGTCGGGACAGGTACTCAGCCCTATTCATAGAGGCGCTGGGGGTAACGGCATCAGGGCAGAGGACTTGTAGGCTGTATGATAATATACAGACAGTTATCAAGTAAAGGTGTTAATTACACTGTAGCCCCAGCTACCATAAGTAGTATTGTATGTATCGGAACGGGACTATAGTTAAGTACTGTTTATTACTCAATCGACCTGCAGCCAATCAGAGGCCTCCATTTGGTCACGTGACCGGAAGTGACTTACTTAGGGGATTAGTGGTGCATTCTGGGTAACCCTGCAGCCAATCAGAGGCCTCCATTTGGTCACGTGACCGGAAGTGACCTACTTAGGGGATTAGTGGTGCATTCTGGGTAACCTACTGACCTACTTAGAAGCTCTCAGCCAATCAGAGGCCGGCATTCTGGTAACCATGGTAACGTGACTTACTTACGTCACGTGACCTACTTAGGCTCAGCCAATCAGAAGCCGGCATTCTGGTAACTAGGGTAACGTGACCTACTTAGGGTTTGTTTGTAAACAACACCACGTGGCTCTCTTGTTTGTTAACAACACCACGTGACACGTGACTGTTTGTAAACAAACAATTCGACTTAGTCTGACATTTTCAGCTGTCGCATGCTGACGTGCTGCTATCATAAGAGAAACAAAAGCCCTAATCACGCTTTTCAGCTGGATCCTTCCACCCACCAGACATGGATCCAGATGGGAGGGTGGTTTAAAATTAATCCGTGTACCGACTGTCATACAATAGTGTAATTAGTTGAACACGTGTTACCTGTATAAAGGATTAGCAGGTCATGGGCTTAGAGTGTGTATAGAAAAACAACTACAGGTAGCGTGAACAAAGCGACCCCCTCCCTTTCTGTCACTCTGTCTGTGACTAGAGGGCGCGCGTGTGGTAAGCGGCTTAAATCTAAAGAAAAAAAATCACCCTCTCCTGTCGTCAGCAGTCAGCTGGCCGGCGGCTGGAAAATGCGATTAGAGGGATGATGAGCGCGGTTTTTTATATTCAATATATTAGAAGTGTGCTTTGTTGCTTATATAGTTCATTATGCGTTTAAAATGTTCGCGAGTATCGTAGAAATGTACAAAAATCCTATTGTGGCGCCATCTGACGAAAAGAGCGGAGAACTATACTAGGGTATGGCGAGCTAGACTAGAGCATGTAATCACCAGGCGGCAGAGTGGTCAAAAGACAATCTCGTAGTAGTAGGTCTACTTGGATCTTGAGTAGCCACCCTTGTGGTTGCAATTACCTAGACTAGTTGACCCTGCCAGCCTGGTCAAGTGAAATTAGTAAGGAGACCGCACATTAACGCGCTCCACAGTCTTTAGACAGTTAAGACTATAGTACCGTAGATTCTACTGTGTACTCACACTAACTATTTACAGTGCTACATATTCATACCCGTGTTCTAAGTGTTTTTTTAGAAAAAAGCGATCTACTCACCCATTTTTTTTAGACAAACTCCTATTAGCAGGTAACCCCTGTATAAACCATACTGCAAAGATCTGCTACTTCGAGCGTCTGCCTCGTGACTGATAGTGTACAACAAGACGAAGTGGGCAGAGGTGAAGTACTGTTCCAAGAAAAATTGAGGCCCTTTATATAGCTGAGAGAGCGGCTAATCCGGATGTTCTAAGCTTGTTTTCACCTAGAGCCCCACCCTCTTCCAGAGAGGAATCAAATTGCTTTTCACCTGGACCCTTCCACCCCTCATCCATCAGCATGAAAAGAGGGATAACAAGTGTAACGTGCGCTACATGTATATGGGATTATAGCTGGTGAAGAGATAAAGCCAGGTCAACTGTGTATACAAAGACTACAGGAGGTGATTAACGACAGGTGTGACGCGCCAGCCCGTGGACGGATTATCTTCTAAGCTGACGCTTATTCAACTAGCCAGCTGCCGTCCGCTCCACTCACCACGGCAAGAGGAGGTGCTTTTGTTTTACACTTAAGTCGCTTACCACATGTACTCGTCTCTACCTCACAGACAGACACCCTCTCGCTTGCTTCACGACCCCTGTAGCTTTTTTTGTATACACACTCTAATCTCATAACCCCCTGATCCGTTATACAGGTAACGGGTATTCTCTTTTAAATAGCTGCCAGTCAGCCTGCGGCAGCTGAAAACGACGGTAAGTAGCTTAGCTCTAGAAGCAAGAAGGCGTATATAAGGAGGCTGACACGTGTATAGGCGCCTTATAAGTCGGCAGGGGGTAAATACTAGTGAAAAAGGAAGGCAGGTGTGCAGGTAGCTTTCTAACAGACACGTGTGTGCACTAAGCTGCTTAAGTCTAAACCCACCTGCAGTAGTCAGGTAGCATGTGAAAACTTACTTAACAGATCTCTTAATTGAGTAGAGACTCTGTACTGAGAGAGTCTTTTCAGCCGTTTAAGAGGATTATCTAGGACAGGGTACATAAGGAGTGAAACGCCGCTCTCACCCATCACACTTTCTCGACTCGCCCTTCATCATCGTAGCATCGTCCACTCTACGCTCGCTCAGAATGTTATGATGGTTAGTTCTGCTATTTTCAGCTACTTTTCTTATCGAAGTGTTGACGCTACAGAGCATCGAAACTCTCTCCAAATGAGTCCAAGAAAGAAAAAGCAACTTCCACTTGAAGCAGGAAGAGAAACAGTGCCCTATGATGCATGTGAGGTAAAGAAACATTGGAAGGACGTCACCAAGGAGCAATGGATAGAAGCATGCTTCAACTTCATCGGAACGGAAGTAGTTTCATTTGGACAGAGGGAGAAGATTTTGTTGGAGCTATTTTTCTTAGCTCCGTATACTTGGCCTGACTGTGGTGAAATTCCTTCAGGTATTTGTTCAGTCTTCGCCATAGAAGTTATCAGGTCTTTGAAGGAGCTTCGATATATGCAAGGCACTCACGAGGAGATTGTTCAGAAAATGACGGAATTCGAAACAGGAGAAGACACAATATGGTGCGAGGAGACGACATATACGGACGATGATCTGGAGTACATCATTTGTAGCCCGTTGGAACATTATGTTAAAGACTTTGAGGACATGCTAGACAGCACTGAGATGAACCCGAAAGAGAGATCCCTTACTGCACAGAAAGAGGCCAAAGCTGTGTTGGAAAAGCTCAAGTTTGGTCAAGGATTCACTCTTCAAAGCAGCTGTGTGAGTGTGATAAAAGGCCTTGTGTTGAAACATCCAGACATGAAGTTTTCGCGTGCTGTCGACACACTTCCTTTGCCTGAACTGATGATGAACATGATCGATCCCATCGTACCAACATGTTTCGACTCTGCCAATTGTCCCATGTATAAAATGGTTTCAAGTTTTGCCCGTGGCCGATGGCTAAACGATCCACTGAAGTCAGAAAACCTCCTTGATTTAATCAACTGACTAAATGTATTTTCTCATACTAGTATTAGTAGCATTAGTAATAGCAGCTACTCAGTCTCGTGCAGCACAAGCAGCAGCATCTGTCAGCAGCATCCGTGACATCGTCAGCAGCAGCAGCAGCTGCACGAGCAGCACAAGCAGCAGCATCTGTCAACAGCATCCGTGACATCGTCAGCAACTGCAGCAGCTGCACGAGCAGCACAAGCAGCAGCAGCTGTCAGCAGCTGCAGCAGCTGCACGAGCAGCACAAGCAGCAGCACCAACAGCAGCAGCAACAGCAAATCAGCAGCAGCAGCAGCAGCAGCAGCAGCAGCAGCAGCAGCGGCGGTGTGGACTACTAAATTCGAGATGGCGACATGTCTGTTTCTTAGAATCGACATTCGACATGAGGCCTAGTGACATTTGACATGAAGCTTGAAAAACATAGTGACAGGTGACATGAGCAATTCTTAAAATCGACATGAGATATGAGCATAATTAAGCGACATCGACATGTGCCATGGCTATTTTTTTTTAAGACAAACGCCATAGACTCCTCATTCAAACCCCCACTAGTAGTGCTCTATAAGCGCAAGCTTTGCCTTAAGAGAGCTGTGGCTGTGAACCCTCTCCTCCCCCCGTACACACAGGTAAATATCAGAGTCAGCCAATGTCGCCAATACTACTCTCATACAAGGGTCAGGCACTGCTGGACTATAATAGATGGGTCAAGGACCATTCTACTGAGGGTCAGGCTAGGCTGGACATTCAATAACAGGCTGGACTTTGGCAAACTTGCTTGAAAGTCTGGCCAGCAAGAGTCCGTTGAAGGACTATACGGTAAAAAGGCTGCTGTTACAGTCAAGATACTCATATTTCAAGCCCAGAAAACTGTAATTAGCTTTCCAAGTTGTTTATTTAACAATATCCTGGCCTAGCAAGAAGCTGTCAGATGACATCTAAGAAAAATGGGGCTGTTAATTGATCAAGAGTGCTACATTGTCCTATTCCTCTTTTGAGGTGGGACCAAATTTGAAAAAAGAATAAACTAAAAAAAAAAGCCTTAAGATTGAAACAGTTGTAGATGACAAATTTAATGAGGAAGTCGTATTAATTAGTTTACAAATAGCCGCTGCACGAGCAGCACAAGCAGCTCGTGCAGCTGCTGCAGCTGACACTAGTGTCAGCTGCTGCTTGTGCTGCTCGTGCAGCGGCTATTTGTAAACTAATTAATACGACTTCCTCATCAAATTTGTCATCTACAACTGTTTCAATCTTAAGGCTTTTTTTTTGAGTTTATTCTTTTTTCAAATTTGGTCCCACCTCAAAAGAGGAATAGGACTCTGTAACAATGTAGCTCTCTTGATCAATTAACAGCCCCATTTTTCTTAGATGTCATCTGACAGCTTCTTGCTAGGCCAGGATATTGTTAAATAAACAACTTGGAAAGCTAATTACAGTTTTCTGGGCTTGAAATATGAGTATCTTGACTGTAACAGCAGCCTTTTTACCGTATAGTCCTTCAACGGACTCTTGCTGGCCAGACTTTCAAGCAAGTTTGCCAAAGTCCAGCCTGTTATTGAATGTCCAGCCTAGCCTGACCCTCAGTAGAATGGTCCTTGACCCATCTATTATAGTCCAGCAGTGCCTGACCCTTGTATGAGAGTAGTATTGGCGACATTGGCTGACTCTGATATTTACCTGTGTGTACGGGGGGAGGAGAGGGTTCACAGCCACAGCTCTCTTAAGGCAAAGCTTGCGCTTATAGAGCACTACTAGTGGGGGTTTGAATGAGGAGTCTATGGCGTTTGTCTTAAAAAAAAATAGCCATGGCACATGTCGATGTCGCTTAATTATGCTCATATCTCATGTCGATTTTAAGAATTGCTCATGTCACCTGTCACTATGTTTTTCAAGCTTCATGTCAAATGTCACTAGGCCTCATGTCGAATGTCGATTCTAAGAAACAGACATGTCGCCATCTCGAATTTAGTAGTCCACACCGCCGCTGCTGCTGCTGCTGCTGCTGCTGCTGCTGCTGCTGCTGATTTGCTGTTGCTGCTGCTGTTGGTGCTGCTGCTTGTGCTGCTCGTGCAGCTGCTGCAGCTGCTGACAGCTGCTGCTGCTTGTGCTGCTCGTGCAGCTGCTGCAGTTGCTGACGATGTCACGGATGCTGTTGACAGATGCTGCTGCTTGTGCTGCTCGTGCAGCTGCTGCTGCTGCTGACGATGTCACGGATGCTGCTGACAGATGCTGCTGCTTGTGCTGCACGAGACTGAGTAGCTGCTATTACTAATGCTACTAATACTAGTATGAGAAAATACATTTAGTCAGTTGATTAAATCAAGGAGGTTTTCTGACTTCAGTGGATCGTTTAGCCATCGGCCACGGGCAAAACTTGAAACCATTTTATACATGGGACAATTGGCAGAGTCGAAACATGTTGGTACGATGGGATCGATCATGTTCATCATCAGTTCAGGCAAAGGAAGTGTGTCGACAGCACGCGAAAACTTCATGTCTGGATGTTTCAACACAAGGCCTTTTATCACACTCACACAGCTGCTTTGAAGAGTGAATCCTTGACCAAACTTGAGCTTTTCCAACACAGCTTTGGCCTCTTTCTGTGCAGTAAGGGATCTCTCTTTCGGGTTCATCTCAGTGCTGTCTAGCATGTCCTCAAAGTCTTTAACATAATGTTCCAACGGGCTACAAATGATGTACTCCAGATCATCGTCCGTATATGTCGTCTCCTCGCACCATATTGTGTCTTCTCCTGTTTCGAATTCCGTCATTTTCTGAACAATCTCCTCGTGAGTGCCTTGCATATATCGAAGCTCCTTCAAAGACCTGATAACTTCTATGGCGAAGACTGAACAAATACCTGAAGGAATTTCACCACAGTCAGGCCAAGTATACGGAGCTAAGAAAAATAGCTCCAACAAAATCTTCTCCCTCTGTCCAAATGAAACTACTTCCGTTCCGATGAAGTTGAAGCATGCTTCTATCCATTGCTCCTTGGTGACGTCCTTCCAATGTTTCTTTACCTCACATGCATCATAGGGCACTGTTTCTCTTCCTGCTTCAAGTGGAAGTTGCTTTTTCTTTCTTGGACTCATTTGGAGAGAGTTTCGATGCTCTGTAGCGTCAACACTTCGATAAGAAAAGTAGCTGAAAATAGCAGAACTAACCATCATAACATTCTGAGCGAGCGTAGAGTGGACGATGCTACGATGATGAAGGGCGAGTCGAGAAAGTGTGATGGGTGAGAGCGGCGTTTCACTCCTTATGTACCCTGTCCTAGATAATCCTCTTAAACGGCTGAAAAGACTCTCTCAGTACAGAGTCTCTACTCAATTAAGAGATCTGTTAAGTAAGTTTTCACATGCTACCTGACTACTGCAGGTGGGTTTAGACTTAAGCAGCTTAGTGCACACACGTGTCTGTTAGAAAGCTACCTGCACACCTGCCTTCCTTTTTCACTAGTATTTACCCCCTGCCGACTTATAAGGCGCCTATACACGTGTCAGCCTCCTTATATACGCCTTCTTGCTTCTAGAGCTAAGCTACTTACCGTCGTTTTCAGCTGCCGCAGGCTGACTGGCAGCTATTTAAAAGAGAATACCCGTTACCTGTATAACGGATCAGGGGGTTATGAGATTAGAGTGTGTATACAAAAAAAGCTACAGGGGTCGTGAAGCAAGCGAGAGGGTGTCTGTCTGTGAGGTAGAGACGAGTACATGTGGTAAGCGACTTAAGTGTAAAACAAAAGCACCTCCTCTTGCCGTGGTGAGTGGAGCGGACGGCAGCTGGCTAGTTGAATAAGCGTCAGCTTAGAAGATAATCCGTCCACGGGCTGGCGCGTCACACCTGTCGTTAATCACCTCCTGTAGTCTTTGTATACACAGTTGACCTGGCTTTATCTCTTCACCAGCTATAATCCCATATACATGTAGCGCACGTTACACTTGTTATCCCTCTTTTCATGCTGATGGATGAGGGGTGGAAGGGTCCAGGTGAAAAGCAATTTGATTCCTCTCTGGAAGAGGGTGGGGCTCTAGGTGAAAACAAGCTTAGAACATCCGGATTAGCCGCTCTCTCAGCTATATAAAGAGCCTCAATTTTTCTTGGAACAGTACTTCACCTCTGCCCACTTCGTCTTGTTGTACACTATCAGTCACGAGGCAGACGCTCGAAGTAGCAGATCTTTGCAGTATGGTTTATACAGGGGTTACCTGCTAATAGGAGTTTGTCTAAAAAAAATGGGTGAGTAGATCGCTTTTTTCTAAAAAAACACTTAGAACACGGGTATGAATATGTAGCACTGTAAATAGTTAGTGTGAGTACACAGTAGAATCTACGGTACTATAGTCTTAACTGTCTAAAGACTGTGGAGCGCGTTAATGTGCGGTCTCCTTACTAATTTCACTTGACCAGGCTGGCAGGGTCAACTAGTCTAGGTAATTGCAACCACAAGGGTGGCTACTCAAGATCCAAGTAGACCTACTACTACGAGATTGTCTTTTGACCACTCTGCCGCCTGGTGATTACATGCTCTAGTCTAGCTCGCCATACCCTAGTATAGTTCTCCGCTCTTTTCGTCAGATGGCGCCACAATAGGATTTTTGTACATTTCTACGATACTCGCGAACATTTTAAACGCATAATGAACTATATAAGCAACAAAGCACACTTCTAATATATTGAATATAAAAAACCGCGCTCATCATCCCTCTAATCGCATTTTCCAGCCGCCGGCCAGCTGACTGCTGACGACAGGAGAGGGTGATTTTTTTTCTTTAGATTTAAGCCGCTTACCACACGCGCGCCCTCTAGTCACAGACAGAGTGACAGAAAGGGAGGGGGTCGCTTTGTTCACGCTACCTGTAGTTGTTTTTCTATACACACTCTAAGCCCATGACCTGCTAATCCTTTATACAGGTAACACGTGTTCAACTAATTACACTATTGTATGACAGTCGGTACACGGATTAATTTTAAACCACCCTCCCATCTGGATCCATGTCTGGTGGGTGGAAGGATCCAGCTGAAAAGCGTGATTAGGGCTTTTGTTTCTCTTATGATAGCAGCACGTCAGCATGCGACAGCTGAAAATGTCAGACTAAGTCGAATTGTTTGTTTACAAACAGTCACGTGTCACGTGGTGTTGTTTACAAACAAGAGAGCCACGTGGTGTTGTTTACAAACAAACCCTAAGTAGGTCACGTTACCCTAGTTACCAGAATGCCGGCTTCTGATTGGCTGAGCCTAAGTAGGTCACGTGACGTAAGTAAGTCACGTTACCATGGTTACCAGAATGCCGGCCTCTGATTGGCTGAGAGCTTCTAAGTAGGTCAGTAGGTTACCCAGAATGCACCACTAATCCCCTAAGTAGGTCACTTCCGGTCACGTGACCAAATGGAGGCCTCTGATTGGCTGCAGGGTTACCCAGAATGCACCACTAATCCCCTAAGTAGGTCACTTCCGGTCACGTGACCAAATGGAGGCCTCTGATTGGCTGCAGGTCGATTGAGTAATAAACAGTACTTAACTATAGTCCCGTTCCGATACATACTATACTACTACCATACTACACATAGGCCTAGCTATCAAGTAAAGGTGTTAATTACACAGTAGACCCCCTAGCTATAGTTAAATTACCCCTTTGATCTAGATAAGAATTTGTCTGTAGTTGAATGTGTATTGACCATGAGAAAATATGCTCTTCTCCCAGACCATACATAGCAGAAGGCACTGAAGCTATGTTGGGCGTAGGGCTAAGACTGCCTTTCCCTAGATTATGCTTCCTACAGGTGTGCATCGGCCAATACACACCCTAAGATCAGGTGGGCAATAAAACATGAAAGGGGTCATAAACAATTTGGGTGTAGTTCTATGTATATTCCTCAATACACAAGGCCTCCCCATGTCTATGATTAGGGTACACCAGCCTCTAATAGGCTATAAAGACAACCAATCAATTTTGCTATCATGTATGAAGGATGCTGCCCAGTAGTTCTTTGTGTGACAGGCCTGGAGCTAATCACTTGTTCGTATACTACTCACAAGATGGCGCGCCGGGTAACAGTTAGGCCATATAGATCCACCAGATGGTAGCACTACGCTCCGTAAGATTTAAGCTCTACTCACAGCCCGATAAACTCCCAATTACAGTTTATTCTAATAATTATGAAAAGATACAGGTGTTTTGATAATTAGATAAACATAATCAACAACTATCTCAATCATATTGTCGGACATAAATGACATTAATACCAACATTAGCGACCGTACTATGTTCAGTTTTGATAGCACACCACTTTTGTGTTTCTAGTAAAATCATAACAACATTCCTTAGCCATAGGAAGGGTAAGATCATACTTTTAGGGATCACTTCTATAGTATGTATCGCCAGGACGTCAGGTAAAACTGACTCCGGATTGCAAACCACGATGAAGAGTTGCAGTGGTCTTTCCTGAGCGTGAAGCGGGTGGCAGGAGTCTACTCTCGTAGACACACTGCCACCATTGAGGAACGTTCCCCCGGGTTTTCGACCTGGTGGGAGGGAGAGTCCACATGCTGAGTGGTTGCAATCAAACTTTTTTCTCTAAACCAAAAATACGCCCCCAAACCATCTGATGGTGAGAATAACCGACGGCCACGGACGTTTTCACCATGATGGTTCTACAACGGCAAAGCCAAGGGGGCAGGAGTGGAACCGTTCTCACCCCGCAGATATGGCACCCGAAATATAATTCACTAAGTTGTACACGTTAGTATACCCCACCCCTGACCGCCATAAAGAACGGAGTTTTGTTCTCCAGCTGATATGTTTGATACCCTTTAATGTCACTTCCCCAAAGATATAGCTTCACAAATATATATATGTCATGATTCTGAAATATAATGATTATCTAAGTCCCAATCGATCAGTAGATCTATAGATTAAAATCTCTCAGTACATACAAATTTCAGAATGGCATAGTTTTTGTTATATTTGTTTATTTCACATGACTTAAACAAAGCTTGACAATATACATCACACATTCCATACCTTAGTGTGGTTATCGTGCACTAAGCACATCATAATCAATATGCACAATATATGTATAAGTTATATTACGACATCAATATTGCATTCTCTATCAAACCAATCATCATACGCACATTGTCATTCTTCCTCTTTGAGTTGCTGTGTACGTATATTTACACCATAATCATTATACCGAACCACGGTCAATATATTCCTAAGTATGACCAATCAGAGATGTCACCAAGTCGTTGAAAATCTCTTTTATAGAGGCTTTACATAATTTAATATTATAGAAATTTCAGTCAAAAAAGGGGAAACACCTACAAGAGTAGGAAACGTGGCATCTCTGCAAATGAAAGACTAATAATTTACTAGCTATATTCATTGACCCATAACGTTATAGTCGCAAAGTCAATGACCTAAAGCGAACTTGGAAATTACATATAAGATCATATTCTCGATATCAACTGATGAAACAGTGGCGCTTATTAGCATTGACTACATTTATATATACATCTATTTGTACATGTATGATATGAAGTTATAACTAAGAACGGCAGAAACAGTCACAGAGAATTGACTGCAGTTTGCTTTACATTGCGAGTTCTATATTATACAATATCAATAAGGAGGTTAGTAAGACTAGAGTAGTATGACATGGCTCCTATCGTCCCTCCACTGTCTTGTCACGGGCAATCACTGATTCATCAAACTTGATCATGAATGTTGTTCCTTTGTGCCAATGTGCGGTCACCTTCGCAGGCTTGAAAACAAAATATTATAAATCATTTATTTTTGATAATCAGAAACAAGCTTATTTCTTTTTGTTGAGAGTATATTACATGTGCATAAAGGTCCACTCTTACTCAATAACAGAGCCATAAATAATATGAAGGAAAATGATACTGAGAATAAAACTGAAAAGACAGTCAGTTCAAAAGTCCTATTGGAGCTGAAGGATTTAATAAGGTATTTGTTGCCTAATATCATTGTCAGATGTGGCAGCTAACTTATGCTATCCTGAATGATATTATGGTATAGGGGGATATGCCACAAACCAACAAAATACCAACTGTTACAAATCTGAAATTCTCTGACATTTCCCTGACCTGGAACGAAAGAAAATGTCCCTGACATTTTCCCTGATGACGGCAACCCTTCTCTACAATCGGACTGAGTGTCCATACAGGTACATACAGACTGACATGGGAGCACTTACGAAGTTGCAGCCACACAGCACGGCCTCCAGGATCCCCGCCATGAAGGCGGCACAGTTCAGGCTCCCTGTAAAACCAACAGCCGCATTATGGACAGGTCCTCTACAGATGTAGCTTACTTCTCTACTTTATTCCAGAGGTTATTTCAATGGCATACAGTTGTTTTGGAATAACATTATTTTTTTTTTTTCTAACTCACCTTTATCTTTTGGGACGGAAATGAATTTGTTCACCAATGGCTCCTTTTCAATAATATAGTCTGAAATAATATGTTAAGGAACAAACCGCTTTGCTCTATGAGGTTTTCATATCTTTTACGTACATAAAAGGAATTTTTTACTTTACAAAATCAAAGTTTACAGATACAAGACATTGTGATGTCTCAAGAAAGGATACAGGTTTTCTCGTCATCATTTGCGTGCTCTAATTTATCAGCTTCCTTTCCAAATAGACTCTGAAAAACATGAGAAAATATGTTATCAAGAGAGAAGGCAATCGCCATCTACTTTTAAATCCACATATTTATTATAATTGGCAATTTATTGCACATACAGGGTAATATGAGCAATACAAATGTGCGCCTGGTAGTGGATACGATATCCTATTCCATTAATCCAAGATATTTCTTTTATCATTTGTATATTTCTTCGAAAGATATATCAAAATTATAATGACATGTTCGCTCTTACTCACCTTCCATAAATTTGCTTTGATAAATAAAAGCATATTGAGTAACTTAATTTCTCTTTTAAATCCTTTCTCTCGTAGCACCAGGACGTCCAGCACACGAACACCAACGTGTTGTCCCATTTCCGAGAGTCTAGTAAAAGGAAAAGCATGCTGCGTTATCCATTGGCACATATACGTGTCAATTGTTAACCTTACAGGATGCTTTGTTTGAACATGTGAGTCCTAATTTAAGTTCATTGTCTCTATTTCTGAGTTCAATTATATGCTTCTTCTTTTTTAAACACTACTGGGATATTCTAGTTACAATGATACTGTTTCGATGGATAAGGAGGAAAAATAGTAACGTTTTATTGTTTTATCATGGTTAAAACTCACTTGGTCTGTAACTCTGGCACCGTGTGGACGCGATTTTGACAATATTGCACAATCTCGGAGAACAGCAAAGCAAAGGTACTGAGGTGCACCTGTAACAGAAACCATATATGGCATATGCCGTCTTAGTTAGGGATGCAACCGGTTGTGTAGCCCTACACCCCTAAAATCAATATGGTGACATGGGCATTTCTTAGAATCGCCATGGGACATGGCCATCCTAGTGACATGTGACATGGGTTATTTCAGTGTTGCCGAAAACTTTTTTTGCACACAGGCCAATGTGGCCTGTGTCGCGAGATCTTACACAGGCCATTTGCCTTCTACACAGGCCATATTGGCCCCGTTTTACATTGGCCCCGTTTTCATATAAATGAATACAAAACATAATATTTCTTTAATAACACCTTACAAAATCGATTTGAAAATGCTTAAATTTATTTCATAGATGCTGCTCAGTTGGATGTACCTAACTTGGCATCTAATTAGACTAATATGAATATTTGAAAAAATCTTTGACTGTTGGAAAGCTGAGATCATGGCCAGCCATTCTGGCTGATGTCTGATGGCCTCACATCGGCCATTATGATTCTACATCGGCAAAAGCTGATGTGCCGATGTCATTTCGGCAACACTGGTTGTTTCCTGAATGCGACATGGGACAATGATGGGGCTCAGTGACATGACAAATTCAGCCTTACAAATTTCGACCCATCCTGAGGGGGGGGGGGGGGTAAACATATCCTGATCCTCTTAGTCTTAACAGCAAAAAAGAGCTAGCACATTGAATATCATAAGGGAATGTAAATTTTTTAGTAACCGGACTGTCAAGGTGGTATTTTTTTGTGGGTGACGGAGGGGGGGGGGCTCAATTTGTACACCAGTTGGTCACCGGATGGATATTTGTAACTGCATATCACTTTGTCACAAGTTTGTGAAGGTTATGAATAAAGACTTAAAAAAAAATTGCCTGTCTTGCCACTCTTGGCCATACCGGTATATATGTATTAAATACATATCATTCATAATATCATATGCATGGTGTAGAGACTGAGTGTCCTAAATGAGGCTTATCTGTGCAGCAGCGATATAAAGTACAGGGATTCGCAAGTAGGCCTGCTGGCTCACCCTCAGTGACATGGCTGACAGTAGCGCCACCTCCAGGGAGGTGGCAAAAAACGGAACTACATGTGATAAGTGACCTATGGGGGAGAGTTTTTCTTTGCCACTTAGAATTTTCGTATCGAAATAATTCAAAGATGGTTGGAAAGCCCTGATTTCATACTTTGGAACTGAAAAGGTTTCTATTTGATATTAGATAAGGAACAATTTTTTTGGGGGGTGGGAATTTTGGTGATTTTTTGGAAACATTCCAAAATTTGGGGGCCCTATTGTCAACACACCCCATTTCAATATTGTAATGAAACATGGCCAGTTAAATACTACACATCAAGATCTTTCTAGCACTTTTTGAATCAAAGTGCTCCGATAATTCTAAGTAGGACAAAATAATTATCTCCAGTTGGTCATTATCAGAGAAAATGTCCGGTTTGAAGGGTGACGGCCTGGTCGGTGATCCAAAGGGGAGAGTTTTTCTTTGCCACTTAGAATTTTCGTATCGAAATAATTCAAAGATGGTTGGAAAGCCCTGATTTCATACTTTGGAACTGAAAAGGTTTCTATTTGATATTAGATAAGGAACAATTTCTTTGGGGGGTGGGAATTTTGGTGATTTTTTGGAAAAATTCCAAAATTTGGGGGCCCTATTGTCAAAACACCCCATTTCAATATTGTAATAAAACATGGCCAGTTAAAAACTACACATCAAGATCTTTCTAGCACTTTTTGAATCAAAGTGCTCGGATAATTCTAAGTAGGGTAAAATAATTAGCTCCAGTTGGTCATTATCAGAGAAAATGTCCGGTTTGAAGGGTGACGGCCTGGTCGGTGACCCAAAGGGGAGAGTTTTTCTTTGCCACTTAGAATTTTCGTATCGAAATAATTCAAAGATGGTTGGAAAGCCCTGATTTCATACTTTGGAACTGAAAAGGTTTCTATTTGATATCAGATAGGGAACAATTTTTTGGGGGGGTGGGAATTTTGGTGATTTTTTGGAAACATTCCAAAATTTGGGGGCCCTATTGTCAAAACACCCCATTTCAATATTGTAATAAAACATGGCCAGTTAAAAACTATACATCAAGGGCTTTCTAGCACATTTTGAATCAAAGTGCTCTGATAATTCTAAGTAGGACAAAATAATTTTCTCCAGTTGGTCATTGAGAGTGTAATTTGCATCACTGCCAGTAGTTCCTTATTCTCTCACCAGGTGACCCATGGCAGAGAGATTAGACTAACTCAGTGGACCCTAACGGTACTAAGGCCTAGACTCGGAGCGAGATTGGCCTTAGCATCATACAGTTATGCTAATGAGAAGATGGAGCAAAAGCGGATCCATTTCTGATTGGCTGGCTATATAGACTGGTATGAGCAGGGTCAGCTAATACACATCCACTAATTACCAGCAATTAAGGGATTAAAAGCATGCCTCGGGCTTGTGTATTCGGAAATACACATTCAACTACAAAGGGATCTTATAGTTTGACAATTGAATACACATATTTATTCTGTGTATTCCACCCTTATAATGTCAAGGCCGAAATTATATGATACCTACGCTATATCTGCAAGTAGCGTGGGTGTCCAAGTTAAGATTAGACTGCTATGCTATGGCGATTCTCATCCATTGTACTATACCCCATGTGTGCAGTGACACTCGCAGACGCCACAGTAGTCAGACTCAAAGTGACATACCGGTATGTATGTCAGATATACTGAGACAATGAATGATTGAATTTGAATGAATGACAGTGACAAACTAGTGACTAGACAGTGAAGGCCCTGTGGGAGATGACACACTGATCTCAGTTCGGGCTCCCACGTATCCCGGCTCGGCAGGACCCAGACTGGTAAACAGTGTGCCACCGTGTGACCAGGAAGAAATAAACAATATTGACTTCTACCTTTCTGGTGTGATACTGACAGTGACTGAGTGAGACTGACACACCTCCCGTTTTGGTTTGAGCCGATCGAGGACGTTGCGCCATCGTTTCAACTTATAAGTTGGAAGAAATCAATCTCAGTTGTCCGTAGCCTTTAACAATTTAGTTTGTTCACATATTTACCTCAGATTTCCCTTTGCTGAGCTGTTTTTCCAAGATACTTGATTGTTTTGGTCTTGTTCCTAAACTCGCCATGTTGACGGAAGTGGGTGGTGTCTCATGCTTTGTACGCCGACCAAAGAACTCGATGAAGCCACCTGGCGGGAGGAAGATTTCCCGCGCGTTTTGGCTCCCTGCCGGATAACCTGACTTGGGCTCTGTCTTCTCAACGACGTGCTCAGGGGCAGATCCCGGAGGGGGGGGGGGGGGGGGGGTTCTGTATATTTTAAAGTGGATGGTTCAACACCCCCAATGCTGAAGGTATTACAGCGCTCCTTCTTTCCCTAATTCCTGGATCCGCCCCTGCGTGCTACACCTTCTTGATCTTCTACAGGCCTATTTAGGGAGTGTTCATTTATTAATTACAGGGGGGGGGTGGTGAGATTTCGCGCGGAGGGGTGAAAAAATTTTACGCCGCCCCCTCGAGAGCGCGTGTAACGTTACGCGCCCCCCTCGCCGAAGGCGGCGAAATTTTTCGCCCCCCCCCCCCCTTTGAACTATAGTAACACGCTGACTTTTTGGCAAAAAAGGGGCTTAAATTTTTACGCCCCCCCCCCTCAAGAGGGGTCAGAATTTTTTACGCCCCCCCCTCAGAAGGCGTCGGAAATTTTTACGCCCCCCCCCCCCCAAACCCACCCAAGTAACATGCCCAACTGGCGCCCAGTTGGGTTTACCTTGGGAAACCTAGGGCTAGACTGGGCTGTGTTTTGGGCTGGGCAAATCCATGGGCTTCAGTTGGGCCCCAGTTGGGCTAAGTGAATTTTATAACATGCCTTGTAAATATCCCTGACATCTTGAATCATGCTCTCTATGAATAAATTTCCAAGTATGAACATGTTATATTCACTATTTGGTAGGAAATATATGATTGGGCTTTAGGTGGGCTTAGACTGGGCCAATTTTCTTTTTCAGAAATGCTTTATGGAAGTCCCTAACAGTGTGAATCAAACTCTCCTTTTGAAAGAAAATTAATTTGAAATTTTATAATGGTGATTTTGCTGGAAAATCATAGTTGGGCTTTTGTTGGGTTTTATGTGGGCCTCCCTACAAGTAGTTCACAACGTTGACACTAGATGGCCATATGGTTCTAAGCGTTGACACTAGATGGCCTCTGTATACAATGTAGAGAGAAATCCTCCAATTCACGATCACTTCTTAATAAACACAATACAGCCAAAATATGCCATGCAGTTAATACATGTATAAGAATGAAGATATTTCAATGCAGTTTGGATAATATACGGAAGTTACCATTATATTGTGTAAAGTTATGTAGAAAATGAAGTATTCACCTGGAGACCCCTATCCTGTGGTTCAAAATGAACTATAAGACATGGACCCACATATCCCAAAGATATCAGCTAAAGATCTAATGGCTAGAATGAAATAGTATCTAGACTTACTAAAATAGCCACTTGCACAAGTCCTATCTTTGCTGACTTGAACCTGATGAATACATTTTCTATCTTTCATGTAGAAAATGTATGACATGAAAGGCTTCCTGCAGGGATATGCTAGCTGAATCCTACTTGGGCCAGCCCAACCTGTGCCCATCCTAAGCCCAGTTAGATATTAGTCATTAAATTAATATATTGCTATATACTAATTAAAATCAATTACTAGACTGCCCTATTATGTAAGTTGTAAACCTAAAATATGAAAGTGGGGTCCGTCCGGGGCCCAGTCGGGGCCCAGTTTGGGCTAGCCCGCTTGGGCGCGGACATTTGCCCAGTGCCCGTTCTCGCAGGGCCCCAGTCGGGCAGCCCAACTGGGGCCCAGTTGCCAGCCCAACCGGGGCCCAACTGGGGCCCAGTTAGGTTTGCTACTTGGGCACCACCCCCCCTGTAAATAATAAATGAACACTCCCTTACACCATCTACTATGATCTACAGTGTACCTGCTGGATAACAATCACACATTCTCCACCATTTATTTTTCTATCCTAGGCTGAATACCAATAGACTAAATACAATATAATTCACGGTCCGCGATTTAGTTTGTTTTTATTTTAGCCCTTCCCTAAATATTTTTTTTGGGTCTTTATGAAAAGAAATATTATTAGGGCCAATACATGTATAATCATAGGCTAATGATGCAGGGCCGGATCCAGGGGGGGCGCAAGGGGGTCTAACACCCCCAATACTGTAGATATTACAGCGCCCCGACCCCCCCCCCCCCCCTTTTCCAAAATTCCTGGATCCGCCACTGTGATGAATTAGCTGTAGCTATGCCTATGAAATCGTGATTAAAAAGTTTATTGGTCATATTGTATGGTCATATTATAAAATATTTATGTTTTCTTAGTATATAGGTGTATAGCTCCCCCTCAAAGGTTGTAGTTTGTCTGGCCCTGTCCCAACGTATGCAAAATCACGCGCTCAGAATCTGTTTAAGAACCGGCATACGTACCACCAGTGTTATTGATCTACATAAAAACTGTAAGGTAGAATTCCTTGCAAGGAAACGTAAACTACAGTTATTAGCTTTAATGTGGAAGAAGGCTCACTCTGGCGAGGCCCTGGAGCAAATCAATGTCAGGACTAGAGGTGATTTAAAGATTAAGTTCGCCAAACGACGCGCAAAAACTAGCTTTTACCAGAAGTCTCCTTACTACTGGGGGGTTACATTATGGGATTCACTAGATAATGCCACACAACGCCTGCCAACCAAAAGGCGCCTCAAACATGCAATAGAGAAGCTCCCTCTACCAGACTAAACCTGTGAAAAATTGCAAACATTTCTAATTGCTATATCACCCTTAGTAGTATAGTATGTATCGGAACGGGACTATAGTTAAGTACTGTTTATTACTCAATCGACATGCAGCCAATCAGAGGCCTCCATTTGGTCACGTGACCCGTTGCCATGGTAACGTGACCTACTTAGGGCTCTCAGCCAATCAGAAGCCAGCATTCTGGGTGACCTACTGACCTACTTAGAAGCTCTCAGCCAATCAGAGGCCGGCATTCTGGTAACCATGGTAACGTGACCTGCTTACGTCACGTGACCTACTTAGGCTCAGCCAATCAGAAGCCGGCATTCTGGTAACTAGGGTAACGTGACCTACTTAGGGTTTGTTTGTAAACAACACCACGTGGCTCTCTTGTTTGTAAACAACACCACGTGACACGTGACTGTTTGTAAACAAACAACTTATATATAAAAATAAACACAACAAGTTCCATGTTATGTTAAAATTATATTTTCAAAAAAAAAAGCACATCTGTTACAGCGTCTATGTGTAACTACGCGCGTTCTCATTCAAACACTATAACACTATCATACCGTAGCAGCAGCAGGTAGGACTGGAAGAAAAGCAAGCGCACGAGCAGAAGCGACGACACCAGTTGCACCATCCGGCCGTCGCGTTGGTAGCCCTACTACTCGTCGCGCGTTCAACTGGAGGTTTAAGAGTGACAAATGACGATTCTTTGTCGACGCGACTGCTAACATCAGCATCGGCAGCAGCATCGGCAGCATCGGCAGCAGCATCGGCAGCAGCGGCAGCAGCCTCGGCAGCAGCGGTAGCAGCAGTAGCAGCAGCTGTAGCAGCAGTAGCGTGAGCATTAGCAACAACAGCAGCAGCGACAGTAGCAAGGGCGGCAGAGCGGGCACTAGCAGCGTTATCAGCGGCGTCATCGGCAGCCGCAACAGCATCAGCAGCAGCAGCGTCGGCATCGGTGGCATGAGTAGCTGCATCGGCGGCAGCAACAGCAGCAGTCACAGCCGCAGCGGCAACAACAACAACGTCATCACAACCAGCGTCACTAACAGCCGCAGTAAATGCAGCAGTAGCACGCTGAGCAGCACTAGCAGCAGCAGTAGCAGAGGCTACAGCATCAGCTTCACATTCGCGCGCCGCTTCGTCATTCCGCTTCATGTCACGGTAGCAACTTTCCATCATGGGGATCTGCAAATTGAGGCGCGGTGCTGGTGGTGGTAGTAGTAGTAGTAGTAGTAGTAGTAGTAGTAGCGTGAACGATGATGACGATGCCGAATACGGTTTCACTCCCCCTTATATACCCTTACTCCCCCCCCTTTTTTTTCAAGCCACCGGCCAGCTGCCCCCTCACGGCAGGTCTTTAGATCAGCCTTAAGTCGCTTACTACGCGGCTCATCATCCCTCTAATCGCATTTTCCAGCCGCCGGCCGGCTGACTGCTGACGACAGGAGAGGGTGATTTGTTTTTCTTTAGATTTAAGCCGCTTACCACACGCACACCCTCTAGTCACAGACAGAGTGACAGAAAGGGAGGGGGTCGCTTTGTTCACGCTACCTGTAGTTGTTTTTCTATACACACGCTGAGCCCATGACCCGCTAATCCTTTATACAGGTAACACGCGTTCAACTAATTACTCTATTGTATGACAGTCGGTACACGGATTTAATTTTAAACCACCTTCCCATCTGGATCCATGTCTGGCGGGGTGGAAGGATCCAGCTGAAAAGCGTGATTAGGGCTTTTGTTTCTCTTATGATAGCAGCAGGTCAGCATGCGACAGCTGAAAATGTCAGACTCGCCGCTCCTATAAAAGACTGAGATGCGTCTCTCTTTCCACACACCCTTCTACCATCGCCGCCGACACCGCCACCGCCGGCCAGCCGACCGCCGCCACCGCCTGCAGTCACCGCCATCACACCAGCAGGGAATTTCGAGCTGAGTCTGCTTATTGCTTATTTTTTTTGTTTGAGCTTTTTGTTTTTTAAATTTTTTTATTTTCACTCAGTCTTTTTTGTTCCGGAGGAAAGAAATATGGCGCTGCAGAGGGCGCAGAGTTTCTAAAAGACGGTCGCGCGAACAAAGTGCTCTCTTCAACTGCCCGGCTATTTTTTTATCTCAAAGGAGAGAGCGTCACGTAGTTGAAGTTCACGCTTCTCTTGAAGCGTACCGAATTCTCGAGAAATGCAAAGCTGAGCGCCATCGTCGTTATACAAGGGCGGAAAAGGAAAACGTAGCGACATGGCCGAGAGCCGTCTTCTCAGAACAGCATTTACTCTACTATTGCATAACAGCCGCTCTCAGCGCCCCCACTCGTTGGGCGTTTCATGAAAAGAAAGAGCGCCGCTACTCTCCTCACCCTGCCTCCTCTTATAAAGTGAGAATAAGTGCTATGAAACGATTCGACAAGCCGATCGGTTTCTTGGGAGCGACTGCAGCTCCCACTCGGTGGGCGCGCGTTGTGGCCGACGTGAACACGGTCTCTAAACGTTTCGACGTCGTCACTTGTTATCCCGCATATTGCAACGCAGCCGAATTGAAGAAGATAGGGACGCACTATTTTAAACCATACGCTCCAATATGTATTTGTCACCGCCGCGCTCACACGCCTTATTGCTTTTTCGAGACGATCGTGTCACAACACAGAAATAGAAAAAAAACCGGCAAAGCGACGAGCTTTGCCTAAATGATCAAAAAAAAAAAAAAAAAAAAAAAAAAAAAAAAAATTAATCTCCTCCTCCTCCTCCTCCTCCTCCTCCTCCTCTTCCTCCTCCTCCTCCTCCTCTTCTTCTTTTAAAAAAAAAAAATAAATATTTGTATCAGACTCCTCTGGAGTCTGATACAAACATTTATGACTATTGAGTGAAAATAGAATTTTATCGCAAAAAAAAAAGAAAAAAAAGTCACTTCTGCCGCCGCTACTGTGACACCGGCCGGTATCAATAACAAGGTCGGCTGACTTTTCTCCACAACCATTCACTACCGACCGTTCGAGTGAGAAACACAGCAGACAGTCAGACACACAACCGCTCTCTGACGCGTCCTGAAAAAAAACAAAAAAAATGTCCAGTAGGAAAAGCAAACTCTTCACAGAAATTCATTTCGACGCTCGACTACAAGGACCCTTTAGTTGTATCATTAGCGGTCCGTCGGGTTGTGGAAAATCGCGCTTGGTGGATCAATTTCTGAGCGACGTGAACAATTTGGTCACGCCGCCGGTGGAAAAGACTTTTTACCATTACGGCGAGTGGCAACCTCTGTTTGAAAAAATGCAAAATCAGTACGGTGTGGAATTCAGAGAAGGTCTTCCTAGCAAAGAGTCTATAGCGGGAGACGTGGAAGTAGCAGAAGACGCTTTACGACCCCACACTCTACTGATATTGGACGATCTGATGAGCAGTTCCAATCAGCAAGTGGTAGCCGACATCTTTACTAAATACTCGCATCACTGGAACGTGAGCGTCATATACATCACTCAGAACCTATTCCAGAAATCACCCGACTTTCGAACTATGAGTCTGAACGCTCACTACATGATCGTTTTCAAGAACCCGCGCGACATGGGGCAAATAGCTAGTCTGTCTCGCCAGGTGTTTCCGTCCAACGCGGCGGCCCTCTCTAGTATATTTACCCATGAACTCAAGTGACCTCACTCATACCTCCTTCTGGACTTCAAGCAGTCAACACCTGACGATCTGAGAATACGCTCCTCTTTGACGTCCATACACTCTCAGCTAGTGTTCGTACCGCTAGACAAAAAAAAGAACAAGAGAAAGCAGTAGCAAAAAAATGTCTTCTCATCTACTCGAAAGACACTTTGGTACTCTCAAGCACTTAGCTAAGTGCTCGCCAAAGGACTGCTCGCATCTAATAGACTCTGGAAGCGACGATCTGATCGCAGCGTTAAGTGAGATCTGTCACAATTTACTGGTAGGGAACATCCCGCTCAGCGACAAACAACTGGACAAGCTTCGAGAATCGGCTGACGTGTTGAGGGAGGTCGGCAAAAAATCTACGCCCATCAAAAAAAAGAGACGCGTCTTGGTACAAGAGGGAGGTTTCCTCATTCCGGCTCTCATAGGGATGGCCTTACCGCTTATAAAGAGCATTCTCCGTATATGAGACACCTCATTCGACACCTACTCGCCGACAGCACCACCACCACCACCACCACTACCGCCACCACCAGCGTCATTGCCACCGTCGTCCCCATGACGGACTCAGAGCAGCAACAACACTACAAACGTTTAGCGCTCGTGGATCCTGAGACGCTCTACAAATCATCACGAGCAGGTCTACTTCATCATGTGCCCGCTGCTGCTGCTACTACTAGCGCTGCTACTACTGCAGTCGCTGCTGCTAGTACTTCTACTGCTCCAAACCTTCCTCCTCTTCCTGATGAGCGCACTGAAAAGAACGAGAGTTCCGCTCCTGCCACCGCCGCCCGCCTACCTGCCGACATGGCCTATTACCACAAGCAGGCAGAACAGTCCCTTCATCCCGACGCGGCCTTGCACCAGGTGCTACAGTTTATCTACAGGGACTTGGATTTAGTGTTGAACGACCCCACTTTGGAATCGCGCGAGAAAATGTTGAAATACCGAAGGTTGTTGAATAGATTGCAATTTTTTCTCGCGAATCCCCACAACAGCAACATCTCTTCGTCCTACTCTTCTTCGCCCCCGGCTCACCTCCGTCAGTCTGCTGAAGAGGCCAGCGCGTCCCTACTCGAGCGGTTGGTGAACCAAGTTCCCAAGAGGAATCGCACTCGGACCGTGGCGCTGTACAAACAATTGGAGAAATCCGGTGTGATCAAGTGGAACGAGGATGATGCGGTGCGCGAGATGTCGGGTCGGAGAATACCACCTGAGCATCGCATCAACATAGTGGACTTACTGAACGACGCTGCCAGGTTCAGGAAGACGGCGCCCAGACCGGCGGGCTACTCGCCGTTCACGAAAGCGCTGCGCGAAGCAGTTCCCACAGACTCCTTGATCGGAAACCATCTGTATAAAGCGAGCGGACCTGGCCGAAGTTTGGACACACGGCTTGCTGACAGAGGTCGGAAACGACCGAGCTTCGACTCGGAAGAAAGAGAAGCAGCAGCAGCAGCAGCAGCAGTAGCAGCAGCAGACTCTTCTCTCCAGGTGGACGATCAATCCTCTGACGACGAGGAGGACGACAGTGAACTTTTCCAAACTCCGACTTCCTATAGGAGCGTGGCGAGTAAGAAAAGGAGAGGGCGCAACCGCCTAGCGGCGAGCTCGTCGTTCACGCCCTCAACAGGCCCACCATGGGCAAACCAGTGAAGAGACTGACCAAGAAGGAAAAAGAAAAGAAGCGCGTAGTAGCTAGATATACCGACGTCAAAGCGCCCTCCAGTTTCACTAGCGTGACTAAACTCCAGAAACATCATTTTCGCCACCTGAACCCGGCCGTCATCCGAGATGCTTTAGTGTCGCTGGACGCCTACACTAAACATAAACCCATTCGGAGAAAATTCGCAAGGAACAAGACTATAACCGGCGCAATCGATCAGCAGTGGCAGATAGATCTGATGGACATGCAAGCTTTGGCGTCTCACAACGACCGCTTCCGGTACGTGGTGACGGCGATCGACGTTTTCTCTAGGTACGCGTGGGCCGTTCCCATTAAATCCAAGAGCGGCGCTGATGTCACCGAGGCCTTCCGAGAGATGACAGGCACTGGCAAGAGACGACCGCGCACTGTTCAGACAGACAAGGGGAAAGAGTTTTTGAACAAGATCACTTGAAGAGCGAGGGCATAGAGTTCTTCACTGGCGAGAACGACGACATCAAAGCTAGTCTAGTGGAGCGCTTGAACCGCAGTCTGAAGGAGAAGCTGTGGCGTTATTTCACACACAAGCGCACGTATCGCTACGTAGACGTACTGCACCATGTAGTGTCTTCTTACAATCGCACTCACCGCAAGACGTTGAAAATGGCGCCGGCTCAAGTCAGCTCGGAAAACAGCGAAACAGTTTTCTACCGACAAGATCTCCCAACTAACAAACAAATCGACGAAATATGGAAAAAGAAGAAAAAAACAAAGACGTCCGCCGTCGACGTCATCGCTCCGGGTGACAGAGTGAGGATGTTGAGAACTAAAGGCGCCTTCGACAAAGGGTACGAGGGAAACTGGCGCGAGGAAGTGGTCGACGTTGCTAAGACGTTGGGAAGCAGAGGGTTCGAGCTGAAAGACGACAAGGGCGAGGAGATAAAAGGCGTCTTCTACCCGGAAGAGGTTCAGAAGGTGTACAAGAGTCGTTACGACAACAACTACCTGATAGACGAGGTGTTGCGCCGCAAGACCGTCGACGGTAAAGAGTTAGCTTTCGTACGTTGGTTAGGTTACGACGACAAGTTCAACGAGTGGATCCCCGTCAAAAAAATAACGTAGAAAAAAAAAAAAAAAAAAAAAAAATGAACATCACTCTACCTAGCAACAGCTCTATGGAGTATTATCCTGACAACAGCTTGACGTCTTTCCGAACTCACTTCGACTCGCCGCTCCTTCTGCCCGAAGCGTACGAAGCGGCTCTGACTGAGATCATCCTCCCTACAGAATGGACTAACGTGCACGACGACGACTTGATCATCGTTGTTCCTCTGCGCACCAAAGGTTCGCTAGAGGAGGCGATCCAGGTTTTAAAAGAAACTAAAGTCTCCGAAGGAAAAAAACCACAGGTAGACTGGAAGAGAATGAAAAACGCGAACGGTCTGAGCAAGCTAACGTTCAGCTCAAAATTCCCGCTGAGCTGGAAGGAAGCGAGCTATGTAACGGTGGAAGAGATATCAGACACGTCGGAAGAGCAGCAATTGAAACCGGAAACAAAAAGGTTCAAGAGAGAGGTCGACTTGAGACAGACGAATGCCGTATACAAGCAGTTCTTGTCCCCGGTGGTGAAGAAGAAGACGATCAGCCATGAAGCAAGACAGATGATCGAAAAGATGGAGAAGGACATGGGAGTGCGCAGTTTCATGCCAAACATATTCGAGATACCTCCTATTTTCACCGGAAGCAACCACACCCTAATCGAGCGCTTGAGTGAGACGTTGCGAGATGACAGACTAGAGGGCGACAGCTTCTTGCTCAAACCGATGCGGATCTTATCGTACGACGCCAAGACGAAACGCGTCACCATCAAACCGCCGAGACACTGTGCTGTCCTGCTGAGTCAGCATCTCGCATGCGTTCTAGGCTTCGGAGAGAAGACGTGTTTCGCGTCGCCGACTACCGGCGCCTACTCGATGGATGTTTACGGGGACGTGCACTCTGTGTACATATACACCGACATGATCCAGGAGAGACGTGTGGGCGACATGCAAGTGCCGCTGTTGCGCTGCGTGGCGGTGGACAGAGGCGGAAAGCGTCGAGGTGGCGTGCAAGCTATCAGTTTTCCCCATTTGGATTATTTCCCCTTGAAATCCAAGAGGTTTACCGAGGTCGGCATCTATTTAAGAGACCGATCCGGTCATTCCATCCCATTCGGTAGAGGCGAGGTGACCGTGACACTTCATCTGAGACCTATTGAGCGCTGAAAGAGAGAAAAATGATGCGTCAACGCGTTCCGTACTTTCCACCCAGGCGCACCGTCGGCAGAGGGTACAGCGATTACTACAACGCGCAGCTGGGCAACGGCGTCAACGTGTACAGCGGGCGCTCTTTCCAGAGCGGGCACGGTTTGGGCGGCGCTCTGTTAGGTCTGATGCGCTCGGCTACCCCGCTATTGAAGTCGGTGGGAAAAACGCTGCTCCGCGCCGGTGTGGGCGTAGCTAAAGATGTGCTGGCGGGTCGGACTTTAAAGAGCAGCGTGAAAGACCGAGGCGCAGGCGCTCTGAAGAGACTGGCGAGTACGGCGTTCTCGGGAGGAAAGACGCCTGTCGCGTCTAAGAAAGGGTCGAAACGTCGCCGGCATTCTCCTCAGACGGGCGGTGGCTCTTGCAAGAGACGTAGAGGGGATGTATTCGACCGGTAAGCGCCTAGGCGTTCAGGTATAAATAAAAAGACTGGAGGCGGCCAGCGTCAGTCTGTCGGCCGCGTGAAGAGAGAACACAATGGCTTACGTACACGAGAGCAGTAACGAGTGCGCGCTCTCTGAGCTCGACCTGCACACCGTAGCGCCGACTCAGACTACTATCTTAAAGTCGTCTTTCCTGGGGATAGAAACAAAAAACTCTTTAGAGGATGGAGGTAACATAAATTTCACCATCAACAAGTCGCAAGAGTACACAGACCTGAACGAGAATTACCTTCATCTGGAATGTCAAGTGCTGAAAGCGAACGGAGCGGCGATCGAGGACACCGACGCGGTAGCTCCGGTGAACAACTTGGCTCACTCGCTCTTCAAAGACGTCCAAGTCTCCATCGGCGGTTTCAAAGTGTCTGGCAACACCGAGACCTACCCTTACCGAGCTTACTTGGAAGGGTTACTCAACTACAACAAAGACGTGAAGGACGGCGTCATGAGCGCCTAGGGGTGGCATGAAGATACGCCCGGTCAGTTTGACACGTTGACTGACGCGAATGCGGGGTACAAAGCGCGCAAGAAGCTAATCTCCAACAAGCGCTTTTCGCTGATGGCGCGACTGCACTTTGACCTGGCTCATCAACCGAAGCTCATCGTTGGAGAGACAGAAATCAATCTCACTCTGAAACAAGCGGCGCCCTCTTTCTATCTGATGTGCGCCGCTGACGGAGGCTACAGCTTGAAGATCTACAAAGCAAAGCTCTACGTGCGACGCGTGCTGGTGGCGGACGCTGTAGCGGAAACGCACGAGAGAGCGGTGATAGAACACGGGCCCTTCGACTACCCGGTGAACAGAGTGGAGGTGACGACGTACGCCATCCCTCAAGGTAACAGAGATCACAGCTACACGCACTCCAACACAGGCCAGCTTCCCAAGTCGATGATGATTTGCTTCCTTGACCACGACGCTTTCAACGGTAGCTACACCAAGAACCCGTTCGAGATGAAGCATTACGACATCAGCTCGCTTCAAGTGATAGTGAACGATCAGAAAGTGCCGAACGACGCCTACGTGCCCGACTTTAAGACCAAAGCGGCCGTGAGAGAGTACTTGGCGCTACACACGGAAACGGGGATGTACGAGGGCGCGCGCTCCTGCGGTATTTCATACGATCAATTCCTGAACGGTTACACGGTGTTCCCCCTCGACTTAACCCCAGACAGATCGCACGACCTTATAAGAGCGGGTCAGCTGAGGGTGGAAGTCAGTTTCCGCTCGGCGCTACAAGCGACAACAACGGTGCTACTCTACTTGGTGTACGACAACGTCGTCGAGCTGACCCGAGATCGACACCCCGTCACCGACTACCACATGAACTGAAGACAAGACGGCGGTACTTGGCGTATCGTATGAACACGCTTGAAATAAGCAGAGTGTTGAAGGAAAACGTTCACACAAAACATCGTTTCCTGGGCGTTTTCTCTTGTGACACTATTCCGAAGCACCCTATCAAAGACACTTGTTTCGTGAGCAACACAGATCCGCAACATTTACCAGGTCAGCATTGGGTGGCGTTTTACGTGTCGAGCACGGGTGAAGTGTACTACTTTGATTCCTTCGGCTTACCGCCGCTGAGTGCGGAGTTCTTGTCTTTCGTGGAACGCTCTGCTCCGTTCAAGTGGCAAAGAAACCGCATTCAACTACAAGACACTTCTGCTGACACCTGTGGACCTCATTGCGTTCATTTCCTAATTGAAGCATGTCGAACAAGAAACCCCAAGAAGTGCGTCATGCGCATGAGCAAAATCCCAAAGCTGAGCGACCGGGCCGTGAGTCAGAAGCTATCGATGATGCTGTTGTGACGGGTTGTTGCGATGGCGGCCGTTTCATGGAGGCAAAGATTCTCTGCCTTGCCGAAATGGTGTTGGATTTATCCAAAGTTGTGCAATGTCTATTGGAGAGAAGTCGTCCGGGGTGTGGTGGTGCGAGTGACGGCGGCGTGAGACTTTGCGGCCTGTTGAGTTGCTGCAAATCGAAGAAGCAAGCTAAAAAAGCATAAACTTGTGTGTTTTTTCTGATTGAAATGAAAATAAAGAATAAAATGAAAAGAAAAGAAATTATCTTGTTGTGTTTTTATTTCTATATATAAGTTACATAACTTTTTTTTGTTTGTTTGTTTACAAACAGTCACGTGTCACGTGGTGTTGTTTACAAACAAGAGAGCCACGTGGTGTTGTTTACAAACAAACCCTAAGTAGGTCACGTTACCCTAGTTACCAGAATGCCGGCTTCTGATTGGCTGAGCCTAAGTAGGTCACGTGACGTAAGTAGGTCACGTTACCATGGTTACCAGAATGCCGGCCTCTGATTGGCTGAGAGCTTCTAAGTAGGTCAGTAGGTCACCCAGAATGCTGGCTTCTGATTGGCTGAGAGCCCTAAGTAGGTCACGTTACCATGGCAACGGGTCACGTGACCAAATGGAGGCCTCTGATTGGCTGCATGTCGATTGAGTAATAAACAGTACTTAACTATAGTCCCGTTCCGATACATACTATACTACTACCCTTACTGCCGATACTATGGACCCTCGCCAGATTAGCCTTAACAGCCCGCTGTCATATTCAATAATGTATAGTTCATTATATTGTATATAGTCACTGTCAAACGGTTATGCAGTATCAAATTATTTTTCTTTCTACATGTTAGCTCATTGGCACAACAGAGGTTGGTTAGTTTAGTACAGGTATTAAGCACCGTATGGTGAACCATGGATACAAAATGTCAATCCCATACGTGTGCGACGAACACAGTCCCCTTGGGACTACTCGCACAATAAACAAACTCAAACTCAAACTCATTATTATGGCTCAAGTCTAAACACTTTTTCCTAAAGATTAGTGTTTACAATTTTTAAACACTTTTTACCTAAACCCTTGTGTATACCTTACTATAGAAGTGTCTAGAATAATGGACACAATAAGTGTTTAGATAGATGTTTAACATCTGAACACGGCTTTTACAGTGCAGAGTCAAGGGTGGGGGTGTGAGCAGGATCTTTTATAAACCTGCCGGGCATAGCTTTTCACACCATGTTACTTTCATTTATCAGATTTGGTGTAGCCTAACTACTGGTCAGTAGAATCCAGTCGTAAGGCCCATATATTAAATGTATAGTGATGATGATCCCAGCGTATAGGAATAATAACTAAAATTGCAATTTAGCCCAAGATGCAAGGTACGTAGTAGACCAGTAGAGACAGTATTACAAATAGACGTGTACATCACGTAGGCCTATATGTGATTTAGGATCGGTCTAAGCCAAGGAACGGTCAAAGGGTATTTTTAGTTCCCCCCACCCCAACCCCCTCGCAGGTGCCGGAGATCTCCGAAAATAAAACTGGACCCGTCGACCCATACACAGCCATAGGTCAAACGGGTGATAGAGGTAGTGTACTCTTCTGTTATATATATTTCACCTTTGTTTGACAAGGGTAGACAGGTAAGGTATAAACTACACCCTGGAGAAGCTGTGATATACATGTGTATCCTGCCTGGAGGAGAATAGGCATGATGTTGGTTTCACTAAAGCATCCGTTGATCATTTTACTGCTGGCGCTCCTGGTCCATACCCAAGGTTCGTCCCAGTTAACATACCTTGTGTGCCTTATTGTTGTTCTACCTCTACGTGACATACATAGGTCATCATATCCGTATCTTAGAATATAGAATCTTAGTATTCGAGTATAATTATTAGAGTGCCTCTCTGTCTGTAGCAGTTGCACTGAACTTATTTTAATGAATAGACCTACTCATGAGATCAAATTATTTAGAGATGTGATCATGATACTCTATGTCCTATTTACAGTTACCTTTGTCTTTACGAAAGACAATTCATAATAACTTAATATTTATATAAAAAATTGTCCCCACACACATAATAACGATTATCTCTACATATCTCTACCATCCAGGTCAACTAAGTAAGTATTGTGGATCTTTTACCTATACTGCACAGTGTGATAGAGATATTTTTAACCTTAGACGTTCCATATACCCGTGGGGATAATGTGGTATTCAGCGCATATTAGCACCAGAATGTATTAAAGACCCTACGTTTATTAAGCTAGAATTTGAAGTCATGATTGAAATACAACAGAAAGTCAGAATCGATTGAGATACATTTGTACCAATGATGTTTGATCACAAATTTTACTGTCTGAGACATATCATTCTCTTTCCCCCATTTATAGCAACACCAAAAGCAACAACGCGTGAGTATTCATGAACTCTAGATACTTTCGTTTCTTCTATGTAATGCCAAATAAACGGTACACAAAGTGATATGGTACCCCTGGCACTGAGCATGTTCTAAGGTACATCAATCACGGATCTTCGTACAGGTGTTCACAACGCTCAGTTATGAACAATCCGAGTGCTTCCTATTTATTTCATGTAATTATGTACCACATCAATCAAAATAGCACTTTAAAGCCAAAATAATTAAGTTATTTTGTATAGCTTGGTGACATCTATTTCTATTTAATTGTCTAACTATTTATTTGTTAAATCAATGTGGCTACTGTATTCACCATGACATGAACACATTATACCTATTTTTTTCTATTGGCCCGAGTACGATGCATGCAAGTAACTACAATGATAACCATAATTACATGTACATTTGACGACCACATTAATTGACTCTCAATATTGCTACACATACATACAACTGAAGCTATAGAGTCCTGTGTCACCTTTACACTTGTACTTTGTGCATATTCCTATCTATTACTGATTTAAATAATAACAACTCCTGAACCCGAAAGTATCATTTTGTCTGAGCTGATTTCATTTGATCATTACAGCACGTTTTATCACACCAACCACAACTGGTAAGTGTCTTTCAATCAACTCCGATTTAAGACTAATCGTATACAAGATTGCTAGCACATTCTCTGTAAATTATACATGTTATATGAAATCGAAATGATAAATGATTTTAGAGATTCAGTAAAGTATTGTATTTGCAGCAAGGTTTACCACACCTGTAGCCACCACCCGTTTCACCACCCCGAGGCCCACCACACCCTCAACCTTACCTCCAGCTCCAAGTAAGTGTAGTCTACTATAGACATTCTGGTTGTTTATCAGTATTTGGGCGGAAAAAGTGGATACAATGAGCGTTGAGAGAAAATGTCAAAATAACTACAAATACAGTTCAGGTACAGCTGATACGAAATTTGGCTTTGGTAATGGATTGTCTCAAGGCAGTGGTGACAGATGTTCTATAAGTGTAGACGGTGCTAAAGCATTCGACATGGCTTTCAAGTTTAACACAACTTATAAATGGCTTGAAAGCTATCGTTGTCAGAGAGAACAGACACATTATAGATACAAGCAATCAACAACACTAAATTGTCTGTTGATTTTACATTCAATAGAAACCTGCAAATGTCAGAAGATCCAGGTATATGCACCCGAAAAATACCAGGCTGCCACCGTGGGATTGTACACCTTACAGAAGTGTCAGTATAAGTAAGTACAAATGTAATATATGGGTTGTACAACCCATAGAGCCAACTAATAACTAATTTAACTAACGTACTCTGTAGCTAACCAACTTGCTCTTTAATGGACAGATGAAGTGACATGGGGTAAAATACATTTCCCCTCTTTATATTTAATATGGACCTGTTGGGGGGCGCATCGGACGTGCGACACCAGAATCCAAGATGGCGGACTTGAGCGCACATGGCAGACAGTGTCCCAACATGTATTGATGTAGATCTACTGGCAACTCAACTGATAATAAAGAAGTCTAACATCACTCTGACTCACAGCTTGTATGCTCCAACTTGGTGTCAGAAGTGGGGTCAGTTTCAAACACAGGAGCTGTCAAGAACCAGAGTCACCAGCAAGTCACAAGTGGGTATCACCTTCAATTTTCATTCAGACTGTCTGGAAGTGGAAATTATAGTGTAGGCCTAATTGCACCAGATCTAATAGTAATTAGCACACTAGTAGCCCTAATTGTTCCAACTCAGATCAGGACCCACCTTCATCTACACTATGTCTAGGCCTAGAAAACCAGAACTTAGCCTGTCAGGGAACATCTCAGAGAACTTAAAAAATTTTGAGATGAGGTTCCATGACTATTGTACAGAGGCCGAATACAGAGATTTGGCCAAGGACCCGGCGACTCATAGAGTCGAGTATTATGCCAAGCCACTGATGGAGATCGCGGCTCTCCGATCGTCCATGCCGGATGAGGCACTACAGGTCATCCGGTACAGCATAGAGCCCCAGATCCCGGTTGCAGACAAGGCAAAGCCATGGGTCTGGATGGAACGGCTCAGAATACATTACACCGGCACAGCCACTTCCTCGCTATTGACGGACAGATTCACCTTCTGGTTGGCCACACAAGGTGCTCACGAGTCTATACAAGACTGGGAGACCCATGTACGACGTGACTGCAGCCTTTGTGGCTATGATGCCTTGACGGATGAGATGAGTCGCGACAAATTTATCTTCGGACTCCGGAACAGTGACATACGTGCCGATCTACTAAAATGCCATGTCAAAGCCGACGACACAAAGAAGACCCTGAGTGACGTGGTGGCGGAGGCCAAGACACTTGAGGCGGCTAAAAGAGCGAATCAGCTCATTGGCGAGGCGAGTGGCAGAACGGACGAGACGGTCAACTGGGCGGCCCAGGGAAAGGCCCACAAGGACATGCAGTTGAAGCGTGAGAGCGGCACATGCCACTGGTGTGGTGACAAACGTGGCCCACATCCCTGGTCGAACTGTCCTGCCAAGGGAAAGACTTGCGACAAGTGTGGCGGTAATGATCACTTCTCCCGCGTCTGTCTCGAGACACAGGGGGATAACCGCCGTCCACAGTCCCAGGGCCGTGGTGCTGGCCAGTCACGTAGGAACCGCCGAGGGAGGGGAGGTTATCATGGAACTCCGAACAAACCTCCGACCGATGATCGAGCCCGGCAACACAGTGTCCATGCAGTTCAAGCTGATGGCGACCAGGCTTGCGCACCTGAGAGTGCCTACCCTCATGATCAGTACGACGAACAGTGTTACTCACTTGGTGATGTGGATGCATTTCAGGCCGGTGCAAGGAAGGGTCGTAAGTATTTTGCACACCTTCTCTTATCAGACAAGGGAGACAGCTTTGTCAGAACCCCGGTACAGATTGACTCTGCAGCAGGGATCAACACGATGCCTGAGCGCCTAGCTAAGAGTCTGTTTCCCACCATCACCATGTCACGCTCACCATATCAACTTTTCCCATACAAAAAGACCTCACCTGTGAAACCGCTTGGTCAGATCAACCTCCTGTGTGACCGCGGGAATCGATACTATAATCTAGTATTCCAGGTGCTAGCAGACAGTGACATTGGTGACAAGCCTGCACTGCTTTCTGGTGAGGACAGTGAGAGTTTAGGTCTCATCAAGATCATGGCAGATGAGGTCCTGTCTCTTTCCCCAGATGTGGTAGATGCAGCAGATCAGGGGCAATGCCCACCATCTCCAAAGACTATCCAGATTCCGCTCTCCAGACGCCTACCACCCGCTGGCAAGCTAACTAAAGATGCCATCTTACGTGAGTACAAGAGCAGCTTTCAGGGCCTCGGATACCTTGGCCCCACTGTACATTTTCAAATGAAGGACGACGTCATGCCAGTTCGGATGCCCAATCACCGGGTACCAGTCGCCAAGAGGGAAAAGGAGAAGGAAGCATTGGACAGGTATGTGGCCCTAGGGATTATGGAGAAGGTGGATGAACCCACCCCATGGTGCTCAAATGCCCTCATCAGGGAAACCCCGAAGAAATTCCGGGTGTGTATCGACCCAAGTCAGACAGTCAATAAGGCGATTATGAGGCCTTTCTTCCAGATCCCCACACTGAAGGAGCACTTGCACAAGTTGGGTGACGCCAAGTGTTTTTCCCTCCTTGATGTCCGTGAGGGATTCTTACACATACCTCTTGATGAGGAGTCTTCACTGCAAACCACTATGCACACATCCTATGGCCGATACAGATGGCTGCGGCTGCCTTTCGGCATATCGAGTGCACCAGAGGAGTTTCAGAAGAGGCTCTTGGATGCCCTTGAAGGGCTTGAGGGCACGATATGCATAGCGGATGATATTCTAGTGTATGGCGAGGGTGAGAGCTATGATGTGGCAAAGGTCAACCATGACAGGAGACTAGTGGCTTTAATGGAGCGCTGTGTGGCCAAAGATATCAGACTGAACCCAGACAAATTCAAGTTTGCTCTCAAGGAACTCAAGTTCATGGGCAACATTATTACAGACAATGGTATGCGACCTGACCCGGACAAGGTGGCAGCCATCGTTGGAATGCCGACCCCGACCAACAAAGCTGGGTTGCTCAGGTTTATAGGCATGGCCACATATTTGTCACAGTTCTGCGAGAATTTGAGCTCAACCCTACAGCCACTTCGGATGCTGACGAAGGATGGTGCAAGCTTCATATGGTCAGACACACAAGAGCAAGCCTTCCAGAGCGCCAAGGCCCTCATCACATCGGCACCCACACTCCTGTACTACTGCTTGGACAAGCCTGTCACCTTACAGGTGGATGCTAGTGAGTCAGGACTGGGTGCAGCGCTCCTTCAACCAAATGCCAAGGGTGAGTTACAGCCCGTAGCATTCAGCTCATGTCACCTCAGTGCGACAGAACAACGTTACTCCCAGATGGAGAAAGAATGTCTGGCAATATGCCAGGGACTACACAAGTTTGACCAGTGGCTATACGGGAAAGCTGACATTACAGTTCACACAGATCATAAACCACTTGTCCCAATCATGTCAAAACCACTACACAAGGCGCCTGCCAGATTGCAGCGGATGCTAATGACCCTGCAGCGCTATCGCTTCGCACTTGAGTACAAGAAAGGCACTACCCTGCTCATTGCGGACACGCTCTCTAGAGCGGCCCTGCACACCCCAGTCAACACGCCTGTAACTGGGTTTGAGGTGTTCAGGCTGGAATGTGAATCTATCTGCCGAAGCCCCAGGCTGACTGGAGAGACCGAGAAGGAGATAGTCCTACTCACCAATGCTGACGAGACCCTCAGTGCTCTTCGGGACACAATCATCAATGGATGGCCCGACGATCGTACCCTGTTGCCCAAGGATCTTAGGCCATTTTGGGGATACAGGGATGAACTGTCTGTACTGAATGAGGCTATATATAAGGGGGAGACTGTGTTGGTGCCTCAACAGCTCCGGGCCAAAATGTTAGGCAAGATCCATGCAAATCACCTTGGGGCTGAGTCAAACTACAGAATGGCAAAGCAGGTATTGTTTTGGCCTGGAATGAGAGCGGCAATCAAGGACATGTGTGAGGCTTGTGGGACCTGTGCATTGTATGGCTCAGCCTCACAAAAGGAGCCCATGATGTCACTACCGATACCAACCAGGGCTTGGGAGCTACTCAGCCAGGACTTGTGTGCCTTTGAGGGTAAGGACTACCTAGTAACCGTGTGCCATTTCTCAGACTGGATTGAGGTAGATGAGCTGGGGGACACTCTGGCCTCCACAGTTGTAGCCAAGACCGAGGCCCATCTAGCCACTTTTGGCGCCCCAGCAAGAATACACACAGACAATGGCCCTCAATTTATAAGTAAGGACTATGCAGATTTCGCGATCAGGTATAACTTCAACCACACAACGTCATCTCCTTATTACCCCAAGGGAAATGGCCGAGCAGAGGCGGCTGTGAAGGTAGCCAAAGGCCTACTAAAGAAATCCACGAACATCAGCCTGGCCCTACTCCTTCATCGGAACACCCCTCAATCTGGCTACACATACTCACCTGCGCAGCGCATGTTGTGTCGCCGAACACGCACCCCTCTGCCGACCTCAGACAGACTGTTGGACCCTCAGGTGGTGGACACTCGTGTGGTTCAGGAAGAGATTGAGGCTCGGAGAGTGTCCAGCAAGACATTGTATGACAGGAATGTGGTCCACCATTCCCCACTCTCAATTGGGGACTATGCCTACTTAAAGCCCCCTCCGAACAAGCGTGGTCAGCCATGGGCTTATGGGCAGGTAGTGGACTGCAAGGGACCTAGATCATACACCCTTCAGACTGACCGTGGGACAGCTAGCCGTAACCGGGTTCATGTGCGACCAGCTGCTCCCCCACAAAAGGACCTTGGATGCGTACAAGTGCCACAGGTACTGGTACCTGGTGGCCCACCTCTGGTGAGGGCCCCAGATCAGCCAGACCTACAAGACAACCAGCTTGAGTCGCAACCTGGGGTGACAGCACCTCGCTCTCCAGTGCGGTCCCCAATGGGTCCTGCACCGTCTACTCCAAGTGTTGGTGCATCTCGGCCTGGTGCTGGTAGTGGCCCAGTTATGAGCAATAAACTGGCCCTCGCACCAAGCCCTTCACCTGCTCGTCGTACAAGGACGAGAGACATATATCGACCAACAAAATATGATGACTACGACCTCACATAAAAACCAACTTTGTGACTTCATTCCCGGTCTACCTGCTATGTTAAACCCTGTGACATTATTTTATGCCTCATTGTTCCCAGTTTCTTTCCAGCATAGTACTGCTATCATGGGATAATATGACTATGGAGGTCGTCACTATTGTGTTTCTTATGATTTGGACTATACATGTCTGCGGGGATGTTTAATTCTTTAAAAAAATATATATATATAAAAAAATAAAATAAAAAAAAAAGTAAAAAAAAAAATCTTTTAATAAAAGGGAGATGTTGGGGGGCGCATCGGACGTGCGACACCAGAATCCAAGATGGCGGACTTGAGCGCACATGGCAGACAGTGTCCCAACATGTATTGATGTAGATCTACTGGCAACTCAACTGATAATAAAGAAGTCTAACATCACTCTGACTCACAGCTTGTATGCTCCAACTGACCCATAGCGTTATCATATAACACATTAAAGAATTTTCAAGTATGACGTCATCAATAAGAGGTACGGGTGTAAATGGGGTATATGATGTCATGACCATGTTGTTCCTACATGATATACCGTTGCAAGAAAGGAGAAAATGATGACACATCGGTGTTGGCGTCTCCGAAAATGTCTGAAAAGCTGATGATGTCATATTTGACTGCCCTCATACTATCACATGTCTCTCATTGCAGTGACAGAGTAGTGTATAAACATGATGACCGGGACCTTTACATGTACTTCTCAAAGTCCAACAACTGGGCCGTCAGCCTCGGCCTTGACCAGGTATGGTAACATTGTCTGGGATACAATCGGTATACTTGGCTGATACATGCTCTAATGCTTGGTTGAATTTCTTAAAAGTCATCCCTGCTCCCCCTAGTGTAACATGCACATCAAATACTCATGGTTTGATGAGTACCCCATCGTCCATAACCAACACATGGCCTTGTAAAATGTGGCGTTTAGCTCTTTAATGACAAAATGCTGCTTTTATATAGTATGTCCTTTATCGTGACGATGTATGAATGCACTCTGGTGAGTAGACGTTACAGAGCTGCATTTATACATCATGACGATGAAGGGTGCACTATAACGCAGCTCAAGTTAATGTCTACACCTCCAGTAAGAGAGGTTCCCTGGATAGCTGTAAAACATTATACATAGGCCACTCAAAAAAAAGTTATTTCTCATCACCGCGCGTATCATGAAAATCGTAATATGGGAAAACTTTTTTTCTTTTTTCTTTAGACTTTTAATGAAAAATCCATTGAAAAGTGGACAAATATTGGCATATTCGGTATCAAAATAAAGCTTATACTGTCAGTTATGCATACAGCTAGGAATAACTTGTATTATAACAACTTTTGCGGATCAATAAGCTCACAACTACCAAAATGTGAAAATCGGGTTCAAAAACCCTTGATTTCCCTAAAAATGTCAGCTCCCAGTAATGAACAATTAACAAAAACAAAAAAAAAACGCCCTCGTCACATTTCACTGCCAGGTGATGAGAAATAACCTTTTTCTTTGAGTAGCCTTACATGCCTACGTTTCATTGTGACAGGGGGACAAGCTTCTCCGTGTGGGAGATCGGGCCGAGTCCCCAGCTAACGTCACCCTACCCTGGACGGTGATGGACGGGTTCTCTACGGAGACATACAGGATGGAACCCAAGGTCAACGTCACCTGTGCCTGTGATGGTAGGTTATAGCCACCAGGGCCTTTTATTTTAGCATAGACATGCTATTATAGTGTATACAATTATAAACCGACATTTAGTACCTTTTTTCTCCAAAGCGGGCACATCCCTACCTGATATCCGGGCCCCTGTGTTATTCATTAATGAGAACAATACTCATGAGGCCATGCATTTAGCTTGTGGATTTTGACATGAATGAAATATAATTATATGAAATCATGAATATCCATTGGACCAAGGATGGTAATTCCCTTTAGAAAGCTCTACATATTCGCGTTGCCAGTCAAACGAATGGCACAATTTTTTTTAAATCAATAGACGATATCGTACAATATCCTGGCTTCCCCTTTCCTCCTCTCTTATTCCTTCCATCTCTCATTGTTGCCGCCTGAAGAATCCCTTCAATGTTAGTTAGGGTTTTCCTAAGTTCGGCCCAGTCTATAAACGTTGCTGTGAGCCTGATCACTTTGATGGGGCGAAGACCTAAAATTGACCAAAAAAGGGTAAAAATACAAAAAAAAATCTTCAAAATTGCATAAAAAAACGTAGGGTCGGCCCTGCTTTTATAGGGTCGGTCGGGTGACCTGAAACAAAACTTTATTTTTTTGGCCTTATTAAACAACTAAAAAAAAAGTCAACACATTTCACCTTTACTATATCTGCTCTGTGACCCCCTGTAGGCATCTCGTGCCCGCGTCTGTCCATAAGGAGCAGCTCGGAGCGCGCCGCCCTGGGGGGTGAGTTTGTCAGCACGGGGGAGCTGCTTAACGGCCGCCCTATATACGTCAACACCCAGGAGGGGCTGCACCTCTACCTGCACAAGTCACCCACCTGTGTGTACTGGGCCGTGGGACCCACCCCGGGCGGCGACTCGGCCGTCATGGTCGTCAATGACGCCGCCCTCAGCCCCCAGGACATCTCCGCCAAGTGGAACGTCCACCTCAAGTCGGCCTCTACCCAGGGGTGGACGCGGGACTATGACGTCACTCTCAGCTGTCTCACTTAGTTTTCAGTTAATTTAATTATTTTGATTGGCATGGCGAATTTCAATATTGGAAAACATGTCGTATCCTCTGGACAGCCGACCGCAAAAAATGTTATATACAATTAGTGACTTTAAGAGCCCTAGTAGCAAACACACTTCAGCCCAACCATCTGCCCAACATGAAACCAAAACAGGCAACCCGCTTTGAAACCGATCAGAGCCTAAGTCGGGCAACCCACTTTGAAACCGATCTGAGCCCAAAGCGGGCAGCCTGGTCAGGCCCACACCTCAGCCCAGCCATTTGCCAACATGAAACCCAGCTGAGTTTGCCCAACTTCAAACAGCCAATCCGAGCTAAAACCAGAACTACTTTATGCATTATATAACCGAAGATTTGGATATAAATAACAACTGTGTTGCAACAATATAGCATAATAAAAATGACAAGGTGCATTAGTACATGTAACTATCGGTGATGGTATTTACTTATTTGGATTCACGTGTATTCATAAAGCATCCACGATCATGCTGATATATCTACTATATTTTATAATTATACATGATCCTGAGGTACAGATAAAATGGTGGTACATGAAGCCCAATGATGAGTTCGAGTTCTATTTGGCTGAAATTCACATGACATGTGGCGCTTTTCAGCATAAATCGGATACAGATAACATAACAAAGTAATATTGTAATATAACCTTTATTCATTGGTGTGAAATTCAGCTTGATATCGTCTTTGAAACTTCAGTTCCCAATACTGCACCTCAGAAATTACACACTGGAGTAATTTCACCAAGGCTGTCTTACCTATATTCATATGATTTTATGCACATAGAAAAAAATCGTGACACGTCTATCTTGTACAAAGTCCACGTTTTTACAACACATATACTTAAGTACACATATTCTTTCTCTCATTGCTAGTCTCCCTTACTGTTGTTTACAGGTCTTACTGGTATTCGTAGTTTAAATACCCAAATTCCTCGTCAAACACACATTCTTTCTCGGCAAGGTACATAATCGGCATACATGATAAATGTACATTTACACTTACATAATGTTCACCTCTCAAAGCAACACTAACGGCTATCTATCAGTATTGGGCTTTCAATCCAGAGAATAGAGATAGAGTTTACGCATTTGCAGCCCCCCCCCCCCTCCGAGTTGAAAATTCAGGAAAAGTTGAAAAGTTAGGTGAATAGTTCCGTTTTATCATAATAAACATGTAATGTATTTATGCAAACAAATGAATCATAAAAACATCATGCAATAATGGAAATTAAATTTTAACTTAAAAATATGTTGTATGACATTTAACAGAAGTGATAAGTATCCATAAGTAGTAGATACCTTGTACATTACACATGTCGATAAGGGAGGGGTGGGTAAAGATATACATCACTACGGGATAGTGTGGACATCAAGGGAAGGCTGAAGGGGGGGGGGGGGGGTGAACAGCAAGGTTATGATTGGTTGGATGTGTACATGTAGCGGGGTCACATGGAGTAGCGTTATATTCGGTAGGTGAATCATGTCCCTCTCTGGGCCTCAATGGCCGCACACACCAAACGCTCGCACTACGACGGCAAATACAGATATCGCTCTAACACATCAGGTATATAAGTCGGTTCTGATCACAATAACTTTATGAGTGGACGGAATCAGTTGTCTCGTTGGTATTTCCATTCTTCAGTTTAATATAGCCAGCCAGCTTATTAATATAATAGCATTGACATAATAATATATTCTTTTATCCCGTATTAATGACGTGATATTGCTTTAATGTGCTGTGTCCTGTCTCATCATGACATATATACAAATACAGCCCGGGCGAGTGGCTCGTCAGTGCTATATCCATGCATCATGGCGACCATATGTGGTTGATAGACTCCTAAAGAGTCGGCATAAATGTTGAATGTAGCCCAAGTGAGTAGTCTCACCAGGACTGCATCCATCCGATCATGACGACTAAAGACATATCACATTACAGCACAATGTGCCCTTACAGGGACATATGTTTGGTGGTGAGCTGTACCCTCAGACATAGATGTACCGTCTGACATGAAGGACGCTAGGAGTTGAAGGGCTCCATGGACAGTTTGCATCTCGGGTGATGAACGTAGACTTTATTGTCGACCACTTTAGTCTCAAATACATCTTGCTGAAAAAGGAAAAATACTGTGCTTATTTTAAGTTTTATAATCATCATTAAACAAGAGTGTCTCTATGGTAAATATGGTACTTGTTTCGACTTCAGTTTATAATGAGTACTTAGGGCTTATAATACGTGGTCCATGTGTACAGAGCATCAAGGTATAATGCATTGAAAATAAAGTCAGAAAAAACACACATTTGAACTCACTCTTTATGGACACACAGCCATTAGTGTTGTATGTATCGTGTTACAAGTACAAAATATACTAGGACCTATTCTCGCAATGTATGTCTAGAATGGAGGTTAAGAAGGCATCTATAATATATATACTCTCTGAATAATCTACCAATAAATGTATAAATAAATTGGGTCCATACCTGAAGGCCTATATCTGGATTGACGCCTGTCTCCACGTTAAACATGTAGCCATGCCACGGGCACTGCACACACTTACTGCCTTTGTAGTCCTCAATGTCACCTTCATGAAGAGGGCCGCCTGAATGGGACAAGTACACATACTGTTCATGGTGGGAGCTGGTGAGATGCAATTTAAACCTTTAAGGACTACATAGTGTCAAAGAGCAAATAAACTACATACTATAACAGTATTTGCTTAAATAGTGCTTTAATGCGTTATACCATTTGTCTGCAGTGCTGCATCCATGCATCATCCCGGGAGTGTACCGACCCAGTAGGGTTGGCATGATGCTTGAATGTATCATGACGAGCAAGGGTACAGTGTATCAAAGCAGTATGTGGCCCTTAAAGGGGCATTCTCACCACTTGCACTTAACCACATAGCAGACTAGAGCAGTACCAGAATTGTCAGTGGGAAACGCTCGGTGAGAATGCCACATTAAAGGGCAAGGGTAATCTAAATCTAATGTGCATAATGCATGCATTATGACAACGTGTTAAAATACACTTTAGTTTACATTACAGGCCAACTTATGAAAACATCGTTTTAGAGTATAGTATAATAGCAAATATGAGCTAGTCTCAAAGATGTCGCTCTATATATCATTATCTCTATCTCTGTCTGTCTGTCTCTCTTTAGATAGATAGCTAGATAGCTATAGATAGATAGATAGATAGATAGATAGATAGATAGATAGATAGATAGATAGATAGATAGAGATAGATAGATAGATAGATAGGTAGATAGAGATAGATAGATAGATAGATAGATAGATAGATAGATAGATAGATAGATAGATAGATAGATAGATAGATAGATAGATAGATAGATGAAGATATATAGATAGATGTAGATAGTACATGTATATCGATATACATATAACCTGGAGGGCAACGTGTCCCTAAGGCCACGTTCAATGGTTTATGCTGCCCAGGCCCCTGGATATTGCGTCATACTTTGGAACCATGGGTATTAGGGTGAAGACCCCAGAGCTATATGTGGATCCATGTACACAGACCAGCATTTAAAATTGCTGATAGAGAGACATACAGATAGACATAGAAACATACAGATAGATATAGAGACAGGAATAGAGAGTGACGGACAGATAGAGAGAGAAAGACAGACAGGCAGATAGAAACATGCAGAGACAAACAGACAGGCGGAAACATACATATATATATATACACATACATAAAGATGCAGACCAGACAGATACAGGGAGAAGAGAGTAGAGAGGCAGGGAGACAAGGACAGAAGCAGACAGACATACACACTGGCCGGCATACAGAGGAAGACGGACAGAGATATACAGGCGGCAAACAGTAGCTACAGAGTAACACCAAAACCAGGGCAACCATAACAAGACGCATACACACATCCCAATGACAATGACGGGGTGGCTGCTCCTTCCATTACTGGACCCATCATACATGGTAATTCAATTAGTTGAATGGGATACACCTCCAATCCGTCTCTACCTACGGCTCTGCAAAGATCAAGGGTATGATCTACCATGGCGGATGACGTCAAATATGAGATTGAACTGAGACCACAATGGTATTAGGTACTGGATCAATGGGATGAGGAGGGAGTGATCAGACACACACACACCCCGTGCCTCGGCTACCTCAGCTTTGTGGCCCCAAAGTATAGGTGTGCACTCTAGGTGCTACATATTAAGAACACAGTGAGATACACATCGGTAAACTGATTTATATTTTATATAATAACATCAGGTATAAACTTATGACATCCTATGTACATGTATATATAGTATAGGCTTAGGATCTGATGGAGACCAATGCGGTCGAAACGTTATCCTATAATAAGCCCCTCTACTCACTAAATGTCTTCTACTGGAAAATTTAAAATCTGACTTGTAACAGCTGGTAGTTTGTTGGTTTGTGGTATATCCCCCTATACCATGTATATATACAATGTATAACAAGAATAATTGTGGTGTGAGGTAATACGGATCTTAGACTGATAAAGCTAAAAGCCTGCAGGGGTCTTCATGGACCACTTTGGCCCAATCAATTCACGCAAGCGGCCAGCTTCACTGTATTCATATCTGGTACCAACATGGTGTCAGTATCGGGGAACCGGTTACATGTATTCTCTGTGGAAATATAGATAGAAAGCACTACAAATATAAACTGTCTATTTTCAGAGATGCCTAGCTTTGTCTTTGAAAGCAACGTTGGTTCCTGATATGGGCCCCCAAGGTCACAGGAGCAACTGTATCCAGAGGGTGAACACCTGCCCACCGACTATAGCTTAGGCTAACCCTTTAAGATCTGCATATTGTTTAATTGCATTATGCCCTTTATCCTCATGATACATTCATGCAGCCCTGGTGAGTAGACCCACCAGGGATGTATTCATGCATCATGCTGGACTATATACGATTGATGTACTCTTGAAGGGTTGGTAAGATGTGTGCATACAGCCCTAGCTAAATAGACTCGCCCCTTTAAGGGGTTAGCCACACGGACAGCAATAGCACTGGAGGATGTAATCTATAAGATAACCCCTGTGTATAAGGGTGTGTGTGCAGGTCAAGTTGTAAGGTGGAGGTGAAGGTATGGAACAATAGATACCGCCATACAACTATCATTTCTACAAGTATATGTGACCAAGGGTTGCTGTTGTTTTCCATTCTAGTCACCATACAGGGATGCCATAAAAGGTGCCTGCTGTAAAAGTGCATGTTCATATACTACTTACATCACGCATGCACCCTAACCCAGTCACCATAAAGGATGCCTGCTATAAACGTGCATGTTCATATACTACTTACATCACACATGCACCCTAACCCAGTCACCATACAAGCCGCCTGCTATGAACATGCATGTTCATACACTACTTACAGCATGTATCCACCCTAACCCAGTCACCATGAAAGGCACCTGCTATAAACATGCATGTTTATATACTACTTACAGCATGTATCCACCCTAACCCAGTCACCATACAAGCCGCCTGCTATGAACATGCATGTTCATACACTACTTACAGCATGTATCCACCCTAACCCAGTCACCATAAAAGGCACCTGCTATAAACATGCAAATTCATACACTACTTACAGCATGTATCCACCCTAAGCCAGTCACCATAAAAGGCGCCTGCTATAAACATGCATGTTCATACACTACTTACAGCATGTATCCACCCTAAGCCAGTCACCATAAAAGGCGCCTGTTATAAACATGCATGTTCATACACTACGTACAGCATGTATCAAAAGGCACCTGCTATAAACATGCATGTTCATACACTACTTACAGCATGTATCCACCCTAAGCCAGTCACCATAAAAGGCGCCTGTTATAAACATGCATGTTCATACACTACTTACAGCATGGCCTACTGACCCAATTTATCTTTTCCAAATTATTATCATATTAACAGATTCTCTAAAACTAACTAATGGTAGAGGGATTGACCAAGTACACCCTGGTCAGTACCTCATCCTATTTCCACCCACCAAAATGGTTGGGTGGCTAGTATCCCGGTTAACGGTTATCTAGTATAAAAGAATGCTGTGGAATACAAGAAATACAATCTATAACGGTTATGTATCTCCTCAGGATAAAAATAAATGAATCAACAACAACATCCACCCTAAGCCAGTCACCATAAAAGCCGCCTGCTATAAACGTGCATGTTCATACACTACTTACAGCATGTATCCACCCATTCCTGCTACAATACCGGGTGCCTGCTATAAAAGTGCATGTTCATTCGTATATTACTTACATCATAACCTCACAGTTTGGCCAGGAGGTCCCAGATTGAATATACCCATTCCAGTCACCATACAGAAAGCCTGTCCATATGTCATTCACACAATCCCTCCCGTTGCAGAGTTCTACAATACTACCTCCAACCCTGTAGTAGTAGAGTGGTGGTATAGGACGTACCCATATGGCTGCACCAGGTGGACATGGCAGTGAAGCGGTGGTTGAGGGTGAAGAGGACCAGGTCAAAGGGCCTGCCGCTCTCTGCGTACAGCCGGTGACAGCGCCGCTTGATGAGCTGACTCGCCGCCCCGACATGTCTCCACTCCTCCTCCATCTCCGCCCTCTGAAACACACACACACTGCTACGTTAAGACATTTAAAAGTAAAGTTTTGCACACTACTTTAATGCTCGTTATCGGCATTATGCTTGAATGCAGCACTGGCTAATAACTCGTTGCAGCCCTGGTGAGTGACTCACCAGGGCTGCAATCAAGCATCATGCCGACCTTATACGCCGTAGAAACACTCCCACAGGGTCGGCATGATGCATAAATGGAACATTCATTTATCATGGGGATGACGTCATAATTCATCAAAGCAGTATGCGACCCTGAAAGGGTTATATTTCTTCCACACTGTAATAACATCAAAGATGGGTGATAATAGGATATTATCCATGGACTAGGGTTGCATGCCATGGTGTGGACATTGTTGTTATATATGAAAATAACACTCGGATACAAGTAAAAATTAGAGGAGTAGAGGGTAGTTTAAAGCCCCGATCATACTCATTAAGAAACCAGTGAAGTGAAGTTCATACAGGGCTGCAGTAGTAACCAAAGCTATCAGCGTGACTCCCAAAACTCATTAGTAGTATGGGGGGCCCTTCTGGGCCATTATGGCGGATTACATAACATGACGTAATGAGGCAGATAAGGAGTTGGACCTTTTGCTATGGCGTCTTATCGCGATAAGAAGTAAATTTATTCCGATAAGAAGGGATGACCCCGATAAGTAGGGATGACCCCGATAAGGAGTGTGATGTCTTAAGGAAGTGATTAAGAAGCTGAGGTAAGACAGCTGTGATCTAGTCTAGACATAGTCTTTAGAAGGACTATCATCTTTGGAGAACTGTGGATGGTGGTGATCAAATCTATGAGCGAAGGTGGAAATTTCTATTCAGTGAGGCAAGGGTTCTTTCAGTTCTCACACTAAATAGGCATAGTATGGGAATGGCAGGCTTTTGGTGATGTGGCTTTGCTACTACTACAGGGCAACTCACAAAACTGCCATGAGTCCCATCCTCCAACAAGCCAACTTATGCTACCCACCTTTTGTATGTGATAACACATAGGCAGTACATCCCATAATACCTAAGATACACTGGGCCTACATGTGACTTGGGTCCTGTTGTGGTGTACATGGTGTATTGGAGGTGAGGGATGATATGACACTAGCAGGTAGTAGCGTTTCTCTCGGTCTGGCATTGATGTGCCCTGTGATAACAGATGCTATGGTAATGTGAATCCATTGTAGTATCCAGGTGTAAAACTGGCCATGTTTCAAGGTGAAATTATACATATCACTCGTCTGCCTGGTCCAAACATGTGTCAACCTGTATGTGAGCCCTGGTCGCTATCCCAGCCAAAGTCCACTGATAGTGTACTGACCACTGCATCTACCTGATAATGCCTGCCAGACTAGACTGATAACGACCCGGTCATGAGATATATGCAAGATCTCCCCCCATGGGCTCAGCTGCTACATGACCTTCACCTTTACAGAATGCCTATGATGGTTCTGGCAGTCAATTTTGAACCCTTAATCAATAGTAAATACTTAGAGAGTATCATTGGGGGTGAAGGATTATTATCTTTGAGTATGTGGGATGACGAGTCTAAACAGGCCCCTGGTGGTTCATATCTTGCAGTTATAGAGAGATGGTAAAGCCACAAAGGTCAGCTAGATCCTCCATATATGGTTTTGTGACCTAGTAGAGTCACATGACATGAAAGGGTATAAAGCAGATACCGGACCATACCATTTCATAGCTCCTGCAAACAGTTTTCAACAGAGACACCTTTTCCAACATGATTCAGAGCCAAATTAGTGAGACCCTGTACTGGGAGTCTAGTGATAAGTTTGTTAAACTTACACGAAGGAAGACATCGCTGGATATCAAGACCCTTTTTGTACCTCTGGGCATTGTTAAGACTGCAATGGAATACGCCAACTTCTTGAAACTTGGAGGACCAGGGGAAAGATGCTTGTTTGAAAGGAATGGTTGGAAGGTAACAGTATCAGATGATCAGGACAAGACGTATGTATGCTTCAATCGGCTGAACAGAATAGGAACAGGGGGCATGTAAGTGTTGCTATTTTCAAATAACTAACTACATTACTCATGAAACAGGTGTTGTGGGTAGTTCAATTTCAATTTAATATTATACATCATTGAATTATACACAGAAAATCTAGCTGCAGTTTAACCATTTGATATTTGATATTCTCTATGGCTCCACTGGTAATTCATCACTATGATATTCTTTAGTCCAGGTTCAATAACTTGGCGAAATATTTCAAGGTAATAAATCAATGATTAATGCTTGTATTTCAGACTACGTTCCATGAACATTACTACAGAGGAGTATGATATCATTCATGATGTGCTTTCTGATGATGACCATCCTGAGGACATATGTCCTGACTATGGAATTGATGGTGAGGAATCTAGGACTGCAAAGCGCAGAAAGATTGGGCAACTTGCACTGTACCAGTGGAAATATATTTCTGCTCAAGGTACAGTAAGAAACATGTCGTCAAAATTGTATTTGCGACGAGAGAACTGTATCCGGGATGGCTTATCTGCTGATTATGATGAGGACAGTGTGATAAAAGTAGATGTGGCAGAGGTTATTGAGGAGGATGCAGTCACTTTAGTAAGAAAGGTCTATCTTTACATCCTTGACTTGGAATTTGAGGCCAGAATTAGGAAATATTGCGAAGGATGTCAGAACAATAGTCCTAGTACACAAGACCATATGGGTTTGGGGTGTCTGGATGAAAGGGTAAATTTGGTTATCCATGCAAGACCCTCTCATCTACGTATCTCGACAACTCGGCTTTATGAGGCTTGTAAAAGGGTAAAGGATTTACTTGGCATTTCCTTTGTAGACTATAAAGATGCTATAACATGTTTGCATAGAGCAGACCCAAAAACAGATGTAGTGACAATTGATAGAGCCCGTGATTACTATGAATTTAGTGTTATTGATGACCTATGATATTACTATTATTTAGAAATTATTACATTTCCTAATTTACTTTGTACTTGCATATATTTTTGTACCAGTTAATAAACAACAAAAACAGTGAGTCTTAGTGGAACAGACTTTTTTATTCACTATGTACTTATGATTCTAACATTTCTTGTCTGGTCGATTTCAATTTGTGCTGGGAATTTTGCAGCGATGATCATGGTCACTGCATGAGGTAATGCTTTGGCAAACTTTAATTCTAATCTAGTATGACCCCGGCGAACCTCTTTGGCATATTCAGTACAATGTAAATTACAAGTCGGAAACCTATACAAACAATAACCAGACTCGTAGTCGTCGCGGTTAATAAAATTTCCCGTGTCGGAATCATATCGGTCACTGAACAAGGTGTTGAATGCAGACATGTAAGTAGAGTTAGCAAAGTTTGGTGTCAATGGAGCTGCAGGTGTCGAACGACCATCGACATACAATGCGATGAAGTTCAAATCAAAATGTTGAAACTGGAAGCAATTTTTGTCATAAGCCCCCATGTAGGCAGAGGACTCTACCAGAGCAATGGTCAGTTCATTGGGGATTTCCCCTTGAAAGATGTCTTCTAAGGTACATCCGTATTGCCCTTTAGCGATGGCGAAAGACTTCATGTCTGTACGATCAAAAAAGTAAGAAGCAGGCGACACTTTCAACTGTTCAGCATGGGCCACTATGGTATTCGGTGATAGTTCCACAGTGTTTACCATTAAAACGGCATCCTTGATGTCCAGTTTGAAGCCAGGGCTGGTTGCATCACTCATAAATTTAAACTCGTTACTTGAAGGCCAGAGTTTGAAGTTGAGTTGGATTCCATTCATCAAATATCTGGATTGTTGTAATAAATCTAGGTATAAGTTTCCATACAGTTCAAATTCTTCACTGCCTTTGACATAGGCGTACCGCTGGATGAGACCTGCGTTACCACCTTTGATGGGATCGGCACTGTCCAATGACCCTGTGTCTTTGAAGTACATCTGAGACTGAAGCTTAGACTCTTTGGCAGACTGTCCGTAGTTTAGGAGGACATTGAACATAGCCTTGTATGGATACATGGTGGATACGTTTGGTGAGACTACTTGTTGTTGAATGCTGACATCAACCTGTTTCCACATGGACTGCAAGAACAAATTAACAGGTCCGACTTTAGCACCATCAGGATAAATTCCCGCTTCATTAGAGCCTGGTAGGGTCTTGCCATCCTTTTGAATGATACGTGCCTTGATCCGTAGACGTGTATTAGCCAAATCGATATAGCGATTTCCGTTGCCAGATATATTAAACTCGAGAGCTCCCTCAGAGTTGAGTTCACCCGTTGGTCTTATCTCCAACCATTCTGCAGAAATAACAGACTTGTCTTTGGGTGGTTTGTAGAACAAAGCAAGGTTATCATTGTGTGCAGACATGACGATTAAGTTGTATGCGTGATATTAACCTTCCGTGGACTTTTTTTTACTGAGTTTAAAGGCCTTTAGTGATGATTTTTGCTTTAACAGCTTATAGTTGCTCTTCACAGCATGAGGTCCAACAGCTTTCTGATGACTTTTCGAGTTTGTCTTGCGTTTTATTCTCTTCAGACCTGCCTCAGATAATACTCTGTGACGTTTTTTTCCTCGCTCAGCATTTTGGGTATGTTTTCGTTTCTTAGCTTTAGCCTGTTCCACATGTTGTTGTGTGCTGCTCACAACTTTTACTGGTGTGGCTGTATTAGGTGCATCATTAGTGTAGTCTTCTAGCCACCACAAACCATTTTTGTCAGGTTTAGATTTCCCCATAGCCATATTCTTGAAGTGTCTTTTCCACTGTTCTAGAGACATGATCACTTCTGAAACAAATGAAGTGTACAGGTTGTCGGTTCATCTGGAAATAAGAGGGCTGGTGGTAGTCCAGCTTTTATATAAGTCTCATCTGGAACAGTAGGTGGCGCTTGCAGTCCAGCCTTTATGTCTATGCTTATGAAAGTCAATTCAGGCCTGGTTATCTTAAAGTTGATAGATGCGTCATAGGTCTGAATTATCCTGCCATGTAGATCATGTGTTATGTGTCTTAAAATAGGTAATTTTGTACCGAAAATATGGCTTTCCTTGATGATATCACAATAGACATAGATATCAGCATTAGTATTTGAGTATGTCTTAATATCTCTTAAGGCACAAAACCATTCACCATTGACAAGGTTTAATGTCTCTGCCAATCGGATAGTGAAGTGGAGAGGTTTGTTACATGGAAAATATCCAAGACAATCATTGCTTTTCAAAAACAAGAAGTGCTCCATGATATTATAATAGGTTATTGGTTAAGATGTTGTTTCTGCTGTATGCCTTGTTGATATGAACCTTCTTGTTGAATGAACACATCTTTTATAGCGTCTCGATCCAATGTTTGGTATACAAACAAGATATGATAACTAAGCTTGCAATTGTATTTTACCTCACTTGGCTTTAGGAAGTCTAGTAGTCAACATGGTTAAGAAGCATCATTGTCATGAATGTCAGTCTGGATTTACAAGGCATCGTGACTTAAAGCGTCATGTCTTAAAGTTCCATACAGACACTGTAAATGAGACACCTATTACTGCTGCGTCACCTGGAGGTGACACCATACCTATGCTTGCACCGACATGTTTGACTATACATCAAGGCACTGGTGCAAGGGCGGCTAGACACAGAGGCACAGCAGGGCCCACGGTTGTAGGCGTTTCTTCAGCTGTAGGCGCGCCCGCGGTTGTAGGCGCGCCCGCGGTTGTAGGCGCGCCCGCGGTTGTAGGCGCGCCCGCGGTTGTAGGCGCGCCCGCGGTTGTAGGCGCGCCCGCGGTTGTAGGCGCGCCCGGTATGCCCGCAGTTGTAGGGCGCCGGAGTTCGGGAATTACCAACCCTCAGCAATCACTTGTAACATTTTGTCATCCCTTCACTATGATAATAGCAGGACCAACACAATGTGGCAAGACAAGTTGGATATTCAATGTGTTGCAAAACATATCAAGCTGGATTCAACCCGCACCACAGAGAATAGTTTGGTGTTACAGTCAATGGCAGCCCCTGTATGATAGGATAAAGGGAGTTGAATTTGTGAAAGGTATACCAAAAAGTGTGGAAGATGAACAATACTTTGACCCAAACACAAACAACTTATTAGTGCTCGATGATTTGATGACTGAAGCTGGGAATGATCAGCGTGTGACTCATTTGTACACTAGAGGAAGTCACCATCGTAATCTGTCAGTCATTACGATAATGCAAAACTTCTTTGGAGCTGGGACCAAAACCATTAGAAGAAATTCACACTATTTAGTGCTTTTTGATATGCCAGCTGACAAACAAGAAGTTCATACCATCGCACAACAAATGTTTCCTGGAAAACGTGATTATCTATTAGATAAGTATGACAAAGCTGTATCAGTACCTCATGGTCACTTATTGGTTATCAATAAACCAAACATGCAGCCCGATGATAGGCTCATACCCAACCCTAACATGCATTGTCAACCAACTATAAGAACCACTGAAGCTAGCTTTAGCCCTCAGTTGCATTGGCAACCAACTATAAGAACCAATGAAGCTAGCATTAGCCCTCAGTTGAGAACAAACAGCAGTGAAGTCATCATCACAGAGAATAAGAAGGAACCTGTTGATAAGGGACATACTATGGCAGTAGGAAGTGACATTCCAAAACTTCACACATGTGATGGGTGTGGAGTTGTGTATGGATCCATATATGATTACTTGAGGCACACCCGAAAATGTCAGGGTGACACAGACGATGAAGATGAGACACCCAAAACAAAGCACCCAAAACTAGAAGCTGATGCCGAAAGTGAAGACGGGGGTGCAGTGAATGATACTTTGAGATGGATGTGGAAATCAGCCCAGGATAAAGCAAGGGAGGGACATGAGAAAAAGGAATTTTTCAGGATATACAAGAGATATCTAGAACAAGCTATAGACCTGCGAAAACATAGGACCACAAATGTCATTTTAGACAAGGTGGAGAAGTACATCACCAAAGGCCTAACAGAAGATAAAGCAATAAACAAGGCATTACGGAACCATCGGCTTGATTTCGAATCAATTCTCAATGATGATATTGATTCAGATACAGATGAGGAGGAGGAGACAGATGATGAGGAGAAAATGGATGAGACAGACAATGACAGTACCCCTGAGTCAAGCCAATGACATTAAAAAGTAGCAAAGCTGCACTGAAAAGCTTTAATCTGGAGTAAATATGTACTCATGAGCCTCAGTTGTAAACAATGATTATTAGATCTTAATTCAACTGTGCATACTGTAATATTTTGATTTCAGCCAATCACACTACTATGTTTGTATGATACATTGACAAAATAAACTGTATGAAAATATCCAAGGAAAACAGTTTTTGCTTCTTTTTTTTTTCATCTCAAAGCAAGCCATTGCATTTAATAATACAGTTCATTACATACTCAGTACATTGAATTAAATAGTTACTAAAAGTGACACTCTGTAGAGGCAGATGACTTATCTAGTATTTACTAATGATCAAGGGATTTAGACATTGTTATATCAAAAGTAGAATTTTGTAACATTTATGTCAAAAAAAGCTCAAAATTGACTGCCAGAACCATCATAGGCATTCTGTAAAGGTGAAGGTCATGTAGCAGCTGAGCCCATGGGGGGAGATCTTGCATTTATGTCATGACCGGGTCGTTATCAGTCTAGTCTGGCAGGCATTATCAGGTAGATGCAGTGGTCAGTACACTATCAGTGGACTTTGGCTGGGATAGCGACCAGGGCTCACATACAGGTTGACACATGTTTGGACCAGGCAGACGAGTGATATGTATAATTTCACCTTGAAACATGGCCAGTTTTACACCTGGATACTACAATGGATTCACATTACCATAGCATCTGTTATCACAGGGCACATCAATGCCAGACCGAAAGAAACGCTAGTGTCATATCATCCCTCACCTCCAATACACCATGTACACCACAACAGGACCCAAGTCACATGTAGGCCCAGTGTATCATAGGTATTATGGGATGTAGTGCCTATGTGTTATCACATACAAAAGGTGGGTAGCATAAGTCGGCTTGTTGGAGGATGGGACTCATGTCAGTTTTGTGAGTTGCCCTGTAGTAGTAGCAAAGCCACATCACCAAAAGCCTGCCATTCCCATACTATGCCTATTTAGTGCGAGAACTGAAAGAACCCTTGCCTCACTAAATAGAAATTTCCACCTTCGCTCATAGATTTGATCACCACCATCCACAGTTCTCCAAAGATGATAGTCCTTCTAAAGACTATGTCTAGACTAGATCACAGCTGTCTTACCTCAGCTTCTTAATCACTTCCTTAAGACATCACACTCCTTATCGGGGTCATCCCTACTTATTGGGGTCATCCCTTCTTATCGGAATAAATTTATTTCTTATCGCGATAAGACGCGATAGCAAAAGGTCCAACTCCTTATCTGCCTCATTACGTCATGTTATGTAATCCGCCATAATGGCCCAGAAGGGCCCCCCATACTACTACCCCCCCGGGGGTAGCCCCTATAGGCGTCTAGCCGGTTGCATTATCAACCAATGAGAAAATCCCCTGGCCTTCACTGCGGAATTCTTAGGGAGCATTATGTAACAGCCTGTACCCATTGTGATTGCTGTATCAGTGCTTATCTCGCCGGTTACCAGATCAAGCAATGGTGCCCCCTACTAAGGAACCTGCAACATCGGTATTACGCTGAAGCTTCGTTTACCGTCGGTCTACATCCTTCTTTGAATAAAAAGGGGGGGGGAGGGGGAAGTTGTGGTATCCCAACAGACGACCCCCTTTTTTCATACTACCGGTAATTTATTTTCAAGGAATTTTTGTATTTTTAGCTATTTCTGAAGTAGCAGATGGTCTACCAAAAAGATTTTTTTCCTGAAATTGTGAGAAAACGGAGTAATTACCCCTCTTGACCTTTTCGAAAAAAAATGGTAACACCATTTTACTTCTAGCTATTGGTTTCTTCATTCCTTTGCCCCCGATGAGGTTACGAACTAAAACAAATTGAAATTGAAATGGTTGCAGCGGCTTGCCATATTTAAAAGGCACATGCATTACTCTCCAACCTCGAGGCGCGTTTACTCCAAATCTAGACTTTGATAGTTATCACTGCACCCTAGACCATATTTTAATCGTTCGTATTTCAATCCACAATATACTTGTTGGTAGAAGAGCTATTAAGTATTTGCAATAAAATTAAACAAACATGTAGGCCTAGGCCTAGTACGAGGCTACGGAACTCAGAAAGCGCGCCAAAATCTTGGAGAGGAAAAGCTTCGGGTAATTGTGTCCCCGGGACTTGGAACGCGCGGCAGACGGACTGCAGCGCGGTCTGTGGTCCGCCTTCTCTTCTTTGCTTTACCCTGGGTTAGTCTTGAAGTCCTCAGGATCCTTCTTGGGTTTGGAGCTGGGGGAAAGAGACAAATTTGGACCCCTCGACGGATCAAGGAAGGGGCAGGCCCTACACACAAGATAGCGGATTTAGGGGGGCGGGGGGGGGGGGGGGCGGACCCGGCGCGACAATTTCCAATACCCCCAGCACATTGCCTATTTCACGCCCCACCTTTTCCAAAATCCTGGATCCGCCCCTGAGATATCTTAGGGAGCGTTCATTATTTATGCCAGGGGGTGTGTGCAAATCAGGGGGGGGGGGGCATTTTTTTTAGGGGTATTCGGAGGGGGGGGGGTCTTTTTTTTCCAACCTATTCTTAGGGGGAGGTCTTTTTTTTCAACCTATTCTGAGGGGGGGGCATTTTTTTTAGGGGTATTTATTTGGAAGGGGGTAATTTTTGACACAACATGACGTGAATTTCACGACACATGTCGCGAATTGGGGTCATAAAGACAGCAGAACTCATCCAGCCTACCCATCGACACTTTGAATGATTCACCACTTTTCTTTTCCTAAAACAACAATAACTGGAGAAAGAACATTAATTCAACATGAGAATAGGAGTACAGAATGTAGAGGGTCTATACAGCAAAACTAGTATCAGTGTGCAGCTAGATGAATGCTATTGTGGCGCCGTAATATGACAGTACGGTATCTGAAATAGTTTGGGTTAATTGGACTTTAGCCTCGCCCTATCACGTTTTGGCGTCCATATGCAAGGGTGAACTTGCCTACATGTCTAGACCCTGCCTTTCTTCCCAATAGAGGAGCACATGCACGGTATGCAAGATGCAAATCTACCTCATATATTGATACATTGTAGCTTAGGTCCACTCCACCAGTCAAAGGCGTGATTACACCAGTCATGATACACACTTTTCCTTGGTGTCTTGCACCAGACCGTGCTAAATGGGCCCCAGCATTCTGATTGCAGAGTTCTCAATTTTTTCAGAATAACTTCACCATCTCCCTGATAACTGCCTGCTTCTCACAGATTCTAGGGCTTATAAACTTGGTAGACTCATAGAGTAAACATTATCATCCCACTATAAATCAGTGTACCGCATGCCTTGAAATGTAGCAAATAGCCACTTTCGCCAATTTCTAAATCTCCCTCTAAGTTCATCTTTGGCTTCAACAGAAATCAGGCACTGAATTATCATAGCTACTCATTGCTCCTTGGCCTCATCAGAATTTTTACAGCTCTATATTTGGTTCTGGTCAAGTTGCTTCCAACGCTCTGGAGGGTTATCAGTGAGTTATTCATCACTATTTTAAAGCTTTACTTTTTCGGAGTCAATGAATTCCCAAGGCTTGGTAGTACTGACCACACCATAAGCTAATTATAGAGCCACCAGACAGGATCCAAACTGGCGCTGCTGGGAAAACATCATTAGCATGATATTCCCCCTACAGTGTCACATAAAACTTCACGCATAGGCCATGGCAAGTATGCAAGTCAGATTGCCAGTGCATGTTATAGGATCAGGACAAAGTCAAGATAAGGCTTCACACAGGTTTTATAGATTATACTAGAGTACTAAATTAACAATTTAGGCTTAAAAGATTTGTCAAAGTTGGGGATGCTATAATCCTTCTTTTAGTGATAAGTCAACACTTGACATGGTCGTCTACCACAAAGAAAGACAAGCGCTACTGCCCACACAGAGGGGAGGGTCCTTACCCTAGATGCACCAGGTGTAGCCAGTGAGTTGCACAAATCCTAGATTCATTTGATGGGGGGACGGGGGGGTCCAAATGTAGAATTATTTTAAAAAGCCCATGTGGACCCATATTTGACATGAAGGAAAACCCCACGTGTCTGGTGTCGCTAAGAGAAAACCTTTTTTTATAAATCTTTAGAAATTGTGCATTCTGATGTATTTTTAGAGCCTGAGCTCGGGGCACATGCGAACACAAAGTGGGGTTTGGGGGCACCTCTTAAGATTTTTTTTCATGTCCACACTCGAAATGTTTCTCATGTCACTATTAAGGTCCATGTCACGAGCCCTATGTCCCATGTTGATTTTTTTTAAATGGCCATGTCACCATTGGGCTATAGTTAATGTCCTATACAAACATAGCGTTTTAGTATACTTAAATGGGGTCCAACATTCGTCTTCTACACTCTTACTCTGTGGGGTAAACTAGTCAGAGGTAGGCTTCCGCCCAAGAATAACGCAAGGGTAGTGAGATCCAGCTTTATTTGATGTTATGGATGTTATAATATATATAGAGCACTTTCACAGGTTTATATCGTAATCACAGCCTTCCCTTCATATATATAGAGATATGTACATCATTTCTATCATTTAGCTCCAGGGCTTGCATTGATAATTATACGCGACGGCCTTAGTCAAGGCAAAGTATACATATAAATATCCAGCAGGAATCCTTTATGGAATCCAGAATGTATAAGTCTCCACGCAATCAACCAATAAATACTTTCAACCTGATTTCAATTAGGTTATTATATGTCCACATCATAATCGTCAACATGTCTCGGAGACGACCTTATACGCTTCTCTATGATACCGATGGATCTGATAGCGGTTTACGAGAACACAGGTGCAATCTAATGGTTACTCTCCGGTCACCACTATGGATCCGGGGTATACACATACTATCAGTTTCCAATTCATCAGGTCGGCCAGTCTATACAATTGACTCTCCAGCTCCATGCTTATAAAACCGGTATACTGTATCACTAACTCCATGGTTCTCTCCAGAATACAGGACTCCAGGTTAGCATGTGAATAGAACATTCAATATACAATTCCGGTGGCAATGTCGTTACACCATATCTCCAATTGAAACGTTATACATAAATGCACAGATTCCAATGATCCATATTTCCCAACGTCTAGATCACAAGACGTTGTTAGTCAATGTTAAACCGATGTTAAACCTTTAGAACCACACACATACTCCTCAGGAGTTACACAGTGCCATCTGGTCTTCTCGATCGTACTCCCCCAAACGCTCACTGATAACTGACTGCGCTTTCCTTTCCCCCTAGGCTTATACTTGTTTCTTTTACTTTATTTCAGCTTCCCTTCATGACCATACCCAGCACCTATTGATTGCTCGTCAGCGTCATCTCTCATCTCTATTGATTGGCCATTAGGCGGCCCTACTCAAGACCATCCTGAATAAATTAGGCAGGGGATGGTCGCGGCCATGTTGTGTTCGGGGCCGGCCTTCAGCCTGTGTCGTCGCCTACCCCCTATGCTGCTCTCGAGGCCCTAGTGATCGCCTCCTTCACCAGCTACCCCACCTGCTGCCCTTGAGGCCCTGGTTAACCGCCTCCTTCGCTACCTACCCCACCTGCTGTTCTCGAAGACCCCGGCCACGGACATCCTGGCCATATGGATTTTAACCCCGACGCATAGCCCCATTTGCCTGTACTACTTGTTCCCATCGCTGAGGCCGCGTTCCCCATTCGCCGTTCGTCTTCCCGATCTTAGCTTATCTCCTGACCTGGATTTTATACCGTTGTTATCTTTCCCACCAGCTGTGTCAGCCCGGATCCTAGTTTATTTGTTGCTTTCCTGCTCGGGCTCTAGACCCTGGCCACAGAGCTGAATATATTTAGTCCATATAACTTTTGACTCTTATTGTGGCCAAGTCTACCATTACAGGACCTTATAACATTATTTATACATGTTCCTTATATTCGTTATTTACTGCGTGGCCCGCGTACTGGGCTTGTCCGATTTACATGTGACTTAATGTATGCGACGACTTTCTTTTCTCTTATTATATTAATCTCACTGTACTTGTATCTTAAAGTGTATTGCTTCCCCCCACTTATTCAATGTATATCTACTATACCCATACATATTCATACATATATATGTACAGTTTCGCCCGTTCCCTTATGTTATATTATACATTATTTATCAATCAATAAATATATCCTCCAGACCTTTTTTGCTCTTCTTTAGTTTTCCACTATAACCCAGGACAGGGGGGTCCCCCGTAGATTCGTGTTATATACGAATCGTCCTTTCTGGATCTCACCTTTTCTTTTACTTTGCTTCTATTTTGCCTCTATTCTACTTCTGTTTTACTTTTCTTTCTCTCCTTTGGTTTCTGAATGGTCTTCTTTGCTTTTCTTATTTTATTTCTTGTTTCTTTTTTCTCGCTTCTCTTTTCTCTCCTAATCTATGTTTTTGTTGCTTATGTGTTGCATTTTTCTTTTGAATTCTAGTTTCTGGGCTGTTCTGCAGGCTTCCTGTCTTGTTTTCTTTTTGTGCCCCGTTTCTCCACTTTTACTATTTCTGCGCTATCCCTACTCTTTCACGCTTTTTACTTTCTTCTGACGTCTATTTATCCCCTTATTGCCCTTTTCTATGCTCTAGCAAGCTTTTACCTTAACCCCCTCTTAGTATGATCTATTTATATGCTTAACATGTATTTTTGTGTACTGTGATTAGGCTCGAGCGGGGTGAGCCCTGCTCTCTGGCCTTTCATAGTTCATGGATGAAACGAATTGGGTAGAGATGCTAATTAGGCTCGAGCTAGGATAGTCCTGCTCTCTGGCCTTTCATAGTCTGTTGGATAAATATGTAGATATAGATGCAAATTAGGCTCGAGCTAGGATAGTCCTGCTCTCTGGCCTTTCATAGTCTGTTGGATACATATGTAGATATAGATGCAAATTAGGCTCGAGCTAGGATAGTCCTGCTCTCTGGCCTTTCATAGTCTGTTGGATAAATATGTAGATATAGATGCTAATTAGGCTCGAGCTAGGATAGTCCTGCTCTCTGGCCTTTCATAGTCTGTTGGATAAATATGTAGATATAGATGCTAATTAGGCTCGAGCTAGGATAGTCCTGCTCTCTGGCCTTTCATAGTCTGTTGGATAAATATGTAGATATAGATGCTAATTAGGCTCGAGCTAGGATAGTCCTGCTCTCTGGCCTTTCATAGTCTGTTGGATAAATATGTAGATATAGATGCTAATTAGGCTCGAGCTAGGATAGTCCTGCTCTCTGGCCTTTCATAGTCTGTTGGATACATATGTAGGTATAGATGCTAATTAGGCTCGAGCTAGGATAGTCCTGCTCTCTGGCCTTTCATAGTCTGTTTCCGAGATTCCTGACCCGTGTCGACCCCTGACAGTATAATTCTGTGCATCAACGTGGGGCTGTGACACAAGGTAGATTACTAGTGGTGCTTATAGGATAGTAACAAGCCGAAGTGTGGCTTCTTCGTAAGTCTTTGTCCGTATGTCACTGCACCCCAGCAACCATAGTTAGCTTCCGTTCGTGGCCTATTAATCGCCCTGCTGCCTATGTGAGCGCTGAGAATGTATATATATTGACTCAACATATGATTAGTCCGTTCGTGGCATATTAATCGCCCTGCTGCCTATGTGAGCGCTGAGAATGTATATATATTGATTCAACATAGGATTAGTAATGTTCTACCATCAGTTTCGTTAAGAGGGAACCAGGTTAATCCGATGTCCCTTCAGTTCCCTGGTCTCTTTAGTTCTCACGGCAACTCTACTCGTGTACTTCCTGGTATATCTCTATTGGGTCCCTATTGGCTGCCCCCGTGGGATTTAGCCTTATTTCTCCTGTTCTTTTCGCTTGTTGTATAGGGGTTCTGGGTAATTCCCTGGTCGCGGCATTTATGTTCAGTTGTTGTATGGCCCTTCTATGTTCGTCTCCTCTGAAACTATGCACCTCCATGCTGCGGTTTCCTAAAGGTGACCATCCTGCCATTGATATCATCGGCATATCCACAGGAACCGCCGACGACACCCCGCCGCTAAACCTCAGCAGTCGCGCCATGACCGCCTCAGTGTGGTCCCCTTCGAGCACTCTGGCTAATGTTTTACTCACCTTGATGGTGGTCGGTAGCGGTAGTGGTATGGCGCTCTCTCCTGATGCCATCTCCGTCGCATACACCACTCTACCCCAATGTAACCTAGCAACATGTCCTTTACAGGCATAACTGACATTGGCGTCTTTGATTAATGGGGCTGTTCCCGGCTTTTGGAATATTTGGTCCAATGGCATAATACTCTCCCCTAGCGGTATTGTCTCTACTAGTCTCTTGGAGGCCATTTGTATGTATAACCCATCCGCCGGCTTCTTGTTCTTTTCCTGCCTCCATTTTCTGATTGCTTAATGGCACCCTAGATATAAAATCTGGTAGGTAGTGTGTCTTTCCCGGTTCGTACTTTATCTCATAGTTGAAGTCTGTCAGTGCCAAGCTCCATCTTATCAACCTCTTTGAAGGCGCCTTTGCTGCTTGTTGTAGTAGTGGTATAAGGGGTTGATGGTCTGTTATTATAGTGATTCTAGACCCTCCTAGCATGTTTTCAAAGTGTTTTAATGTCTTTATCACAGCCAATCCTTCTTTCTCCGTTATGGTATAGTTTGTTTCACTTTTGGTGAATGTGTATCCATAGTAGATGACCGGTCTCATTACACCGTCCTTCAGGTGGCATACCGCACTGCCGCAGGCCATATTTGATGCGTCCGTCAGTATATAGAAATGCCCTCCTATCTCTGGATGTACCAGCAATGGTGGGCTGGTCAGTTTGTCTTGTATTGTTTTAAATGCTCTTTCACATTCTTCCGACCATACAAACGGTACGCCTTTCCTCAACAGTTTGTTCAGTGGCACTGCCAATGTGGCGTAATTTCCTACAAATTTGTTGTAATAATTACACAGCCCCTGAAACGACTGTAGAGTTTCCTTGTTGTTTGGTCTACCGAATTCTTGTACTTTCTTTATTATCCTAGGCTGTGTTCCCAGTCCTTCTGCGTTTACTGTGTGCCCGAGAAAATTTATTTCTTTCTTTCCCCATTCACATTTGGATGGTTTTACCGTGAGTCCTGCTCCCTGTAGTGCCTTCAGCACTTTCTCCACATTTTCTATGTGTGATTGTACGTTAGGGTCGAATATTATGATGTCGTCTAAGTAGGCCAAGCATGTTCGTGGCATTAGTCCTGCCAGTGCCAGTGACATTATTTTTGTGAACTGCCATGAGCTTTGTCTCATGCCAAATGGTACTCTCTTCCACTGGTACACCCCCAGCGGTGATGCAAACGCTGAATACTTCCTGCTATCTGGGTGTAAGTCACATTGATGGTATCCGCTTAGTAAATCGATACATGTGAAAATAACTGGTTTTCTATAAGCCATGTATAGGAACAAGCTTCTAGCTGTTGGTGTTGGATAGGTGTCGTCTTCTGTCATCATGTTCAGCACCCTATAGTCTGTGCATAGCCTGGGCTTACCGTCCTTTTTCTGTACTACTACCAGAGGGCTGCGCCACGCGCTGTTACTGGGTTCTATTATACCCAGTTTCAACAGCTGTCTGATCTGTGTGTCTATTATATCCATTTTCTGTGGGGAATATCTGAATTGTCTGGCTTGACATGGTCCCTTTGACTCGTCCACTCTTATCTTCATTGGTTGCCATGTGCAGTGTCCTATCTCCTCCATACTGAACGCCAATGTGTCTTTGTTTCTGACTAGCATCTTTTTAAACTGTATCTGTTCTTCCTGATTCATACATGTATCGGGCATTTCTAGCTTCATTATCTTTTCTTCCTTTTCTGTGTTTCTGCCCTCCTTTTGTTGTTTCTCTCCCCATCTTGTGCCTACCTGTTCTGTTTGTTGGGTTCTCTCCTCCCCGTTGTCTTTATATATAGCCATACACTCCTTTATTGACTTATCTATTTCCAGGTGTCCTAATGTATTCTCTAACCTGAGATGGTCTGCTCTCCCCTCTTTTGCATATGCTAGCACGTCCCACCTACCAATGAATATTGGATCCGGTGTGGCATTGCACACTTTCGCAAACCATCCTCTATCCGTGTAGTTTAAAGCATGTTCCACTCCTGCTACGGTGAGGTTTGATGGTTCCAATCTGACCACTTCTCCATATCGCCCACTGTCTCTCCTCCAAGGTGCTACCTGTATTATTTTCTCTTCCCATGGTTTTATCACCATGCTGCCTATGCTTGAAACAGGGTCCCCTGTGAACAACGTTACTTTCCCTTCTGTCATCTTAATTTCTGCTTGTGTGTCATTCAGTAGGTTTCTTCCTATTATAATGGGGTACATCAGTTTGTCTACCACGTAAAATTGGTAGCATACCCCTGAGCCCTGCAGGTTACATTTCAGTCTCACTATCTCCTTTAGTTTTCTGTCTGTCTCGTCCCCTAATTTTACTGATATCTCTTTGACTTCCTTTCTTTCCCAGATCTGGTCTTCATTTATCTCCTCCAATGTCTCCTTTGATATAAAGCAGTCTGATGCTCCTGTATCTACTAAACCATAGTATGTTCTCCATCCTATGTTCATTTCTATAAACATAGGTGACTGTCCCTTCTCTTCCATGGGTCTCGCTGATCCGTCCCTGCTTAACAGGTTTAATTCCGGGGTTGGAACGGACCAGCCACTCCGTTTCCCTGATTTGGTCCTTCCCTCCTGCTCTGGGGCATTCTCATTCTCATACTCTCCCTATATTGGCTCAAGTAGTAACATTGGTCCGTGGTGTGTGTGCTAGTGTCGTGGATGAGACAGTACTTTCCCCTGAATCCTCCTGCCGCGCCAGGTGGTTGCTCCCCTATCATCCTTACGTACTCTCTTGCTCTCATTGAACCCTTTTCTCTGCTGTCCATCTCCTCTGTTTGTCCTTGTATCCTGTTGTTCATGTATTGATTGGCATTCCCTCTGTACCCATTTCCTCCTCCTGCGGTTCCCCCGTTGTTCCTTCCATCCCTGTTATTCCATCCATTTCCTGCCGTATTGTTGTTCGTCGTCTGTGTCCTTTGGGGTTCCTGTCTGTTGCCGTTGTTATAATCACCTCTTCTGTCTCCCCCTTTGTTTTCCTGCCATGTTGTCGGTACCTCATTCTTTTCCGACCATTGGTTCCTGTATTCCATGGCGCACATCTCCATCATTCTGTTCATCTCTCTCTCATTTCTTTCATATCCCCTTAGACTGTTATCTGTTGTCTCATATACCTCGGCCATCCCTAGCTTTACCTTTCTTCCCTGTCTCCTTCTTTCTATGGATTCCAGTAGTTCTGCCTTCTGCACCGCTGCATTGAATGTTAACTGGGTTGTCTTTTCTAATTCTTCCGCGATACTGTCTTTTACCCCTGATACAAATACTGATATCATAGATGAATCGTCCTTGCCCGGTCCGTCATATTCCTTCACCTGCAGGGCAAAATCCCTTACTGACTGACCCTTTTCTTGTTTTAAATGAGTCAGGTCCTGATGTTTTTGCCATGGGGATCTATTGTCATCGAATGTGTCTTTCAGTATCTTCCTAACTTTATCCAATGAATCTTTTTCTCGTTCCTGTATGGCTTTCATCCAAGTGGCTGCTGCTCCTTTTATGCATAGTTTGACGTATTTCAATTCTATGTCTGGCGTCCATCCACACACCCCCGAAATCATTTTTATCTCATCCAGAAATTCTTCATAGTCTTCACCTTGCTTCCCCGTAAAGGTAGGTAGCTTTAGGCTTGGGTTAGGCATGATGTCGTCTATTCCTCCCACTTCTACAGCCTCCTCCTCTTCTTCTTCCTCCTCCTCTTCTGGGTAGTATACTGTCTTCCTGTTCTTTCTCTCCTCGTCTTCCTTTGCTATCCTCTCTCTTTCTAATCTCCTTTTCTCTGCCTCTTCTCTTTCTCTTATCTTATTATTGTTTGCTCTTTCCTCCCCTTCCTTCAATAATCTCCTTTTTAATATTTCCTGTCTCTCTTCTCTTTCCCTGTCTTCTTTGTCCCTATCCGCTCTTGCTTTCTCTATTCTCTTCCTTGTCTCTTCCAGCTTCCTATCTCTCTCTTCTGTTGCTCTTTCTTCTCTTTCCCTGTCTTCTTTGTCCCTATCCGCTCTTGCTTTCTCTATTCTCTTCCTTGTCTCTTCCAGCTTCCTATCTCTCTCTTCTGCTGCTCTTTCTTTGTCCTCCTCCTCGGTTGTCGTTGTTTTCTTACAATACCCTATCCCTATTCCTGGTAGTACGTCTTCATAAAGCCCCTGTTTATTTAGTCTCAATTGGCTATCGCTGCTTCTACTTCTTCTGTTTCCCTTTCTGTGGTCTCCTTCCTCTTCCTCTCCACTACTCACGAGTCCTCCCTCACTACTACTTCTGCTTCTAATCGGTTCCTTTCTTTTCAGGCCTTGGCTCCTGTTCTCTTCATTTATCCCTTTTTCCTTTTCTCCTCTTTCTACTACCTTCTGTCCTTCCTCAGTTGTTGTTTCTTCTTCCTCTGTTCCTTTCTCTCTTGTTGCAGCTCTCTCCCACTTCCTTTTTGCTTCTTCTCTGTATTCTTCCTGTTGTCTCCGGTTGCTTCCTGTTATCCTCTGCTCCTCGTTTATATGGTTTTTTAATTGTACTATGTCTCTTTTCCTTTCTACCCTATTCCTTTCGTCTCCTTTTTCCTGTATCCCCTTCGCTTGTTCTTCCTGGCTCAGATCTATATTCTGTCCTTCTCTGTATATTGGTGTTCCTTTCTTTGCTGTTTCTTCTATGCTCCCTTTTTCCTGTAGCTGTATTATAGCTATTTTTGGGCTTTGTAGTCTTTGTTGTATCCCTACCTGTGTTATTATTGCTTCTCCATCCCGTGCATGCTGTAATACATATTCCTCTGTTCTTTTCTGTGTCAATGATTCTTCTGTCTCACTGTCTTCCTGCTCCTGTATTATATTGTATTCCTTAAAGAAAGGGCTCGTTATCTCTCTTTGTATTGGTGTTAGACTGATTTGTTCCCCTCCTATTATTGTTGTACCATCTTCCCCTTCATCTGTGCTATATGTCTTACTAGTTGTTGGAGTTCTGTCTTTCTCGTTTTCTGTCCCTTCCCTCTTTCTCCCTAGTCGTTTTCTTTCTATGAATAACTTCCTAACTACTGTCTCTAAATGTCCCCCCTCTCCGAGGTTATGACTTAGAGGTGTGCCACTATCGGTGGCTGTGATCAGTTCTCCCTTTGTCTCCCCTTCTACTTCTTCTCCTTCTCCCTCGCTGTATATACGCTCTGTAACTTTTACTATCGGAGTCTGTTCGTCTTGGTCTTTTTCTGTTTCTTCTTCTCTCTCCAACTCTTCCCCTTCCCCTTCTGTGCTCTCCTCTTCTCCTTCCACCCGTTCCTCTTCTGTTCTACTTTCTCCTCCTTCTTCTCCTTCCTCTTCTGGTTCTTCCTGTTCTAGTTCTCCAGCTTCCGATGCTTCTTCTTCTTTTTCCTTTTCCTCTTCCTTTTCTAATTCTTTGTTCTCCCCTTTTCCCTCGCCCTCCCCTTTTTCTACTGTTCTGTTCTGTGGTTCTCTGTTCTCTTGGTTTTCTGTTTCTCCCCCCACCTCTAAGTCATTGTCAGCTGCTCCAACCGTGGCCCCGTGGGCCCCTCGCCGCTGCCCGTTTTCCACCTGTTCTTGTTCACTGTTTCTTATTGTAGGTGGTCCAGGTGCTGTCCTGTCAGTTTCCTTATGTATTGGCCGGCACAGTACCGCCGACAGTCCTGGGTAGGGTGTTGCTCCCGTTGGTATAGGCCTTACCTCGGGTAGCTCTTCCCTTTCACCTGGCCGGGATGTGTGTGGTTTTTCCTTTTTCTTTCCTGTCTTAATTGCCACCTCTCTTCTGTTCCTATATCCTAGGCTTATCTCCTCTACCGCTCCTGACGATCTTAGCCCCCTCCTGGGTTGATCAGTCCCTTGTCGGAGGCTCCTTTCATCAATCTCTTCTTCTGTTGATTCCTCCCCTTCTTCTTCTGTGTCTATAAATTGTATATCCTCCTCTCTGTTTGTGTTCCTATATACTTGGTTCGTTAGCCCTATGTGTACTTTACTGCTGTGTCCTGTGTGCTCTATACCCTGCTCACCCCCTCCGGGCGCCCCCCATGGCAGCGAGCCGCTGGGCGGTACGGGGAATGGCGTCAGAGACATGAAAGTCCATCTCAGCCAAACCAGAGTAAACCACCATCTGGGCTATAGTTAATGTCCTATACAAACATAGCGTTTTAGTATACTTAAATGGGGTCCAACATTTGTCTTCTACACTCTTACTCTGTGGGGTAAACTAGTCAGAGGTAGGCTTCCGCCCAAGAATAACGCAAGGGTAGTGAGATCCAGCTTTATTTGATGTTATGGATGTTATAATATATATAGAGCACTTTCACAGGTTTATATCGTAATCACAGCCTTCCCTTCATATATATAGAGATATGTACATCATTTCTATCATTTAGCTCCAGGGCTTGCATTGATAATTATACGCGACGGCCTTAGTCAAGGCAAAGTATACATATAAATATCCAGCAGGAATCCTTTATGGAATCCAGAATGTATAAGTCTCCACGCAATCAACCAATAAATACTTTCAACCTGATTTCAATTAGGTTATTATATGTCCACATCATAATCGTCAACATGTCTCGGAGACGACCTTATACGCTTCTCTATGATACCGATGGATCTGATAGCGGTTTACGAGAACACAGGTGCAATCTAATGGTTACTCTCCGGTCACCACTATGGATCCGGGGTATACACATACTATCAGTTTCCAATTCATCAGGTCGGCCAGTCTATACAATTGACTCTCCAGCTCCATGCTTATAAAACCGGTATACTGTATCACTAACTCCATGGTTCTCTCCAGAATACAGGACTCCAGGTTAGCATGTGAATAGAACATTCAATATACAATTCCGGTGGCAATGTCGTTACACCATATCTCCAATTGAAACGTTATACATAAATGCACAGATTCCAATGATCCATATTTCCCAACGTCTAGATCACAAGACGTTGTTAGTCAATGTTAAACCGATGTTAAACCTTTAGAACCACACACATACTCCTCAGGAGTTACACAGTGCCATCTGGTCTTCTCGATCGTACTCCCCCAAACGCTCACTGATAACTGACTGCGCTTTCCTTTCCCCCTAGGCTTATACTTGTTTCTTTTACTTTATTTCAGCTTCCCTTCATGACCATACCCAGCACCTATTGATTGCTCGTCAGCGTCATCTCTCATCTCTATTGATTGGCCATTAGGCGGCCCTACTCAAGACCATCCTGAATAAATTAGGCAGGGGATGGTCGCGGCCATGTTGTGTTCGGGGCCGGCCTTCAGCCTGTGTCGTCGCCTACCCCCTATGCTGCTCTCGAGGCCCTAGTGATCGCCTCCTTCACCAGCTACCCCACCTGCTGCCCTTGAGGCCCTGGTTAACCGCCTCCTTCGCTACCTACCCCACCTGCTGTTCTCGAAGACCCCGGCCACGGACATCCTGGCCATATGGATTTTAACCCCGACGCATAGCCCCATTTGCCTGTACTACTTGTTCCCATCGCTGAGGCCGCGTTCCCCATTCGCCGTTCGTCTTCCCGATCTTAGCTTATCTCCTGACCTGGATTTTATACCGTTGTTATCTTTCCCACCAGCTGTGTCAGCCCGGATCCTAGTTTATTTGTTGCTTTCCTGCTCGGGCTCTAGACCCTGGCCACAGAGCTGAATATATTTAGTCCATATAACTTTTGACTCTTATTGTGGCCAAGTCTACCATTACAGGACCTTATAACATTATTTATACATGTTCCTTATATTCGTTATTTACTGCGTGGCCCGCGTACTGGGCTTGTCCGATTTACATGTGACTTAATGTATGCGACGACTTTCTTTTCTCTTATTATATTAATCTCACTGTACTTGTATCTTAAAGTGTATTGCTTCCCCCCACTTATTCAATGTATATCTACTATACCCATACATATTCATACATATATATGTACAGTTTCGCCCGTTCCCTTATGTTATATTATACATTATTTATCAATCAATAAATATATCCTCCAGACCTTTTTTGCTCTTCTTTAGTTTTCCACTATAACCCAGGACAGGGGGGTCCCCCGTAGATTCGTGTTATATACGAATCGTCCTTTCTGGATCTCACCTTTTCTTTTACTTTGCTTCTATTTTGCCTCTATTCTACTTCTGTTTTACTTTTCTTTCTCTCCTTTGGTTTCTGAATGGTCTTCTTTGCTTTTCTTATTTTATTTCTTGTTTCTTTTTTCTCGCTTCTCTTTTCTCTCCTAATCTATGTTTTTGTTGCTTATGTGTTGCATTTTTCTTTTGAATTCTAGTTTCTGGGCTGTTCTGCAGGCTTCCTGTCTTGTTTTCTTTTTGTGCCCCGTTTCTCCACTTTTACTATTTCTGCGCTATCCCTACTCTTTCACGCTTTTTACTTTCTTCTGACGTCTATTTATCCCCTTATTGCCCTTTTCTATGCTCTAGCAAGCTTTTACCTTAACCCCCTCTTAGTATGATCTATTTATATGCTTAACATGTATTTTTGTGTACTGTGATTAGGCTCGAGCGGGGTGAGCCCTGCTCTCTGGCCTTTCATAGTTCATGGATGAAACGAATTGGGTAGAGATGCTAATTAGGCTCGAGCTAGGATAGTCCTGCTCTCTGGCCTTTCATAGTCTGTTGGATAAATATGTAGATATAGATGCAAATTAGGCTCGAGCTAGGATAGTCCTGCTCTCTGGCCTTTCATAGTCTGTTGGATACATATGTAGATATAGATGCAAATTAGGCTCGAGCTAGGATAGTCCTGCTCTCTGGCCTTTCATAGTCTGTTGGATAAATATGTAGATATAGATGCTAATTAGGCTCGAGCTAGGATAGTCCTGCTCTCTGGCCTTTCATAGTCTGTTGGATAAATATGTAGATATAGATGCTAATTAGGCTCGAGCTAGGATAGTCCTGCTCTCTGGCCTTTCATAGTCTGTTGGATAAATATGTAGATATAGATGCTAATTAGGCTCGAGCTAGGATAGTCCTGCTCTCTGGCCTTTCATAGTCTGTTGGATAAATATGTAGATATAGATGCTAATTAGGCTCGAGCTAGGATAGTCCTGCTCTCTGGCCTTTCATAGTCTGTTGGATACATATGTAGGTATAGATGCTAATTAGGCTCGAGCTAGGATAGTCCTGCTCTCTGGCCTTTCATAGTCTGTTTCCGAGATTCCTGACCCGTGTCGACCCCTGACAGTATAATTCTGTGCATCAACGTGGGGCTGTGACACAAGGTAGATTACTAGTGGTGCTTATAGGATAGTAACAAGCCGAAGTGTGGCTTCTTCGTAAGTCTTTGTCCGTATGTCACTGCACCCCAGCAACCATAGTTAGCTTCCGTTCGTGGCCTATTAATCGCCCTGCTGCCTATGTGAGCGCTGAGAATGTATATATATTGACTCAACATATGATTAGTCCGTTCGTGGCATATTAATCGCCCTGCTGCCTATGTGAGCGCTGAGAATGTATATATATTGATTCAACATAGGATTAGTAATGTTCTACCATCAGTTTCGTTAAGAGGGAACCAGGTTAATCCGATGTCCCTTCAGTTCCCTGGTCTCTTTAGTTCTCACGGCAACTCTACTCGTGTACTTCCTGGTATATCTCTATTGGGTCCCTATTGGCTGCCCCCGTGGGATTTAGCCTTATTTCTCCTGTTCTTTTCGCTTGTTGTATAGGGGTTCTGGGTAATTCCCTGGTCGCGGCATTTATGTTCAGTTGTTGTATGGCCCTTCTATGTTCGTCTCCTCTGAAACTATGCACCTCCATGCTGCGGTTTCCTAAAGGTGACCATCCTGCCATTGATATCATCGGCATATCCACAGGAACCGCCGACGACACCCCGCCGCTAAACCTCAGCAGTCGCGCCATGACCGCCTCAGTGTGGTCCCCTTCGAGCACTCTGGCTAATGTTTTACTCACCTTGATGGTGGTCGGTAGCGGTAGTGGTATGGCGCTCTCTCCTGATGCCATCTCCGTCGCATACACCACTCTACCCCAATGTAACCTAGCAACATGTCCTTTACAGGCATAACTGACATTGGCGTCTTTGATTAATGGGGCTGTTCCCGGCTTTTGGAATATTTGGTCCAATGGCATAATACTCTCCCCTAGCGGTATTGTCTCTACTAGTCTCTTGGAGGCCATTTGTATGTATAACCCATCCGCCGGCTTCTTGTTCTTTTCCTGCCTCCATTTTCTGATTGCTTAATGGCACCCTAGATATAAAATCTGGTAGGTAGTGTGTCTTTCCCGGTTCGTACTTTATCTCATAGTTGAAGTCTGTCAGTGCCAAGCTCCATCTTATCAACCTCTTTGAAGGCGCCTTTGCTGCTTGTTGTAGTAGTGGTATAAGGGGTTGATGGTCTGTTATTATAGTGATTCTAGACCCTCCTAGCATGTTTTCAAAGTGTTTTAATGTCTTTATCACAGCCAATCCTTCTTTCTCCGTTATGGTATAGTTTGTTTCACTTTTGGTGAATGTGTATCCATAGTAGATGACCGGTCTCATTACACCGTCCTTCAGGTGGCATACCGCACTGCCGCAGGCCATATTTGATGCGTCCGTCAGTATATAGAAATGCCCTCCTATCTCTGGATGTACCAGCAATGGTGGGCTGGTCAGTTTGTCTTGTATTGTTTTAAATGCTCTTTCACATTCTTCCGACCATACAAACGGTACGCCTTTCCTCAACAGTTTGTTCAGTGGCACTGCCAATGTGGCGTAATTTCCTACAAATTTGTTGTAATAATTACACAGCCCCTGAAACGACTGTAGAGTTTCCTTGTTGTTTGGTCTACCGAATTCTTGTACTTTCTTTATTATCCTAGGCTGTGTTCCCAGTCCTTCTGCGTTTACTGTGTGCCCGAGAAAATTTATTTCTTTCTTTCCCCATTCACATTTGGATGGTTTTACCGTGAGTCCTGCTCCCTGTAGTGCCTTCAGCACTTTCTCCACATTTTCTATGTGTGATTGTACGTTAGGGTCGAATATTATGATGTCGTCTAAGTAGGCCAAGCATGTTCGTGGCATTAGTCCTGCCAGTGCCAGTGACATTATTTTTGTGAACTGCCATGAGCTTTGTCTCATGCCAAATGGTACTCTCTTCCACTGGTACACCCCCAGCGGTGATGCAAACGCTGAATACTTCCTGCTATCTGGGTGTAAGTCACATTGATGGTATCCGCTTAGTAAATCGATACATGTGAAAATAACTGGTTTTCTATAAGCCATGTATAGGAACAAGCTTCTAGCTGTTGGTGTTGGATAGGTGTCGTCTTCTGTCATCATGTTCAGCACCCTATAGTCTGTGCATAGCCTGGGCTTACCGTCCTTTTTCTGTACTACTACCAGAGGGCTGCGCCACGCGCTGTTACTGGGTTCTATTATACCCAGTTTCAACAGCTGTCTGATCTGTGTGTCTATTATATCCATTTTCTGTGGGGAATATCTGAATTGTCTGGCTTGACATGGTCCCTTTGACTCGTCCACTCTTATCTTCATTGGTTGCCATGTGCAGTGTCCTATCTCCTCCATACTGAACGCCAATGTGTCTTTGTTTCTGACTAGCATCTTTTTAAACTGTATCTGTTCTTCCTGATTCATACATGTATCGGGCATTTCTAGCTTCATTATCTTTTCTTCCTTTTCTGTGTTTCTGCCCTCCTTTTGTTGTTTCTCTCCCCATCTTGTGCCTACCTGTTCTGTTTGTTGGGTTCTCTCCTCCCCGTTGTCTTTATATATAGCCATACACTCCTTTATTGACTTATCTATTTCCAGGTGTCCTAATGTATTCTCTAACCTGAGATGGTCTGCTCTCCCCTCTTTTGCATATGCTAGCACGTCCCACCTACCAATGAATATTGGATCCGGTGTGGCATTGCACACTTTCGCAAACCATCCTCTATCCGTGTAGTTTAAAGCATGTTCCACTCCTGCTACGGTGAGGTTTGATGGTTCCAATCTGACCACTTCTCCATATCGCCCACTGTCTCTCCTCCAAGGTGCTACCTGTATTATTTTCTCTTCCCATGGTTTTATCACCATGCTGCCTATGCTTGAAACAGGGTCCCCTGTGAACAACGTTACTTTCCCTTCTGTCATCTTAATTTCTGCTTGTGTGTCATTCAGTAGGTTTCTTCCTATTATAATGGGGTACATCAGTTTGTCTACCACGTAAAATTGGTAGCATACCCCTGAGCCCTGCAGGTTACATTTCAGTCTCACTATCTCCTTTAGTTTTCTGTCTGTCTCGTCCCCTAATTTTACTGATATCTCTTTGACTTCCTTTCTTTCCCAGATCTGGTCTTCATTTATCTCCTCCAATGTCTCCTTTGATATAAAGCAGTCTGATGCTCCTGTATCTACTAAACCATAGTATGTTCTCCATCCTATGTTCATTTCTATAAACATAGGTGACTGTCCCTTCTCTTCCATGGGTCTCGCTGATCCGTCCCTGCTTAACAGGTTTAATTCCGGGGTTGGAACGGACCAGCCACTCCGTTTCCCTGATTTGGTCCTTCCCTCCTGCTCTGGGGCATTCTCATTCTCATACTCTCCCTATATTGGCTCAAGTAGTAACATTGGTCCGTGGTGTGTGTGCTAGTGTCGTGGATGAGACAGTACTTTCCCCTGAATCCTCCTGCCGCGCCAGGTGGTTGCTCCCCTATCATCCTTACGTACTCTCTTGCTCTCATTGAACCCTTTTCTCTGCTGTCCATCTCCTCTGTTTGTCCTTGTATCCTGTTGTTCATGTATTGATTGGCATTCCCTCTGTACCCATTTCCTCCTCCTGCGGTTCCCCCGTTGTTCCTTCCATCCCTGTTATTCCATCCATTTCCTGCCGTATTGTTGTTCGTCGTCTGTGTCCTTTGGGGTTCCTGTCTGTTGCCGTTGTTATAATCACCTCTTCTGTCTCCCCCTTTGTTTTCCTGCCATGTTGTCGGTACCTCATTCTTTTCCGACCATTGGTTCCTGTATTCCATGGCGCACATCTCCATCATTCTGTTCATCTCTCTCTCATTTCTTTCATATCCCCTTAGACTGTTATCTGTTGTCTCATATACCTCGGCCATCCCTAGCTTTACCTTTCTTCCCTGTCTCCTTCTTTCTATGGATTCCAGTAGTTCTGCCTTCTGCACCGCTGCATTGAATGTTAACTGGGTTGTCTTTTCTAATTCTTCCGCGATACTGTCTTTTACCCCTGATACAAATACTGATATCATAGATGAATCGTCCTTGCCCGGTCCGTCATATTCCTTCACCTGCAGGGCAAAATCCCTTACTGACTGACCCTTTTCTTGTTTTAAATGAGTCAGGTCCTGATGTTTTTGCCATGGGGATCTATTGTCATCGAATGTGTCTTTCAGTATCTTCCTAACTTTATCCAATGAATCTTTTTCTCGTTCCTGTATGGCTTTCATCCAAGTGGCTGCTGCTCCTTTTATGCATAGTTTGACGTATTTCAATTCTATGTCTGGCGTCCATCCACACACCCCCGAAATCATTTTTATCTCATCCAGAAATTCTTCATAGTCTTCACCTTGCTTCCCCGTAAAGGTAGGTAGCTTTAGGCTTGGGTTAGGCATGATGTCGTCTATTCCTCCCACTTCTACAGCCTCCTCCTCTTCTTCTTCCTCCTCCTCTTCTGGGTAGTATACTGTCTTCCTGTTCTTTCTCTCCTCGTCTTCCTTTGCTATCCTCTCTCTTTCTAATCTCCTTTTCTCTGCCTCTTCTCTTTCTCTTATCTTATTATTGTTTGCTCTTTCCTCCCCTTCCTTCAATAATCTCCTTTTTAATATTTCCTGTCTCTCTTCTCTTTCCCTGTCTTCTTTGTCCCTATCCGCTCTTGCTTTCTCTATTCTCTTCCTTGTCTCTTCCAGCTTCCTATCTCTCTCTTCTGTTGCTCTTTCTTCTCTTTCCCTGTCTTCTTTGTCCCTATCCGCTCTTGCTTTCTCTATTCTCTTCCTTGTCTCTTCCAGCTTCCTATCTCTCTCTTCTGCTGCTCTTTCTTTGTCCTCCTCCTCGGTTGTCGTTGTTTTCTTACAATACCCTATCCCTATTCCTGGTAGTACGTCTTCATAAAGCCCCTGTTTATTTAGTCTCAATTGGCTATCGCTGCTTCTACTTCTTCTGTTTCCCTTTCTGTGGTCTCCTTCCTCTTCCTCTCCACTACTCACGAGTCCTCCCTCACTACTACTTCTGCTTCTAATCGGTTCCTTTCTTTTCAGGCCTTGGCTCCTGTTCTCTTCATTTATCCCTTTTTCCTTTTCTCCTCTTTCTACTACCTTCTGTCCTTCCTCAGTTGTTGTTTCTTCTTCCTCTGTTCCTTTCTCTCTTGTTGCAGCTCTCTCCCACTTCCTTTTTGCTTCTTCTCTGTATTCTTCCTGTTGTCTCCGGTTGCTTCCTGTTATCCTCTGCTCCTCGTTTATATGGTTTTTTAATTGTACTATGTCTCTTTTCCTTTCTACCCTATTCCTTTCGTCTCCTTTTTCCTGTATCCCCTTCGCTTGTTCTTCCTGGCTCAGATCTATATTCTGTCCTTCTCTGTATATTGGTGTTCCTTTCTTTGCTGTTTCTTCTATGCTCCCTTTTTCCTGTAGCTGTATTATAGCTATTTTTGGGCTTTGTAGTCTTTGTTGTATCCCTACCTGTGTTATTATTGCTTCTCCATCCCGTGCATGCTGTAATACATATTCCTCTGTTCTTTTCTGTGTCAATGATTCTTCTGTCTCACTGTCTTCCTGCTCCTGTATTATATTGTATTCCTTAAAGAAAGGGCTCGTTATCTCTCTTTGTATTGGTGTTAGACTGATTTGTTCCCCTCCTATTATTGTTGTACCATCTTCCCCTTCATCTGTGCTATATGTCTTACTAGTTGTTGGAGTTCTGTCTTTCTCGTTTTCTGTCCCTTCCCTCTTTCTCCCTAGTCGTTTTCTTTCTATGAATAACTTCCTAACTACTGTCTCTAAATGTCCCCCCTCTCCGAGGTTATGACTTAGAGGTGTGCCACTATCGGTGGCTGTGATCAGTTCTCCCTTTGTCTCCCCTTCTACTTCTTCTCCTTCTCCCTCGCTGTATATACGCTCTGTAACTTTTACTATCGGAGTCTGTTCGTCTTGGTCTTTTTCTGTTTCTTCTTCTCTCTCCAACTCTTCCCCTTCCCCTTCTGTGCTCTCCTCTTCTCCTTCCACCCGTTCCTCTTCTGTTCTACTTTCTCCTCCTTCTTCTCCTTCCTCTTCTGGTTCTTCCTGTTCTAGTTCTCCAGCTTCCGATGCTTCTTCTTCTTTTTCCTTTTCCTCTTCCTTTTCTAATTCTTTGTTCTCCCCTTTTCCCTCGCCCTCCCCTTTTTCTACTGTTCTGTTCTGTGGTTCTCTGTTCTCTTGGTTTTCTGTTTCTCCCCCCACCTCTAAGTCATTGTCAGCTGCTCCAACCGTGGCCCCGTGGGCCCCTCGCCGCTGCCCGTTTTCCACCTGTTCTTGTTCACTGTTTCTTATTGTAGGTGGTCCAGGTGCTGTCCTGTCAGTTTCCTTATGTATTGGCCGGCACAGTACCGCCGACAGTCCTGGGTAGGGTGTTGCTCCCGTTGGTATAGGCCTTACCTCGGGTAGCTCTTCCCTTTCACCTGGCCGGGATGTGTGTGGTTTTTCCTTTTTCTTTCCTGTCTTAATTGCCACCTCTCTTCTGTTCCTATATCCTAGGCTTATCTCCTCTACCGCTCCTGACGATCTTAGCCCCCTCCTGGGTTGATCAGTCCCTTGTCGGAGGCTCCTTTCATCAATCTCTTCTTCTGTTGATTCCTCCCCTTCTTCTTCTGTGTCTATAAATTGTATATCCTCCTCTCTGTTTGTGTTCCTATATACTTGGTTCGTTAGCCCTATGTGTACTTTACTGCTGTGTCCTGTGTGCTCTATACCCTGCTCACCCCCTCCGGGCGCCCCCCATGGCAGCGAGCCGCTGGGCGGTACGGGGAATGGCGTCAGAGACATGAAAGTCCATCTCAGCCAAACCAGAGTAAACCACCATCTGGGCTATAGTTAATGTCCTATACAAACATAGCGTTTTAGTATACTTAAATGGGGTCCAACATTTGTCTTCTACACTCTTACTCTGTGGGGTAAACTAGTCAGAGGTAGGCTTCCGCCCAAGAATAACGCAAGGGTAGTGAGATCCAGCTTTATTTGATGTTATGGATGTTATAATATATATAGAGCACTTTCACAGGTTTATATCGTAATCACAGCCTTCCCTTCATATATATAGAGATATGTACATCATTTCTATCATCTAGCTCCAGGGCTTGCATTGATAATTATACGCGACGGCCTTAGTCAAGGCAAAGTATACATATAAATATCCAGCAGGAATCCTTTATGGAATCCAGAATGTATAAGTCTCCACGCAATCAACCAATAAATACTTTCAACCTGATTTCAATTAGGTTATTATATGTCCACATCATAATCGTCAACATGTCTCGGAGACGACCTTATACGCTTCTCTATGATACCGATGGATCTGATAGCGGTTTACGAGAACACAGGTGCAATCTAATGGTTACTCTCCGGTCACCACTATGGATCCGGGGTATACACATACTATCAGTTTCCAATTCATCAGGTCGGCCAGTCTATACAATTGACTCTCCAGCTCCATGCTTATAAAACCGGTATACTGTATCACTAACTCCATGGTTCTCTCCAGAATACAGGACTCCAGGTTAGCATGTGAATAGAACATTCAATATACAATTCCGGTGGCAATGTCGTTACACCATATCTCCAATTGAAACGTTATACATAAATGCACGGATTCCAATGATCCATATTTCCCAACGTCTAGATCACAAGACGTTGTTAGTCAATGTTAAACCGATGTTAAACCTTTAGAACCACACACATACTCCTCAGGAGTTACACAGTGCCATCTGGTCTTCTCGATCGTACTCCCCCAAACGCTCACTGATAACTGACTGCGCTTTCCTTTCCCCCTAGGCTTATACTTGTTTCTTTTACTTTATTTCAGCTTCCCTTCATGACCATACCCAGCACCTATTGATTGCTCGTCAGCGTCATCTCTCATCTCTATTGATTGGCCATTAGGCGGCCCTACTCAAGACCATCCTGAATAAATTAGGCAGGGGATGGTCGCGGCCATGTTGTGTTCGGGGCCGGCCTTCAGCCTGTGTCGTCGCCTACCCCCTATGCTGCTCTCGAGGCCCTAGTGATCGCCTCCTTCACCAGCTACCCCACCTGCTGCCCTTGAGGCCCTGGTTAACCGCCTCCTTCGCTACCTACCCCACCTGCTGTTCTCGAAGACCCCGGCCACGGACATCCTGGCCATATGGATTTTAACCCCGACGCATAGCCCCATTTGCCTGTACTACTTGTTCCCATCGCTGAGGCCGCGTTCCCCATTCGCCGTTCGTCTACCCGATCTTAGCTTATCTCCTGACCTGGATTTTATACCGTTGTTATCTTTCCCACCAGCTGTGTCAGCCCGGATCCTAGTTTATTTGTTGCTTTCCTGCTCGGGCTCTAGACCCTGGCCACAGAGCTGAATATATTTAGTCCATATAACTTTTGACTCTTATTGTGGCCAAGTCTACCATTACAGGACCTTATAACATTATTTATACATGTTCCTTATATTCGTTATTTACTGCGTGGCCCGCGTACTGGGCTTGTCCGATTTACATGTGACTTAATGTATGCAACGACTTTCTTTTCTCTTATTATATTAATCTCACTGTACTTGTATCTTAAAGTGTATTGCTTCCCCCCACTTATTCAATGTATATCTACTATACCCATACATATTCATACATATATATGTACAGTTTCGCCCGTTCCCTTATGTTATATTATACATTATTTATCAATCAATAAATATATCCTCCAGACCTTTTTTGCTCTTCTTTAGTTTTCCACTATAACCCACCATGTCGGATTTAAAAAAATGGTCAGACACCATGTCAAATTTAAATTCCAGAGATGTTAAAGGGTCATAACGATTTATATGACATATGTAAAACATATATCTCCAATGCAATGTCAAAGGAAGAACAATGAACTGATTTCATAATGTTATCTTTAATAACCAGATAGGATGATGGCAGGACAGGGTAATGGTTCAGTCTTATATCTTTGTAACAATTGGATAGTCTTTGACCGGGTGACGTCTTTGACCGGGTAACATCTTTGACCGGGTAGCTAGAAAAGGCAAATTTTTGTTTTGTTTTTCCATGTCTCTACTATATGAAAAAGTAGCCCCCCCCCCTACAATATTCTAAATATCCCCCCTCCCCCACCACGCATGCAACACCACCGGTCAAAGACGTCACATATACCCAGTCATACATTCAGTTATTACATTAATGCTATAATGCAGGTAATAGGGCCTACATATAAATATAACCAACTTTAAATAAATTTCCTTTTATATAGTCTGAAATTATCCTTTGACCCATTTCTTACTGTATATGCCTAATTTATGCTATGATAACGCTTCCCGGTCAAAGACGTCACCCAGTCAAAGACTATCCAATTGTTACAAAGTCGTGAGACTGAGCCTAATACCCACAACTGTACAAATATGCTAGTACATGTGTTCCCACAAAGGTGTTGGGTTGAAATTCCATGACATTCCTAACCTTTCCATGACAAAAAGTTCCCTTTTTCCCATGAAAATATTTAATGTAAAATAAAGCGGTGAGGACATAATAAAATCTGGAAAGTAAATGGTACATTCCAGACTTTGTTATATCAATTTAATTGTTTTCATTTTCCATGACTCCTGGCAAAATGTCCATGATTTTTCATGACAACCTTTTATTCTATGGCATTTCCTGACTAGTTTCCATGACACGTGGGAACCCTAAAGTTACCCATTCCCAAATGTCAGCAATACCTCACAGTACTACTGTGCACTGTACAGCTGTAAGATTATGCAGGCTATATTTATTTTAAGATTATGCAGGATACAGCTGTCTAGGCACCTCGGCCAGTTTGTCGATACTTGGATGCTACAGAAATCCCTTGATAATGCCAGTCATGTTAAATCTGGTATAAACAGATGTTTTGAGCAAATGTAATGCTAACGCAGTCAGTCAATATATTGAAACTGCCAGATTAAACAGGTTTTATTGAGTACATGTATGTGACATTGTGGTGTTATGCTGTAACACATGAACATAATCTACCCATACAACTTTCTTCTCGTACAAAGAGGTTAATATGGACTCCAGTGGTAAAACATGGACACACTGCCTAGATATGGATCGATGTTGTAGCATGTGGACCAATCAGTATATGGGCTAAGGTTATAAAACATACACATGGTGAAGCCTATAAATATGCGATTCAAAAGTAAGACATGGACTACATGTACTCTATATCAAAGTGAATGTATTACGTGTCTATTCATATGATAGACAAAGTAAGATTATGATGTATAACTTATTATAATGAGCACCGCCTTAGACCAAAATAAAAAGACATAACTCGTTATGAACCTTTCACCATTAAAATTGTTTTTCGGCTCAACTTAATTTCTGATATATAAAACTCTTGGATATTAATGGAATAAGAAGGTGTCTACAATTTACATGATGAAAGTAATGCCATCTGACATATTTTCATGCACAACAATGTATTAAATTTCATATTTACCATATTCCCTGACTGGCCATTGAATTTCCCATACCACATTTTAATCCCTGAGTTATGGATACCCTGACAAACCTTACTCAAAATGTACGGCATATGGAAAACAGTCTATGTATCCCTATCAAGTATACTTCATCTATACAACTATGAGTGTGCTCCTGTGATAAGAATTTTAACTCTATAGAACCTCAAAGTTAGCAATGTTACCAAAGATTTCATCCTAGCACCATAACAACCAAACCCAGGTGGCAAATCAGACACATTCCACTACTCACACATCAGTCATGGTGGTGTGTAATTATGGGGCCTGGCACACTCCCGATGGGTAGTTATGATTCATAAATGTAGCACGGGCGAATAGACTTGTAAGGCCTTCATTCATGCATCATGTCCACAATGGGCATAGTATATCAAACGTACTATGTGGCCCTTAAACGTTTAAGTTAAAGCTAACACCAAAGGTTAGCACCCTTTACGACAGTTGTAATGGTTAGTGAGCACCTTGGTGATTTCTTCACACAGGATCTTCTTTTTCATACCATGTGTTTCAGCGTCAACCTTGTCTGGATGGTAGTGCACGATCGCTGTCTGAAGACACTTGCGTCTCATCGCATCATCCCAATTAACCCTCTTTGCATACAGCATCTTGTGCTTCTCATTTACTGGAGGATATGTCTCATATATGTGTCTTATTTTCCCCTCATCCTTATCCATCGTCCAGTCCTCCTCCAGTTTGTTGAGGTCCGCAAGCTCTGCCGCGAGCGCATCCATGTGCTGCTTACGAATGGTTTGTTGCTCCTCCATCTCTGAGAAAAGACTCTCGCGCTGCAGCTCTCCCAACATCTGCTTGCAGTCTTGAAACCAGTCTGAAAATAGAAAGATTGGTTGTGTGAATCACAATTGACTCAGGACATAAGTATAATCAGTTTTGAGAATATCAAAAAAAGTAAATCAAACTGGCTAGATTATGTCTATACCTGAAATAGTAAGTAGCCTTAGAGGAACGCTAATAACGCTATATAACGTTATAAAATGTTGTATAACGTTTTTTGTTTACTGGGTTACTTTAATCAGCATTAATAATTCCAGTTACAGTGCTAGTTTATCCTCTCATATAGTTTCCCTCACCTTCTGTCTCTGACCACTTTGCTGACCGTGAGATCGCAAGCTGAATGCACATCATGAAGTTCTCTTTAGCTTTTTTCTTAAGCTTCAGAACTTTGTAATAGAGCGAGCCAAGCCGACTCAGTGCAGCCGCTTCACACTCCACCTGTAAAGGAAATTAAGCAATGTTATTTACTTCTTTTATTTATTTTTTAAAAGAAAATCATCTTGGGTTGTTTAATGGGACCTGGTGTTTTCTATATTAAAACTGGACAAGGCTTTCTTTCCCTGTGTGACCGTTTCTTCATAGCTTAGGTGAATTTCCAGTACATGTAATTGTAAACAGTTATACAAAATTGTGTGCGCAAATATATACAGCTGATTGCTCATTCTGACATGTTAACTTTGGTAGTTTATTTGCATTGCCACGTGAAATACTAATTTTAATTTAGTTTTTGAGGGAAGGAGAGGTGCACTCTGATCATAGTACATGAACAAACTATCTAGATATAATTATCTTTAAATCATCTTTAAGATTATGCATTTATTTACCTGCTTCTCTCGAGTCAATACAATGGCATTCTTGTAATGATCAGCAGCGATCCACACCAGATCAATGTTGATGTTTTCATTGTCATCATTTTCCAGCGCTTTCTCCAGTATGGAATCCCCTGAAAAATGTATGGATCCGTTGTAAGGCCGCAAACATTTTCAGCTTTGCCGATCTATTATCATTTTTTGTTATAACAGACAAATGTTTTTATATGCTTTCATATTATTCTTTGTTTTCCAGCTTTTGGTATGAAGTTTAATTTTCCAACCTTTAGTATGAAGTTGTTAGCGTTGTGAATGTGTAAATTTTCTACACTGAGGCAATTCAACACGTACCCATTTTCCTTGCTTGTATTGACTCAGCTATGAAGATGTTCACTGTGACATCCCTCCGTAGCTCCTGTAATCTAGCATCATGGGCAATGTTGCCTTTGAAAAGCTGTGCCGCCTCTTCTATGGGATAATAGCAATCGTGGAGCAATGACAGGGCATCTTTGTAGTCATTAGACTGGATTTTCTCCACTGCGGCATAGAACAGAGTGTCCGCAATTGCAATAAAACACCTAGCCTTCAGTTCATCTACTGCAATTATGGCAGTCATTTCTTCCAACACCTTAGCCCGCTCCTTCCCTTTTGTCAACTCTATGGCTGTCTTCACAAAGTCTATGAGGCACCGAGTCTGAGACTGCCAAACCTGGTCATGCCATGTCTTTTCTCGGTATGCACCAAACGTTGTCGCTTTTTGGAAATAGATCATAGCCGTTTTGAAATCACTAAACACTGAGTTTATGGGTGCTTCACAGTTCTTCTTCAGCTTTGATATCATCCAAGAAGCATTGGCGACATTCTTGTGTGCAGAAGATACCTGTTCATAGTCATTTGCCTCCTGCCCAGCACGCACATAATAGGACAGAGCCTTTTCCAGCTCCCGTAGACTTGTCTCGGGGTTGGCATCTGGGTGAAAGGCTGCCCTGTAGATTTCATTGCCCTCTTCTCGTAACTGCGTTGATCTTGAAATTTCCTTTTTTTAAATGAACAACAAAGATGATTATATTGTGGTCAATCCGAATTGGCAGTCATTTGTAAATTACATGTACTAGGGTTTCAAAGATTAGATACAATTAGGCTAGTACAGTTATGCAACAAGTCCGATAGTGCAACCAATACTGTAAACAGAATTGTTAAAGCCGCTTTTTACCAAAATTGCAAATAGTTTATTTATCTAGTACTATTCCAGTCTATTGCAATAAATTGGCGAAGTGTGATTCTATTGTTTTTTGTTACAATTGCATTATGATTGTCATAAATGGTGCACAATAACATTCAGAGTTTAATAGTTGTATGGGTTTTTACCTGGCTCACAACCTCCTCATAAGGATCTAATGAAACCATCTCGATCCACCTGTTAATAAATAAGAAATTAAAGATGATCACTCCTTTGTGACACTTAAGGCACTGGGTAGCTGTGCGGACAGGACCTGCACATCACAAGAAGTCTTTTAAACGATCTTTTTTTTGTCAAAAAGTCCCAAGCTCTCAAAGAATAATTGTTGAATTTTCACATCGGTTTGAAATCATAGCTGTGCTTCTGTAGAACATGGTCGTGTTTTATGAACGCTTCAGTAATTTGCCTTGTTGTGGGCGATTTTCTTAACCTCTGCAAATTGTTTCGCAAGAGCCTCTTGGGATTGGGGGGATTCTGGGATTTTGGCCATTTGATTAAAGTAAACTAAATAACATACCGTTCATCTCCTGAGGCATCCAACAATATATGTTCTTCCTGTTCTAACAGTATAGCACGGTCTGCCTTCTCTCGCAACAACTGACGTAGTGGCGGCAGGTTTCTCTGTTTGGGAGACATTCATGCATTCTATAGTATTGGTCTGAAAGATCATAATGGTTATAATTGATTTGATGTTTACTTTTATATTTTGTAATGACACATAATAACACATGTAGGCCTACATACTCTTGATTTACCATGTATATGACTACACTGCCGGGGAAAAATTAAAGGGTTGATCATGTATTATGCAAGGATATATTTGAAATGCCAAAGTACAGTAAGGGCATATTGGGTACCTTTAGAAACGGCACAATGTGTGGTAGATGGAGTGACCTGTTGGAAGCCTGAAGTCTTTCTATGAAGTCCTCTGGTTGGACCTTTTCATCCTATAAAGTATAGATTATACACATTATTGACAAGTACATTAAAGTCCAGTACATTTCTACAGCAAGCTCGACAAATCCATGGGAAAACACAGTGGTTATGTTCTGCTAGTAGTATAGTATGTATCGGAACGGGACTACATGTATAGTTAAGTACTGTTTATTACTCAATCGACCTGCAGCCAATCAGAGGCCTCCATTTGGTCACGTGACCGGAAGTGACCTACTTAGGGGATTAGTGGTGACGTCACGTGACCTAGTTAGCCAATCAGAGGCCGCCATTTGGTCACGTGACCGGAAGTGACGTCATATGACCTACTTATGGACCGGAAGTGACGTCATATGACCTACTTAGGGGACCGGAAGTGACGTCATATGACCTAATTTAGGATCACGTGACCGGAAGTGACCTGATGAGTCACGTGACCGGAAGTGACGTCACATGACCTAATGGCCAACCGGAAGTGAGTGACCTCATTGAGGATCACGTGACCGGAAGTGACCTGATTGATCACGTGACCGGAAGAAGAAGTGACGTCACGCGACTTAATGAAGAGATGAGCGTCTTTAAGGGGTCACGCGCTTTAAAATGTGATATCTTTTTTTTTGGAGGAGGAGGAGGAGGAGGAGGAGGAGGAGGAGGAGGAGAAGGAGAGGAGGAGGAGGCGAGTCTCTTATTTTTTTCGGTAAACTAATAAAAAACACTACGATATAAGTTTTTTTTTTTTTTCATTTTTTATTGTTTTACGAGCGACTGGAAGTGACTTATTGAACTAGGTAGAAGCGTTCTTTAGAGTGTATAAGGGGGGGGAGGGAAGGGGAGGGGAGGGGAGGGGAGGGAAGGGGAGGGGGGCCCCTTTAAGATGCATGGGGAGGGGGGCGCTTTTAGGATGCATGGGGCGGGTGGGGGGGAGGGGGGGAGGGGGGGAGGGGGTAGGGGGGCACTCTAGGGGGGTGGGGGGGCACTCTAAGGGGCGTTTGTCTCTTTTAAGAAAAAAAGAAAAGAAAAAGATTTCAATCGAGAGACACGCTTCTTCCTCTCGAGAGGAAGAAGCGTGTCTCTTCATTTTTTTTTGTTTATCACGTGCCTCGATGAGGCGATCAGCTACGACTGGAGGAAGTGACACTTTGAGAGGGCGCGCGTCTTAATTGTTATGATATTTTTTTTTACTTACTAATAAAGAAGACGTATGAAAATAAAACACAACAATTCACATGTTCGTCGTTCTCGTTGTTTCTTGCTTGATAAAGTCAAGTAATATCGCGATGCCGAGGTCAAACTTTCCCATGTCCTCAGTCAACACTCGAAGGAGTTCAAAAGGTGTACCGCCGGCACCGTCAGCTTCATCTTGCCACATTTTCAACACTCGGAAGGCCCACTCAGCGGGACTTCCTCCGTATTCGCATTCTTCAGCGATCTTATCTAACCTCTCAGGCGACAATTTTAAATGGTCCCCCACCTCTTTCCACCTGCTACCTAGACGTCTGCCGAGGGTGCCCAAGTGCTTATGCATCGCGCGCGAGTCGGGGTTTTCGAAATCCAACCCCTGTCTGTGGAGAAGGGACATCCACTGAGCCAACAGTTCCACGCGTCTAATGCGGGTGAAGACGCGACCGAGCTCTCCCCATCTATGACGATGCGGGGTTTCACCCCACCAGACTCGGAACATCGCCGTACACAGCTCCTCCGGTGTCTTGACACTGCGCTCTACTAGAGCATCCATACGGGCGGCGGTAACTTTTAAGCTACTGCCCAACTCTCTCCAACAGCCGCTCAACTCTTTACCTAGTTGACGAAGCAAGGCGTCGCTATAGGCTAACCGCCGCTGTCCTACCTCTCTGTTCTCCCCAGCGTTTGTCTCTTTTAAGAAAAAAAGAAAAGAAAAAGATTTCAATCGAGAGACACGCTTCTTCCTCTCGAGAGGAAGAAGCGTGTCTCTTCATTTTTTTTTGTTTATCACGTGCCTCGATGAGGCGATCAGCTACGACTGGAGGAAGTGACACTTTGAGAGGGCGCGCGTCTTAATTGTTATGATATTTTTTTTTACTTACTAATAAAGAAGACGTATGAAAATAAAACACAACAATTCACATGTTCGTCGTTCTCGTTGTTTCTTGCTTGATAAAGTCAAGTAATATCGCGATGCCGAGGTCAAACTTTCCCATGTCCTCAGTCAACACTCGAAGGAGTTCAAAAGGTGTACCGCCGGCACCGTCAGCTTCATCTTGCCACATTTTCAACACTCGGAAGGCCCACTCAGCGGGACTTCCTCCGTATTCGCATTCTTCAGCGATCTTATCTAACCTCTCAGGCGACAATTTTAAATGGTCCCCCACCTCTTTCCACCTGCTACCTAGACGTCTGCCGAGGGTGCCCAAGTGCTTATGCATCGCGCGCGAGTCGGGGTTTTCGAAATCCAACCCCTGTCTGTGGAGAAGGGACATCCACTGAGCCAACAGTTCCACGCGTCTAATGCGGGTGAAGACGCGACCGAGCTCTCCCCATCTATGACGATGCGGGGTTTCACCCCACCAGACTCGGAACATCGCCGTACACAGCTCCTCCGGTGTCTTGACACTGCGCTCTACTAGAGCATCCATACGGGCGGCGGTAACTTTTAAGCTACTGCCCAACTCTCTCCAACAGCCGCTCAACTCTTTACCTAGTTGACGAAGCAAGGCGTCGCTATAGGCTAACCGCCGCTGTCCTACCTCTCTGTTCTCCCCATCGGTCTGCCTCGCGCGTCTCACGTCGTCAAGCCGCATTAACTTTTTTTCAGGTGGACAAGGCGGTGAAGGCGAGCTTGAAAGTGGAATAGCTTGAGCCATCTCGTCTCGTCTTGGCGGCGGCGGCGGCGGCGGCGGCGGCGGCGGCGGTGGTGGCGGCGGTGGTGGTAGTAGACGTTACTGTGGTCAGAGGCGATATGGTTTTTTTCCAACAGAAATCAGAGCTTTTATACAGAGGGAGTTTAATCCCATTTCCAACAGCACTCCAGCTGTCTAGCGACCTGTCCGCATGACGCTTTTTCAGCCGCTCCGCGAGGGGTATGTCATCGCTATCCGTGGAGACCAGCTGAAAACGGTGTTTCTTCCTCATCCATAGCCTTACCTCCTACCCCCTACCTGAGGACGTCTCCCTCCCTCTGACATTAATTGTAACAAACGTCAGAGGTCAGGTGAAAATCGGATTTTTTTCATGCACAGCCTTAGTCAGCTGTCACCCCTCCCTATTGAACTAGCCGGCCGCCGCCTGGCCGGCCCGGTCTACTCACCACGGCAGGAGGTGGTGATTTTTTTTTGTCTTACACTTAAGTCGCTCACCACATGCACACGCCTCTACTCACAGACAGACACGTTCGTCTTAGGGGGGTCCTGCTTCACGCCACACGCCTCCTGTAGTTTTTTTTGTATACACACTCTAAGCTCATCACCGTTAATCCTTTATACAGCTAACGCGCGCTGAATTGCTGAACAGGGTGGTAAGTGGCTTAGCTCATGACAGTGGATCCCTCAAAAAAAAAGAGGGGAAAGGGATCCAGCTGAAAACGTCATACCTTATGTCTTTGTGAATGGCCGCCGGTCAGTCGACGGCAGCAACCGCTTAATCCTTTATACAGCTAATGCGCGTTGAATTGCTGAACAGGGTGGTAAGCGGCTTAGCTCATGACAGTCGATCTCTCAAAAGGGGGGAAAGGGATCCAGCTGAAAACGTCATGCCTTATGTCTTTTGTTTCTCTTTGTGAATGGCCGCCGGCCAGCCGGCGGCAGCTGAACAGGGTCAGTAAGTAGCTTAGCTCTAGAAGCGAGAAGGGGCCTGGAAACCTCCATTCACTCACTCATTCTTTTGCTGCTCTCTACAGTCACCACCATGAGCAAAAGACAACACCTAGCGCCGTCCAAGAACAAGAAGACTACGCGGAACAGCGCTCGTTTAGCGTCAGTGCCTCCTCTTGCTACTGAAAATGAGACTACCGCCGCAGCCGCTTGGTCTTATCACCCTCCCGCTGTAGCGAGCGCTCGCGGCAGTAGTAGTAGTAGTAGCAGTAGTAGTAGCAGTAGTAGTACTAGTAGTAGTAGTAGTAGTAGTAGTAGTGGTAGTAGTACTACTGGTAGTAGTCGTCGTGCTAGCGACGTTGTTACACTCGCGACGGTACACGTTGCTGCTAAGCGCGCTGCCGCTGCTACTGCCGCCCCGCCTGCTGGTGATCCTCGGGCTGCGGCTGCTGCGGTTGCTGCTGCTGCTGCACCTGCTACCGCTGCGCCTGCTACCGCTGCGCCTGCTGAGGCTGCTGCGCCTGCTACTGTTGCGTCTGCTGCTGCTGCTGCTGCTGCTGCTGCTTCTGCTGCACCTGCTGCTACCGCTACTACTACTGACGACAACGCTCCTGGCACAGCGCAGTACTGGCAACCGGGTTTTTACCTCCCCACTACTGTTGATGACTTTGATGACCTGCCGCACGTTGCACAGCCCCTCTCCTCCACCACTACATCGACCGACGCCCTCGACGCCGCTCGCGCTGAGAGTGACAGCTATTCGGACACTCAGCCCCTAAACCGAGAAGAAGAGGAGGAGGAGGAGGAGGAGCAGCAGCAACAGGGTGAGACAGAGAACGACGCTGACGACGAGGCGTACGAACAACCCGAAGGGAAAGGGGTGGGCGGTACGTTTTTCGGCTCCCCTCTTCGACCTTTCGACCTCACTTCCACTAGTAGCGCCCCGTCCGGTCCGTGGCGACTGCCCTCACCGCCACCTTACGAGGGCGGCGGCGCTTCATCTTCTACCGCTACACTCAGCACCGACGGCGTGTGGCTGCTCTGTTCCAACAACGAGGCCTCGGATACCACCAGCGCTGACGCTGCTCCTGCTATCGGTTCTGCTGCTGATTCAGCTCACGCTGATGGTGTTACTCATCCTGCGGGTGTGAAACGTTCTAAGGTGAGTTCCAGAACAACAAGGCCTAGTAAGAAGAGAAAAATACAAGAAAAAGAACGAGATGGACGAGAAGAAGCAGAGAAAACCTTCTCCCGTCTTCTCGGGTTAGAGTTCTGCTTAGACGGAGCTTTGACGCTGGAGATCTGGGAGGACGTGGCTAGACTGTCTAGGAGGCCGCGCTACACAAAAGACGGCCAGGTGAAAGAGGCGTCTCTGACCAGAAGCAAGCGAGTGCACTTCACGGCCGACGCGCTGCGCGAGCTAATAGCACGCATCGCCGATATCCGCGCAGTGGTGCGCATACGCGACACAGCGGCCGCGCAAGGAAGACCTAATCACACCCCCTGGTTCGCAGTGCTGGATGAGGAGGGCGAAGTGTACGCAGCTGTGAGCTACTACAGCGGTAAGAACCTCGTCCACGTGCGCAAGTACGAAGGTCCTGACAAAAAACCCACACAGCAGGGAGTGACGCTGTCCGCCAGAGCGCTCAAAGAGTTGGATGACAAAACAGAGATCATTCTGAAATATCTCGGCATAGATTCGGAATGAGAGACGCTCAACGCTCACGCGCGCACACACACACACACAGCGTTTGACGTACGCTGTATGAGACAGACAGACGGATACACAGACAGCAGACAGAAAGATAAATAGATAGATAGATAGACAGATAGATTGATAGATAGATAGATAGTTAGACGGCTAAGTAGTTGGTAACTGAGTGAAAAAAAACATGACACAGTACGTATGCGAAAAGTGTTTCAAAATGTTTAAAAGACCGTACAACCACGAGAGACACGTAGAAAATTGTAGAGTAGTACCTAAGTTTTGCCCTCTATGCGGCGAAGGCGATTGCCGAAAGATCGCCTGTCGACGCGAATCTCTGGACGGGGTGACCGTCCCTCCGCGCATATGTGCTGTACCGAACGGGGAGGAAACGTTCACGGCGAATTGGCCTGCGATACAAACGGGCGTCAGGATGCACGGGACTCGCGTGAGTGTAACAAACTTCAGGCTACCAACCGGCGAGTTGAGTGACGCTGTAGATACTATGCGTCGCATTCACTTGACACAAAGATTCAGATACAAAGTGGGTTTCTCGGTAGGCTTACTCTTACAACACAGAGAAGACAAGAGCAAACTGCGCTACTTTCACGCCTCCCAGAACAACGCAACTCTCATACAACCGCTCCCTACTATAACTAATTCAGAAACTTTGGAAGAGCTCCTCTCAAAGATGGAAAACACCGTCGCTTGCGAGGAAGTACGGAAACTTTGCGACGCTGACACCAAGTGGCACGTTCTTTTTCCTACCAATTTGAACATTTGCGTTTACATGGGACCGGGGGAATTCCCCATAGGCGGTAGGATCACTCAGGCCGGTCGAGTTGGAAAGAGAAGCGGCGTGTTAGATTTTCCCAACAAGGACAACCTCTGCATCTTCCGCTGCATTTCCTTTCACTTATACAACACCAGCAAGCGCGCTTCAGATTTGTTACGTCAGTTCTGTCCCGCTGCCACACCTGAATCCTTTCCGGGTCTGAACATCCGCGACTTACCCGCGTTAGAGAACTTGTTTGACGTACAGATAGCGGTTTACACCGCGTCGCGTCAAGTGCCGGGGCGGAAGTTGAGAAGAGGCGTTACTCTGATCAGACCGCCTTCCAGAACTCTGGCCGCCCGAGGTAAAGTCAACCTACACCTGACGGCGAAAGGCGGTTTGCACGTCTCTCTTGTCACGGACTTCAACGCGTACGCGGGCATATACGAATGTTGCAAGTGTAAGGCGGCGTTCACCACCGAGTTCTTGCTGAAGAGACACAGGAACCAGCTTTCCTCTTGCCGACAAGTCAAGTTGCGCTACGTAGGTGGCATCTACCAAAATTCGAGAACGATTTTCGAAGCGCTAGCAGACTTCTCCATTCTTCCCCCCGACGGACATTCCGGAATCTACCCTTACAAGATCGCCTTCGATTTCGAGGCTTTCTTCAGACCATGCAAAGAACCGTCGACGGAACACGTGTCCCTGCTGTGGGATCACGTCCCTTTGTCGGCTAGCGTCGCATCCGACTTTCCGGGGTGGGAGGGGCCCGTCTGCTTCGTCAGAGAATCCGACGCAGATTCCGACCCCTTGTTGGACCGAGTTTTAAATCACATAAACAAGAACGCCAAAGTCATCGGGGAAGCTGTGCTAGAACTTTACCGACCGACCTTAGCGAAGTTAGATGCGGCGATAGGTGAAGCTGTCCTGCTGGAGGAGGCGACGTTCACCCCTTCTCCAGGCGGCTTCGCTGCGGCTCAGACCAGACACACGTTAGTTCAACTGAAGAAGCGTCTTCTGAGATACATCCGTCAAGCTCCAGTCGTGGGCTTCAACTCGGGGCGTTACGACTTGAACCTGATCAAAATACGCCTTCACTGGTTCTTCGCCTCCGGAGACCGAAGAAACCAAGAATTCAGCGTCATAAAGAGAAGCAATCAATACTTGGCGGTTTACACACAGCACACGGTTTTCTTGGACGTAGTCAACTATTTGGCACCCGGTTACAACTACGCGACCTATTTGCGAGCTTTCACCAGGAACGAAGAGAAAGGTCACTTTCCTTACGAATGGATGACGTCTACCAGGAAACTGGCAAACAGAACGCTGCCACCGAGATCGGCTTTCGACAGCGAGCTGACGGGCGTCAAAATGTCCGAATCCGACTACGCCGCATGTCAGAAAGTTTGGTCCGACGAGAAGATGCAAACTATGGAAGACTACTTGATCCACTACAACAACAAAGACGTCAAACCTTTCATAGAAGCTCTGAAAAATCACGCTAAATTTTTCCAAGATCGCGGCATTGACATGTTGAAAGACGGAGTTTCTCTCGCCGGTTTGACTTTACGGTTCCTCTTCCAAAACCTAGAAGACGCGTTCACAACGTTCCCCCAGTTCGACGCCGTCCTCCACGCTCTGATCAAAGAAAATCTAGTCGGCGGTCCTTCCATCATCTTCCATAGATTTCACGAGAAGGGCACCACGCGGATAAGGGAGCACAAGTACGGCGAAGAAGCGAGACCGTGCCAACACATCCTAGGACTAGACGCTAACTCTCTGTACTTGCGCTGCATGAGCGAAGCGCACTGCACGGGCTATTACGCGGTGAGACGGCCCGAGACCGAGTTCAAGCCCGAAATTAGGCAAAGAAACTCTCACAGTGTTTTGGAGTGGTTACGCTTCGTAGAGCACGACCGCGACGTGAAACTGCGCCACGCTTTGAACGGCGGCGAGATGGTTGTAGGCTGTCGGAGAATTCGCGTGGACGGGTTTCACGCGGCCTCTAATACGGTTTTCCAGTTTCACGGGTGTTGGTTCCACGCTCACGAGTGCATACCGTCGCACCGATATCAGTGCGCTTCACTGAGAGAGGAGAGACGCGACAGAACGACCAGAGTAAGCGCTTACTTGAAAGCGCTAGGTCACAAGCTGGTCGTCGTGTGGGAGTGCGAATGGCGAGAGATGAAGCGTCGAGATGAGCGGGTCAAGGCCTCCCAACAACGCTGGAAGGTTGACGCTTTGAAAGTGTCTCGAAACGCGATGAGCGAGAGCGACATCCTTTCCGCTGTGAAAGAGGAGAAAATGTTCGGTTTAGTTCAAGTGGACATCACTACGCCGCCTCACCTACGAGACTACTTCGAAGAAATGACCCCCGTTTTCAAAAACGCGACCGTATCAAAATCAGAGATGTCTGATAGGGAGTTACCACGGAAAAAATATTCTCTTGGGAACGCCGCTTCTCAAGTGGTATTTAGAGCACGGTTTGATAGTCACCAAAGTGCAGCTGGTGGTAGAATACCTACCTAAATGCTCCTTTGCCGGTTTCGCGGACGAAGTAACGGCGGCGCGAAGACGTGGCGACGTGAACGAGAACGAGAAAATTCTGTCAGAGTGTTACAAGTTAATGGGAAACGCTACGTACGGTAAAACAATCTGCAACAAAGAAAAACACATGGCGGTGAGATACACTGACAGTCGGAAGTTCGAACCATTGGCCAATTCGTGGCGCTTCAAAAAGGCGTCCGAGTTGAGTTCCGATCTGTTTGAAGTCGAACTACAACCGAAAACAGTCAACAACAACCTCCCTATTCAAATAGGGTTCATGGTATACCAGTACGCGAAGTTGAAAATGTTAGAGTTCACATACGACTTCTTGGATAGATTCGTCTATCGGCGCGATTATGCCCTTTGTCAAATGGACACCGACAGTCTTTACATGGCTCTCAGCGGTGACACTTTGGATGACCTAGTCAAACCTCGCCTGAGAGAGACGTACTTCAGAGAGAAACGAAAGTGGCTTCCGACAGCGGTGTGCGACGATCACTTAGAGCTTTTCGTGAGGACAAAAACGGAAAGAGTGCGAGAATGGTGTCCGCCGCCCGGCGGATGTTGTGAGAGACGGTACCTTCACGATCTGAGAACTTCGGGGCTTATGAAAGCGGAGTGGGAAGGTGACGGGATCCTAAGTCTCAACCCTAAGACTTACATTTGCTACGATCGAGTCAGCGACACCGGTGAAAGAAAATCCAAAAAATGGATTGCAAAAGGCGTACAGAAGAAACAAAACCCTCAGGAACCAGACGACTTCTTGGATGTTCTTCGCCAACGAAAAACTCTCATTGCTGTAAATAGAAACTTCAAAGTGGTGCGAAACAAAATGGTCACCTACACCATAGAGAAAGACAGCGTGCGCTACTTGTATTATAAGCGTCGCGTGCATTCTGACGGTGTGACGAGTCCTTTAGAGATATGAAAAAAAAAAAATAAGCGTGTGCATCTTTTCAAAAATAGAGTGTTTATCAAGATTGAAAAAAAAAGAAATAAAAAAAATAAAATAAAATATTGTTGTGTTTTTATTTTCATACGTCTTCTTTTACTAGTAAGTCGCGCAGTCTCTTAAAGCGTCACTCATGTGACGACGTCGCTTCCAGTCACGTGATCCTAAAGACCCTCACTTCCTAAACAAAAAACTTCTTCTTCCGCTCACGTGATCAATCAAGTCACTTCCGGTCACGTGATCCTCAATGAGGTCACTCACTTCCGGTCGGCCATTAGGTCATGTGACGTCACTTCCGCTCACGTGACTCATCAGGTCACTTCCGGTCACGTGATCCTAAATTAGGTCATATGACGTCACTTCCGGTCCCCTAAGTAGGTCAGTAGGTTACCCAGAATGCACCACTAATCCCCTAAGTAGGTCACTTCCGGTCACGTGACCAAATGGTGGCCTCTGATTGGCTGCAGGGTTACCCAGAATGCACCACTAATCCCCTAAGTAGGTCACTTCCGGTCACGTGACCAAATGGAGGCCTCTGATTGGCTGCATGTCGATTGAGTAATAAACAGTAGTTAACTATAGTCCCGTTCCGATACATACTATACTACTTCTGCTGTATTACTTAATCATGTATATCAATGACTGTTTCACTAGCCTTGGGGGAGTAAAATGATTATTCTGGGCTTGCAGATTTAAGTGCGGGCCCATATAAAAGCCTCTAAAGATGCAATGCCCCAGTGGTCCACTCCCGGGTCCACTACTGAAAATGGTTTTGATGGTACTCACGAGAAGGTCTTGGACCAAGTTGTTGATGGTTGTTGGAGCTGAGGAGATCATCAATATAGTTGCTAGGAACTCTTTACATTTCTTGACTTCATCTGGTATATCCACAGGTAGTGCCATCAATACAGCCTGTAGAGCATTGGCAGCTGATGATGACATCACGATTAGTCTGTCAATAAACAAGCATTCACCATTATTATCCTTCAGCATGAGATAGGCGACCGGCGCCTTTATTTGTTGACATTTTCACTATACCCATTATTTTTTTTGAACCAATGAGAAGATGGAGAAATTGACCCTTTTTTACATAAGGGAGTGTTCATTTATTGATTACAGGGGGGGGGCCCGGGGTGGTGAGATTTTGTGCGGAGGCGTGAACATTTTTTACGCCCACCCCCCTCGAGAGGGCGTAGAATGCTTTGTGCCTCCCGCGCCGAAGGCGTTGAAAAATGTTGCCCCCCCCCTTTTAAATAGTAATGCACAGGCAATTTTGCTTAAAAGGGGCTGACCCCCACCCCTCGAGGGGTCAGAAGTTTTTATTCCCCCCCCCCTCAGGAGGGGAAATATTTTTACACCCCCCCCTAAACCCCCCCCCCCTGTAACTAATAAATGAACACTCCCTCAGTCAGGCCAAAAAAACAAAATAGTTGTGTTCAGGTAACATGGGCCAAAAAAAAATAGGGTAGGTAGGTCGATTTTTTTTTTTTTACCAAATCTTTTTGAGGATTTTGAGACAAATTCCTCCCATTTTCGTATAAATTTCAGTAAAAAAATTTCAGTGAAAAAAAAGTGTTTTTTTTTATAGAAAAAAAACCACAAAAATGCCTCCCCCCCCCCCCCCACCCCGCTTATTAACCCCCCCCCCCCCCCTCTAGGTGGCTCCAGAGGGGTGAAAAGCGACCTGGCGACCTGGGCGGTTTTCCAGGCGACCTGGCACCTGGCGACTTTTGGACAAATTTGGTTTGATATAGTAAAAATGGTCTAAAAAAAAACGACTTTGCGACCTTGGGCCCTTAATTTCGGGAGACCCCCCTCTAGAGAGAGACTGAGAGGTAGAAATCATTCCCCCCCCCCCCCCCGGGCCCCCTGTGGATAAATAATGACCACTCCCTGAGTCCCTAGGCTAAACCCAGGGATATATAAAAGTAGGCCTACTATGTGACTATACATGGGTAAAATTCGACACGCGTGACACAGCGACACGGGGGTTCTTAAATTCGACACGGGCGACACGGCCCTTTAAAAAATCGACGGACACAGAAAAATGGACCAGAATGTATAGAATAAAAATCGACGCGGCGACACGGCACCCTAGCTAAAAATCGACACGGCGACACGGTGTTAATAATTCTGGCTACCCATGTATAGTCACTACTATATGCCTGGGACTATATGGCTTAGTTATACGGCGCACCAACTCACCTTGCTATTGAAGTTGGTTTAGGCTATAGTCTTTGATGGGTAGATCTATGAATGCTGGACAACCACAGCCTCTCCGGAACAGTCACGTAGCCTACCCACCTGCTCGACACCAACTCGGTTCAGCCTCAGGTTCCTGGCTCGGCTCGGCTCGGCTC